>JAVJGI010000050.1:49877165-49903989 GCA_035590275.1 Ibycter americanus | reverse complement strand
GCTGTGCCCGCGCAGCCCAGGTCTGCGCGCGCCGATGGGCTTCCAGCTCTAAATGGCGGGGCAGGGTGAGGAACGTTGCTCTGCTTGGAGCAGCCCTGCAGGCTCGTGCCGGGGGTGCAGGCTGCCCTCCTGGCGCCGGGGGACAGGCTGCCTTCTCCAGTTGTGCCCGGGAAGGCACATGGAAGAGGGGTGGGACAGGCTGTTCAGATCATGTAAACATATTCCAGCACATTTTGTGTTTGTTCTTTACGGGAAGACGTCCCCGTCGCACCCGTGGTGACCCAGGGGCTGCCCATAAGGCCAGCTGGTTCAGAGGGAGGAACCAGGAGGTCCCATGTGTGCCTGCGGAAGGGTGAGATGGGGACCTGGAAGTCCCTGAGTGAGTCAGAGGAGCTCACTTCTGGCCTGCTGGGGAAAGAGGGAGAGCAAGCAACACCTGATCTTTTAGAGGAGAGTGTTTCACGTTCTGCCCCCGTCCCTTTGCAATCCCATCCCCATCCCACTGGGGGCCCTGGAAGCTCCCAGCTCTGTGGCTCTGGCTGCTGGGCAGTAAGAAGAGCAGGGATGTGGGCAGCCTGTGCTCTGTGGAGCAGGAGGTGTCAGGCTCACCGCAGGCACGTTGGCGGGAGCTGCAGAAATGCACGAAACCTCACACCGAGCCTGGAAGGGGGCAGGATGCCAGCAGTGCCTGGTTTGGCCCAGGGGGCAGCCTGGTGAGCAGGTGGGCAGCAGAGGTAGGCTGCAAGCACCACGTGTAGCCTCAGATGAGAAAGTTCAGGTCCCCTGTGACATCCAGACTGGGAGATGAAGGTGCCTCACACCTGCTCTAAATGTAGTCCTGTTGAACAGTATCAGTAATTTATATTTATAAAACTGGAGTCTGATTTTATTAGATTTATCTCTCTTAATTGTCAAGGGTGAGTTATTTCCCTGTGGATAAATAGCAGCAGAAACACCCTACCAGTGTGTGTCAAACGTCGTAGAAACCAGAGATGGAAGAGCTTTGATGCCGGCTCCTCTCCCAGCCTTGCGAGGGGGACGCTGGCTGCATGCCGGACCTCTGTGTGGGGCAGCCCCTGGCTACTGCCTGTAGCCCTCTCTGTCCCGCTGTTGGATGCTTGTTTTGCCACAGAGAGACAGAGCAAGCCCCAGAGAGCCAGGCTGACCAAAGCAGGCTGAAATGGGAGGGTAGAGGCTTGGCTGGAGCGGGAGAAGGGTTTGCCAAGTCCCCCCTGCTGGAGGGTGCTGCCCTTCTTAGACGCCGTGATTGCTTTCTCAATTTCAGGTGTCACGAAGCATGGAAGTCAGAGGTTAGGACTTGGTGGGAGACACTGGGTCATTGCAAAGTGGACAGCGAGCTGCCCGGGACAGAAGCGGGCTGGGAGAGGAGCTGCCATACGTGCCCAGTGGGTGGGTGGACACTGGAGAGGCAGGAGTGTATTTCGGAGAGGGTTAACAGTGCAGCGAGGGCTCCTGCGCCTCGTTGCCTTCCCCGGAGTCTGCATTTTTATGCTGATTGGAAGCCTGCGCTGTGTGTGCTGCTGAAATTGAATGTCAGGCTTTTGATTTTGTTGCTGGTCTCTAATGAAATTTGACATTTAATGGTGAGTGCAGCGGCAGCGTGTGTGTGTGTGATCGGAGCTTGATTAGCGCGCTCTAATTGACAGTAATTAGGCAGCTCCCTGATTGTTTCTAATTCTGCTATTAATTGTAAGGAACAGTATGATTGAGGATAAATTTGGTGCGTTGCTGCTGGGGATGCAGCTTCTTCAGCTCCGTATCGGAAGCCTATTGAGACCATCATGCTTAGGTTCCTAAGTGTGGCAGCTCCAGTCACCTCGTCTGGTAGAGCAGTGCTGTGGGGCATCGATGCTTCTGCAGCAGCTTTGCAGATCCTGGGACCTGGATCTGCACCTGGGCGGGGCAACAGCACCTCCTGGGACTGTCCCTTCCCCAAATGCACGCACTGCCCTGTGAGGACACTGCCACTGAGCAGTACACACAGAGACGTGCGCTGAGGGATTGGCATGTCAGGCTGCCCCCAGTGATGCCACTGCGCTCGCCCTGGCTACATAGATGCCAGTGCTGTCTCTGTGTGATCATCCCGAAGGAATCCCAGTGCAGAGTGTGTCCAGCCTGACCCTGCTCAAAGAGCCTGCCAGCCCTGAGCTGGAGCGGGTGTTGGAGCTGCCCCATGCGATGGGGCTGAGCACGGGTGCTGTCCTGTCTCATAGGGCTGTGCATCTTGAGCCAGGGGGAGCATCAGGGCTGTCTCCAGGACATTTGGTTGTCTCTACAAAGAGCAGGCTGTCACTGTCTTGCTATACATTACTTTCTTTATCTTTGTTCCCAGCTAATGGTACTGCCGATTCTCTCAGCTCCAGCCCAAATATTTCCAGTGCTGCCAGCCCGAAGCTGGAGCCGCCTCCATCACCACATGCGAACAGGAAGAAGCATCGCAGGAAAAAGAGCACAGGGACAACTCGGCCTGACGGCCCCAGCACAGCAGCAGAAGGTAGGGAAGGTCTTCTGCTTGGGGGAGCTCTGCCAGCTCAGAGCAGGGGGCACCCAGGAGTCCTGCCAGGGCTTGTCAGGGACCTGGGGCTTGGAGCACTCCTCCTCCGAGCTGGCTGTGCTTGGACAGAAAGGAGCAACCAGCCCCTCTTGATCGGCCCTTGATTTCTCACCTGCAGCAGAAGCAGGACTGCCATCATGCCCGTGACCGCACATACTGTTAGTGGTGATAATAATTACTAACTGTGTTAGCAGACCTGAGAGCACACCACGTAGTTAAGGCATGCTTAACTATGCTTAAGGTGTGCAGACACTTTCTTCCACAAGAAATAACCTATTTCAGTTGGCTTGTAAATTTGCCAAACGTTCATCGTTTAAAAGACCTATGCTGGCCATCTGCCTCAAGCTGAGGGCCTCTTGGAAAAGTTTATCTACTTCAGGAAACCAGCTGGAGACGTATACATTGCTTTGCCTCTGCTAAAAGTACTGGTGTTTTTTCTGTTGAGAAATTTTGGTGTCTCTGCGGTTTTTGAAGAGGAACGCAAAGCTTGGCAGGGAGCCTGCAAGGCACAGGAAGGTGTATTTTGCTGTGAAAAGCCATCCAGATTTGTCCAGGTAGAGATTAGCTTGGCAACCACGTTCTCCAAAGCCTGCATCTATGGTTAGCCAAATCACAGGTCAGCCTGTAGACCAGCAGCCGAGGTTTCCTGTGGCAGAACAACTCTTCTTAAGTTCCCTCTCTTAGAAACACTGAGGTGACGATCTGTGTGGGAATTCAGCAGTTCTGTTCAGTCTTTTCTGTTGTAGTTAACTTCATCTGAAAACCACGGAGTTTAGGAGATTTGCCCTTTGCAGTGGTTGACTTGGGCACCTTGAGCATCAGTTGAGTCTATCATAATCACTGGATGTCTCATGGAAAGCGAGAAGTATTATCTGTGGTTACAATTTGTTAAACAACTGATGTGTTCTTAGCTGTGGGTATATGTTGACTTTTCAGACATGTTACAGCCCTTCCCCACATCGGCTCTTGGTTTGCAGTTCTCTCAGTCCAGTGTTTTGGCAAAAAGAGAGACGTATTCTTTATGTGTTAGGGAAGTGGAATACCAAAGAGTAGGATGACTTTGCACCTACCCGTGAGACTAAGAAAGCGCGTGCTAAAGTACTGTGCCCCATCCTGTGAATAATACTCCAAGAGAGCGTGGAAATACTGGACAGAGTTGTAAAGAAGGTCCCAAAACTGGCTGGGGTCTGGTGAATGTATTTATGATGTGGACATTGAGGTATTCAGCTTACCTGAACGAAGACTGAGAAGCAGAGGACTGATGCTTTCAGCGAGTACAAAGAAAAGTCCGGTCCTGCAAGGCTGCGCAGCATTAGCTGACAGGCGCGTGAGAAGGTGCAGAGGCTGGGATCTCAAGTTACACAAAATTCAATACAATTTCTTAGTGGAAAAGGTAATTAAATGTGGAAACACTTTTATGAAGCAGTAATATGGACTAACCGCTGCTCAAAGTCTTAAAATTTAGTTAGGTACTTTTCCACAAGATGTGTGTGATCTGGCCCCTGGCAGAATTCCCTGCCCTCTGCATCCGGGTGGGCAGGTCGATGATTGTCACCCTCCTCCTCGGATGCCCCGTCCATGTATCTTTGAGCCATCCCAGTTTTTGTGTCATTTCATAGGGGGTTTTTTTCAGACACATGCTCACCTTTGCTGTCCTTCCCTGTTTGGCAGTATCCTTGGAAGGCGGAATGACCGAGGCGGCACATAGTGATGATGTGGTACCAGATGATGTGTACGAGGGCAGCAGAATATTTTCTGTTATTCCCTGCCTTGGTCCTTGACCATGGTGGTGTGCGGGGCAGAGGTCTTGTGCTATCTGCAGTGATACCCAGGCCCTGTCTTGGCTTGATACAGTTAATTTAGAGACCTGTCAGGTGTTGGAGTAATGTAATTTTTTCCTACAATGTGCATTACTTTGCATTTGTCAACACAGAACTTCATTTGCCAGTGAAGTGTCAGTTACCAAACTTCATTTGCCACTGCACAGACCTTGCACACACGTTGCTTCTCCTGCTGCCAGAAGCCTCTGGCCCCGGAACCGGGAGCAGGAAACATACCTCCCCAGTGGCCCGCAGTACTGCCGCTGCTCCGCGCCAGTGCGGTGGTGGGAAGGGAGCGGTGAGGATGCTGTGTGAGGGGTTAGCAGAGCACGGCAGAGGCGGGAGAGGCACAGCAGAGCAGAGGGGGCATCTGTGATCTGCAGTCACCGGAGCAATCCAGCCTCTGTGCCGCCAGCTTGAACGCAGCCTTTCCAGGTCCCTGTGTCCTCCTCCAGTCGGTGAACAGGTGCAGTATCCACTGGCTCAGCGCTGTCGTCAGGCAGAGATGGCAAGAACCTGCTGCTCCCAGGTTCTCGCTGGGTCAGAGCGGTCCCATGCAGTGTCCCCCGCATGGGTTATTGTACAATGGGTTTTCTGGCTTTTTGGTTGGCTTTTCAAAAACTTAACTTGTATTATTTTTTATGTAATCTACTGTATTAGAAAACTGATCTGATGGCAAAATTTGGCTTCCAAAGGCTGGGTCAGTTCTGTCATCCTCACGGGTCAGCCTGCATCGGCATCTCCTGGGCAGGCCAGGCTGTGCGTGCTGCAGGTGCAGGGGGGGCTGCGGGCAGCATCCGTGCCAGCGGCACTGTGCTCCGTGTCCACGGGAGCCAGCCACTGCTGCTGTGCGGAGGCAGCACACACTTCAAGGTTTGCAGCTTGGTCCTGCTGCAGCCAGTCTGATGTTTCAGTGGCAAACAGCTGTATACTCCATTTTGGGGAGAGGAGGACACCCCTGTTCAGGGGGGGTCCTTGTACCTCCCCGTGCTCAACACAGATTGCAGAGCTGCATCACGCGCTCCTTTTCAGGCAGGCAATCCCCTTGCCTGCACTACGTCTGATTGGCACTGGGTCTCCCTGCTCGTGGTACCCTCCCTGGGCGATGCATTTTGTCTCTCTCCTGCTCCCAGCAGCAGGGCTGCTCCCGAGAGCTGATGCAGCTCAGCACCATGGTGGGTCACCAGGAACAGGCAGCCTGGGGCAGATGCAGAGGAGTGACTCTGGGACTGATGCTTGGGTTGTCTCCATTCTAGACACTCAGTGCAAGCACGAGACTGGAGTCTCACCCAGGTCACTGTCCTGCATGGCAGCCTGCTTTAGAAGTGGAAACTGGCAGCAAACAAAGAAGAGATAATGAGCCTCTATGCGAGGTCCCATCCTGATGTCTTAATGGTCAGCGACTGGTTCCGGCTGTGAACCTGGGGCTGAGCACTGCCCCACATCAGGGGCACGACTGATGGCTTATGTCATGGCCTGGTGTCCATACGTATGTCTGATTCTTCCTTGAATCTTTTTTAGCTGCTTTTGAACAGTTAGAGTAGTTTTTTTCACAGCAGGATAATCAGAGCTTTTTGCTTTCACATAGTCAGCATGGTGAAAGTGTAAAAATCCCTGTGCCGAGAGCGGGGCTGCCGTGCTCTGTGGTAGAGCTGCAATCCCTCGTGGTGCTCATCCCGCCAAGGAGGGTACACCGGCTTGGGAGGAGCGGGACGGGCTGCGCTCCCCGTTGGCTCACGCCAGCCGTGCTGGTGTGGGGAGTGCCGCTGCTGGGACCCCCCAGAGCAGCAGCTGCGGCAGGCCAGGCACGGTGCCGGGCTCAGCCCTCTGCCGCAGCCTCTCCCAGGCAGGACAGGCAGGAGCAGCAACAGCGGCAGGGGGGTGCGGAGGAGCAGAGAGCTTGGGCTGCGGCCAGGCTGCCTTCCGATGCACCCAGCCCCAGCCTGTGTGTGCAGGGCACGAGCATCTCAGGTTAGCATCCTGGGAAAGTTGGTGAGGTCTGGGGATAAATTGCCATCAGTTTATCTCATTTAGGAGGTAATCAGAGCCAGGGACGTGCGGAGCAATTGAATCTTAGTTGTTCTGAAGTATCATAAATCAAACGAGCTGTTGCTTTTTTACATGGTCGCATGTTAAAGAGAGCGCAGTGTCAGGTTGCTAGGGAGCATCAGCAAACTATGGCAAGCGTGGTATTGGGCTGCCAGGGATATCACCAAACCGGAGAGTACGGCTCAGGCTGTCAGGGAGCACCCACAGGCTGGCAAATGCGGTGTCAGGCTGTCAGCAGCCCCGAGAAATGCTCGTCACCATGGTGGGGTTGCAGCATCAGCCCGCAGGGACCATCAGGAAAGTCTGCTCGAGATCAAAGCCCAGCAAAGCGCTGTGGCCAGGAGTGCCCCATCCTGCCACAGACAAGCCCAGAGCCCCTGCTGCAGCCATGCCCGCTCCCTGCCCCAGACCCCAGGCTCCTGTTCTGGGCAGCCAGGAGGACCCTGAGAGCCACCAGGCATATCTGATGGCAGGAGCACCTTCGCGACGCTCCCTGCGCTAGCATCCCCATGGCTGCCAGAGCTCCGGGGATAATGAACTTCTCATGTGCTTAAAGAGTGATGCAGGGTGCATGGCGAGAAGCTGACAGCCCCTTAATGTGCTTCTCAGTGGCGGCCAAACG
This sequence comes from Ibycter americanus, assembly GCA_035590275.1. Classification (NCBI taxonomy): domain Eukaryota; kingdom Metazoa; phylum Chordata; class Aves; order Falconiformes; family Falconidae; genus Ibycter; species Ibycter americanus. The sequence goes on along the minus strand of JAVJGI010000050.1, from coordinate 49,896,923 downwards.
ACGCGGTTTTGTCTTTGTTTTTTAGTTTTAAAACCCACGGGAAATTGATGGCCAGTAAAGAGTTGTGTTGGGGCGATGTGCATGATTAATACCAACTGTCAGGGGCTGTCGGAGGCCGATATCGGCGAGCTGGGAGTGCGAGGCTGAGCTGCGCTTACCAGATTGCTGGGGATTCCAGCTGCTATTGCTCAGCTCCCGCCTGCCCCACGCAGCTTGTGTCACCCGTGCGCTTCCTTCCGCCAAGCCTCTTAATTCAGTGCTAACAAGTCACTCCTGTTCATTACAGACCCCGCGAGCTCCATGCTCTGTCCTGGGTGGGAGGAAAGCAGCCCGTGCCTGGGCATCGCCACGCCACAGCTGATCCCCCGTCTCCATCAGCTCCACACCCGCCTCGTTCTGTGATTCCTGGGGGGACCTTGTACAGCTCTGTGTTGCCCCTCTGAGAGACCCTCATGTGCACAGCCATAGCCCTGCCAGTGTGTCTTGCAGCAAGCCTCCACACGGACCATAAAGCCTGCACTGTCCATGCCCTCCCTCGTGTGCCTGCAGCATCATCCCCTGCCCTGATGCATGCATGCACCCCGCATGGTCCTTCTGCTGCTTCCCAGCCCCACTGCACTGTCTGCACACGCTGCACCCCATACAGCATCCACCCCATCATACACACAGAAATTACACGCTTGGTCCCTTGCAGTGACGCCCTCTGCCCATCAGTGTCCCACAGGAGCACCTTCTCTTCCCGACACGCAGGCTCAACTGCCTTTGCTGTCCTTCCCCAAATGTGCATGCATGCATATGCACCCGTACACGTCTGGTACCCCACGGCGTGCCCTCTGTGCACCGTTGAGCTTGCCCATCTCTGCCAGTGCTGCTGCACAGAGCCCTCCCCGGCCCTGCCACCCCCGGCCCAGTGTGCCCCCGTGGGCAGGGCAGGCAGCATGAGGTGGTCGGAACATGCCAGCTCAGCTTGGGGCTCTCTGGGGTCTGGGGGAACTGGGACAGAAGGCACTGTGGGGTCCGCATAGCAGTGTTCTTGCTGTGGCTCTCCTGGTGGCTTGTCAATGTGGAGGGGGCCTGTCCCCGTTGCACTAATACAGGTTAGGAATATTGGGTTTAATGATCTGCAAAATGAGGAGGCAGCGAGCTGACATTTACGAATGGTGCTGCATCCTTCTCTTCCCAGACGCCTGCTAATTTGTTGATATCCCAAACACCTCATAATGATGTGGTACAGTGGCAGCTTGCAAACAAGCATCCCGAGGCTGGGGGGCCTGCTGGCTGCCCTGCTCCTGGATACTCTGGACAGACTTGGCAGCACAAGAGTGGAGCTGTGGGCCAGGGACTCGCTGCACCAAAGGCAGAACCAGCCCCTGATTCCCTGCCATGCGCCCCACACACTGGAAGCATCCCCCCACCTCTTCCCACCCCTTTGCCAGGGCAGCCAGAGGCTGCACCTCTGCTACACCAGCTCTGAGTGGGAGAGAGGGCAGGAGCAGGAGAAGGGCAGTGCAAAGGGGAGACGGGATGTGACTGGTAGCGGGGGGACAGTGCAGGTGAAAGAGGAGACTTCTGCTTCAAGAGCAGGGCACGGCTCAGTGTGAGCTCCGCTGCTTGTTTTGCTGACATTGAATGGGATCCTGCTCTGCCTTCCTGGACCTGCTGGGATGTAGGGAGAGGCGTCCCACATGGTCCTGCATGCAGGGCAGGGGCTGCGTCTCATCCCTCCAGGGAAGGAGCCAGCTGGCATGGAGGACTCTCTGTTCCTGGTGTGCTGGCATGGAAGTGCTCCTGACTATCCCTTGTTTTGAGCTCCCTCCTGTCCAGCCCGCTGGGGTGGGAAATGCTTCCCTGTGTCTCCTGGGCTGGCGTGGGGGAGTTCCATCCAGTGCCCTGTGCGGGGAGAGAATTGCAGCCCTGTCCCTGAGTGCTGGGAGAAGCACGATCCTGCCACGCTGGGTGAGGAGCACCACGCCGCATCTCCCAAAGTGACTAGAGGGGCATTGCTCCATCTTCTGCACCCATTCCCCGCAGAACTGCTTTGTGTCCTGGCGCTTGAGGGGTAGGTGAACAGCCTGCCCCGTGTCACTGCTTGTGCTCTGAGAGTGCTGCCCCAACCTGGGCAGGGTCATCTTGGGTACCTGTGCGGGATGTGGCCAGCCTGTCCCACTGCAGCTCTCCAGGGAGACACACTGGCCTGAGGTTTCATGCCACACCCCAGGGAGAAGCAGGGTGTCCTTGGGGAAGGAGGTGGAAGGTGCTACTCCCTGGACTCCGTACAGTGGGGTCTCCAGGCTGGCCCTTTCTGCATCGATGCGGCATGTAGTCTGAGCTCTTCACAGAGCAGCACAGAGCCCTGCGCCCAGCTGTGTGCTGAAGCTAAGGCGTTTTTAGCCACCCTGATGTACCACATCTGCTCAAAGCTGTGCTTCCTCCCACTGCGAGCAGAGAGAATGGTCCTGGCACCTGTTGTAAGGGCAGCACTCCCGCGACACCACTGCTTCCCTTCCTCACCATGCTGCTTCTCCTCTCCAGCATCCTCTGCTGCTTCTACAGGTGACCGTGACAGATCCACTGGCCTGCTGGGCATCTCAGCCCTAGGGCACCCTTGGGCAGCAGAGCCCTGTCCCACCCAGGCTTCTTGGTGGAGCTCTTCCCTTACCCTCTTCCTTTCGCTTTGTGCTGGTTCCTGGCAGCACGCACAGGGTGTCTCTGTCCCCCCATTTCTTGCCAGCCCTGTGGAGCTTATCTGCTGCCCTAAGGAGATGCTTCCTCCCAAGGCAGCTTGTTGGCAGTGGGGGCTGCTGGCCTCCCCCCTCTCTAGCCTGGCAGGCTGCTGCAGGGTAACTCCGTGAGGGCTGACCACCTCGCCGCAGCTGCGCAGAAGTCCTCAAGCCACCTCAGCCTGGAGACTCAGCTGCAAGTCGGGTGTGAGGGCCGCACGGCCTGGGCCATCCCGGCTGCTGCGCAGTGCCCTCGCTAATTCTGCGCTCGTTTGGAGCACTCACTGCTGGGCGGCGTTGGAGCTGGGTCACGGGGTTAACGCCCATTAGCAGAGCCGGCTTGCACTGAACTCTGCTCAGCAACTCTTCACGGAGCTCAGTCTTTAAAACATCATCAAAAAATCATCAAGAGAGAGACAAGCGCGTTCATTTCCGCTGCCCACTAATTCTAATGGAGCTGGCGTAATGGACTCCCACCAGCACGCCTGCAGGCAGCTGCAGGGCCAGGGAGATGGGCTCTGCCTGCTGGCTCTGGGATAGCCCCTCTACCCTGAGGCGGCTGGAAAGGGGTCCCCATTCCTGTAGGAGTGGCTTCCTCCAGGATCTTAGCCCTGTTGAGTCTGAGCTGGTGAGCTCTGGGGCTCTTCTGGCCACCGGGAAGGAGGCTGTGCCCTACGCGTGGTGCAGGGAAGGGCGTTCTGCCAACTCTGCTTCAACAGAGGTAGTCTGAACTCTTCTGCCTGGGTCATCTGCTTTGTGCCACCCTTTCATCTGGCCAGAAATGCCCCTGCCCCATCAGACATCTGTGCCCCTCTTCCTCAGAAAGATCTGAAAAGGCCCCATACTTTCCCTAAAGCTATAACTTGAGTCTGATTCAACTTGTATGGGCCCCCAGGGAGCTCAGGAACTCGCCCCCGACCGTCCAAGAAGCTGGGTCTGCACATTGTTCGAAGGCGCTCCAAGTCCTGGATTCCCTTCCCAGCTCTGCCAAACCCTGCGTGCAAATCCGAGGGTGTGATGCTGCAGGTCCCCCCTCTCCTGCCATAGCTGTGCCGTGCTCAAGCCTCCAAAGAGGTCTGGCCCTGCGGTGCTGTCCTGTGTTGCTGCAGGGAAAGGGAGGCAGTGATTCTGCTTGGGAAAGAAGTCTTGGTGTGGAAGAAAAGCTGTTGCCCTTTGTTAGCTCTTCCCAGGCTCTGCTGAGAGCACCAGGCCCTTTGTTCGGCGTAAAGCTGGAATCCATGAGGCACAAAGGAGGAAGGGGAGTGGAGGCCCGGTGGCTTGCGAAGACAGTGCTGGAGCTCTGGTCTGGCTGGGACTGCTGCTGGGGCTGGGACCGGGCAGCCCCAGGGCTCTGGGATGCCCCTGAGCTGTGACAGTGGGACAGTCTGTCCAAGTGGGGCTGGAGCCTCAGAAGTCTTGCTGTTTGCCAGTGGTCAGGTGTGGGCAGCCCAGCAGGGAGCCTGGCAGGAGGGAGCTGCCTGCCCTTCCTCTGTGAGCATCCTGAGCTCACAGTACACACAGTACGCGCAGTACCCTGAGCCCTGGTGCAGCACCTGAGGCAGAGGGACCGTGCCTCGGAGGAGCAGCAGCATGGGAGCCTTGGGGTGGGCAGGCACGGCGGGCAGGCGTTTTCTGCCTTGTCCCTGCTGGGAAGCATGCTGGTGCAGGAAGGCTTGGACTGGGATTCCTGCGTGCATGGGTGTTGGGGAGGTATGGAGCAAGCAAGAGAAAGGAACAAGGATGATGGAGTTGTGCGAGCCCATGGCAAGGATCCTCACGGTGTGCCAGGGACTGTGCCAACCTGCTTGCTGCTGTTTCAGTGGCAGCAGCAGCGGCTCAGCAGCAGGGAGCACTTGAAGTGCATCAAGTACTTGCCAGGTCCAGGCAACTGGCCCTGACCCTGCAGCACACTGACAGCAGCCACAGGTGGCTCAGACCAAGGGTGGGAGAGATTTAGGGAGAACAGCGCCTGTTCTATGTCACAGTGCCCCAGGAATGGCTTTGTTGGTGGCTGCTCCAACAGTGTGACCCGATCTGAGATCTGGGAACCGCAGATGCTGCCTCAAGCACCTGGGCAGTCACTGCCCCCGGGAAGAAATGCCGCTCCTTCCTTCCTGGCTGTTAATGCTTCACCCTGGGCAGCGGTCGATGCTGCAGCTGTCAGGGGCTTGATCCTCGCTCTCTTGTAGCCTCCTGCAGAGGTGGAAGGGGCACCTCTCAGAACAGCTGGAGCGCTCGAGTCCCTGGACTGCAGGTCGCAGTGACAGGTTGGGCTGGTGGAAGAGGGGGGCTGCTGCTTGCTTGTGAGTGGGCTGGAGCTGAGCAGGGCCTGGGCAGTACGTTCCTGCATCGCCTGGCTGCTGGCTGCCTTCAGTGGCTGGGTGCTCCCTGCCCATGCCCATGGAATGGCAGTGCTCACAGAGAGGATGGTGCTGGCTAGCCAAGGGGGCAGGGCTGTTAGCCTGGATGTTGTCTGGTTATTTCTTCTCCCAGTATTCAGAAATTACCAGCTGTGTATTTTCCAAGAATCTTGTTTTTGAGCTGGGATTTGGTGTCCTTGGAGCCTCCACAGCAAAATTCCTTAGGGAAGGAGGCACGTTGCCTGCAGGGAGCTCCCCAGAGCAGGGACCGTGGGGTCTGTTCTGCAGTTGAGAGCTGGAAAAGGGCAAAGTGCTGGGCAAGCTGGATGTCCCGGTTAGGCAAGTGCATCACAGTCCAGCAGCATAACTGACTGCCTGCACCCTGCAGCCTTGTCCTCCTCCTGATGCCCCAGAGTTTCTCATTCCCAGCAGGAGAAAGGCAGTTGCAGGCATCTTTCCCCAGAGGAAGGGTCCCGAACTGATTCTAGGTGACACAAGTGAAACAGCCTCCCCTTCCTATCTGGGAAAGGCAAACTAGTTGATACTTCACCTGGAGAGCCAGCCGTTCATCCTGGAGTCATTCCATCCTCCTAAGGGCCTGCTGGTGTGGAGAGCAAGTTTTGCATTCCTGCACCAGTCCATTTCGTCAGTGCTGATGATCTCCAAGCCCCTGTGGCTGCTCCTGAGATCTGTGCAGGACACACCATGGAGTGCTCTCAGCAGCAGCAAAGGGCAGGCATCTTTCCAGCGAGATGTCACTCACACTTTTAACCCCCATGACGTGCAAGACCCTGAGTCCGCTGTGTGAGTGGCACGACACTCTCCACCATGGCGCAGTAGCCGGAGCAGCATTTTACCCTCGGGTTGTTCTGGGTTAAGCAGCTGTGTGTGATGGGAAAGAGACAGTGGAGTGCCCGGTACTTGTTAATGTAGGTAGTGGTGCCTGCGGAGGAGGTGAGAGCCTGAAAAGAGCACTTGCAAGAGAGGAAGGGCTGTGCTCTCCCACCCCTCCCATCAGAGCTGTCTTTCCTCGAGGAGACTTCCCATGGCTGCACCCACTTTCTGAGAGTGTTTGTGGACACAGCCCTGCTCAGCCGGGGCCAGGCAGAGCAGCTGCAGCTGAGGTTGGCAGTGCCCTTGGTGGGACCCGGCTGGTGGCCGCCGCACCCGTTCGTTAGCTCTGCTGGGGTGCTGCGGGCTGCAGCATGTTCCTCAGTCACTGCCCTCCTGCTGCTTCCCGCTGCAGTAAGGGAATCCTCCGGCCGCGGCTTGCTGGGGGAGCTGGGCAGAGGAGAGGACCCCCTCCAGACCCCTCTGCTCGCCTCCCCGTGTCTGCCCCGGCAGGCACAGACCCCACCAGGCTCGAGGCCAGCACAGCCCTACCTTGCTGCGGACCAGGCTGGGCCCCTCAGCCTCCTTGCTGTCTCTGGAGCTGTGCAGTTGACTCCCTGCTTTTAATAGAGAGCTGGGAAGGCACATTATGGAGATGAGGGTATTATTTGCATAACGCTAATTAGGTAATTACAAATCATTTTGCTATGAGCTGAAGCGTGTGCTGTGACATAACGTTTATTAGTCATTCCATTCAGGCCCCGCTTAGTTAAGTCATTTACTGCACTAACTACTGAAGTTGGCAATAAAAGGTAAATGCTGGTGCTTGGGTGCAAGGCTGAGGCCGGGCACCCCATGTAAACCTGCGGCCCGGGGCCCCGCTCGGTGCAGCCCATGGCAGGGCAGAGCGCAGCCCCAGCAGCCCAGACTGGGAGGGAGTTACGGCACTCAGAGCAGTAGCCTGACGGAGACCACGTCATCGGGGGGAGACCCCATTTTACACCTTGGTTTTCAGCAGGCTCTTCGTTGTTTGGGTGCTGTTTTCTTAGGTCTGGGGGGCCTGAGGTGCTTTCACACGTTTTCGCCATCCCCCATCTCTCTGCTGCTGGCTCAGCCACCCAGCGCAGAGGTGCCTGTGCTCTGACACCCCCCCTGGAAACCCACCAGGCAGCTTGTGTTTGTAGGGATGCTAATGCTTCCATTTGTACCCAGCCTCTAAGTGCCTGGCAGCCTGAGCAACCCTTGGGGCTCACCAAAAATATCTTCCCTGAAGATGGAAAGTCAGGAATTTGTCCCCACGTGTTTCACAGCCAGAGAGGTGCTTTAACTTTGAGGCTGTATCCTCTGGGGTTGCTTGTGGGGCGCAGATGCCGGTGCTGTGCGGAGGAGCAGCTGAGGCACCTGAGGAGCAGGTCGCCTGGCCCTGCCTTCGCAGGCACTTTGCCCTGCGCGCGTCCCTGCTGCCATCCCTGCTGCCTCATGGAAGCAGCTCTGCTTGGCCAGCTTCCGTGAACCCCCGTGGCCACCAGCTTCCCAGGTTTGGGAGTTGGAGGCTGCCTGCCCAGCAGGGCACTGAGGGGTGGCAGGGCTGAGGATGGCATCACTCTTGCCTCTCTGTGCCTCCCACCTGGGTCTCTGTGACTTAATGCCGCTCTATGGGAAGACAGTGGCTGTGCCCCATCATGTGGGTCTGTGGAGTGCCCAGGCGCTGAGGTCTTGCCACACGGGATCCCTACCCTGCTGCACTCCTCAGCTGGTGATGATGCCCCTTCTTGATGCATGGGACTGTGAAGAGCTGCCTTCGAGCTCGCCACAAGGGCCCTCTTTGCATCTCCTGGTTCAGCTTGCAGAGCCCTGTCCCTCTAAAGCCACTCATCGGCAGGCACTGAGCACTCTGTGGGCCCTTTTTGGGGGTGGTGGGGCTGTTGGGGGGCACCAGCTCTGCAGAGGAGCTGATTTCACTGCCCAAGAGGTCAGCAGCCTCCTCCAAGGGTGGGACATTCAGGGCATGGAGAGCAGGGTGCAGGCAGCATCCAGGGGTCCAGTGCTACAGCCTCTTGGGTTTCCCAGCCCGGGATGATGGGGAATGAGGCTGCCGATGTTTGGTGTGAAAGGAAAGGCCAGCCCACGCTAGAGGAGCTGGAGCACAAGGAGCTGTGTGAGCAGCGGGAGGGACGGGCTGGCGCAGAGCTCCAGTGCCTCCCTGCAGGTGCTCTCTGCCTGCTCCTCCCTGTCCCTCCTGCGGACCCCTGCTGCCAGCGGTCCTGCCCGCACAGGGGCACAGCCGTGGCCCGCAGGAGTCTGTCTGTGTGCTCACACCCTGCGAAGCCAGCAGACCCCCTCCCTCCCTGACACATGTCATGGCACACCTTTCTTTTCCAGAACCAGATGAGCCATTTGAGTTCATTATTGTGTCCCTGACGGGCCAGACGTGGCTCTTTGAGGCCTCAACGTCAGAGGAGCGAGAGCTTTGGGTCCAGGCCATCGAGAGCCAGATCCTGGCCAGCCTGCAGGGCTGTGAGAGCAGCAAAAATAAGGTAAGAGGCCTCAGCCGAGTTCCGCTTTGTTCCCTCCTCTCTGACATCTGCTTTGCTGTGTCCATCCCTGCCCTAGGCTTCCCTCTCTGTCCAGGCTGGATCCCATCCTGATCCCTCTGCTCCCAGTCAGGGCTGAATCCCATCTTTGGGGCTGTGCTGCTCCCCTCCCTGGGTTTCCCGTCACCTCTCTGAGCTCCCTGTCCCTTCCCCAGCCTGGCTTGGGCCCCAGGAGCTCTCTGCATCCTGTAAGGGCTGGGTCCTGCACTGTCCATCCACTCCTTGGACAGCTCTGCCTTTCACTCCCCGTTCTGGCCCACCACCCCCTGCTCGTCCAGCGCCCACCCAGCTGCGGATCAGTCTTCCCTCCAGACCTTGTCCTCTGAGCCCCTGCGCTGGACGCCCCTCCTGCGGCAGAGCTGGGGAGGGCCTGCGGGAGCTGGGTGCTGGTGGCCCCCCAACAGGCTCCTGGGGTGGTGATGCGAGGGCGTGTGGCGGGGCGATGGCCTTGAGTAAGCGGGGACCCCGTGTGTTGTGTTTCAGGCTCGGCTGGGCAGCCAGAGCGACGCACAGGCCATGCAGGCCGTCCGCACTGCACGTGGGAACAGCTTCTGCGTGGACTGCGATGCACCAAGTAAGTGATGCTGCTGCACTGGGAGGGGAGGAGGGGTCACTCATCCAGGGAGGGGAGGGGTCTCCACACCAGCCACCCCCTCTCTTACCCCAAAGAAACCTACTCTGGGAGCTGTCTCGTCCTCTCCTGCAGCGACCTGTTCTTGAGGGATGGGGTACGGACCCACCTGCACACTGCTCCATGACCCCTTGCTGACCAGCCTGGGGTCCTTGCCTCTCTGTGCTGCTGAGGCACTGGGCTTGGAAGGGCTCTGGTGGGCAGGTGCCTGCAAATATGGGTCTCCTGGATCGTAGGAGACAGGCTGGTGAGTCTGTGGCGGTATTAACTCTCCCCCACTGATCTCACTGCCCTCAGATCCGGACTGGGCAAGCCTGAACCTGGGCTCCCTCATGTGCATTGAGTGCTCTGGAATCCACCGCAACCTGGGCACCCACCTGTCCCGTGTGCGCTCCTTGGACCTGGACGACTGGCCTAGTGAGCTTCTCATGGTCATGACAGCCATCGGCAACGCCCTGGCCAACGCTGTCTGGGAAGGAACGGTGGAAGGCTACTCCAAACCCACCCCTGAGAGCAGTCGGTAAGGGGGATGGGGAACCACAGAGGTGCTTCTCACGCAACCACCCCAGGAGACTTGCGGGCACCGCAGGAGGTTGGTAGCAGCCATCCAGTCAGAGAGGTGAACAGGAATCCTTGAGTTATTCCAGGGATCCTGCCTGCTCTCTGGGCACTGGAGGCCCCCTCCCACTGCCCTGGTGGGCCAGCAGGTCTTCATGGCCAGCTATGGCTGTGCAGTGGCTGCTGGAGCCATAGCTGGCTGCAAAGCAGAAAGGGTTAACAGAGATGGCTTGGCAGCGTTGTGCGGGTCTCAAGGGTGCGTTCCTTTCAGGCCCTTGTCTGTCCCTATCGGAGCGACTCTCCTGTCACTCATCCCAACAAGAGCCCATTCTGCAGCTTATCAACGGATAAGAGCGGGTCAGGGGGCGGCGGGAGTGAGCATGCTCCGCGCAGGGCATTGATGGCCGCCCGCCAGATGCAGATGGATAGAATGGCAGCAGATAGCGGCGGCACGGCACAGATCGATCCGCCTGGCCCCGCAGCCCCAGGCGGGACGGACGCTGCCGCAGCCTTTGTTCGCACCAGGCGAGACGGCAGCAGTGATAACGTGCCTCCCGTGGCACTGGGCTGTCATGTGCGGCAGCTAACCTTTTCTTGCCACTGGCCATGGCCCACACGCAAGTATGGGACAGAGATGGTCCCCACACTGCCACGTAATGGGCATGCAGGGGAGTGTGTAGGGCCACCAACATGGAGGTGCAGGTGTCCCTTTGCACAGTGGCAGGTGTAGGTCTGGGTGTGGGACGCTGCTGCTGCTGCGCACGCATGCATGTAAGTGCACAGCGTACGCAGGGAGTGAGACAAGTGCGTGTCAGGTGTGTGTTCGGAGCACCATGACAGAGCCCCAGTGACAGCCGTGGGCGTGGGGGACGCAGCAGGGGAGGTGTCTGCGGCAGGGGCTCATGCAAGGCGTGCCAAATGCTCACTGCTAACACAGGGCACATTCAGGGTGGCAGTGCCAGCATGTGTGCCCCTTTGCACATGGGGCCCAGGCAGGCTGGCCCACCTGTGACGGTGACAGTGTCCCATCTGGCAGGGAGGAGAAGGAGCGCTGGATCCGGGCCAAGTATGAGCAGAAGCTCTTCCTGGCTCCGCTGCCCCAGTCGGACATCCCGCTGGGGCAGCAGCTGCTGCGGGCTGTGGTAGAGGATGACCTGCGCCTTGTGGTGACACTCCTGGCCCACGGCACCAAGGAGGAAGTGAATGAGACCTACGGGGATGGAGATGGGCGCACAGCACTGCATCTCTCCTGCGCCATGGCCAACGTAGTCTTCACGCAGCTGCTCATCTGGGTAAGACAGGGCCCTGCAGGCTCCACCACAGTGCTTCTGGCCCTACTCTGGTGCAGCACCGCCCCACTCCCAGGTCTTGCGACACCCCTTATCCATCCGCCTCCCATGGGCTCCCCCACATGCCCGCTGGCACTGCCCTTCCCACCCTCCCATCTCCCTTTCCCTGCCCACCCCAGTGCCACAGAGCCTCTCAGCCTCTGCCGGTGCTCTTGCTATGCCACCCCCGTGCCCATGGGCCGCATGGCGCCCGGGTGCCGCTGACCGGCTGCTTTCTCTCCTGCACAGTACGGGGTAGATGTGAAAAGCCGGGACGCACGGGGCCTGACCCCGCTGGCCTACGCCCGGCGAGCCGGCAGCCAGGAGTGCATCGACATCCTGCTGCAGCACGGATGCCCCAGCGACAGCGCCGTCACCACGCTGACCCCCAGCCTGCCCCGCCGCAACACCAACGCCAACAACAATGCCTGTACCATGGTGCCAGCTGAGCTCGGCTCCAGCCCCAGCGCTGTCTAGCTCCTTCACGGGCCCTGTGCTCGCAGCACGGCCGCCTTCCAGCCCTTCCAGGGGACCAGAGCCACAGGAGCGGGTCCGAGAGCAGCACAGCCGGGCCACCCACTGTGCTCGGCTCCCACCGAGACCCCTGCTCTGGCCGAGAGGAGGCCGGGGAGCCAGCAGCCTGCTCCTCCGCGCTGGTTCCTGTGGACTCCTGTCATGCAGCTGGGTTGGGGGGAGCTGTGCAGACCCAGCGCTGTCAGCTTGCGGAGGGGCTCCCTCACAGTCACTGGGATGGGGGGCTCCAGTACACCCCATTCTCACGACCGGTACAGGGGGAGGAGAGGCAATTTCTCAGTGCCCCCCACCACACGCATGTAGATAATAGAGGGGCTGGAGGCAGTTCAGGTGTGTGGCCCTCCTCTGCTGGTACCGGGGAGGGCGACTGCTGCACCTGCTGTCCCCAACAGTAGGGCAGTTTGGGCACTACCGTCCTGCCCTCCCTCCTATGTCGGCCTTGCTGTGCACCCCAGGTGCACTGAGGAGGTGGGGGGCAGCAGAAGGTGCATGTTTCTCCACTGCAGCCCTGTGCTCCTCTCTGCTTCTGGCTGGTGCAGGGAGGGATCCGCTCGCTGGTGCCACTCCCCGTGTGCTGATGCAAAGGGAGCAGCTCTCCCACGCAGCCCCTGGACAAAGGCCTCTCCAGCCTCCCTGGTGCCCTAGAGGAGGAAGAGGATGGTCACCCCAGGATCCCCAGCTGTGTCTGTCTGTCTGTAGAGTCACTGTCCTTCCAGGTTCAAGCCCCAAAGCCATACACAGTGTCTCCATCAGAGCATCCCCGCTGGCTCCCGCTGCTGCCCAGGTGGGGCTGGTCTCCGGCTGAGCAAGAGGAGAGAGGAGACGAGCATCTCCCTTTGGTTTTGGGCCAAGCCTGCAGCTGAGCGCTGGAACCCCAAGGCTTTGGACGCTGCTGTGGAACGTCTCTGTCACTTGTGTATAAAATGTACATTGGAAATATTTATATGGACACTCTGTATATACTGTTTCTTTGCCATGAGTTGCCCTGTGTGTGTTATCTGCAGCCAAGGAGATAAAGGCCAATAAAGCAACCCACCTCCTGCCAGGCCAACTTTTCTGTGTGCTGCCTTTTGGGCCTCCAGTGCAGCCACCAGTCTGCTGCTTGCCCGCCCTGTGAGGTTGGTGCATTTCCATCCCAGACTGACAAACATTCGGCCCTTTCTCCTCCAGCTTGGGAGTTGGTAACAGCAGTCCTGTGCTGAACTGGGCACGGCAGAGTGCTGGGATGGGGAGAGGAGATGTGTCAACCCCAGGCGCTGTGGGACAATCAAGGGACACAGCCTTGGTCGGAGGGATGCACGGCTCTGGTGGGATGAGAGGTGGGCACAGCGGAGGCGTGTGCTGCGCAGGGGATGTGCCGGGTCAGAAGTGCTGGGGCCAGCTGGGCCCTGTGCACGATACAGCAAGCTTGAAGCTGAGGGGGGAAAGCAGAGATGGGCAGGGAGTGGTGGGCTGTCCCAGTGAGCAAGGTGCCCGGCTGTTTTGCTATGGCAAAAAGATTGCTGCAGAAGACTGAGGGGTCATCTAGTCCCAAGGCGCAGACAGCCCCCCAGGCAGTGAAAGGAGCCAGGGGTCTCTGCTCTGCCATCCCTGACCCCACACGCTTCTCCTGGCTTTTGGCAGAGCAAGGCCCCACTGCTGCTGATTCTCTGCTGACTGTGCCCAAGACCACACCACAAGTGACACTGGGGCTCCAGCGTCCCCTCTTGCCGTGCCTGGGTCTGGGCTCTGCTGCAGTGGCACTGGGCACGGGGCTTGGTCCCCAAGCCTGTGTGGAGGTGCTGCAAGGAAGGGAGGCACCAAGACGCCCTGCTCTCCCTCCGGCCCCCCACCTGCCACAGGTACTCCTCAGCAGCCCGTTCCAGAGCCCGTCGCCTCCTCCCCGTGCCCCTGCCATGGCAGAGGGCTGCCACACCGGTGGCTGCAGATGGTGGCCCCAGTCCCTTAGCTCATCCCTGTGTGCCAGCTGCGTGTGCCAGTGTCATGGTCCCCATCCCGGTCCCAGCCCTCCCCGCCTGTGCCCGTGTCTGCCCCCCATTCCCCGTCCCCTCTCCCTCGTGGCGCACATCGGTGCCCCAGCACCGGCACCGGCCCCAGCCCGGTGCTGGGTTTGGTTAATTTCCTGGCGACTGCATTAGCAGGAATGGAAGCCGAGGGACGGCAGCTCCTCTGGGGCCCATTAATCATCCCCCTCAGACAAGCTGCCTTGATTACAAGTGGCAAGAAATTCATTAGGGCTGCGGCTCTGACAACTTTTATCTGCGCGGCTGGATCTGACTCATTAGGCAGCCAAATTAAAGCCATGATGGGCCCTGATGAAATTCACTGCTTGTTTATCTTGTGCGATCTGATACATCTGCCCATACATCATCTCCCGTGCGGGATCCCGCCCGGCCCAGCCCCGGCGCCTCCCTTCCCATCCCAGCCCTGCCCTGACCCGCCAGGGCACCCCCAGCCCACGGCACAGCCGGGACCCAGCCCCGGGTCAGGGTCTGCACTCGAGCCCCTCCCCTGCCCCCGCGCTCTGCCCGGGGCTGGGGCTGGCAGCAGCCGTCGTGCCCGTAGGAGCCGCGTGAGGACAGCCCTGGGGCCACATGGCCCCGAGCAGCCCCTCGTGGGCCACGCAGTGCCCATGGGGTTGTCAGCCCCCTGGGGCACCCACGGCCCTTGCCAGCTGCCGGCAGTGCGCAGCCCGTGGCCGCACACCCGCGGCCCTGCTGTTGCCCGCATCTGGCGAACGGGCGCTGGGGTCCAGGGGCTGCCCCTCTACCTGCGCCCAGGGAAGGGAGCGGCAGCGGCTTCCCCGTGGGCGCTGACGTGGTCCCGAAAAGCCAAGACAAAACCCTTCTCCAGCCCACGAGCGGGCAGGCAGGGCCATCGGGGGCTGCTGGCACCGCAGCAGCCCTGGTTTCCTTAAGGGAAAACACCACCCATACCAGCGTGCTGCCGCAGGGCGAGGGCCTGTGCTGGGCTCGGGTAGCCTCTGGGCTGCAGCCCACCGTTCCCATCCCCAGCAGGAAGGGGTTGCGCTGAACAGCAGTGTCCCTGTTAGGAAAAACGGCGTGCCCCCATCCGGCCGTGGGGCCGGGCCCCAGCAGCACCCCCTCCCTGCCCCCCTCCATGGCCCAGCACATCTCGGCGCCAAGGCGGCCCGCATGGCTTCGTCGGTGCTGGGCAAGGCAGAGGCTGGGGCAGGAGCTGCTGTGCCCCTGTTCAGGCTGGTGCCACGGAGGGCACAGGCGGACCCTCCGCTCTGCTCCGTGCCGCAGGAGCGTGCCGAGGCAGCAGCACAGTGGGGCTGTACCTGCGTGGCACAGCCCCTAGCAGCAGCCATGACCACCCCAACTTCTCGGCAGCACCATGAGGGCCCTGCCACAGCCAACCAGCACCACTGAGCTGAAGCAGTGGCTGCAGTGGGATGTGGGTGCTGCAGGGCTGGAGCATGGGATGCAGATTCATGCCATAAGCACATCCAGGGTGTGCAGCCTCAGGCTGTAAACCAGGTATGCCACAGATCTGTAACACTTCCCAGAGAGCCTGGGCACAGCAGACCATGCCAGCACAAGCGCCATGGGGCACAACTCACAAACAAAGCCCTGTGGGCCCTCTTGCAGCCCTAGCTGAGCTGGCACAGCCTCCTGGGGGGTATGCAGGTGGGCAGCAGCCATGGTGTGGGGCAGTACTACCCAGCCCCGAGGCACCTGGGACCACACGCTGGGTACAGGCAGAGGTGCTTTTACGAGAGATGGCCAGAGCAGGGAACATGCTACTGGGCTGCACTTTTGTGTTTCCAGTCAGCCCTGCCTCTTGAGAGGACAGAGGTGAGACACAATGTCCCAGCTCCCTCGGCCCAGCTTACCAAGATGCAGCACCCATATGCTCCCCTGCAGCACCTGCACCGTACACCCATGCGTGTCTTGGTACCTGGCTTGCCTGTCGGTGCAGAAGTCCACAGCACAGGTCCTCGTAAAGCCTTCTGGGGGAGACTTCAGCCTGACAGCTGAGGACACTGTTACAAGCTGGTAGGCTGCGCAGGGTCCAGCACGGGCAGGCAAGTGGGGCTCCCCTGCTTGGGAAGGGTTTCAGCCGCCCTGGCTAGCTAGGGCTCATCAGACGCTGTGGTCTTGTGAAGTGCTTCGTAACTTGCCCAGCAGCTGGGCAAGCAGCAGCACAGCAGAGTGTGGCTACAGTCTCTCTCTCCTCCCAAGCCCCAATTCCAGCATGCCCATGGTAACTTCTTCCAGGTCTTGGGTGATTTTTCCTTTGATCCTGGAGATGCACGCACCGTGAGTTTGCACTGTGCTGTTGAGGCCATCACGACCAGACCAGCTACTGAATCCCCTCAGCATCCGCACCCTGAACCCCACGTGCTGCTGTAGAGCTGGCTGTAAAGAAACTGGAGGTTGGGAGGAGCTCGTGACCCTTCCCAGGGGCCAGACCGATGGGAGGGGAGACTGTTTCTCTCCTGCCCATGTGCAGTCAGAGCTCATTTCTTCCCACCTGGGTACAGGTTCATTGCATTGCAGGATTCCTGCAGCGCTGACACCCATATGGCACTTCTGACCCAGGCCAGGAGCATGGTGTGCTGCTCCCTAAAGGCAGCCCCCAGCAGCACGGAACCCCCACAGGGCAGCACAAGCACCGTGAAGCATTCCTCTGCTCTGCCTCAAGTCTGCTAGTGCTGGGCTCAGTGGGCCCATCACAGCCACCACTGCACACCAGCTTTGGAAATAAAAGCCCAGTGTGATCTCCCGGGGAACTGCTCTGTGAGCCATTAGCAGATCAGCTAAGCATCCGAGCAAGTCCTGGAGAGGTTGACTAATGAAAAACTAGCACCAGCACCATGGTGTGGCCCATCAAATCTTCATACAAGCCCACTGTTCGAGAATGCTATGAACCAGCTTTGTTGCACTGAAAACCTTTTCCTGAGAGGGGACCACTGAGTGAATGACTGCCCTGTGGGACGCCATCGCTACTCCTTTCCCAGCTCTTTAATAACCATTGTGCAGGTAAATGTGTGGGCAGGTCTGGGTAGAGAGAATTGCATTGTAAAGGATGAAGCTGTCTTCATGAAGGCAAAATAAGTCTTGCTCGTATGTATGTGTGTGTATATATGTGGATTAGCACATACATCTAAATATATGTATAAATAAATGCATGCCTATGTATATACATACCTCTATGTGTCTACAGCTCTGTCTACCTTTTACTCTGTGTGTGCATGCGCACATGCGTGTGCGTTGTTTGGGTGTCCACATAAGAGTTCTTCCCCCCTTTCAGTTCCTACTCCAGGACACAAGACAACAGACAGAAGGTGGCACATGGGAAATTCCAAATAGATTCAAGGGGAAAATACTAGGAAGGTGGCCAGATACTGAAACAGGGGCCCGAAGAAGTGGGATCACCATCCCTGGAGATACATGAAGTCAGCTGGTCAAGTTCCTCAGCATTCTAATCTTAACAGGACCAGCTTTGAGCAAGTGTTGGACCAAAGACCTCCCGAGGTCCCTTCCCATCTGCATGGCTCTGTCATGCCAGGCTCTGTCTTTACTGCCCACTTTTTCGTTGTTGCTCTCCTTCTCACACCCACTCCAGTCTACATGATGCAGCAGCTATAGCTGGGGCACGCTGCACCCTCTGCCCCAGCAGCTCTTGTGTTTGGGGAGGTGCTGTAGACACTTTGTGCAGTGCGGGCAGTGCCATTCACGGCGTTCACTGGTGCATGGCAGCGCTTCCCGCTGTGCTGTGTGCAGGAGACATCAGACACAGCGCACAAGGTTGGCAGGGAAGCCCCGTTTTGCACAGCACGAGGAGCACGCTGCTGTTCTGCAGCTCTCCAACACCACTGGTGACAGCAGTGGGTCTGTCACCTCCATCAGCACCAGACTGAGCTGCAACTCTCTGCAGCACTTGCAGTTACATTAACACAACTGTTTGCAGGGTTGCATTGTGTGCTGGCTCTGGGACGGATCTAACTCAACAACAACAAAAAAAGGCAAAACCCAAATAATTTCTAAGCAGCTGAAAGCTCCAGTTCTCCAATTCACTCTACAAGCAGTCGACAAAGTGTGCAGCCAGAGTGGGGGTGCTTCACACAGAGTTCAGGTTGGCAATGGTGTGCATAGTGGGGGTGTGGGGGGTGCGGGTGGGGTGAGTTAAGAACACAATAAACTGATGCTGTCACTGGGGCAGGACATGTCAAACCACAGCATCAGCTAGAAATGCCAGGTGAGAGTAAGGGGGTTCTTAGACCCTAAAATAAAATCTAACTCCTTCCAGTGTCACTGCCCCAACCCTGGGGCTGTGGACATTTTTCAGAGTGCTGTGCTTAATCTCGTACTGCTGTACTGTACTAGGTTGCAGTGGCACAGACCCCTCATGTGGACACATTTATAGTGACAGAGCACTTACAGCTGCGCAATTGCTTTATCCTGCCTCCCCCTGCCCCCCCCACGCCCCCCCATTCCTTCCCCCACTGGCCTAGATGTATGTGCAGGAGTTACTGCAGTTGCTGCAAATGGCATGTTACCCCCTTCTGCAGCCAGGTAGTGCAGGTAACAGTCTCTGCCTCAGACCAGCCCAGACCCAGGGAGGGAGAAGCAGGGAGCACCTGAGCTGTGGCTCTCAGGTGCAGGCAGCTCCCGTGTGTTGAAGGGACCTGCCAGCACCCCTGCGGGCAGGGCAGCCGGGGTCAGCTGCCAGAGGACAGTTACCTCCCCTGATCCGGAGTGGATGCCAGCAGATGTTGCTACCTGAGCAGGACAAGCCCACGCTGGGGATGCCATGAGCAACACCGGGCCAGGCAGTTACTGAGGTCGCTTTCTCCTTTCCCGGTCGGTGGTGCAGGGGATGGAGGCAGAAGCTGGCCTGCTGTGGCTGCAGGGAGCCAGCTGTGCTCTGCTGCCACAGCAAGTGCTCAGAAATCCAGGTCATGAAAGGATCCCGCAGAACTGTCTTGGGACCTGCAACAAACATCTCTGTGGAAAGAAGCACCCACCTAGGACAGCTTTGTCCTAACAGCTGCTCTGCTGTGAGCTGTGGCTGTCCCCACGCAGGCCAGGGGCGGGAAGAGCCACCCACCAGTGCTCTGAGGCTGCAGGGCTCTGCAGAAGGACTCAGCTGCGCAGGCTGAGCGCAGGGTCCACACTTCAGATTAACTGAATGTACCTCCCACAGAGGGAAGGGCCATGGGAGTGAGCACACACCTCCCCCCTCCCAGGCAGCATGGAGACAGGCCAGCTCTTGCTGTGGCATCAGGAAGGTGAAATCGGCGCTGACTGTCAGGAATATTGCCTTATAAGCTGTGTCTCCCAGGGAAGGGTGACAACGGCTAACTGGACCCTGTGTGACCCAAACTCCACATCAAACCTCAGAGCAACCGGCATCCCAGCAGCACCATGTCCCACACCCTTGGAGAGCACCTTCTACCTGTCCAGGAACCTCTGGTGGCATTGCAATGGGTGTTGTCAGTTCAGCACAGAGGCACGAGCTCCCTCGCTCCATGGGCTGGGCTGGCTGATGTTCATCAAGCCAGCAGCAGAGGCTGTCATGGCTGGACACCCAGTCAGCGGTGGAATCACACGGCCCTGTGCACTGTCAGCTCAGGACTGTGCATGCAGCTGTGCCCTGTGCAAAACTGGATATTCATCAGGTTCTGGGGTTGAGCTCAGTCATCTGAGATATACCCTGGCCTCAGAAGCAGCATCTCATGCAATAGCTCTCAAGAGCAGACTATTCTGCTCTGGCTGGCCCAGATGTGAGAGCCCTGCCCAGGAAGTCTGAAACCCTTCTCCTGCAGCAGCACAGTGAGACGCAGCAGCGGCTGCAGGCTGGGGCAAGGGGACGATGCAGCGCCAGTGCCAGCAGAGCCTGGCCCACCGTGGCCCTGTTCACTGCTGCAGAGCCTCAGCAGCCTGGCAAGAGAAGCAGCAGCTGGTGCTGGTGAGATAGGCTGCGGTTTCCAAGGAAAGGCAAGACCCTTACTTTCTGCTCAGCCCAGCGGCGGGGCAGGCAGCCCTGGCAGCCAGCACCGCCCAAGGGTTCGGTGGCAGCGAGGCGCCCGAGCGGCAGGAGGATTCTCCGTGCATTCCCTGCGGGCTGGGCCGCGCTCCTGGGCGCTGCGGGAGGAGGGTGTCGAGGCAGGGCTCTTCCAGCGGGCAGCGCAGCCCTGAAGAGCCAGAGGGCATCGCATCGCCGGGCCTC
>JAVJGI010000050.1:49857835-49867866 GCA_035590275.1 Ibycter americanus | reverse complement strand
GGGCCCCCTGCGCAGCGCTAGCCGAAGGCTCCCGGGCTGCGGCGAGAGCTCCGCGGCTCTGCCGTGCTCCGCTGCGCGTCCTGGGGAGCGCGGCCCGGCCCTCCGTGGGGAGCCCCCACGCTGGAACGGGGTATCGATCCCCCCCGGCTCGGCACTTAGGTGGTGCCCCTGTCTGCAGGGAGGTTCTCACCAGGCCTGTAATATGCCGAACATGAGGCAAACGGAAGCCCCGCTTCAGAAGAGCATCAGCATCAGGACTACCATGTAAAGTACTCAGAAGGTGAGAAATGCCAGAGCTGAAGTCATGTCTAAACTCACTTCAGCTGCGTTTTCAGGGGCGCAGCTACGTGCCGGCTCTCACCTAGGGGTACTCCTCAGCACCCCTGCGCGTTCCTGCCCGCGCTCACCCTTTGAGCAGGGATGCAGTACCTCTGGCTGCTTAGCTACCCAGGCTCACTGGTGGCATCTGCATCTGTGTGAGTACACGGATTTCTTCACCACCACTTTCTACTCTGTCCCCAGGGAGGTCTGTGGCACCACTTTGCTGCAGCCTTGGATCATGAGTTTTGTGTGGGAGAGGACAGTCCAGCTATGGAGCTGGACACTTGAATCCTGTCCGGAGCATGTGAATGAGGCCAAATGGGTCCACCAGGCCAGCAGTGTGGTACCCAGCCTTCCTCTGCTAAACAGGCTCAGTCTGAATCCCCAGGGTCCCACTATGAGATCCGTACCAGGGGCCTGCACAGAGCCTCCTCTTTCTTTCATGTCTTTTATACCCTTCTCTATGGCACATGCTTGGAGTCTCAAGGAAATACCCCTCTGTGGCGAGAGCTGCCATGCCCTCAGCCAGGGAAACGGAGGTGTGGAGAAGTCAATGTTAAAATAATCATCCAGACCCAAATATCGAATCTGAAAGTGAGGCTCAGCAAGAGGGATCCCTCTGGCCACCGATGAGGGCACCTCTCACAAGCCGATGGTCCTGGGATCACTGAGGAAGGGGGGTGTGTGTTTGCGGGGCACAGGCCATTTGGCCCCTAGTCTAGGGTGAGGGCCCAGATTTCAGGCTGGGAAGGAGGCTGGCAGTGACTAGCATTTGGATTAATCCCACCTTAGGAATCAGTCATGACATGATAAGGGACACGCTCAAGGTCTGCAGGTCAGCATCCAAGCATCTGTCCTTGGCCCGGCTCTCCTGTCTCATCCACCAATGTCTCTGTGGGAAAGGATCCTTCAGGTTGGAGTCATCTTCATGCATGCAGCTTGGGTTCATTCCACTGCTACCAAAGTATGTTAGACCATGGAGAAAATGAAAGCATAGCCATGTATAAGTTGCTGGGTCTCGAGACCTGTACTCAAAGGGGTCCAAATCAAGGCTACGCAACTTCCTAACTCCTGAGCAACTGGAATTTGATCACTTGTTCGACGAACCTTTTAATTGTAACCTTCAACCCACGCTGCACACCCTCACGTAAGTTAGCAAGGTATTTGAGAGCAATGGGAAACTGCTTTCTTCAGTGACCTTGCTGAAACTGAGCAGGCTGGGGAATGAACTGCAGCTCCCCCAGGGAAGGGTGCCTGCCTGCGCCCGAAGCAGCAGGGCCTTCCTGAAGCCAATTACACAAACTCCCATACTGACCTCTGCAAATCAATGGCTTGCACCCTGCAAGTCCCTACATAGGTCTCCAAGACTGAGGTTCTGCTTACTTAATCATACACTGGCGTTACCTGCGGTCTCTCTTCAAACACTGAATCTCGGTTCAGTGCCAGGAGCAGCCAGGGCAGGCCGCTCGTTCAGGGAAGGGAATCTGGGAAGCAGGAGTTTGCAGCAGGGTGAGCAGGGCAGTGGCTTTGCTGACAAGGCTGCAGTGCCACAGGACTCAGGGAAGGTGAGCCGAGCAGAACTGGTGACAGTAACCAGGGTCACCAGTTTCCCGGTGATCACCCAGCAAGTTCCACTCTCCAAGTGGTGAGGCAGGCCCAAGGCCAAGCCAGAAGCTCAGATCAGTGGGTCAGGACCACTGTCAGCATCAGGGAGGTACAAGACCCGGCATAGCCCCAGCTTAGGCCAGGCAGAGACTAGTCAGGTCAGTCAAGTCAGGTGAGAGCCTGACCTTAGAAGCAGCTCCTCAGCCAAAGGGGGGCAGGGTCCTGCCGGGGTTTCCCAAGGACAGAGAGCTGCTGCAGCCGAGCTGGCTCTGACCCCGGACAGCCAAACCCCCAGCAGGAGGGGAATGTACTCAGGGCCCTGACAACTTACTCCACTCCGGTTTACTGTGTCTCATCAGACTTTGCAGTACAGGTAGAAATTAATTTGCCAAATTGTAAAGCAAAGATCCAGAGAAGAAAAGGTTGAAGCACTGCAGGGGGGTGGGGGCAGAGGGGGAGGGTTGCAAGCTAAGTAAAGCAAATATTGTACTCTAGTGCATAAATTGAACAAGATGCAGACTGAAAGCTCCCACACCCACCATCCTGTCAGGGTGAGCTAAACTGGAAGCATGAGGGTCCAGGTTGCACATGGTAACCCTAACCACCCCTTAGACCTCCAGGGGCTTTCCCACTTTCTGTATCCTCTATCTAATCTTCCACAGCTCCTCACTGCCTAGTGGAAACGCAGTTTCCATGGCTTCCACTTGAGGCTCAGACCTCCGCTGTTCAGTACGCTCCCTGGGCGTTTCTCCCTCCCCACACACCTTCTCTGTGGGGAGCCACTCTATTCCATTTTATCGGGCTCCATCCCCCACTCACAAGTAGCTGGTTATGTCGCCTTCACGTGCCTGAAGATACCCCCGTCCAACACACCAAGTACGTGAGAAACATTAATTGCATGTGCAATTTGTGACGCCCCTGGTCTCATTGCACTCTCAGCTGTCAACAGAGACCTCTCAGGGCCTTGCTGGATACATTATCAGACGCTGAGCTAAAAAAGAAGTTTCAGGAGAAGACCTGCTCTCTCCCTTCTGTTTTGGGGTTGCTGGGTCGTAGCTCCATGTTTACCAGCCTCAGCACTTGGTCCTGAGTCTCACCAGGCTGGGCCCCGAGTACTGAATTCAAGTCCAGTCTCTGCAAGCAGCGCCCTTAAGCAATTAGAGACCAGCCTGTCCCATCTCCTCCATCATGTCACTGCCTGAGTTGGCCCCCCTTCCTTGGTCTGCCTTTGCTTCCCACCCCTCTTCTTGTCTGTTTTCTGCATTAGAACTGCTGATGCTTCTTCCTCCTTTTCTTCTCTGTTCCTTGCTGCAGGCATGTGAGCATGGAAAAGTCAGTTTGCCTGCATTTCTGGAGTCAGTAGGAAGGACAGGAAAGTGTCCTGCTCGACACTTTGGACACGGTGTCCATGCTGAAGATGCTACGTGGCCTGTCTGGTCAGCACAGAAGGTCTGGCATAACCTCAAACCGCTCAGCATAGGCAGAGGCTTCCTGGGAGAAAACTATCAGCCTCTAAAAGCGTCCTTGCTTGGTGCATGCAAAATAGAATCCTCAGAGGCTGATAGTTTAAGGAAAGTCGATCCCATGCTACTGTGCAGAAGCAGCAGCATCCAGGCCACCTCTCCTTCCTGCACTGTAAGCTCCTTTCCAAGGCGGGGAGTCTAGAGCGTATTCCTGGTACACAGGCTGTTGGCTAAATAGAGGCCAATTAATTTTTGCTGTAGCTGTAACAGGGAAAGTTCAGTCTGAGACAGGCACACAGCATGGCAAACCACAACTGCAACAGTTAAAGTTTAATAACTGACTAGCAAATGAAAGCAGGTCTTCCTAATGGAAACGGCTATGCAACCTTAACTTTATGCCTCTACCTGCTCCACTTACGATCTCTACACAGAACCTAGCACAACAGGACTAAATCTACTCACGGCCTCTAGGCATTCCTGCAATATAGCTACTAAACATATTAAAAGCAAGGGTAATGTTGCAAAATTATTTACTCAAAGTTTGGAGTCTAGAGAATGGTCTGGTTACGGCTGTGCTGTTGTGTTGACAGAAGCTCGGCTCCCATCAGGCACAGACTCTACTGTTGGACCATACCCATGAAGTGGTCCAAATGAAACAAACCTGGCTCGAGCCATCAGGCTCGGGAGGCACACTCAGCTGGTGGGTAATAGCTACTGGGCAGGTCCTGCCCCAGCAGGCAACCTGGATGTAAGGACCACTCAGGCGGCTCCAGCTGGTCCCTGCAAATACAGTCTCACAGGCTCTCACCCCGCTGTCAAGTTGCTCCATGTGATGCTGTCTTCAGATTCCTGCAGCAAAACCTGTCTGCAGCAGTTGAGAGACACCCTCTCATGCCTGGGGAACATATTTTAGAAGTAATCCTGGCAGAGCCATAGCTGGAGCAGTAAGAATCCAGGATCCTCATTAACAGTAGAAAGAGCGTTCCCAGGTGCATAGTTTTGCTACTGACAAGATCTTAGAGCAGGAAAAGACTGCTTCCAGGGACTTGTCTCAGGCCACCTCTGTGGTTCAGCGGAGTGCCTAGAAGCAGCCCCCAAGCTGGGTCCTCCTGACCTGAAAACCACTCATTTTCCCAGACCAGCAAGTGAAGGCTTTCTTCCCAGCTGCAAAAGCCTCCCGGCAGGACCTGCAGTGGCTCAGCTCCCAGTCGCCCATGGGCACACACATAGCACAGGAGCACAGCTCCTGCGTGGTGTTAGCAAAGGAACACTTTCTGAGAGCTGGTGACTGAAGGCTGTTGGGTTCACTAAGGGCACACAAGCTGTCTAAGACCCCAACCAACTCTTTCAGCAGCCAGGATGACAGCAGCTGAGGCAGGCACCTCCGCACTATCTCCCCTTGCCCTTTAGCCCCAGGTCCCATGGGAGAGGCAAAACCCGCAGGCAGCACGCATGTGAAGCACGCTCACCCTCTCCAGTCGGCAGGTCTGTCAAGCAAAAGCACACCACAGCCCAGGCCTGGTCACAGAGTAGAGCACATCCGTACCTAGAGGAGCTCAGCCTTTCCTGGCATCTCTCCTGACTCCTGCACCCACACCTTGAGCAGACAGATTTCCTGCTCAGAGCACTTTAAAATGGGGTTATGGCTTGTCAGCAACAGCACTGACACGACAGAGCTTAACCCCCTGTGACTGCTCACTGGGACCCTTTGCATGCCACCTTGCCTCCCTGGCTGCCTTTCAGCACAAGCTCAGTCATCCTCAGCAGACCACAGCTTATCGAGCCCAGAGAAAGCCACCCACGCTGGCCTTTGCCAGGCAAGTCCATGAGCAGCTCAGTGTAAGCCAGGACTCAGGATGCAGATGTGTGGGCAGTGTGGTTGTCTGCTACTTGGTTCCCCTGGGACAGGGGCGAAGACACAGTGCCGGGAGCCGGGAGCTTCATTCACCACCTAAACCTGGTAGTAGACATGGCCCCAGCAGCAAATGCCGCTGCTCCCCCAGCCCCATTGTCAGGTCCCCCGAGCCCTGCAGGAACAGGCTGCTCAGCAGCCACAGAGCCACGAGCCTGGGGATGCAGGCAAATTGCCAAGGCCGTGGGATCTGCAGGCAAGCTGCTGGCAGTGATTGTAGTGATTACACATCCCAGGTACTGTGTTGCACTTATCCTGCTCCAGCCTGCTTGAGGAGCAGCAACGCACAAAGCACAGAGGGACCAGCCTGATGGGACTGGTCACAGGCACCACTTCAGCTGGAAGCTGGGTTGAGCCCTTCAACCCACCCAGAGCACAGATGAGAGTTCAGCTTGGAAGATGACACGGTTACCTGACTCATCTGCACCTGGCAAGTGTCTCTCATTTTCATTTCTTTACTCTGGGACAATGAGGTAGGAGCCTTTCACACATCTCTTTGAGGATTGTTCTGTTTCGAAGAGCTACCACCTCCTTCACTCCTGGGTTTGGATCCTGCTCTGGGAGAGTCCTATTAGCCAAACACTTCAGGTAATTTACTGGGCTCCTAAGGCACAGTGCTGGCGTATACTGGCAGTATTGTGGTACTGTCTCATTTCCATTCTGGCACCGGGTGCTGCTGAAAGTTCTTGGTTGCTTTTGGCTTGTGTTTGTACACCAGACCAAGACTGGTCCTTCTTGGCAACATTCCCAAAGCAATGCCCATGCTTGGGCTGCAAAGCACTCTTCAGTTCCTACCTGGATGAGGTCTCCCAGGAACACCAACATGTTCATTCCATCTAGCTTCTCAATTGCAGCATGGCTGTTCCCCATGCTGATCGGAGACATTTTTCAGGAAGCTTAACTGGCATCAGACAGAAAGAGAGAGAAAGGGGAGAAGAGAGAAGGAGAAGGACAGAAAGAGAGAAAGCAAGCCAGGCAAGTGTGACATCCCCAGAGGGAAACCATCACCAGAAAGTTATCAGCTTCATGAAGAGAAAACTGCTCAGGGCAGGGTCCTCAGCAAGCAGGCAAGATGGGACCCAGTTTGTCAGATGACACACCTGGGATGTTGTCAGGCCCTGGCTGCAAGGAAGGGGCGAGGGAGAAGAGGTATCGCTGCATAACACACCCTTTGGAGGTTACCAAGGAGTCTTTGCAAGGGAGCAATGCCAGAGGAGAGCACACCCAAGCGGTGGGGTTGTGCACATTGCCTTCAGCCAGCATAGGTGTATCTGGCCCGTGAGCAGATGGTCTGTCCCAGGAGCCAGGCCCGATACCTCTTGCACTTTTAGCCTAGAAGAAGATCTCTCCAAGTGCACTGCTCTGCCCCAGCAGTTATACGAGTGTGGCACTCTGGATCCCTTCATTCAGATGACATCTGTCATCTGCAGGTCACTATATGAACATATATGAACATATGCTTCATGGCTGTCCGATGGAAGCAAAAAGCCTATAAGAAAAGGTGACGATCTCAGAGTGCAGGATGCAGGATTCAGAGTAAAATGGATTATACAACACAACTCACAATACTGGCTGGTACATGAATAATGCTGATATGTCTGTCTTCAGCTGGGGGTATGGTACTGGCTTATCACAAGATGCGGTGGCCATAATTTCTGCACCACCACTGTTAGTGTGGACTCAGTGTGTAAGAACAGTCCTGCTAGTCCTGAGTCCTGCATTATGAAGAAGAGGGCTCTCTTCATTCGGTCACAGCGTCACAGCATCACAGACTGGTGGAGGCTCAAAGGGACCTCTGGAAGGCACCTTGTCCAACCCTCTGCTCAAGCAGGGCCACCTACAGCCAGTTGTCCAGGACCATGTCCACATGGCTTTTGAATATCTCCATGGAGGGAGGTTCAACAAAGTCTCTGGGCCAGTGCTCAGTCTCCCTCACAGTGAAAATGTGTTTCTGGATGTTCAGACAGAGCCTTCTGTGTGTCAGTTCATGCCCATTACTTCTGGTCCTGTCACTGGGCTGCACTGAAAACAGCCTGGCTCCATCTTTGTCGCGCCCTCTCTTCAGGTATCCCCTGAGCCTTCTCTTCTCCAGGCTGCTCTCTCAGCCTTTCCTCATAGGACAGACGCTCAGGCAATTTTTCCATGTTCAGATATTGTTATATTTTCATAGAATCATAAAATCCCAGAATGGTTTGGGTTGGAAGGGACCTTACAGACCACCCAGTCCCACCCCCTGCCGCGGGCAGGGACACCTTCCCCTAGCCCAGGTGGCTCCAAGCCCCGTCCAGCCTGGCCTTGGGCACTGCCAGGGATGGGGCACCCACAGCTGCTCTGGGCAGCCTGTGCCGGCGCCTCGCCGCCCTCACGGGGAAGGATTTCTCCCCCATCTCTGATCTCAATATACCACTCAGTTTTCTCTTCTTTGGAATAGACAGCTCCAAGACCTTGGGGGTTTTTTTGTTGGTCATTTCCTTGCCTTTTTACCATTCTTGATGTCCTCTGCCTCTACCGCAGCCCACCCACTCGTTGTGGTCACCACACCTCCGGAAGAGAAGACCAGTGTGGCACTTCTTTACAGACTGGCCTCTGGTCTGGCCGTGCCGTGACAGCCGTGCCTGTTCTGTGCAGCATGTGGCTGGTCAAGGGCCATGTGCAGCACGTTTGCTCCTGCACACCTCGGCGTGCACCACCTCTGGCTGGTCAGGCCGTGCTAAGGCTTTTGCTGCTGGACTGCCCTGGTGCTGGGGGAGAACTCGGTATTCGCCCTGCTTGCCTTTGCTGCAGCTGGGGACACAACCCCAGCCAGCACAGAGTCTTCTGCAGATTAACTAAGCCTAACGTCTATCCCTTCATGAAAGTCTTTAACAACTGTAGAAGAGTGCCAGCTGCAGGACAGACCTCCAGGCAGCACCCTCTGTGTATCGCTGCAGTTTGGCTGCCGCTGACTCTGAATAGGGTTTTCTGACTAGTTATGCTCCCACCGAATAGTAGTTCACTCCATACTGTCTTTTCTTAACTTCATTCTCAAACTTTTATGTGAAAGAGTATGAAATTAAGACACTTACGACACATACGTCTGCTCTTTCTGTCTTGATCCGGAAGGAAGTAGGACCGGTCTGACCAACTTTGCATGTGTCCAGGCACTTACAGATTGTTTAG
Organism: Ibycter americanus; assembly: GCA_035590275.1. Classification (NCBI taxonomy): domain Eukaryota; kingdom Metazoa; phylum Chordata; class Aves; order Falconiformes; family Falconidae; genus Ibycter; species Ibycter americanus. The sequence continues at coordinate 49,859,406 of JAVJGI010000050.1, read as the reverse complement.
TTGCTCGCTGTAGGATCTTCCAGCAATTGAAGTAAGGCTGGCTGGGCATGGCACTGAATTTAAGAAGTCATGGGCTACTATCAAACATGTGCCTGCATTTGGCCCAAGCCCCGTGGCCCAGCAGCCCGAGGGGCAGCCTTGCAGCTAGAAGCCGGAGGTGCGTGGATGTGAGCAGCATCGCTGACATCTGGTGATGAGCTGGAGGAACGGAGCGGGGGCTGACAGGCCCCAGGGAGCGCCTGTGTACAGAGGGGGTGTGCCCCCCGGTCTCACCGGCACAGCACGGTCCCTCAGGAGCATCAGCACCTGCTGCAGAGCATCTGGATGGAAACAGAAGTGCGGGCAGCGCTGGAGTTGTGCTCCTAACGGTGAGGTACCAGAAGCGCTCGGCACTGGCAGAGCTGCCGTAGCGCCAAAGCAGCCGCTGGTACGAGCCCTGCGGAGCTCTGCATGGGGCTGCTAAAGGGGGGCTGCATCGCTGGGGGGGCTGCAGCTCGGGGCACGCACTGGGGCTCCTGCAGCCACGAGTCAGAGACCCTTGGGGTGCGGGTGCCTCCTCAGGTGGGATGACAGCCAGTGTCATGGGGCAGCCCCGCAAGGGCCTTGTGTGCCGGTGGCTGCTGAGGGGAGGGAGTTTGCCTTTGCGTGCCTCATCCAGCCCCGAGGTTCTTTGGCAACGCACCAGCACCGCCCAGCCCCACCGGGCTTCCAAATGGCTGACGTCTCAAAGCTAAAGCTCATGAGAGAAACTGAATAAGAGCAAATATTGAAATAAAAATGTAAAGTAGCATCACCATTTATTTCAGAACGTCTTTTTCAGAAGCCAGCGCAGGCAGCGAATTCAGAGCGAGGATGCTGAGGGCACCGGCACAAAGCGGTGCTCACAAAGCGAGGGGCGCGAAGGGGAGGTCGGAGGCGCCGGTGCAGTACCAGTGAGGGGAGCAGCACTGTGCCCGGAAACATGAAACTGTTCCATTGCCCTGGGGCCGAACACGGTCCCAGCGGTGGCAGAGGCCAGTGGCAGACCAGTGTGGATGAGTGACAAGACTGCGTATCATAGATCTGTAATTAAGCAGCCTGATCTCTTTGGGGCTTGGGCTAAGCACCACGCAGGATGGGGTCTGGCCTGGGCTAGGGCAGATCTTCCGGTGATTTTTTAAGAAGCCAGAGATGAGAAATCTACATCCACCATGATAAGCTATTCTAAGATGCAATTAACTAGTAGATTAATTACCCTTGCTATTAAAAATGTGTCTCATTTCTAATATGTGTTTGCCCAGCTTCAATTTCCAGCCGCTGGATCTAGTTTTACCTCCAAGTGCCGCTCAGAACTGGCAATGCCGTCCAAACGCTGCAGCTGCCCCGCAGCATCTCGGCAAGGCGCCGCCGCGGGCCAGCCACGGCTGCAGCGTGGCGACAGAGCGGGCGCTCAGCCTGCGCACCCGCTGCACTGCGTGAAACGCGCCGGCAGCCCCTCCTGCCTGGGAACCCGGCACGCAAGAACAGGCGCCTGCAACTGCACGCAGGACTCCAAGGCTCAGCACTGGTGCATACAACCCCCCCCCCCCCCC
>JAVJGI010000050.1:49837846-49857735 GCA_035590275.1 Ibycter americanus | reverse complement strand
CCCCCACCCCCCCCCAAGCTCCCCTGCCCGGGACCACTGGCAATCTGTAACTCACTCGTGGGTCTTCACTGAACCCTCTCCAATTTCTCAGCCTTTTTGGAAATGCTGACCCCAGAGCACGATGCCCCGACGGCAGAGAATCCAAAGAACTGCAGTCGCTGGGCTCCTGCCCTGGGTTTCTGTGTGTAAACACACGTTCCATATAACGAAAACCAAGAAGTCAATAAATATTTCTGCTCTGTATTTGAAATGACAATGGATAATATTAATATTTTGTAGTGGTAATGAAACACTTTCTATTCCATCAGTAATTAAGGAAGATGCTGAAGAGACACTGTTTAAGTAACAATTTTTATAATCTGTAGGAGGATAACTTACATCCAAGAGTATTTAATTGGCTAATGAGTTCACTGAGCCATTGATTATTTTTTTATAACAAATCGCAGCACACTGGGGAACTTAAGGTAACTGGGGGGCAGGGGGGGTGTCGGGGGTGTGGAAATCCAATGTCTTGTCAGTATTCGAATGTGTTCACATGGATCTCCAAGAAACTACCAAGCAGTTAGTTCAACACACATCCCAAGCAATCACAGACAAGCAGCCAAAGGATGTCCTGGGTAAATTAGTAAAAGCTAGAACTCAAATCAATGTTATTCAAATTAATGCCATTTGAAAGTGGTACTTTCAAATAATTTTATGTAATTTTTTTGTAAGCCTACAAGTTTGATAGCGCTAACTAGATAGATATGGCATGCTTAGACTCCTGTAAGTCATTTGACACAGTTCTGCATGACATTCCAATACGAAAAATTGGCTGTGTGCTACAGTCAGTGTGATCAGTATTAACAGATTTGAAAGAACTGGATAGCTGGGAGGACTTATTCTATATAGCCATTTGACAGATGTAGTTCTGGTTGTATTCTATTCACATCTCAATGCTATATGTTATTAGTAATCAGGGAGAAAATAAAAAACAATTGCTTGTAAAATGATTGGGGTGGTTAAAAATGAATTGTTGGGATGGTAGAAGTAACACATGGCACTTGCTGAAGACAGCTTGATCTGGATTGCTTGAAAGACCAGGTTCATGAAAAACCCGTTTGGCACATCTAAGTATAAGGTGCAACTTATAGGAAAGAAGAATGTGGGCTTCGTTTTAAAACAGGGACAGCATCCTGGATAGCAATATGAGTCTGAAAAACATTTAGAGGTTGTGACATATGCCATCTGAACACAAACCACAAACCATGCTGAATGGGAGGGCATCACTGCCAAGGCTGTCCTCCTCCTGGACTATGTAAATAATCAAGTAATGTCAAATATGAATCTAAGGTTCCTGAGGCATTTGTGTAGCTCTCATATCCACACGGCTAAGAATAACTCTTACACCATCATAGCGCAACCACATTTTGAATGCTGTGCGCAGCTGTGCTCCCTTCATCTCAAAGTGATGCATTAGGATCAGTAAAGGGACAGGAAAAGTCTGTGCTTGTGGTTAAGGGTTGGGTGACAGTTTCCATGCAGGGAATGACAGAGTTGAACAGAATCCCAGCCTCAGTAAGGAAAGAAATTACAGGGATCTATATAGTTTTGAATAATACGATGAAGAGGAACAGACTAGATTGCTCACATATTCTTAGAACACAAGGGGCATCAAATGAAACAAGAAGGTGAAGTCTAAAGACAAATAGAAGGAGGTGATCAGCACAACATACAACTAAGTTATCCCTGCCACAAGGATATCAGAATGCTCAAACATACATGGGTCCAAAAAGTGACTGGTCAAATTTATGGAGGGGAAAAAAAAAAAAAAAATCACTCTACAACTGCTAAAGGTGCCCTTTTGACTCAAAAGTACCTGAAATATAATTTACAGAGCTCAGGGGTGGAGATGGACATCCTAGGGAAAAGCTTTTGCATAGCTGCTTTGTCCTTGTACCCTTCTAGACGTACCATTGTGGTTTACTAGCCCACCTGTCATGGCATGTAATGCTTTTTACTGAGGAACAGAAAAGGTGAAGTAAAAATCAAGCAGATATTCGAGGCTGGGAAGCCTGCAGGGAGATACTGATGCAGCTGATCTTTCAGCTAAAGGAAGGGAATATGCGGGATAGGCAACGCTTTGACTGCACAGAGAGGGTCAGAGTAAGATCCAGAGGCTGCAGCTAGGATGGAAATGTCTGTCTGGAAATGGGATGAGGTGTTCTTTTGCCCTGAGCACATCGTTTGGACAGCCACGCTGAGAACGTGGCAGTGGCCTCACATTACTTCAGCCAGTCATGAGGGTGTCTCTTGCTGACTGCCCTGCCAAAAAACCCAGGTGGATGCTGAAGCAGGAACAACAGCATGTGCCCCAGCGACATTCCCAGTCAACCTGGGACAGAGTAGCAATCAGCAGCTGCCTTTGCTTATGGCAGTTGGTAAAAACACATCAGAACCACGTGCCTCTGTGCTAATAATGTCCCATGCTTTCTGTCCTCAGCTGCGACCATAGCCCTCGCACCCAGGACAGCTACATTTCCCTGGCATAACTCCTGTCCCGCCAAGTACATTCAATGCTGCATTACAAATTTCTCCTTTAGAAACCTAAGAAAAAGTCGCACAGCTTGTTATTTTGCCAAAACATGCTCTGAAACATCAAACCTTTTAAATTCTGTCCTTGTAAATGTTTTTAAAAATCAATTGCTAATCGATTAGCATAACTGAGTGAAACTCAGAGCATTTGTTCTCAGCCTCCACTTAGCTTGAACTTTTCTGATTGTTTCAGTCCTGAAAAAAGGCTTGAGTGCCCAAAAGCTTTTCTGGTGGTTTTTTTTTTTTGTTCTGTTTTCTTTTCTTTTCATTTAGTCCCCCCCGCAATTAAATAAATGTGTAAAAGATACTCCCCTTTTCCTACTAGCCTCACATTCCTTGAAAATGGTTACTCAGTGGTATCCTCACATGCAATGAAATCATGCCATTTTAATTTCAATGGGAACACAGATGAAATCTAGCCTATGAAGATCGGTGCCCAGGGATGGTTTGCCCCTCTCAGCCCCCTCCCACTTACACTGGGATCCCCAGCCTGCAAACCTGGTAGCTCTGAAAGGAACCCTAGAAATTCACCCACAGCCCCAGCATGGGTCCTTCGTTACGACAGGTGCCCGCCTGTGCCACGGCACCTCTGTCCAAAGAGTAACTGGCCGTGCCAGGCGCTGGCCTGCCCACGTCTGCGGTGGCACTGCGTGCGCCTGTGCTTGCAGGAGCCTCCTTCAGCCTGAGCTGCCCTCAGCACCCAAGTGCACAGCAGACTTCAGAACTAGCAAAAGGGATCAGCAAGACCTGAGGCATGGCTCTGAGCCTAACAGCTGCAAGAAACAATTACAAAATAAAGCAACCATTAAATTCAATCCCTCCCTCTCCTTAAAGTGATGCTATCTTAGTGGCTGAGTGCACATTACTGAACATACGTTATTGCAGGTATATGGACAATGCTGGAAAGAAGAAGGACCAGAAAGCCAGCCCCACATGCGCTGCTGTGCAGACTGCCTTCATACCAAAGATATCGTAGAATCACAGAATCATTTAGGTTGGAAAAGACCTTTAAGATCGTCAAGTCCAACCGTTAACCCAGGCCTGCCAAATCCACCACATCCCAGGCTGTGCTGCCACCAAAAGGGACAGACCTTCCTTTTTCTGCTTCTCCTCCAGTCATAGACATGATCTGGCTAAAAATGAACACTCTGAAGGGGTGATTAGAATTCAGGAATATGACTATGGGACCTGATCCTGTAAACAGATCACCCTGAACAGACACGCAAGCTCAGCCAGCAGGAAGATGGTGACTTCAGGCTGGGTTCCTGCACCGCTTCAAGGGAAACGCGCTACCCATCCGTGGTAGGACTGCAGGCCATTATCCAGGTATTTTAAAAGCTTTTACTCTCCAGATCCCTTCACCTCTGTTTTGCAAATAGTCTTGGTACGTCACCTCAAGCCCACACCTCACCTCTCCACCCATGGATGTCAAAAAGCACATTGTTAAACCTCTTTGAGATATACCATCTCTGTACTGCCATAGTAGCACCTACCCGTTCAGGCTGCCACAACTGGCTTCCTGACACCTTTTGTAAGCTTGTAATGTGTAAACACACTCCTATTGTATTCCAATAGCATTCATGCTGTGGTGCATGGCTGCTGCGAGCACATTAGGAACGACACGCTGAACCTCATGTAGTTATTTCAAGCTTGCTACCTCAGAGCAGCATGGGCTACTTGTGTAAGGTGGCGATAATTAAGGTGGTGATAACTGGGGGAGCAGAGTTATGCCCTGCACCCCAACAGGGGCAGAAAAAGACAGAAGCATTGGGTTTGTCAGACTGCTTAGCCTTCAGATCTGTGCGTTCCAGCATCCTGGTGCTGATGTGGACGTTAACAGAGGCCTTGAAACATCAGTGCACCAAGAGGAGCAACCTGCAGTGCTGCCCCACATACCTTCCCGCCAGCCAGTGGCAGTTCAGGCGCTCCTTGAGGAGCAGGAATGGAGTTAGCTTACAGAAAACCTTTAAAGGATGGTCAGTGCTTTGATTTCTTTACAATACTGTCATTAAGTTACCCTTTACCTTGTCTAGAGTGCAGTGCAGCCCAGGCAGCAGCATGTAGACCTGCACTCTGCTCTGGTAGGTGCTGCCTGGGCTGCCACAGGGGCTGCCTGCTCCGCACCCAGGGGACCAGCATCCTCAGGGCATGCTTCCTCCTGGCCCCACATCACAGTCCTCAGTGCAGGCACAAGCACTGCTGTCCTGCCCCAAGCTCAAAGCCAGGCAGCCCCAGACACCGTACTTGCACGAGGAGTGTTTGTTTAGGAGGTCCGAGCCCACACCCACCGCACATTTCCCCATGTCTTCTGAGAAGCAGATGGATGCATAGGTCTGAGAGTGCACGTCACCACGCATGGCATGTCACATGGACAAGGTCTGTCAGGACAATCTTCAAGGCAAGGCACAAGTACTCTGGTACGTATAGAGAAGAGCTAGGGTTTATTCCAAACACCTTTGGGTACAAACTGTAAACAACTTGACTACAGAGAGGATCCCAACAAATGCCCGGGGCACCGGAGCTGTCTAGTTCGGGTTAGAGTTTGTAGACTTGGGATAGGGAGACCGATACCCTACAACTGAAACTGTGATCAATGCAGCGTATTTGCAACTTGTCCCACAAAATGGCCTAATCCCCATATCTTGCTTTTCTTAGTGAGTCTGGAGTCTGTCCTGATTAGTATGGGTAAACAGGATGCTCCAAAATAGGTGCGTGAGGCAGAGCACAAGGCTGGCTGGGACAGGGACACAGCAACAGGTTTGGCACAGGGGGCTGAGGTGGCCTGGCACGAGGTGTGCGAGGGGAAGGGGTTAGCTCGGAAAGCACAGACAGCACCGGCAGGGATGGAACATCTGCACAGAAAGGCGCAGTAGGACTGGAACCACAGCCCTTAGTAGAGAACATCCTCGAAGCTGAGCAGCAGGAAACGGTGCAGGGCACTTGGCAGGTGCAGCTGAGAGAGGACCAGAAGCAACCGGCCCTCCAGGGAAGTCCTGAGTGTGCAGCGAGCCAGGTGCTGCAAGGAGCGAGGTCTCCGCTCCAGGGAGAAAAGTGACTGGTAGAAACGTGGGTATTTCTACAGAGAGAGGAGAGGACCAGAGGCAGATAAAATTGAAAATATCACCCTGGGAGCAGAGGGAGAACCAGACATCCCTTTACCTGAGCCACCATGGTGCATCCTCCCTATTCCCCAACAGCACAAACCTCCACTCAGCCGCTGCCCTGCCCCGCACCCCCTCCGGCACACTGCTGCGGCAGCCCGGCTGCGTGCCCTCCAGCCAGCAGAATGCATTCCCTCACCTGTACGACCTCCACTGGAACTGCTTCCACCCAGTCCTCGGAGACGCGCACATGATCGTAGCTGTTCATCAGGGCCTCGATGACACGCGGGCAGGTATGGCAGTACCGCAGCACCTGCACCAGGGAGAAAGCAGATGAACACCGCCTTTGGGCAAGGTCCTGCAAGTCCCCCCTACGCCTCCTAAAAAGCTGCTCAGAACCAGACACGGTAAATCCAGGGAATGAACGTCCTTCCCTCACGCTGTGCCAGAAGATCAAAACCACCGACGGTGGGAAATGCCAGAGCACCACTCCTGCAAGGGGGGCGGCTGAGCCAGCACCCAACACGCACAGCGCAATCACATTCAGCACCACTGGGCCCCCACAGCCTCTCCTCAGATGCAGGACTAATGCACGTGGCCGGGATGCAGATCTCCTTCAGCAGCCTCATTGCTGCAAGCAGCTTACAAGCAACCAACACTCCCGCTTTATGCCGGGCTCCTTTCCTCACATTTCCCTAGTTAGAGCACAAGTCGTACTGGGGCAAGGGCCGACACCCATTTTGCACACAGCAAGGCTAAGGCATACCGTGCCTCTGCTGAGGGCTGCACAGGGGTCTCGGGGACGTATTGAGCCCGTCTGGCAGGGGGCTGCAGAGACCCTGTATCTGTGCTGTGTGCAATGGGTGGCCGAAGAGGTACTGTGCCCACACCAGGGGCTACACAGAGCCCCAAGAAGTCATGACGCATATTTTGTGCGACACATCTCTGGTGTGTACCACATCCACGCTGGTGCTGTGTATCCTACACCACCAGTGTGGCCTTCGCAGCACACCCCACCCGTGCATAGCTGCGCAGAGGCAGATCCCACCCCGGCGCTTGGCTCCCACTCCCTACGGCCCAGGCCAGCAGTAGCTGTCAGAGTCTATCCCGGCTGTAGAGTGATCCTCATTATCTGGCGTTAATAGGAGATTAATTAGTGTTAATTGTTGATTTTCCTGTATTTTCCCAAAGGGGAGAGCAATCTGCTGATCTCCGGGCTGGGTAATTATTGCACTGCTCAGGAATTAAGACAGGAAATTAACCCTTTGTTTGCTGGTGCCTTGCAGAGACAGTATGAGCTGGAGGGTATGCCCCAGGGAGGAAACACATCCCCTGAGAGGAAAAGGGCCAACGCTTTCCAGGGCAAGAGATTATGCAAACTGGGTAAGTACTGTCCACACAGCTTAGCAGGCTGAAGCAGGAGAGTCCTACGGGAGAACATACCCCAGGAGAAAACTTCAGGGAATCCCTTACCAGTAACCCCAGTTCCCTTTCCCCCAGCCACTGGGAAGAGACAGGCAGGACAGCAAGCTGGCTGGCACAGAACAGGCCCTGCTGTGACAGAAGCATCACTGGGGCCCTGATGTTGACAGCTTTCCCTTCCCACCATGCTGCCAGCACAGCTGTGAGCGCCGCACCTTGAGGAGGGAGCCAGGCCAGATGCGGATGGCACCATGGTTGAGCAGGGCTCGCACCACAAGCTCTGGCTGGTGCTCCAGCTTGTAGGCAGCTGCTTGCAGGATGTTGTGCAGTGCTGTGTTGCCGCTGTAGTTCATGACGTTGACGTCTGCACCCCGGGCCAGCAGTAACTCTGCTATTTGAGCATTGGCATTCTTGCAGGCCAGGTGAAGCGGGTGCTGACGGTCCCTGTCTGCAGCATTGATGTTAGCACCACTCTCCACCAGCAGCTGGCAGACCCGGTAGTAGCGGTCCATGTCCTGAGGTTGATGGGGCTGAGCACAGGCAGCGTTCAGTGGTGTCTGCCCCTCCTCATTCTCTGCCTCCAGCTCAGCCCCGTGGCGCAGAAGCAGCCGGACGTGGTCTGTTAGGCCATACCGTGCTGCTACATGCAGCACTGTGTCATCCTCCTCCTCCGTCCGACTGTTCACGCTGGCGCCATGCTGCAGCAGCTGCTGGACACACCTATGTGGGCCAAGATGACTCAGTGACAGGCTCTCCTCTCCAGCTCCTGTGCTACCTCCCACCCCCATGCCTGCACCGTCCCACAGCTTTCACTTTTCCTGAGTCCAAAAATCACTGCCTCTCATGCCCTGGAGCAGTGGTTATAAGCAAGGATGACTGGTGGGCAGAGATACCATCATCCTAATACTAGCTAACTCTCCACACATCCTTAATAAAGTGTCATCACACCCAAAGCCTGCCCCCACACCCCCATGGAGGCCTGTCTCCACAGCACACATGCTGAGCTTCGCACTGTGAACCACCAACTCTGAGCTGCCGGCGGGCAGCGAGATGGCAGCACTAAGCTCAGCTGCATCAGCTGAGGACTAGAGCTTGCAGTCATCTGTGGGATTTCAGAGGTCACCCTCATGCAGCAACAGGCAGCAAGGCCACCCCACTCAGCAGCCATTGCTGCAGCCCCCAGCCCAGCTGCAGGGACGAGTAGGGACCCTTCTACACAGGGTGAGGCTCGGGGACGGGGAGGCCCACTGTGCCCCTGGGGAGAACTCACTCGATGGAGTCTGGGCTCTTGCAGAGGTGCAGGGGCTTGTAGCCATCCTCAGAGATGGCCTCGGGGTCAGCACCAAAGCTGAGCAGCAGGCGCACGCAGTCGGCGCTGGCTGCTGCACAAGCCTCGTGCAGGGCAGTCTTACCCCCCGGTGCAAAGTTGACAGCAGCACCCCTGAGCAGCAGGAGCCGCAGGCAGTCTGTGTAGCCCCGGCTGGCTGTGATGTGGAGCGGCGTGGTGAGCTCCTGCTCGTAGCTCAGAGACCACAGTCCTACAGGGAAAGAGAGGTCAGGGAGCCATGTCCAGCCACGCTGCACAAAAACACTGGGCCCAGAGCTGCCCTCTCCCCCAGGGTACCTGAGGTACACCCCCACCTTGAGAGACTCGGGTCCCCCCTCAAGGGACTGCCAATCCCTTCTTTGCCAGGTCCCTGCCTTTGGACCGGCCCAAGGCAAGGTCTGGGGGTGACTCTCTGACTGCACAGCCGTGATGAGGGGGAGCTCCAAGGAGCAGGAGCCCTGGGGCAGGGGCTGCTCCCAGACAGCCAGCTCAGGCAGGCAGCACAGGGTTTCTGTTGACAGGAGTGCAGCGGATGAAGGGGCTGGGCCAAGGGCAGGGCTGAAAGCAGCAAGGTGGCTGGCAAGAGCACCATGCGTGAAGCACCACAAATACAAGGAACCAGGCAGTAAAACAAAGAGGTGCTGGAGCAGGCTGCCACGCACACGGGGCTCAGACAAGCCCTGAGCATGGTGCAGACAAACAAGCTTCAGCAGAGAGGGACATCTAGGGCCTAGGAGAGAGCAACGGGCTGAAACCTGCCAACTGTCAAAGATGCTGACCTCGCTGGAAGCATTGCTGAACTGGTGTGGTCTGCTGGCAAACAGCCTGCAGCTGTTACAGGAAAAGGGCTCCTTAAATCACACTTGTTGCTGCCCACCCAGGCTGGGCTGGAGGACCACATCCCAGACTGCGTGACATGTTCGACACTATGTCCCTCTCACCTCTTTCTCGCAGAAGCAGTACATGGTCAACTGTTTCCCAGGGCCAGGTTCAAACTAGATCATCTCAAGGACCTAACACAGGGCTGTGACAATTCCTTGCCCAGCACAGCCCACACACAGGGAGAACCAGCAGCTCAGAACAGGCTGCAGACAGAGGGAACAGGCACACAGAGCCAGGCTGCACGGCCAGTCACAGAAGGAGCACAGCGGAGGGCTTGCATCTCCCTTGCCCAGTGGGAGAACTCAAGCAGTTCCCAAGCACTTGCACAACCCCTGCTAGAAGGGGCAGGTGCCCTGGACGCCCCTTGTGCTCCCACTCACATACATGCTCTCCCGCAAGCAGCACAGAAGAGCCTACCCCCACCCCGGTGCTCTCAGCCCCATCCCCAGTCCTCTGTAACCCAAACAGCATCCATGACACACAATCCCAGCAGCAGCAATGCCACGCAGCATAAGCCAAAGGCTCTGAGCCCCTGTTCAGCTGGGCCACGCCACCTGCCCGCTGCCCCCCTGCATACTCAGCCGGCGGAGGTTGAAGCGGTAGTTTTTCCACTCTTCCAGGTCGCTGGTGTCAAACACAGTGTTGGGACTCAGGTTATTCTGAGGGTCGCTGAGGATCTCAGCCACAACCCCCCGGTCCCCTGTCAGCAGAGCCTGCCAGTAAGCCTGGGCAGGGCCATCCACCTTCCGTGTGCAAATGGGCTCCTGACTCTTGCCTCCTCTGCCTGTGATGCTACCCATGACGCAGCACCCAGAGCCTGCACAGAAGCCGGGGCAGGACCTGCTGCTGCCTCCCCCGCCAGGCTCTGGTCCCGTGGGTCCAGCCCCACCAGCGCCCCGTGCTCCCTCTGTGGGCTGCCTGCCTGCCCCGGCGTGCTCCGCAGGGAGGGAGGACATGCCGCATCGCCGTTTGGCCCAGGTTGGGTACAGCTCGGGTCTCAGCTGTTCTATTCTGGGAAACCTTGTGACCAAATCTTGGATCAAGAGGCCAGTAAGGACACTCCTCTCAGGCAGCAGTCACTGGCTGTGAAGGGAAAGCACCTCAGCAGGGCAGCCTGAAGGGTAGAAACGGACACAGGACATCACGAAGACAACAGAGAGGGAAGCAGTCCCATGCCCAGCCACCCTGCTGTCACCCAGCTGCTGCGCAGACCACAGCAGCACACTTTGGTCCAGCCCTTGGCTCCTTGCATGTCTCCAGCACTGCACGCCCATTTGCTGCACATCCTTGACACTGAGACAGATTCTTAAACAAGCCACTGGACAGCTCTTTTTAATCAAAGCTCAAAGCCAAAGGACGGGTAGAAATAGGTACAAGGATGGGAAACAGTGCATTACAAGTGAAGTAAAAATGTAGAAGGTAATTATCCTTTAGACCCCTTCCTACTTCTCCTTGAAATTCAGCCTGGCAGAGAGCTCCTGCATGGTTTAATACTCCTACTCCCTTTCCCATCCTCTGACAGTCCCCCTACTTGGGGTTCCCCACTGCCATCCTTTCACTGGAGATGGCATTTTCCCCTCTCCCCACTTCGTTGTATAAACACACCCTGCCCATACTTTGGTTACAGAACAGCACACGTTTCTCACACTTCATCAGCATGGTGTGCATTTTGTTCAGACCGTATGTTCTAAAGAACACATCAAACTGCATGAAGGACTACTAGTGTTTAGGTTAATTTTTTGTCACAGAACAATTCAGATCATGCAGCTAAAAACAAGTTAAGTGACCCCAATAGACCACCAAGCAACAATTACCTGGGGGACCAGAGAAGAGTGTAAGATAGAGAACTTTACCCTTCTCAGTAATGAAAATAAATGACCAAGTTCTATACTGACAGCCTCCAGCATGCTCTATCTGTACAGACTTCACCACCTTGTCTAGCTAAAATGTAGTGCATGAAAGGGTAAAAAGCGGGAAGCACCTGGCAGACTTTCTCACCTGGTGGGATCCTCTGTTCCCTCAAAGATAAAATCAGGTATCTCACGAGAGCCCCAGGTTCCCTAATCACAACAGCATCGCCAGGGAGGCGAAAGGCTGTGTGAGTTAGTGTCAGTAACACCATACAATTTACACTTCCTCTGGGCTTCTTAAAATATCAGTAGGGATGACTTGGGAAAGATCAGGTCACTGGAATCTGCTTTGAAGGTCACTGGCTGGGTAAGTTTTAAGAAACTGTCCCTATGGGCCAGTGAGATACATAATCGAAGCCTTAGGCAGCATAAAGGTTTGCTTTGGGTTTTGTTCTGTACCCTTATCTGATAAACCTGGCAGTACATTTTTGGTTTGCGCTTGATGAATGATCTTGTTCAGTTGGGTTTTTCATATCTTGAAACTTGGGTGACGAGCAATTTCTGTGTGAAGTTGTTTTACATCAGCTGTTCTGTTTTCTTTGAGGGACAAATCTTTACAAACAGACTGACTTGCTATCTGGCAGCCCAGCATAAGACAGGAGTTAAAACTGCAATTAATATTTCACTGGCAAGTGGTCTCAGTTACACAAAGGGTAATACCCTTTTTGGTTTTAGTCCTAAGTAGCTGTAGCAATTCAAAACCTGGGCTGTACATCTTGGAACTTGGTAAATAATCTTCACCACCCACAAGTAGCAGCACTTGCGCCTGCAAGCCCACCCTATCTGTTTGCCTCTTTGCTAGTGTGGACCCCCACAAAATGCTCTGTCATGGTCAAGCTTTATCAGCGTGCTCCATAGCTTTGAGCCAGGACACCTTCTGGGAAAGCAGCTTGCATCAACAGCTCTTCCATTCTGGCATAGGGGGGCTTTCGCCACCAGTCTTCTGTGGAAAAGAGTGGTGCAGTTATGGCCCCCACACACCTGACACTCCCCATCTTAAATTCTGTGAGTCTGCCTGCACCACACTACTCCCAGACAGGGGCAAGGACAAGCGCGCTTCCAGATTGCTAAATACATCTCCCCCTTTAATGCATCAGCTGTGCCGCTCGCTGAAAAGCTGATAGATGACATCGAAAAGAAGGTAAGCAAAAGGGACCAGAGAGTGCAGAAGCATGTGCAGTAGCCACAGGGTGTATCTGAGCAAGGTACAGTGAGGTGTACAGACGGGAGGAAACACCAAGGATGACCAGCTTCTGCCTCCTGTCACTCGGGACAAGCTTGCTTCCACCACCTCTCTGGTAGACTAGATTTCTGCTCCCCTCGCCCAACCCATCTCACAGAACAGAACAGCTTGCAGGGTGCAAACCCTGCATGTGAAAGCAAGCAAAACAGCAAATTCTTTTGTTCTGGAGCAAATCTCCCCTCCAGCTGACCAATGTTAACCCTCCCACATCAGCCCCCCCCCCTGCAGCTTCTCAAAGTCAGCGTTAGCAGCAGGGATCGCAATGGCTCTGCTTCATGCCTGGATTTCACCACAGCAGCAGGTAGACATGGAGCCATCATGGCTTGGTCCCCAAGCAGCTGCCTACGAGGCTGAAGCACAGCCATGCCTCTTACTCAGGATATGAGCCAAGGTCTGCCTGAAGGGCACTGCTAAGACCTCTCCAGTGTTCCCAAAGCACCTTGCTGCCTCCAGTTTCTAACGAACAGATCCAGCTTTAAGACATAAGGCAGGAAAAGCATCCTTATACCACCTGATGCCTTCTCACCCAAGCACCCTCTCTACCTCACACATACTTTACATCTATCCCAGCAATCTCTAACAGGACAGTCCTGATATTGTTCCTCTCCAGCAGCCCTTCCAAGGGCCCTGTTCTCACCATTTCCCAGTAGATCTGCTTCTGGCCACCTTCAACAAGCTTGCTACCATTTGTTCTACAGCCCTGGAATCCTCCTTCCTCACCCAAAAGCCTTTCTTCCCAAGTCCCTCTTCCACTACCCTGTCTGTCCCCACCACTGGGAGTTCCTCTCAACACTCTTCTCAGGTGTCTGTGCTCTTTCTCCGGTCTCCGTCCCAGGCACTTTCCATCCCCACCATGTCCCAGCCCTGCACACCCACCAAGTTTCCTGCTAGTCCAACGCAGCTCATCACCCTTGGTCTCAATAATGAGATTGATGGCTGCACTCTTGGTGAAGTACTTCTGCACCATCTCCAGGTCCCCAGTGAAGAGCGCATTCTGGACCAGCAGGTCCCGGCACTCCAGTGGCTCCAAGCGACTGTTCCGGCATCTCTGGCCAAGTGGGCTCAGGCTGTGCTCACGGTGGTGGTACCAGGGCCTTATATGCTGAGAGCACTTGCACTGATCCAGCTGCTCCTCATCCAGCTGCAGCAAGCACTGTGTGGCAGAGCTGAAGGTGCAGTCCATCATGGGGAATGAAAAGGACACATCTGAACCATACAGTAAACAAGCTGCTGCAGGCAAGAGCCTCTTATCCAAAGCTATGTCCTTTGCAGGTTGCCCCTGGGTCCCAGCTCCCCAGCGTCTGGCTGGATTCAGGCACGGCCTGACTCACCCAGTATAAATAGCCCTGCTTGGCAGCTCCCCTCCGCCACCTCCCCTCCTTCCAAGAGCTTATTTTCAGCTGCTGGATGCAATTACCAGTACAGATTAGCCACAGGAGACAAGTAGCAGGCAGCCTTGAAACACTCTCTATGTGCTCGCTTGTTTGCTCTGTAAAATCTCTGCTCTGCACAGCACTCCCACTTGGAAAGAAACAGGACAAGGTGGGGGCAGCTAGGGAAAGGCCTGCAGCAAAGTGGTGTCAGAAGTCATGAGGGACTGAGTACAGAGGCCTTCTCCACAGGGACCAAAAAACCTCTCACAAGCGCCTGCCCCCCCGCCTCCCCAGCTCTTGGGAACCCAGCGTCTCCACCAGGGCAGCAGGGCCAGCTGCTGAGGCACAGCTGAGCAGAAGAAAGGAGGGCATGCAGGCAAGCCCTGGGAACAGCAGCTTGCATGACATGAACCAAGTTTCCTGGCAATAGGGAAGACAGTCTCCCATGCAAACCTCAAGAGGCTGGCAAGTGTCTTCGGGCTTCTGAGGGGCATATGCCCAGCTATGCAATCCACCCCTCTGTCGCAGCACTACAAAACTAGCCGGCTGCAACAAGGCTTTCCCACACAAGGTTCCAAAAAGTTCATCTACTGTCTGTGCTGTTTCTTCATCCTCTTCAGGCCAGTCCACCCTGCTTCTTGCCTCTGCTGCGTCTGGGTTTCTGGCTTCTCCTCCAGCCAGCCTCTCCTCATTCAGGCCTCCTTCTTCTCTCCGCTTCTCCTGGGGCCTCTCCTCCATCCCTGGGCTCTTCTCCATCCAGTCTCCTCTCTTCACCCACTGCTCCCCTTCCACCAGTGCTCCTTCTCTTCCAGGCTCCTCAGTGCTGTTTAGC
Organism: Ibycter americanus; assembly: GCA_035590275.1. Classification (NCBI taxonomy): domain Eukaryota; kingdom Metazoa; phylum Chordata; class Aves; order Falconiformes; family Falconidae; genus Ibycter; species Ibycter americanus. The sequence continues at coordinate 49,843,071 of JAVJGI010000050.1, read as the reverse complement.
TACTTAGCAGGAACAAGCCACAGCTGTACATTGTCCACGTCAGCCAACCCACCGCTCTAGAAGCAAGCCCACAACTGTATATTATCAATGTTAATTAACCCTCTACAGTTCCTCTACACCCCTCCAGTCAGAGCAGGTCACATCTGGAGGGGTGAAAGATGCTGAAAGCACCCTGCCCCACCCCAGTTAGCACTGCTCACTCTGCACGACACAGAGCAGATGCCATTAGCTAGGACACTGTGGTAGCTTGACGTAGGTTTGGGACCTGTTAAACTTTGTTTACTCTCACATTACTTTCCTGCAACTAACCTTTTAATTTGCTGTGTCCCTGCCAACATGAGAACCTTCCAGCTGGGCAGGCCATGAGTGCCAGCAATGGCAACAGGGACTCATCAGCTGCTGAGGGAATTTCAGCCCATATTCTCTACCCAGTCCCATAGCTAAGAGTGTCTGGGGTTGCTGAGCTGACATAGCAGAGACCTGCAAGGGTTCCTGAGGGCTAACAAGGGTGGCCATGCACCCAGACCACATGCCTCTACCCTGAACTGCTACACCAACCCACTGACTTTCTCCTGGACCATGCTGCCTCACTGGACAAGGCTTTGGTGGAAGCTATCATGTTGGCCCACCTGACTTATCTCCAGGACCACATCACAGGCAAGTTGTGTCACTTGTTTAATATTAAATAGGTATGTGGCTAGAGGTTTTTGGAGGGTTTGGGTGTGGTTTTTTTTTTTTTTCTTTGTTTTGGAGGTTGGGTTTTGGGGGGTTGTTGGGTGTTTTTTTCCTTTGGGGAGGGGGAAAGGTGTGTGTTTGTTCTTTAAATCTGAGCCCATTTAGTCCTTACCCTGTGAACTTGGTTCCAAACTGTGACAGAGATCTTTCTGGTGTGGCTGCAGGTGCTGACCAGACAAGGAACAAGGGCTTTGCTCATGTTTCTTTTGGTGGCTGTTTCCAGCACAGAGAAGAGGACTACGTAAGAACTGGGAAGCTCAAAAGGGCTCATGAACCAGTTCCAGGTCTACCAGCTGCCTTCAAGAGTTGTCAGACACATGCCCCATTGCCACTGCACAGATAGTTTACACCCATGAGCAGTTTGCAGCATCTCACTGGTGCAGCACCAGGGTCACAGGCACACTTGTTCTCCTGTGGGATGCAGTGGCTGTATCTCCAGCCCTACTTCAGAATCCACATTCAAGCTTATTGGAGTGAGTGTCCAAGCACAGGTGTGAGAGGAGGGCAGATCCACACTGGCCAGAAGGACCTGCTGACCCTCCGAAGGGGCTCAGGGCCTGCCTCACACGCTGCAGGACCTGCTGAGGAGTCAGGCAGAAGAGGCGCTCATTGGTTCCTCCCTGTGCTCCTCTTCCCTGTCCCATTCCTACACCAAAATGCTGACAGGTCCAAGAGCTCCCAGACTGATGTAGGCACTAAGAATGGTAGTAGATGCCACTACTGTAAGGCTTTTCGTATCAGCTCTGGCTCTCCCTCCAGACACAGCCACAGCCCAAACACAACTACAGAGACCTCTCCAGTCTCATTCACATGTGGTGAGCTTCACAGTGGTCACCATGCCAGAGAGCCCCATCACACATCTATCTGTACACACATGCCCAGTGGCCTTGTTTTTCTTCTGTACATACACCGCTCCCAAACCCTCTCCCCACTCGGTGGTTTGTCCTCCTCCTGCACGCAAACTATGGCCAAAAACTGATAAACAGCTGTCCTGTCCCAAAACAGCATGACAGAGCTCATCAGAACAATTTATTATCTTTAGTGGTTTGGGTGGGGGCAGTGGTCTTCCTTCTTTTTTTTCCTTTTCTTTCTGTGGTTCCCTTGTGCCTCCTTCACTTCTACTGTCTCTTGCACTGCCTGGAGCCACCTTTTATCCAGTTGTAATAGTTCAAGACTGTCTTGCCAGTCCTGCAGAGAGAGCAAGTATGCAGGGGGTAAAAAAACACTGCAAAGGAGGGTCGCAGCACAGAAGATAGAAATGGGTTTGGGGCAGGAGGAAGGGCTGGCCATTTGTCCAAAGCACAACAGAAGTGGGACAATCAGGCTGAAACCAACTGGAGAGAAACAGTCAAGTAGGGGAAGGCAGAAGGGACAGGTTAAACTGCCTGCAGACTCCACCAGCCTCCCCTCCCTGTAGACAGGGCCCACTTGCTCAGCAGCTGCAGGAGCTCACGGACTTCCACTGCATGCTCCTTGGCCAGCTGCAGCACATGACACTGTTGGCACAAATGCACACAGCTTGCACGATGTGGCCTGGGCTGTAGCCATCTGACGCCTTGACAAGGGCACTGATACCCAAGCTGCTGGAAGAACATCCCACTTGCTTTTGCATCACTCACCGTCAGGTCTCTGAACAAAGCAGAGCGCCCCTGAGAGGACACCATGGCAGGAAGGGTGGAGAGAGCATGACAAATAGTCTGGCTATGTCTGGCCAGAAGATAGGCTCAGTGCAACAGCCCCAGCTCAGGGAATGTGAAGTACAGAGGAGCTTGGATTCTCTTAGAGATGAGGAAAAGGACAAACAAAGGAGAACTCTTAATTTCCCTCCAGCCTGTCTTTCCACATCTCACTGCTCCTGCCACCAAAACCAACGCCCTCATGCTTCTCCCAGCCATGGGCTTGGGCACAGAATCCAACACTAGTCTTTCACACACAGTACTATTCATGCACCCTGCAACCATCCAGAAAAGGCATCTAGGAGGACCACCCTGACTGCTAGGCTGAAGCCAGGTCCCTGGCCATCACACCCAGAATGCTTGCATACTCAGGCAGTTTCAGAGGCCTTGGGCTGAGTGGGTGTGCATTTTAGCCTTTGCACCAGCTACCCTGGAGATTCCTCCCACTCCCATGGCTAACAACAAAAAAACCTAGAACCACCCCACCACAAAAACAAAAAACCAAACAAAAGCCAAAAAAGCAACACCAAAACCAACAAAAAAACCCTACCAGAAAACAAAAACCACAGAACACAGCCAACCACACACACCCCCTCCTCTCAGCAGAGCCTTTCCTTCATGTTTGACAGGGCTCTGGTATCTGCCCTGGCCCCACAGCAAAAGAGGTCCTTTGCTTGCTCTGCCTGATAAGTTACAGGAGGGAAGTCAGGACCATCTGTCCCCTCAGCACTGTCATCTGGCAGGAGTCATCCAGCTACTGGCACAAGGCTTTACCTTCAAATCCAGTTTACTGAGTCCACCCACTGCACACTCCACAGCAGGCTGTATAGTCTGGGTGGGCAAAAAAGCAGGCTCCTCCTCACTGGTTTTGCATAACATCTTCACATCAGAGGCACAGGTCTGTCTGTTGCACAGATCAGCAGCACTCAATCCTCTGGCCTCAGTGATTTCAGGGCATTTAGCAAGTCCTTCCCCAGATGCTTTGGATCTGTCTGTGATGAAGAAGAGGGTCTTCAAAGGTCAGAGTAAAGGAGATCATGTGCAATCCCATGACCCAAGGCTGGCCAGAGGGAAGAGGATGCAAATCCTTGAAAAAAAAAAAAAAAAAAGTGTTGCAATTTTTTTCAGTGGTCTCGTAGCTTCTAAACATTGTTGCTGATATTGCAAGAGATTTGTTTTATCTCTTACTAAAAAAAGACAGATATGGGGAGAGTACCTTGCTACCTGCAAAGTCATCTGCAAGCTACAAGCCTAAAGACGTAGCATAACGCCCTATCAGGTCAGAGACTACCCAGGAAACCATGATATTATGTAGATATTAGCTGTTCATATGCACTAACACAATGTATTAAACTCCACCACCTTCAAAAGGTTCTGATGATACATGGTAAGCTACTGGAGCCCATACTGTGCACTTTGTTTTCAAGTATTGAACTATTAGCTCTTAATTTTCTACCTTAGGCATTAATAAGCCCTAGTTTTGTTATACTGTTTAACCTCCTGGGTATGCAGAAGCTGCTGCACTGGATTGAAGCAAAAAGCAAAGTACACACCTCTACCATACAACAGATGAAGAGATAGAGGGATCCAAAAGAACTTGTACCCTGAGCAGAAGAAGGGGGACCAGCAGCTAGTTCCCACTAGTCTGCAAAAGGTTAACACAATAACTGCAGTAGCCAGCCACTGCTGTTTTGGGAAGGCCTCTACTCCAGCAAGTACAAGGAGTCCCTCCTATAAGCAGAGGTAGCAGAGAGAGATCTCACAGACTGTCAGACCAGGCTTCAAGCAAGGAGTAAGTACAACATGACTGTTTCTCAAAACATTACTGAGCTGAAGCCTTCATTCACAAGCAGGGCCATGAGATGTGGACCAGGTCAGAGACCCTCTTGGGGGTAGAGGAGGCTGTCCTTCAAATGCTTCTCAGGATTGCTCTTGCACGGCAGCACATGGGTTGGAGTGGTAGACACCTGCAGTAATACCTTCTCTGCCAATCAGGGGCAACTTGCTATGGCAAGAAGTCATTCAGAAGTGCTTTCCAGGCTCACTTCTGTCACAAGCAAGCCTGCTTCTCATGTCAGATTACTGACAGCTGCAGCAACTTTGCTAGCTGCAGTGTCAGAAGCAGGTGACAGAGGTCTTAACCAGAGCTAGAGTACAGGTGGCCAAATGGGGATCACCAGTTCTGACTTAGCCGAAGCAGTCAGTTCCAGGTGAGTCAGCCCCATCTCTACCCACAACCTTGCTCAATTACTAGCTCATAAGCTATGCATTCCTACCCACAGTGCCTGAAATGCTGGGATCTCTTCCGGACCTTACTGCCTCCTTTGCCTTGCATGGCTTCGCATCTTCTTGGTCCACTGCCACATTCAGTGTCTGTGCTCCTCTCTCAACAGCTCATCATCAACCTGCAGAAAAGATCACCTCAACATAGCACCTGGCAGACTCCTGGTTCACCTCTAACACCACACCCTACTGTTCTTCAGCTCTACCAGGAGCACTGTCCGTAGAGGCCACACCACATGTTAGCCATTCCCAGCTTAACTCCCCATGGACACAGGCTGCGCAGAACACTAGTAAGCTCAGAAGAAATAGCCATGAACACCTTCCTAAGCCTGAGAGCTCTGGTCTTAAACCCCACAAATCACAAAAGCCTTTGCATTCCCCTTCAGCATCTTCAAGCAAAACACCCACAGTTGCCATGCATCCACCAGTACAGGCTGGGACTGACTGCTGGGAGGCAGCTCTGCAAAGAAGGGCCTGGGGGTGCTGGTGGGCAGCAGGTTGCCCATGGGTCAGCAGCGTGCCCTCATGGCC
>JAVJGI010000050.1:49827702-49837752 GCA_035590275.1 Ibycter americanus | reverse complement strand
CCCCCCCGCGGCGGAGCACCCCGCCCCTCAGCCCCGCGCAGCCCCCGGCGCCAGCCAGACGCGGTCGGAGCGGGACAGGGGCTTTATTGGGTCGCGGCCGGTCACTTGCTGCTGGTGTACTTGGTGACGGCCTTGGTGCCCTCGGAGACGGCGTGCTTGGCCAGCTCGCCGGGCAGCAGGAGCCGCACGGCCGTCTGCACCTCGCGGCTGGTGATGGTGGAGCGGCAGGTGTACTGCGCCAGGTGCGAGGCCTCCGAGGCCAGCCGCTCGAAGATGTCGTTGACGAAGGAGTTCATGATGCTCATGGCCTTAGAGGAGATGCCAGTGTCCGGATGCACCTGCCAGGCGAGAGTCTCGCACAGCCATCGCCCCGGAGGGAGCAAGGCCCCCCTTCCCACCGCAGACAGGGCGCTCCAGCCCCAAAGGGGCCCCCAGCTGCCACCCTGAGGGTCTCGAGCCGTGTGCCATTCGCACTGGACTGAAGAGGGGCCACCACGATACCACAGGGGCTTTGGGACTACACCAGCAGGAGCTGCCGTGCATCCCCTGCTGAAGACAAGCCTGTCGGGCGGGAAGGCCCACACGCTCCTCATCCTGCCTACAGGCTCCTGCAGAAGACTGAGGCCTGGACAACTCACAGCCATCTCTGAAAATTCTTTTGTTCATCTCCCCAACAGAAGTTACCAGAATGATTTCAGTTCCTACTCATAGGGCCAACAGCAGCTGTTCTTGCCCTATTGACTTCTACTCCATTACTTCCACGCACTAAAGCTTATCCTCTCTAGGAAACCCTTTCTGATCTAGATCCATCTTTGCCTCCTACACCAAGGATCCCCCCCACCCCCTTTTTGAGACTCAGCTAGGGTTCCTATGTACCCACTCACTCTTTTTTTCATCTCACTAAAAAGCAGATTTTTTTTTCCTTCCTCTTTATAAGGCTAACATGCAATATGCAGAAGTAACTCTACATATGAAGCTTGTAGCAGAAAAGAAAGATTTGCTCACCTGCTTCAGTACTTTGTAGATATAGACTGAATAGTTTTCCTTCCTCTTAGGCTTCCTTTTTGGCTTCCTGTCCCCAGAGACAGGAGCATGGCCATGCTTCTTCCCAGCTTCTGCACTCATCACAGCCCCAACAGAGCAAGCTCCAACTGAGCAACCAGCAGGTGCCATGGGGCTGGCTATATAGCAAAGGCAGCAGTACCTCACCTGCCTCAGGTGCAACCCCAAGGAGCAGGACAGACGCACATCTGTGACTGATGATTCCTTTTTGCACTAAGCAAAGGGCAGCTGGCCTGAGAGGAGCTTGGAAGTAACTGACTCAATTGCATTTTCAGACCTGGGAAAAAGTTTGAGGGTAACGCAGGCAAAGAGGTGGGCGAGAGAGGCAAGTTTGCTGATGATACAGAACTAGGAGAAGCAGCTGGTACCCCAGAGGCTGCACTGCCATTCAGCCAGACCTGGGCAGGCTGGAGAGCTGGGCAGAGGGGGACCTGATGAAGTTCAACAAAGGCAAGTGTAAGGTCCCGCACCTGGGAAGGGACAGCCCCAGGCACCAGCATGGGCTGGGACTGACTGCTGGGGAGCAGCTCTGCAAAGAAGGGCCTGGGGGTGCTGGTGGGCAGCAGGTTGCCCATGGGTCAGCAGCGTGCCCTCATGGCCAAGGGGCCAGTGAGATCCTGGGGGGTGTGAGGAGGAGCGTGGCCAGCAGGTCGAGGGAGGGGAATCCTCCCCCTCTGCTCTGCCCTGGGGAGGCACATCTGCAGCACTGTGTCCAGCTCTGGGCTCCCCAGTTCCAGAGAGACAGGGAGCTACTGGAGAGGGGCCAGCAGAGGGCTAAAAGATGATGGGGACAGGAGCATCTGCATATGAGGTGGGCCTGTTCAGCCTGGAGAAGAGAAGGCTGAGGGGACCTTATCAATGTCTACAAATACCTTAAGGGTGAGTGTCAGGAGGACAGGGCCAGGCTCCTTCCAGTGGTGCCCAGCGGCAGGACAAGGGGCAGTGGGCACAGGCTGCACCACAGGCAGCTCCTGCAGAACCCGGGGAAAAAATTCTCTCCCTGGAGGGTGCTGGATGCTGGTACAGGCTGCCCAGAGAGCCTGTGGGGTCTCCTTCTCTGGAGACATCCCAACCCGCCAGGATGCGGCTCTGTGCAGCTGCTCTGGGAGAGCTGCTTCAGCAGGGGGTGGGCTGGGGGGGGTCCATGGATCCCTTCCAACCCCAGCCATTCTGTGAAGGTCCACAGGGCACATTCAAGACAATGAGAGCCCACAGCCCTCACCTGCAGGCAGATCTTTTTCCACCCCTCTTCTTTTCTGTGTATCGATCTGCTTCAGGTCATAGTGCTAAACTTCACCAGACTCACTCTTCCAGCTCCATTTTGCCCTACCTCCCAAAGGCACTGGGGCTCTTACCCTAGGCCTCCCCATCTCCACACCACATCTGTCAGGAGAACATCTCATCCCCTCATTCACTGTTGTATCACACCCTCTCCGCTTGTGTTTCAGCCCACTGCCACCATCGGGGAAGAACTGCTGCCTCCCCCACAGCAGAGCCCACCCTGTTCCCTACAGCACCTCTGAGCCATCCCCCTTGGGAAGGCAGCTGCACGGGCAGCTGACAGACACGAACACAACCTGGTTTGGATGAGCTGAACCACAATGCACATAAAAAAAAAGCTTGGCAGACAGAGCAGCTAGGTTCTCCCCACCTCCAACACACCAGACAACACTCAGGATCTCAGCAAGGAAAGCCAAGCATCCCATGCACGTGCAAATCCAAATGCCTGCATTTGGCACTGGCCACCATCCACACCAAGATGTGCTAATAAACAAGCACCTGGAAACCCCAAAATGGGCTTAGGCCTCTTGCACCACAGCTGCAGCCACAAGAAGTAGCAAGAGAGCAGTTACCCAAAGCCCTACGCATAGAAGATGAGATGTAGTGTCCTGAAGAATAAACCACCACAGCCAGTCCTATTCTTTGAAAGCAAGGTTAAGGTTTCAGCTGGAGCCTTACTACTCACAGGCACATGCAGAGGGATAGAACAATCAGGGCATACGCCACACAAAACCATCTACAAACTCACATATATAAACCCTGCAAAGTTCCAGCCATAAAATATCAGTTTCTGGTTTCTTGATCTGTGCTGCATTTACAGCAGCTCCAGTCCCCTCCCAACCACAGCATGCAGCCCTCTTTCTTGGGCAGTACATGGTGGCTGCTCCATTGATTGCTGGCAGGAACATGGATGAAAGCAGCATATCGAGGCTTGACACTTCCTTGCTCCACATTATATCAATTAGCACCCCCTCAGCACAAGGCTCTGGGACCCAGCCCCTCTATCATGAGACCATCCCACCACATACGTTTCCCAAATGCACTGGAAATTGACTCACCAGCCCTGGGGCAGGATGGTGGAAATTCCACCTCCCGAGAACTTTTGCTGCCTCAGACACAGATAGGCCCCACGTTTTATGCCCTGCTCTTCCTCCTCCAATTTGACAGCCTTTGCCCCTACTCCAGCTTTGCTTCTGCCCTCATATCTGCTTGGCAGTCTTTTCTGAGAAAAGGAGGCTAGAGCCATCCATTTCCTGTTCAGGAAAGCAGCCAGCAAGGTCACTGTGCAAGGGACATAGATGTCAGAAACCAACGTGCCCTTAAGTATACCTGGGGGCTTGATCCTCATACCACTAACATTTGGTCAGAAGGTGGCACGAAGCAAAACTGGGACCCTGCCTAGAAGGGGCTGAACATGATCAGGAGGGAGAGGACAAGGGGAGAAGACCAAATACTGCTCATGCCACCAAGGCCAACAGGACAAGGATAAAGTGGCATCACGAGCCTTGTACTACCACATAGTATTTCTGTTTCTGTTGGGAGGACAGTGGAGGCTGCTCATGCAGTAGTCAGGGGGGTGGGGAGAGGGACAGCAGTTGGGCTGCGCTCCCATTCAGCCACTAACCAGCACCCACAGAACCACGCTGAAGCTGCTGCTCCATCAGCTCCCTCATACCTAGTCCCTCCAGCTCATGTAGCTTCCCGTGGACATGCAAGAGCACCTACTGATACTCTGCTTCATAGTCAGCTTGGCACAGGTGCTGTAAACTCTTCTCCACACTGTGCCCAGAGCACAGCAGCTGGAAGCCTTGGGGCTGCAGGGTCTGGAGCCTGCAATAATACAAGTGCAAGGGCTTGTCAGAAAGTAAGCACAGTTCTGCATTGAGCATGGAGCACAGGTGAAGGACAGGACACCTGAGACAGTCCCATCACCAAGCATGCCCCACACATCCCTGTTCCAGAGGCCAGCACCCAATTGCCTGGACCATGCCCCTTGCTCCTCTTGCTGCAGACACCATGTCTGCCTTATCAAGTAAATTTCTCCCTAGAGCCAAGCAGAAGCAGCCATGGTGGGGAAGAAACATTAGGAGCATCAGAAAGAGGTTGTGTGGGGAGTGAGCAGTGTGCGTGTAAACGAGCCTGTAACGAGTTTGTAATATGCATGTGTGGCGCGGCCTGCGCAGCGTCATCACAATGGCACAGGCACTTTCCCGCCTCATTGCCTCCCAAATGGATTTTAAATATCATTCTGAGGACACAATTATTTAAAACGCTGAACTAAACACTCGCTAATGGGAAAACGGCGTGTGGCCTGCAGCAGCCATTCCTCATGGGGCCACTCTGCCCATGTCATCCTCTTCTCCAGCCCCACACCCTGCATGGGGGCACATGGAAGCATCCTCCTCCCACTTGGAGACCACACAGGGTACCACGAGGTAATGGTCCCGAGCCCAGCCCAATACACATTACTTGCATGCGAACATACTTTTTGTCACCATCCTGTTTCTGTCCTCAGGCTCCAAAGGCGGCCTCCACCCTGTCCCAAGCTTCTCAGCACTGGGGGCACTGCAAGCCAGTCCCTGGGGCTCTCACAGTCCCCAGCAGCAGCTCTGTATCAGGAGGCACTTTACCAGACAGCAGTTCTTTCAGTCTCCCCCCATGTCTGGCAGCAGGTAATAGAGGGCTATACAAGGAACAGACATTAGAACAAGGATGCCTTCTGACCCCCATTGTTATATGGCTCTGGAAATTATGGATATCAAATAAGACTTACTTTCTCACATAATTAACTTCTGAATACCTCCCCCACCCTCTCTGCACAATCCCAAGCAGAGGAGATGAAGAAGCAGCATTATTGTTGCCTACATCTAAGACTCCAGAGTGAACAGAGCATGAAGAGAGAGAACAAACAAGGAAACAAACTACTTGCAATAATCCTTGCTGGGGAGAACAGGGATGGAGACACAGACCTTCAGTCCCACTACAGAGCCTCAGACAGCAATGTGTGTGTTCACAGGGGAGCATCTGTCTGACCTTTGATCATCACCCTTCTCCCATTCTTCAGGCAGGGATGCTGGGCTGCCATGAGTTAGGGACTCAGAGTTACCATTACTCAGAGATAGCCCACCTCTCAGACCAAACCAGGAAAGGGAAGGGACAGACCAGCACTGTCCCCACACACCAGCAGCTGAGCACAGAGAGGATGAGAGCTCCTTGCTGGAACCCTGGCTGCACTTCAGAGGTTCATATTTTAACAGCTTTGGCATCACCAGAGCTATCCATCACCAGCTCATTTTCCTCCAAGTGCTGAACCATTCCTGCCTATGCTATTTGGAACAGTGTCTAATGACACACCAGAGCAGCCACCTGGCAGCACTGCTGCCAAGGGATGCAACAACATGGGAAGAGAAACACATGCACACTGGTGCCAGCCTCCATTGCCCAAAAACCTCCCTCCCCTCAAACCTGCACCACTCATCATAGACGAGAGAGATGCTCTGCCTCATGGTCCCCCACTTCATGACAGAAAAGAGCCCATGCTCTTAGAGTCATTGTTCTCTTACAAAAAGGAAAAGAGAGAACACCAGCATTACTGATATTTGTATGAATGCTTTGATTTAGTTTGTCACACTAGTGGGTTTTTTGAGGGAGTTTGAAGAGTGGACCCAAGGCAAAAAAAAAAAAAGTTGCTTCTAGCCCACAGGTATATATAGCTTTGTAAGAACGAAACAGATTGATGTAGACATGGGGCCAGAGACATGCAACACGACAATGCTGCAGTACTAAGAACTCACTGGGAGACTTGTAAGGACACAGGCAGACCTGGAAAGAGACAGACTGACACAGAGGCAGTCCCAAAGACACTTTGGAAGAGTACCTGCATGGGCTCAGAGTTAATGTTTGCTTTTTACTGTAAGCCAAGTGCTTCTGGGTCATTCTTGCAATGACCAATTTCTTGTGAATCCCTGTTGCTTGGCAGTCTACCCCTTCTCCCGAAGCAAGTTCATTCAGATCTCACCTGATCCACTAAAGCATTATGGCACAAACAGGACATGAAGCCACAAGTCCGTCCACTCTGGGAGAAGCTGAGCTGTGGAGTCAGTCTTCACAAAAGCTAAACTGTGCTAAGTCTGCAGAGCGACCCCTCACAAAAGGAAGGCTGTGTATGACACCCTATGCAGGTGTATCAGGGCAGCTCCATGGGGATGCACTGTGGGGAAACACACAGCATGAGCCCCACACAGTGAAAGACGAACCCACATCCATATGGGAAATGCAAGAAAGACAGTCCGGCAGGCTCAGTGCAGAACTCACCATTCCAAGAGCAACCATCTCCTTCTGCCTCTCAAGCTCGGCGCATCTGCACTGCAGGCTGCCCTTCCAGATCTGTGAGGAAATGCAGGAAATGTAGTAAGAGAGATATGAGGCCGATCACCAACTCTATTCTGACAGCCTCTGGGCGGGGGGACAACACATGAAGCAGGATGCACAAATTGCAATACTGGCAAATTGTACCTGCACCACTAAAGCCTTACTTCTCTTGGGCTCACGCAGTGTCAGATGCTCTACCAGACACTTCCAGGAGACAGCTGCTCATCCCACCATAAGCCAGCACCTTACCCACACAGACGGCCAGGTATCTGCCGAGAGCGCCAGGGTACCACAGAGGGAAGCTGCATGCTCCACTAGCAGCCTGCTTAGAACTGGGCAGCACCAGGCTCCTGCCCATGCAGCAGAAACACATTTGACATCAGGTAGTCAGAGAGAACCACCTCCAGGGCAGCAGCAGAACTGCAGTTCCAAGCTACTCGAGCACTCTCCATCCCACCAGAAGCACGACTGCACATCCTACAGCCAGGAAAATGGGAGTGCTGCCGGAAAGGGGGCGTGATCACAGACGCTGTGGCCTGGGGAGCACTAGAACTGGGCAAGGGGATTGACTGCTGACCTTCTAGATGCAAACGGCAGCCTGCTTGCAATCCCACTCTTTGGCCAGGCTCTCCCAGGCCTGCCTCTGATGCGCCGCAGCAGGCCGAGCACCCCCTGCGAGCCTGGCTCATGGGCAGCCCTGACACGGCCTCTGCCACCCGCACCACCTGCACAGCCTCTCCCTGCAGCACAACCGGCCACAAGGGCTAGAGAAAACGGAAGAACTACAGCCCTGCAGGGCCAGATGCTACTGCAACAGCTGTGCTCAGGACCAGTTCTGGCTTGCAGGCAGGGCGCTGTGAAGAAAAGAACACTCTTCAACACTGTCCTACAGTCAGAAGGAAATAGAGCACCCAGTACAACCTCTTCCGTCACTCCTCCAGCCAGCCCCACACTACAGAAGCAGGGCTGGGACTGACTGAGATATGCTCAGTCCCAGTTTTGCTGCCTCCTGTACTGTCTCTGGGAGTGTCACATACATCTTGTCTGGCCCATGCTACTGGGCCAGAGTGGCTCCAGCACCTGGCACAGCTCTGTAGCTCATGAGACTCAGCATCACCAAACAACCCTTGTGAGGTCCAGAACTGCCCCACACACTGTCACCTGGGACCCACAACAGTTCCCGTTCCTCCTGACATACCTACCCCAAATTTTGCTGCCACTGGATGACCTTAGAACCAGGCCTCTGGTCCCAATGTGAGGCTGGCAAAGGACCTCCACCACATTTCCACCCAGAACATAGCCCACATCTTTCCTTCGCTCCACCACAGACCCCGAGGCAGCACCTCCATGCACGGACCCAGGGACAGCCCTGTGCACTCCCAGGCAGTGCTGCACTCATGGGGCAGTCGGGCTGTCCCACCACAGCCCAAGAGGTCATGCTCTCCACCATCACTCTGCACACAATGTGCACTTGGCCCTCTGGGCTGCACAGGCTCCATATGGACAGACAGCATCTGCTAATGCTCCCTCCAGGGCCCCAGCTCACTCACCTAGGAAGCACCTGGGGACATGAACTTCCCAGTCAGCCTGAGGAGACAGACAGGGCCAGTCATTAACACAATGGTCCAAGGCAGAATGCAGAAGGCTCAGTCCTAGCCCAGTTTATAGCCCTGCAGGACAACATTGTCTCTTCAAAGCCACTGGAAGCAAGAAGAGATGATGTCTACAAGCCCTGGAAAGAAAATACCCTCTGTTTCTCCTGTCAGTCCAGTTCCTTTTGTACTATCTCTTCCTCCCCCACCTGAAAGGTTGAAGTTTTTCACCAGGGGGGAAAAAGCCCAAACAAAACCCACCAGAAAAACCAAAACACCTTTAAAAAACAGTTTATAAATAGAAGGAAAACCCGCTACCCACTGCTAACTGTGCCCCAATGACCCAGAGGGATTTAGTCTCTGCTCTGATTGGTACAAACAGATAAACAGCATGCCGATAACCTGGGCTGGCAGAAAGAGGCCCAGCACAGTAAGGAAGCTACTTGAAGAACAGCAAGAACCTCAAAGACAACATAAGCTTTTAGCAGTCAGGTACCTGAACATTGAAATAAGGAGTTCGGAGAACTGTGGAAGAGCCCACCCTGCTTCCCAGAATGACCCTAGCTTTCTGCAAGTATGCCCTGTAGCCTCTGCTCCTAGCTGTATTTGGTTGTTTTCAGACAGCAGCTGTGCATCCAGTCCTACCAAACAATCCAGATGGCAACAGTTCAAACTGCCTCACGATTTATGATGCAAAGATTAAAGACATGATCTGTGGTTTTATACATTTATTTGCAGGCAGCCAACAGGGGGTTTTGCTTTTTTAGTTGCCTAAGACCAAGTATCAACTCCTGCAGGACTCCGCAAGATGGAAAGTCTCCATTTGTGGCCGCTGTTCACAATTTGCTGAGAACAAAATAGCTCACAGAAATCAGCCTGCTATGGGGTGCTCCATAGTTGACATATAAAGCTAATTAAAGCCAAAGTGAATCTTCCTAAAAATTATAAATGACAAGTCTGTGACATTATCAATCAAGCCTGTGATTTAATAAAATAAGATATACTCTACACAAACCACTTCAATTACTTATGTTCAAACCCCATAATTTGTTATCAAGCAAGTCTTAGAGCAGGTTTCCCTTATTTTGCTTGGAATTAATTCTAAGCTAACTGACCCACATCTAACAACGCTACCCTCCTTTACCAGAGTAAAACATGTTTCCTCCCTGATCCTTTACTTAGTTTTCTGCTACTCCAGTATTTATTTTTTTTTAAATAAATGCCAGGATATCTGAAAACTCCAGCCTTTTTCAAAACCCAGGTAAAAGTTAAGGATATCCTGACCTTGAAGCAGTTCTCTCATCTAGCTACTATTTAACAGCTTTTTTAACCTACAAACAAACAAAGAAGTGGGTTTGGTTTTGCTTTGGTAACTTTTTTTAATCAAATGGAGAAAAGTTTTAGCAACCGATGGTATTTCTGCACTTACTGCGTACTTTGTCATTCCAATATTTTTGTCGTTGTTCTTCACATGTAGAACCCTGGGCTCGTTTCCCTGCTCCCTGCAGATGCTTCTGGGCTCCGCACGCCCGCCGGTGCCCCCGGCCCTCAGCCCCCCCAGCCAGGGGACCGACCCCGCACACAGCCGGAAGGGTTTTAGAAAGATCCACATTTTTTCCCGCCCCCTGCCTTCTCGGGACTAATTTAGCAGAAAACGCTGCTTGCGGTTCCCCTCCTCCGAAGCCCGACAGAGGCACCGGAGAGATCTCCCACCGGCTCCCCGTGCCCGCGGCGCGCAGGCCCG
>JAVJGI010000050.1:49811237-49821941 GCA_035590275.1 Ibycter americanus | reverse complement strand
CGGCGCAGCCCACCCAGAGGCCGCAGGTGGCCCGGGCCACGAGGACTTCAGGCCCAGGATTGTTCCGTACTACCGAGACCCCAACAAGCCCTACAAAAAAGTGCTCAGGTAACATCTGTTCTTTTGGCCTGGCTTTTCTTCGGGGAAGATAATCCCATGGGGGTGATACTTGGGGTTCCAAATCCTCTGGCAAGTTAGCAGGCTCAGGACGGAATACGCCATTTGATGTACCTCACATAGTAGCAGCATGGTGCAGCAAGGCAGTGACTGAGATCGTTACCTCAAAGAGGTGCAAGAGAAGTGTCTAAGAAGTTAATTAAAAAAAAAAAAAAAAACAAAAATGCCCAAGAACATTGAGAGTACTTCTTTTAGTACTCCTCTCTAACAGAACTTGTTAAATTAGTCTTCAAAACTTTTAACCAGTCTATTCAATAGGAAAATACTGAGCAATTAATAATAATGTATGTAACTTGCAAGTGGTTAGCTCTGGGTTTGTTTGTTTGTTTTTAATTACACTAGCACAGTTTCCTGGCTCGGATAAATGATGTGAGATTGTAGTTCCCTTGAAGGAAGCGAGTGTCTTTACAAAATGGGAATTTTCCTAGTGAGTCTTCTCTTAAAGCTCTATCTCTAGGCTTAATTGTTTCACCACTGGTAGACTCCAGCAGACAAAGACTTATCCCAAGTTACTGTTGTCCCTTGATTTTTGTTGTCCAGCTGTTTGTCACGCAGGTATGTCCTTCCTTTACAGAACTCGCTACATCCAGACAGAATTGGGATTCCATGAGAGACTGTTTGTGGCTGTGCTGACCTCCAAAGCTACCTTGAATACGTTGGCAGTGGCAGTGAACAAGACAGTAGCCCATCACTTCCCACGCCTGCTGTACTTTACGGGGTTGCGCAGTGCCAAGGTGCCTCATGGCATGGTACTGGTGGCCCACGGGGATGAGCGTCCCATTTGGCTCATGTATGAGACAATGAACTATATCCATCAGCATTTTGGTTCTGACTATGACTGGTTCTACGTCATGCAGGATGACACCTATGCCCAGGCTGAACAGGTCAAGGCTCTGGTGACGCACCTAAGTATTAACCAGGACGTGTACCTGGGACGAGCAGAGGAGTTTATCGGGGCAGATGAGCAGGCCCGCTATTGTCATGGTGGCTTTGGCTACCTGATCTCCCGCAGCCTGCTCCTTAAGCTCCATCCGCACCTGGACAGCTGTCGTAATGAGATCCTTAGTGTGCGGCCAGATGAGTGGCTGGGGCGCTGCATCATCGATTTCCTTGGCATCACTTGTGTTTCCCAGCTCCAGGTACTCTCCCCTTCTCAGGGTTTTGTGTTAGCTAGGCCTGACAGAACCCACGCTCTTAGTAGTTCCCTGCTGCATAGCAAAGGGGCTGGCTTTTCTATGAGCCTCTGCTGTGAGTTACAGAGGAAGAAAGGGCTGCATGGTGTGGTGGCATTAGGGAGAGGCCCATAGTCAAAGCTGAGATGCTGAGGGAGAAAGCATATACAGTATTTAATTTTCAGCTTGCTGGCAGATGCTGATCCACAGGCTTTTGGAGGCTGGGTAAAGGGCCTGTTGGTACTAAGAAGCAAGCGGACATGTAGTATGGGGGGGTAAGGTGGGGGACAACGACTCTATTTTCATCTCTGGGTACTGTGGTCAGCATGGAAGGAGGGTTGAATGTGTGTCTGGAGTGAGGGAAGGCTTCTCTGTGAACTTGAGTTCCATGCCAGTCTTTCTGGCTCTTGTCCACTTCAGGGGCAGCAATACCACACGTATGAACTGGCCAAAAATACTGAGCTGGAGAAGGAGGAGGAAGAAGAGTTCCAAGCAGCTCTTGCTGTGCACCCCGTTTCTGATGTGACCCTGATGTACCGGCTGCACAAGCACTTCAGCAGGATCCAGCTGGACAGAGCCTACCAGGAGATACAGGACCTCCAGGTATGCGGTGAGGGGTATCTGCAAAAACTCCTCGACCAAACAGGTTTCGTTTTCTTGCAACACAGCAAAGGAAGATTACTGCTTCTGTTTGTAGATGACTGTCAGCCAGACACAGGATATAGTCCTGCGTCTCAGAAATAGCTCTTCTGACACCATGTTATCCAAAACCACTGTTGTGATACTACCAAGATACAGTTCTAGGTGGTGAGGCAGGCCTGGGTGGGAGAGATGGACCAGATCTGTTTGAGAAAGAGGTAGGGATCAGTATGCATTCTCTCTTTGCACAGATGCAGATCAGGAACCTGACGTCACTGACCCCTGCAGGTGAGGCCGGCTTGACATGGCCTGTGGGCATTAATGCCCCATTTCTTCCAAAGTCACGTTTCGAGGTAATCAGCTGGGACTACTTCACTGAGCAGCACCTCTTCTCCTGTCCTGATGGCTCTCCCAAGTGCGAGCTCTCTGGAGCCAGCAAAGCAGATGTCAGTGAAATCATTGAGTCTGCACTTGAGCAACTTAACAGTCGCTACCAGCCGCTGCTCCGGTTCAGCAAGCGGCAGTTGCTGAATGGCTATCGGCGTTTTGACCCCACACGGGGCATGGAATATACGCTAGACCTGCTGCTGGAGGCAGTGACCCAAAAGGGCCACAGTCATGTTCTGGCCAAACGAGTGAGCTTGGTGAGGCCCTTAAGTAAGGTGGAAATTATTCCCATGCCGTATGTGACGGAGGCCACACGGGTGCAACTGGTACTTCCCTTGACGGTGCAGGACCTGGATTTTGTGGCGAACTTCCTGGATATGTTTGCTATGAACACACTGGACACGCATGATAATGCCTTGCTGACTTTGCTTTTCATCTACCATCCCTATGATGCCCAGCGAGTCAGCCAGGTGGATGTTTTTGCTGGAGTCAAAGCCATGGTAGGAGAGCTGGAGAAACGCTACACAGAAGTTAAAATCCCCTGGATTAGTGTTAAAACTGAGGTGCCATCACAAGTGAAACTCATGGATATAGTCTCAAAGAAGCACCCTGTGGACACACTATTCTTCTTGGCCAGTGTCTGGACAGAAATCAACATGGAGTTCCTGAACCGCTGCCGCATGAATACTATCAGCAATTGGCAGGTCTTTTTCCCAGTGCATTTCCAAGAGTTCAACCCTGCGCTGGTGTACCGTGGTGAGCAGACAGCTTCCTCCAGCACTGACTTCCTGAGGGATGGGCATTTTGACAGACATTCCTTTGCTGAGGCCTGCTTTTATAACTCTGACTATATGACAGCACGCACCAAGCTAGCAGCTGATATCCTAGACCGAGATGAGGTGCTGGAGAGCATGGAGGTATTTGATGTCTTCCTCCACTATTCTGGTCTGCACCTATTTAGGGCTGTGGAGCCAGGGTTAGTGCAGAAATACGCACTGAGGAGCTGCAATCCCCGACTTAGTGAGGAGTTATACCACCGCTGCGTGCTTAGTAACTTGGAAGGACTTGCATCCCGCTCGCATCTAGCCATGGCCCTCTTTGAGCAGGAACAGGCCAACAGCACTTGAGAGACAAGAAACATCGAGAGCTCAGCACCTTAACACTTGGCACTTTTCATCCCCTTCCCAGCCTTGCCATGGTTGAAGGGCATGTGAGGTCAAGGGAGGAGGAAGACTTTCCCAGCCCTGCTCTGAGGCACTGCCATGGGCTATGGAGAGAGAGGCTGTTTCTGGGAGGGGATTGTGGGGTTTTTTTGTTTGTTTTTTTAAATAAATAAAAGTTTCTTTCCAGGCAGACTCATGTGGTTCCTTGTAAACCTGATAGCATCTGGGATGAGGGATGTAAAACAAGCTGTAGTCGACCTTACTTAATCCATGCAATTCTGCGAAGCAGTGCAGAGAGAGTGGATATGAGCTATGTACTGGAGCAATTACCTCAGCTTTGCTACCTTCAGTGCTGCTGTTGCACCCTCCTGTGTGTTTGTGTTCTCATGCGTTTATTTTTCACGGAGGTGTAAACACAGCTTGTCTAGTTTGCTGCTGGACAAAGCTATTCAATGCACTTTCACTTCGCTTTGTTTGGCTCCTCCACAACTGCAGAACATTCATTTCGTCATGTAATCTGGGAAGGTTAAGGAGCAGAAAATTGCCTTTGGCATGCACCAAGCTTGCTTCAGTTGGGCTGAGCACGGTGGTATGATACAGGGCTGCCGTATGCCCTAGAGAGCAACCAGGAACTGTCTGAAGGACCCCGACAACTACCCTTCAGTTCTGCAGATTGAGCAAAGTAGTATCCACAAAAATAAACTAGATTGTCACTTGCTGTCATAGATGGGCAGATGACAAGGCTAGCAGATTTAGCTGTTCAGCCCCAATTTGATGACCTGGTAAGTCCTGCACCTATTAAAGCAGTGAGCCCGTGCAGCTGTTCTGAGGGACAGAAAATTCCTTGGTTATGCCACATTTTTTGCTTGTTTTCCTGACTCTAGATGGCTCCAGACAGTTTTGGCACCTGGTGGTTTCCATTGGGTATATCCTCCTGCTTGCCACGTGCATCTTAATGGAAGCAGACAACTGTTTGCTTATTCTCAGGGGCTGTTACTCCCAGCTGCTATCTAGGTTTTCATTAATGTAATCTATTAAATAGATGAAAAGCTGTCTTTTTAATGACTGGGTATGAGTTTTCAGTGTATTCCTACAGGAACAGGGTTTTGGCCAAATGTTGCTCGTTATATTTGGTTAGTTGATAGGCAAAAATATTGGTAAAAGCTTGCAGATAACAAAGGTTGACCAGGTGGGAGAAAATGAGGACAGGTCTGCTATACAGAGTGATTCAGATACAAGATGTACACAAGACAGGTAACTGAAAAATCATTTCTCTAGAAATTAGGCAAATGGGTCATGTTTTAGATTTCCCTATTCTGTGTCACAGAGGAGGAGGGACCTCTGAGGTTCATCTAGTTCGACCCCACTGCTGCACAAGGGGTCAGCTAGAGCAAGTTGCTCAGGACTGTGTCCAGTTGCATTTTAAATATCTCCAGGGATGGACGCTCCACAATCTCTCCTGGCTATCCGTTCCAGTGTGTGGTAACTTGTACAGTTAAAAAGTTATGTCTCATGTTCAGATGGGATTTCTTGCATATCAGTTGGCGCCCATTGCCTCTTTTCACGTCACTGGACACGCCTGAGAAGCATCTGTTTCTGTCTTCCTTATACTCTCCCATCCATGACTTGTATAAGTGGGTGAGAGCCGTGCTGAGCCCGCGTTTCTCCAGGCTAAACAATCCCAGCTCTCACAGCCTCACCTGCTATGACAGACACTGTAATTACTCAACCATCTTCACAGCCCTTTGCTGGACTCGTTCCACTATGTCAATGTCAGCCTTGTAGCGGGGAACCCAGAACTGGGCACAGCACTCTGGGTGCATCTTGCCAGTGCTGAGCAGAGGTGGGTTGCTGCCCTCGATCTGCTGGCAACGCTCCTAATGCAGCCCAGGATAATGCTGGTCACCTTTGCTCCGGGGGAATGCTGCTGGCTTATGTTTAATTTGTTGTCCGTCAAGACCCCACCAATCTTTTTACTGCAAAGCTTTCAGCTTTCCAGCTCCTTTCCGCCCAGTGTCCTAGAAATCAAAGGCCAAAGCCCTGATGTGGACTTCTGCATTTCAGCATGAGGAGCCAGTGAGAGTGAGGGTGACTAACCCTGTTCATGGCTGTGTAGGCACTGTTTAAGGAAAGAGATTGTTACTTGCTATACTCATGAGGAGTATGAAGTGGAGGTCTGGTGTCAGCATCAGAAGAGGTGCTGAAAGATTAGAAAAGCTTCAGAAGAAGTGTTCAAAGTCTGGCACATTGCTTCAAATTGGATAGATTTATAAAAATTTTATAAATAAATCTCAGGTTTGTTTATTTAAAAAGTAAGGGATGTCTTGATTACATTTACATGGGAAGAAGCTGGATCTCTACTGAATGTCTTACTGGGATGCGCGTTTATTGCTAGGCAAACCTCCAAAGACTGAGAAGCTAAGTGGGAAACTTTTTCTCATTTTGCATGGGAAGTGGTTGTTTTGTGTGAGGTGCTGACCCGTTATGGTCCCTGTAGGAAAGGCACTCAGACTGGGTGAAGGTATCGTTTAAAATGTGATGCGTTACAGCTAACACTATAAAGAGAGAATAGGATAGATAATCTTCCATCCTTTGGATGTGGGCAACCCCAAGTGGCGTAGCAGTGGATGGGCCTCTGACCCACACGCTGCACACCGTGCAGACCCCGCCTGTAGAGCAGAGTCTCCCATTTTGGCCCTCAGAGCTATTATAGGATTACAAGAAGACAACTCTATTTGTCATTTCTGCTGTCAGACAGAAAGGATGTTTGCATGAGGATTTCTCGCCTCACTTTCAGACAAAGGCAAGGCCGCCCAGGTGGCGTAATCGCTGCTCAGGACTGAGGGCTGCCTGCGGGCTCTTTTACCACGAGCTGGCTGCGGTGGTCCTGGGGGCCAGGGATCTGTGCTGCAGACACAGGCTTGAATGTGGCACCATGCGGACAGCTGGAGCGCAGGCCCGTGGCTCTCGGGTTAACTGCTCAGTGGGTCATCAACGCCTGGATGTACGGTGACTGCCTTCCAGTCAGGATTGAACCCCTGCTGCTGCTTGCCTTGGTGATGGTGTGTTTGTCTTCTTGAACACAGAAGAGATTCTGATGCATGAAATACAACCTCATGGTGCCAGAGAGGATGCAGAGCTTGCAAGTGCAAGGTTCAATATGGTGTAATATCCCAGGAGAATTCCCTGAATCATTGCTCTGGATGACACATTTGGGAGGACTGGCAATGGGCATTGGATGCTGTAGAAAACTGTAAGCAAAGCAAGCAGCCTGGTATGATGCATGGGGGTAAACCAGGTGTCACATGACCAAGCTGAATGAATAAACATTGAAGAAGATACAGCAAGTTAACTGTCAGGAAATCTCTCTCTGTGGTGGTGAAACTGGACTTTGTAGGGGATGTAGCAGTTGGGGATATCTGTGGTGTAAAACAAGCTGCTACAGAGACGGTTTTAAAATGACATAGGGCAAGCTAGAATTACTAGTGAGTCCTCATTAGGGAAGAAAGAGAATCACAGGAAGCAGGATAGTGAGATCTGATGGGCTGTCTTTTAAACAAAACGAAGATGTAAACCAAAAAACTGGAATGGATCACTGTTTGGTAAGTCACTGCCCACGTCAGTGCATACAAGACAATGATGCAATACTGCACAGAACCTGAAACTCCTAAGAGTATCTAGTATCTTGGGAGGAAACTGAGGGAAGCCGGAAGCTGATTTTTTTTTTTCTTTCTTTTTTTCAATCCAGCTGTGTGGGAAAGGAAAGGCAGGAATTACTGCCAGCAGACTGCTGAGTCCATAAACAGAAGATTCTGGTTTATTGATCAAAACTCTGTATTCCAAGGTGAGATTAGGCTATATGAAAGGAACAACTTGCGTCTCACAGGCAGGCAGGTTGGCTGTCACAATTATGCTCTAGCTGGAATAGCCTGGGAGTAGTAAACTAAAAATGCAGAAAGAAATCAAATTAAATGTTGAATGAATTGATCCAGTGTTACACCAAACAGGAAAAATGTTATTTGCTCTTTACAGATACCTAACATTAGACTAGAAGCAATTGAAACCAGAAATGCTAACTGACAAGAAATTTGGTGTGGATGGCATTACTGTCAAGTAACTAACTTGACTAACACTAGTCAGGGTTGTTGTACAGCAAGTAAGACTTGGTAAACGACTTGACTTAAGCCTCTGAAGTTACCTGTTAAGTTAAAGATGATCAGACAGGCCATTACAGACCTGAAAATCCATTTGATTTAATGCAATGCTTTAACTATTAAACAGAAAGCTATACAGCAGCAAACAAGTCATGTGACTTAAGAACCGTCTGGCATATCACCTAAGAGCCACTTGTTGGATTTGGGCAGTTCTGCTCAGTTCCTAGGGGAACAGTTCTCCAGCCGGTGCTGTCTGACACGTAACTGATGATTTGGAAGCAAGTGTAAAATCTCTACTGATAAAATCTACAGATGATGGAGAAAATGAGCACTGCAAAAAACAGTTGTAAAGGTAGAGTAACAGTGGAGAAAAGTGTGTAGCAGAGTAAGGCTATTCAAAAAGATTTTCTCTTAGTCAAGTGCAAACTCACGTGCTTGGGGAAAATGAAAGCGTGTCACTCCTCCAGAGGACTGTGTCAAAAGAGGGGAAAGGGAAAAAAAAAAAGAAAAAGGTAAGTCTGGAAAGAAACTGACTGACCAGGACCCACTATTTTAGACACTGAAATACAGAGCTATCCCAGCCCTGTAACATGTAATATGATATAGATACATAACATGATATGACTGATTGATACAGGCAGGCAGTCTGGGAGAAGCAGATGCTGTTGATGTGAGAGACGGCAATAAGGCCTCTGGTCGCAGAGCCCTGGTTTTTTGTAACGCTTGAAGGGAACAGAGAGAAAACAAGAAGAATGTACGAGAGGTTCACAAAATTTATCTGAAGATTGGAAGAAATATTTTACAATGAGACATGCAGAACTCCTGTAGCAATAAGACAAGGGGTAATGGCTTTAAACTGCTTTTAATGGTTTTAAACTAAAAGAGGGCAGATTGACACTAGATATAAGACTGACATTTTTTATGCTGAGGGCGGCGAGGTGCCGGCACAGGCTGCCCAGAGCAGCTGTGGGTGCCCCATCCCTGGCAGTGCCCAAGGCCAGGCTGGACGGGGCTTGGAGCCACCTGGGCTAGGGGAAGGTGTCCCTGCCCGCGGCAGGGGGTGGGACTGGGTGGTCTTTAAGGTCCCTTCAACACAAACCATTCTGGGATTCTATGAACTCTAATTGCTTAGAAGGTTGTGAGGTGATCTCATATTAGAGTGTATAAGTACATTTACTGAGTAAAACTGCTGGATGCTAAAGAGGTTTTTAATTGTCTAGGGGTAAGGCACAACAACAGCAACACCAGAACAGCAGCTTTAAACTGTGACAGATAATTCCAACTGAGAATAGACATATGCTTTCAGTGATGAAAGTGATTAGCTAGTGAAATTACAGAGCGGTAGCTTTTCCAGTATGTTACAATTTGTTTGGTTTGTGTAGCAGAGATCATTGGAGGCCCATGAGAAATTACTTGTCGTATGTAAGTGGGCAGAATTAATGGTCCTTCATGGCCTTAAATTTCTTGACTGTGAATATATAGTGGATGAAGGTTGCAAAAGAGAAATCCATCAAAGGCTATTAAACACGAAGGCAACACCTCTGTCACAGTTGGTCTCCAAATCACAAATCACTGTGAACTAGGAGAGCATTCACGGAGGTGTCACTGTACGTCCACCCTGCTTTTACAATCTTTTCTAGGCGTTCAGTGTTGGCCACTGTCAGCAACAGGGTAAATGGGCCAAGCGTACACGATTTGACTGTGTACCACCATTTTTATGTCATTATCTGCAAAAAAGGACATTTTTTTCCCAAGGACAGACTTTAGTTCAGCCAGAAAAGAAAAACTGTGTGAAGATCATGATACAGAATTCATGGACTACAATGGGGTCATAGTGTGGCCAGGAAGACAAATTACTATGAGTGTCATCTTTGACCTTGTAAAACAGCGACCATGCACACCCTGGCTGGGTGTCTGTGTGCTGCCAGCTGCACTTATCCGGTCACACTCGGTGGTGCCTGTGCAGCCCCTGGGATGGCTGCACTTGTCCCAGCCACGGCTGACAGGACACTGAATTGTCTCACTCCAAAGCGGTTCACAGCCCGCTGCTGGCACTCTGAAGTGTGCAAGCCAATTGCTTGCAGATGGTCTAGGCTGTTCCACAGAGAAGGTTTGGAGCTGCTGTTGGTCAGATCAGATGACCAGACACAGAGGATGATACAATCTCATCAATTGGTGCACATTTCCCCAGCAAAAGCAAGGTATCTTGCTCAGCAGGCTCCTCCATCCTTAACTTCAGCATGGAGATGTCTTTTCTGAGGAACCTGGCCTACGCTATTTGGCCTTAAGTGTTACCTTGTCACACACATCCCTCGTGAAGCATACTTTATGGTACCGCAGAATGCGTGCAGGCTGCCAGCGCAGCCGCCAGCCAGGAGCCCTAGCCGGAGCCACGACCCAAGGTGCTTTCTTGCGACACTATGCCAGGGCTTGCCCCTCATGAGTCACCTACCTTGGCCAAGTCGTGCTCCCTTGCATTCCTCCTTCAGATTGCCTTTCCTGGATGTACCTAGCACTTACGTTATCTTCCCAACATGCACGCTGAACCATTTCTTCCAGGATGCTCAAAGGCGGCAGTTTCTGGATTACAGCTAACACATGCGCTCCTTTTCCATTTGCAATAGTGTTTTTCTAGTGCAAATAGCTATAGCAAAATGCTTGAAAGTGTGACACACATGAAAAACGCAGGCTGGAAAAGCTGAAGGCAGGTGCACAGACAGGCCTCATTTCAGAATACCTGACAAGACACAAATCCACTTCATAATCTTTGTGAGATTTTATTTCAGCTTTTAGACTTGCACCCTTTTTGGACACTTGGAGTTGGCAGAATTGCTTGGCTTCTGCTCATCCGATAATCCGAGACGGAGCTGCTTCCTTCCACCGCGTTCTGACGGTGCCTTGGAGCACCGCTCGCTTCCAGCGCCCAGCCTGCGCAGCCCCCTCCCCACCCCGCCCGGCCGCAGTGCCCTGGCCTTGGCTAGCGCTGGCCTCGGGCTTCTCCAGCTCGCCCTC
>JAVJGI010000050.1:49788795-49809396 GCA_035590275.1 Ibycter americanus | reverse complement strand
CGCGGGGGGCTGCTCCTTCCCTCCCGCCGGTTCCTTGGGCCTGGACTCTCCTCCCTTCCCTCCGTCGGCACGGCCCGTGCAGGGGCCCTGCGCGCTGCTGGGCTGAGGCAGAAATTCAGCGGCAGACTGAGGAGGAGGCAGGGCCGTTCACCAGTGAGCATGGTCTGGGGGCGCGCTTGTTTAGTGTCCGTGCCCAGTGTTGTCAGCACTGCCCTTGGAGGGACTGGCTTCATACTACTGCCCATGCAGGTGGAGTCCCGCAGCTTCTCAAAATAACCGGTTCCTTGGTGCTGCCTCGGGAGCCATTGACAACCTGCGCTTTACCATGGGGACGCCATGATGACGAACCAGCCTATCTTCCCTGGCAGAATC
Source organism: Ibycter americanus (assembly GCA_035590275.1). Classification (NCBI taxonomy): domain Eukaryota; kingdom Metazoa; phylum Chordata; class Aves; order Falconiformes; family Falconidae; genus Ibycter; species Ibycter americanus. Next base: position 49,809,024 of record JAVJGI010000050.1, on the reverse strand, counting down.
CCCTGCCTTCTGTCTGAGGAAGAAACTCCCAGCCTGGCCTTCCCCTAGGGCAGGGTGAGGGTGAGATCCCCAGCATCGTCAGCCTTTGGCTGCCTCCTTTTCCACAGTGCTGCAGTGACGTTCCTTTCTGTACCTCATGTGCTCTGCTGGCCAAGCCTTTCTCACTTGCATTGCCTTCATTGCTGTGTTCTGCCTCAGCGACTGCTTTCCCAGACTCCATCCTTCCTTGACATCAGCTCTATTTTAACACGGTTCACCATGATCTTCTTTCTGCCCTTTGTTCCTCCCTTGTTTTTACCCTGCTGGACCTAGAACCTTGTTACTGTCCCTGATGGAGTTGTCTGCTCTTGTGCTGACCAGCCCTGCCTAGGCTGGCACTGTGATGCTCGTATTTCCCTTTCTGGCCTATCAGTTCTTTGGGCAGTTGCTTCTAACTGCATGACTAGGTATGAGCTTACACTTGTGAATGCTGTGAGTGCTGGTGCTCACATCTGTTCTGCTGCAATGCTTCTTTTCTTCATCACCTACAGTAGAGAGCTGACAGAAGAAGCAGTGCTTTGCATACACAGGTGCAGCTGGCTCAGCTCTTTCTGAGGAGCAGCTCCCTTTTCCTTCTTACCCTGGCTCATCGTCTCTGGGACCTATCATGAATATACAGACACTGAAGCTGCCTGACTATACCCCAAATCTGTGGGGTCATTAGTTCTCCCAGTCTGCAACACTTTCACCATCCTACCAGGGCGGCTAACAATGCCTGCTGAAATGCTAGAGCATTATGATAGACTTTAAGGATTTGATTTTCTTTTAAGAGTGAAAGCAAGCTGGCTTCCTTGAAGTTCCTGAACTGACCTGCTTTCCCAAAGGTTGCCAGAGATATCTGATGGCAGAAACGCGACTGAGAACATCTATGTAAGAAGATACCCTTGCTTCTTGGTTAGGCCAGACAAATTGCAGGGGTCCTTTCCAATCTTAACCATCCTATGGTTCTTACTAGAGCATGTCTCAACATGTTGACAGGTTATAGGCAAGTGGTGTACTTCCTTCAAGTTTTTTTCCAGTCTTCCCCAAATACATGCTGGCTCCCATCTGTAAGCTGAATAGCCTGTGAGGATGGCCTAGTGCCTGGGCAAAAGTACTGGCTTGGCAATGTGGGCATGCGTTTGTGCGCAGTTGTCTGCAGAGAAGCCCCTAATCACTGTGTCAGTTGCATCTTTTCTTTCTTGCTTTTTCCCTTCCCCCCCCCCCTCCTTCCAGTTGTGTTGCTTATGAAGTGTCACATGGGTTGGTGCTGGTCTAGGAAGTTTTATTTATGTTGTATATTACTTCCCTCTCACTCAGTACGTACTTTCTCTTTTCAGAGCTGGACCCAAATGCATCTTTGGCTTGCTGTCTTAGAGCTGTTCCTGCTTCAGGTCAATGAGAGTATCTGCTGCTAAATCATCATGACATAATATCTGGTCTCCTGCTCCACCCTGTTGGATAAGCTTCTGGCTTCCTCTTGGTCTATACACATGTGACTCCAGGTGTTCATCAGCTACCTAGTTTGGTACAGGTGAGTTTTAGCCCTTTGAGAAATGACCTGTTCTAGGTGGGAAGGCTGTGTCTGTGCTTTGTCTTGGTAGTGGAGCATGTTTGCCTTTGGACATATGGGAAATGTTATTTTGTGAAATAGATCTTGAACTGCCTGCTTGCTGGTATTGACCCAAGCTGGGCCTTTTACTAGCCAACTAATTCTGTGATAGTTTCTGCTAGTGCTGGCAGGGAGGGTGCTGATTAGGCAGTGTGGACTGGCTCAGAGTGAGGAACGTTAGAGAATGCAGTTGCTAAGAGCAGGCCTAACAGGAAAGAATGAAGAGGAGGAGGAGCAGCAGGTATTCCTCGTGGTAATTCATTACTCTGTTAGCTATAAGTAAATGTGATTAGTTCTTGTCAGGTGGCTATTGATTTGTAGGGTTACTAGGCTTCTCACAGCAGGTTTAAATTAGCATGGTTAGCTCTTTCCAGCTGGTAGACTTCTCCAGTACCTGCTGTTGTTGGATATGCATTGGTCATCTCCATGATAAGGTACTCAAATCTGCCACTCAGGTCTTTATTTTCTACCATCAGTTCCATTCTTCTTGTTGCTTCCGCTGGTGAATATCCCCCTGTATCCATCTGTCTTTTTTCCCAGTCAGTACACAGTGTGCCTGTAAGGGACTTTGTTTTTCCCACATCTGGACTGGCGCCTTTTCACCTTCTACAGCCTGCACAGGTCGCTTCACTGGTAGCATAAATTGTCTGGTAGAAAAGTGCGTTCTGTTTTGTATTGGAAATAAATAGCCTAGGTTATAACTTTTTTTAAATTTATTTTATGACATGTTAGGCTTGTTATTGTTGTCTGATTTGGCCCTTTAACAACCACATTGCTTAATCTGCTGCAGCATAGTTACGAACTTTGCCCAGTGCCTGCTACCTCTGGCTGTATGATTCTGACTGAGCTAGGGACAGTGTTACGCAGAGGCACCAGTACTAGTCTACCAGTCATAACTTACATGAACTTAAGAACTGTGTTGGTGCTAAGTCAGGCCAAAATATCCTGTCTCTGACTAGTAATGGATATGTGGAAACGGAATAGGAAAATGAGGCAAACGCGGAATAATTTTTTTTTCTTCCACATACCTTTTAAATTTTTGCTGCCATCTAATTATGGAGTCAGCAGTTTGGCGTAAACAGTGTTAGAAAATCCCCTAAATTCTTAAATCTGCTGTTTCAATGTTAGGTTTTTTCCTAATTGTTCCAGTTTTCTGTGATTGACTTTTCTGTGATTATGTTTTCTGTCAGTATTCTGTCCTTTTCTGTTCAGCTGAATGTTCTTTTGGATTCTGAGTCCAGGGAGAACTATAGGACCATTTGCTCTGGCATGTTCCTAAAGGTAGTGGGTACCTGTATCCAGCTCGCAGCTGTGGCTGAGTAAGGGTACATCTCTTAGAAAGGTAGTTTGGTAGTTCTTCTCATTCCAGTTCCAAATGATAGAAGACAGAGGTATGGATGAGAGTTACTTGGCAGCAGGAGAGACCAGACAAAAACGAGGTGACTGCAGATGCTAGGCAAAAGAAATTGGGACTAAAGAAAATGAGAATAACAGCCTGCTAAGCAGGAAACACTGTTGTGAGTTTTCTGGGTTTTTTTAACTTGCGTTTGCACTTGTGGATGGTGTTGGGTTCAAGATAACCACTGAACGTCAGGCAGCAAATGTGGCAAAAGATTTTTTTCTAGTTGACGTCTAGGAAAGTTTCTTTCCTTTTCAGTTCTGACACCCCACTCCATTTCTTTCTGTTCCTGTAACCATTACGTGCCGTGTTCTGTATGCTGCCAGACTTGTTAAGAACCCGTTGATGTTAAAGTTAACGCAGAACATACCTCCTGACATATATTCCTGCAGAGAGTCTGCAACCCTCACTGGAATCAGAAGAACTTAGGTATTAAAACTCCTTCAGCTTTTGGATGAAAGCTGGGGTGTTGAGGTTAACTTTCAGTACTCTTAATCACTTGGAACTTGCTCCTCTCCCAGTGAGATATTGCCACAGTGGTTTCCACAGTGCTTGGGCTAACACCTGGAATTTGCTGGTCTCCACTTAAATTGAATCGCATTCCAGGGACTTAGCTTTTCTGGAAAGATGCAATTGGTGGAATTAAATAGTTCTTAATTTAAAATGTAAAGGATTAACAGTTTTGGTGTTACACCACAGTGTTAGCCATGTTTTTCATTTATAGAGTAGTGTCCTAAGTGCATAGAAACAAGCAAGTAACTATAACTTGCGTGCTGCTTCTTCTAGCTCACAGAGTTACTGCGATCTTCTCCATAATGCTTTCATAATGTAGACAGTGGCTAGTATGTCTTTTTCAGGAAGTGTTACTCAGAGGTCACCAAGCGAGACACATTTGATTTTTGTGAATTGGCAGCCTGAGGTGCCCTTGTCAAATGTTTCTGGTATTGACTGAGTGAACACAAAGGTAACAGTGACATGGTTATTCTTGTACCTGGATATATTGATATCACTGGCACCTCAACACTGGACAAGGTTCCCATGAGTTTTATGGAAAGCTGTTTTGATCTTCCTTCCTTTTTTTCAAAAACTCTCTCTTCATTTGTTCTAGTGGTTGAGAGACAAACTTCCTGTCCTTGCCTTTATGGCCTTTGGTAGTCCAATAGCCTTTACTATTTTGTACTCTTACCGTAATGATGATGTCTGCGTTTTGTTTATGGTAGTCGTGCAAAGCCAGGGGTAGAAGCATTTCTCTTCGACTATAACTTAAATGAAGCCCTTAGCTAGACTGAAGAATTTGCCTGCTCCACGAGTGTCAGAGTCTAATCAGCACTGTATCTTTTAATTTTTACCCTGAAATTTGGCACGTTTATTCTCTGCCTGTGAATGGATTTTAAAAATAATTTGTTTATAAAGGCAGTTCAGCTCCTTTCAAGGTCCTGAACTGCAGAGAAGAAAATTCCATTTACCAATCATATATTTTTAAACTTACAGGCACAGCTATTGCACTGAAGTGGGAAATCGTATAAACTTAACTTTTGATAAGCATGTGGCCTTTGATTTGCAAATGTGCTTTTGATGATGTGGAAGAAATTTGATTTCATTTGGTGAAATTGCAAGGCCTAACAAGGCATAACATTCAAAATTTATAGATTAATGATTTTTAAAGATTTAAAGCAGTCATTTTCCCCTGGCAAAGCATGTACAGTTCATGGCAACTGCAGAATTTGCAGTTAAAAGGTGATGTCTAGATGGGGAGCAAGAGCTGTGTTTGCAGTTGTTAGGTGAGTGAGGAATGATTTTTGAATGTTACCTATAGATAATTTTTTTAAAGCTTTCCGTTTCCATGGTGGAGAAAGGACATACTGCAAGGTTACTTAAGGTGTTGTATTCTTCTGTTTTTCTTTTTTGAGATCATAGGAATAACCACATAACTGCGCTGGCTGGTATGCTGATCAGACTCTATGTGGACAGTGGCCAATACGAGTAGTTGTAGGAGAAAGTACAAAGCTCATTCAGTGTGTGGTTCATAGAATGATAGTCCTGTTCCAGTGTCTCACCACCCTAATCGTAAAAAAAGTCTTCCTTATGTCAAATCTAACCCCATCATCTTTCAGCTTAAAACCATTGCCCCTTGTCCTCTGACTACAGGCCCTGCTAAGAAGTCTCTCTCCATCTTTCTTATCAGCCCCCTTGAAGTACTGAAAGGCCACAAAAAGGCCTCCCCGGAGCCTTCCCCTCTCCAGGCTGAACAGCCCCAGCTCTCTCATCTTTTCTTCATAGATAGAGAGGTGTTCCAGCCCTCTGATATTTTCATGGCCCTCCTCTGGACCTACTCTAACAGGTCCATGTCTTTCTTTTACTGTGGACTGCAGAGCTGGATCCAGGTGGGGTCTCAGGAGAGCAGAGTAGAAAGGAAGAATCCCCCCCCTTGCCTTGCCGGCCACGCTGCTGGGGATGCAGCCCAGGGCACGGGTGGCTTTCTGGGCTGCGAGCGCACATGGCCGGGTCGTGTCTGATTTTTCATCTGCCAGTACCCCCAGGTCCTCCTCTGCAGGGCTGCTCTCAATCCATTCTCTGCCCAGCCTGTACTGGTACTGGTGATTGCCCTGACCCAGGGGCACGACCTTGCACTTGGCCTTGTTGAACTTCACGAAGTTCACAAGCGCCCACTCCCCTGGCCCGTCAGGGTCCCTCTGGACAGCATCCCTTCCCTCCAGCCTGTCAGCTGCACCACTCGGCTGGATGTCGTCTGCAAACATGCTGAGGGGGCACTCACTCCCACTATTTATGTCATTAATAAAGATATCAAATAGTATTGGTCCCAGTATGGACCCCTGAGGGACACCACTTGATACTGGTCTCGATTTGGACATTGAGCTGACAGCTATTTAAAGACATTTTTCTTAGAGCACAAGAACTATTGCTTACCACATTTGAGAAATCAGGTGAGGAAGGTGGGAAACCAGCATGGCTGAGTAAGGACCTCCCGGTAAATCCAAAGCACAGGAGGGAAACGCATAGGCAGTGGAAGCAGGAATGTGCATCCTGAGAATAATATAGGGGTGCTGCCCACGAGTGTAGGGATGGGATCAGGAAAGGTCAAGCACAGCTGGAATTAAAATTGTCAAGGAATGTGGAGAACAAGAAGGGCTTCTGCAGGTACCCTAGTCAGGCAAGGAGGACAAAAGAAATGGTGCCCCCCAATACATGAGACAGGCAATCTGGTGACAGCTGACACGGAGAAGGCTGAAGTACTCAACAACTTTTTCCCTTCTCAGTTTTCACTGACAGTTGCTCCTCCCAGATCTCGAGTCACTGAATCTCAAGGCAGGGGGCTGGAGGAATGAAGTCCCACCCATCACAGAAGATCAGGTTTGAGACCATCTGAGGAACCTGAACATAGTCAAGTCCGTGGGACCTGGTGGAGTGCATGCCAGGGTCCTGAGGGAACTGACTGATGTTGCATCCTCTCTCCCCCAGTAACCTGTATTCATCAAAGAACATTCTGTGATCGTAGAAGTCAAAGCCCTGGGGTTAACACCAGCCATGACGCCAGGTGTTGATCTGCATGATCATGGTTATTTACAGATTAATGGATCTTTTGGCTGAAAGAGACTTTTGGATCACCTGACACCTGTATTTTACTGAGCCCTAATGGACTTCCGTTTGTCCTTACTGTGAGCCTTATACCTTCCAGAAAGACAAGCTGCAGTTTGGTTAGCTATTGTAAATTAGAAATTGAATATACTGCCTGTAGAGCCCCTATCAGTGGAGGATTTAAGAACTTCAGTGAGTATCTGTTAAGAAGGCTTTTGGCAGGTCAATACTGACTTGGGGCAAAGAAGGATTTGAAGATCTAATGGCCATGCTAGCCCCTCTGCTTGGATTCTGTAAGTGTCTTGTTTGTGACTGCTAGACTATCCTGAAGGCAAGGGGTGAAGGTTATAAGCATCATCTGGGCTTATGTAGGAGAGGGTGTCATAATGGTTAGGAGTGTGGTCACCCCCTACCCCCCACCATGCTCCTAACTGACATGCACTGTGTGGTAATGATTTGTGGCATAGTTTGTCTCACATCAGCTTTTGTCCACTGGCTCTTCTTCTGTCTTTTTTTCTCTGTAATTTCAAAGCTTTTTATCACTTGGGATTTTGTGACTGTTTGTACTTACATTGAATGTACTTAGACATCATCATCATTCTCATCTCTCGACTTCAGTTCATTAAACATGTTACATTATTTACATCTTTCATGGACAGCATTTTTCAGACTTCTGGGTTGTACTTGGCACTACTTTATTCAGTGTCCCAGCATGGACTTCTCTAGTGATTGAAGTATGTAGAGAAAATAATCTTATTATCCTTGTTCCCTCTTCATAAATCCAAGGGTTCCTTTGGCTCTCTTTGCCACAGTGTGGCACAGGTAATTCAGTTTGTTCTCCCACTGTGGGTCCATACTTCCTTTTCAGATTTTCCACTTTTCAAGACATGATCCCCTGCTTTAGGGGGATGTTTTTCATTCTTTGTTCTTAGATCGTTCCTTGCCTTTAAACGCAGACTTTGCATGGATCTATCTGAATAAAATGGCTTGATCCAGCAGTTCTGTCCCGTACACCAGTTCATTAGAGCTGACTTTAATTTCCATATGCTGAGTGACACTGGTGAATGTTGTCTGAATAGTTACTAACCCTCCCTGTAAAGGTACCTTCACTTTTAACTACATTTACTGTTAATTTGTTGCAGCAAATTGGGGACATTATTGATATTTCATAGTGCTCATTTGTAATCAGAAAAATCAGAAAATAGTCTAATAATACCCAGTCATCTCTAGAACGGCCTTTCATATCCATCGTGATTAATGCTAGGCAGTAAGCTGCCCCTCACAGAAGGATGCTCTTAGCTCTCGGTAGAGCCTGGCTTCTGTTCTGTGGGCTTTGTTCTTTACAAACTTTCTCATTGTTCTCTTAACAGCTCTGGATATTCTTGTATGGACGTAAGTGTCTCGTCCAAGGGTATCTGTGTATGGTTTGTAAGTAATTCTGGTGCCATTTTTGTGCCTGGTAGTCCACATCTATCTTTGGAAGAAAGCAAACCAGTGGGCACTGCCAAGAACACCATCACTAGGTCTCCCTGGGATCCAGTGGTATGCACAGACCAGCTAGGGCCCAAGGCAGTGTGGAACATGTGAGACACCTGCTGTCATAACTGTTCTGTGGACTATCTGGTACTTCTCCTCTCCGCCACCCTTTGAAGTATACAGTGGTATGTGTCTTGTGGATGTTTGACATGTAAAGATTTTGCTGTGTGGCTCACAAGGTCAAGAAACCTGGATGCTCCTTACCTAGTTGACCCCTTTCTGCATCTTCAAAGTCTCTTGGCAAGACCTATGCCAGTTAGTGCCCCAGGCTAACTATTCTGTGTGAAGAACCTTTCGTTGATTGTGAGTTTGTTGCTCTCTGGTTTTGTTGGTGGTCCTCTAGTTCTTCTGTTACAGGATAAATGTGCTCCTAGTTTTGTCTCAGTGCTAGTCTCAATTCTGTACATTTTCCCCCTCCCCTGCAATATAAACAAACACTCTTTTTCAGTTCCTCTTCATAAGAGAATTATTTTATACCTAGTCTTTCCATATCTGTATCTTTATTAATTCTGCTGTATACTTTTTAGAGATGTGACCAGCACTGGCTGCAGTATGATGAAAGCAAGAGAGAACTAATGACTGATACCATGTTCTGTAGTATCTTCTGTCAGGCTTGTAAGATCTTCTGTCAAGCTCTTCATAACTCCTTCAAATTTGATTTTCTGAGTGAATGCTTTTCTCAAGTGCTGCAGCCATCCTCATCTGTTCGTACCTTTAACAATGTAAATTGCATGTGAAGTTGTAATTAGTGGAATCCTGTCTTTCGTTCAAAGGATTGGTGTCTAAGCATGCTGTTGCAGATAAGGCATCAGCATGTCTTCTGTAGAGGCAAATGGTGCCCCACAGGTCGTTATGTTCCTATTCTATTATCTTTTGTGCTCCTATCTTATCAGAATTAGAATTATTTGATGGGTTGTGTGAGTAGGAGTGGGCCTGTCAGTGTGTTGTACTTAAGTGTTTTGCAGATGCTCTCAGCAAGGTTTCTAAAGATTGTAAAAGCTAATCAGGGAAGTATATAGTCAATAAGGAAAATTCCTCATGAGCAGTCAGGAAAAGTAGGGAATCGCAGAATGGTTGAGGTTGGGAGGGACCTCTGGAGGTCATCTTGTCCATCTCCCCTGCTCAAGCAGAGCTGGTTGCTCAGGACCATGTACAGACAACCTTTGACTCTGTCCAAGGTAGGAGGCTCCACAACCTGTCCAGGCAACCTATTCTAATCCTCGGTCACCCTCACTGTAAAATAGTGTTTGCTGATGTTCAGAGGGGACCTCCGGTGTTTCAGTGTGCACCCATCACCTCTGGTCCTGTCACTGGGCATCCCTGAGAGGAGGCTCCATCCTCTTTGCACTCTCCTTTCAGGTATTTATAGGCATTAATTAGATCCCCTCTGAGCCTTCTCTTCTCCTGGCTAAACACTCCCAGCGCTCTTGGCTTTTCCTCGTAGGAGGGATGCTCTGGTCCCTTCGTCATCTTTGTGGTCCTTCATTGAACTCACCAGTATGTCCGTGTCTCTCCCGTACTGGACAAGCGCAGCACGGGACACTGCCCTCCAGCTGCGGCCTTGCCAGTGCCGAGCAGAGGGGAACGATCCCCTCCCTCGACCCGCTGGCGACACTTTGCCCCACGCAGCGCAGGGCACACTGCTGGATGGTGTTTGGCTTGGTGTCCACCAGGACCCTCAACAGCCTTTTCTGACCAGCTGCTTTCCAGGCAGGTGGCCCTCAGCATGTGTTGGTGCCTGGGGCTGTTCCTCCCCAGGTGCAGGACTTTGCATTTCCCTTTGTTGAACATCATGAGGAGATGTAAGAGTACGTGGAAGGTGAGAGAACACCTCCTCTTCATTAAGTTTATGCAGTCAGGGATGTTTTCAGTGCAAAGGGGATAAGAAGTAAATGGGGGAAGCACTAAAGAAAACCCCACAGAGACACAAACCTGCTAGTCTCAGGGATAATGGAGACAAAGACCTAAAGTACACTTTCACTAACTGACAAGCCATTAAGAAACTACAGGCGGAGCTCTGGAGAGGACTGACCTGAACTAGTGGAGTCCCTGTGCCCTGGAGCTGCTGGAGGTGGTGACTGCAGAAGGGCAAATAAATGTTCAGTTTCTGTAATGGAAGGAGTGCCCTTTTGGTTCCTCATTGGTGTTCAGTGGATGACGAATGATTTCTAAAGAGGTAAAGAATGAAGCAACAAAATTAGCTGACAATGTGATGTTATTCAGTGCAGTGGAACCTAAACCTGTCTCTCAAGACTGAGGAAGAGTGTTTCAAAACTGGATGATAATATGGCAGAATAAATTTAAGGTTGATGAATTAATATGCAAAGTGTGTAGAGAAAATAAGCCTGCCAGTGTAGCCACATTGTTGTCAAAATTATGTCTTTTGGCTTAAGAAAGAAATCTTAGCATCTTTATAGATAGTTCTCTGCAAGCATGAGCTTAGCAGCAGCGATTAAAATGGAAGATTTGATGTTACATATTACAGGAAAAGAATTAACAAAACTGAAGTTATTGTTACAGTATTGTATATATCCATGGTTCACCTGTGTCCTGAAGAGTGAATGCAGTTCTACATCCCTTAAGATGCAGTGACTAGTAGAACTAGAAGAGTTCTAGAGTGTTAGGGTTAGTGAGAGGTGGAGAGATTTCCGTCAGAGGAGGTATGTGAGATTCTTTAGAAAAATGATAGTTGAAGATAACTGTGCTAGAGATGATCAGTCATCACGGAGGAAAGGCAGGCTACTATTTATGGAACATATGGGCTTAGGATTTGTAGAACATACGGACATGTGATGAAATTATCAGGCAACAGGCTTAAAACAAACACAAAGGGTTGGGGTTTTTTTTAGCTCATGCCAAATTAGGTTGTAGCATTTATTACTAAAAGCTATTTCAGCTGTCTACGGTATAAATGGGTTCAAACACAGGTGTTGGACAAGTCCATTGCTGGCTATTAAACATGGTAGTCTGGGATCAGGGTGTTAGTAAACCGTGGCTGCTAGAAACAGGAGGGTCATACAGGGGGAATATGTATGTCTTGTTTTTTGCAATAATAGTGTTGTGGCTATAATGCTCTACCCATATAGTAAGGAAAGTTCTAATGTGCCAGAGTATGTTTATTAGAATACCTGATATAGTTGTAAAGAAAAAAGAATTCACAAGATTTTTTTAAAAAAATTTTATTTCGTATAGTCTTTCTTTGAGCATCTGGTACTAACTGTTGGCTAAGTAGACCTTTGGTCTGAGATCTGATGGTGTCAGAAATACGAATTTTTCCACAGTCTTTGTTAAAAGTCTGAGGATAGTAAATGATAAAGGGGAATGGCTCCTAGGAAGTGCTTGCACAGTACGTGGCAGGGGCATGTACATGTGAGAGCCTGACTGTATAGCATCACATAGCATTGGTTACATCTAATACAACCCGTCTCCTAACTCTCTGTCCTGCAACTGACAGGACAGTAGTCACTGACAGTGCTGTCATAGATTGTTTTTAATTATTTTTTTTTTTTGTCTTGCCAGATCTGTGCTCCATCTTAAGTTTCTTGTCCAAATAACTTTCTTGCATCTTCTTTGTGGGTCTCCTACATCACTTTCTAGTAGTGTATCTTTCTATAAATCTTTAAATCCTTCCCTGATCCCTTTTCCTTATCTGGTCTTACTGTGCTTTTTCCCTTATCATCGTGTTTTGTGCTGACTCCATTTTTTCTAGACTTCCTGTTGCTATTTCCCTTCCTCCTATTTTACCCCTTACACCTGGGTTTTGGCTTTGTTCTTTATGGCAGTTTCAGGGTACCAGGATGACTTTGCTGCTGCAGTAGTATAGATAGCTGCTTGGACCAGGTTGTCCCTGACTCATGCACCCCACTCTAGCTCTTGCTTTGCGTGGACAGTATGTGTGCATTGTTTCTTCTGCGTTTCTGAAGACCTTTTTAGGTTTCTTGCTTCCCAAGAGTATACATCCCATGTAACAAGTGGTCTGCCTCCTCTTTCAGGCTCTCTGAATGCACTTCTGTTTCTAGTCCACCAAATGACTTGGATAAGAGTATAAATGACTTGCCCTGTCCCCTTGTGACTTATGCAAGCTTAATTAGTGTTCTTTCCCATTTCATACATTCTCCTCAATCACAGATATATCACATGATGTTGAGCAGACAACAGTTCCTATCTGATGACGATTCTTCATTTAGCTGTTACTATATAGCTTGCTCTTTTGACATATATTAAGTATGTGTTGTATTGATTTTTTTGTGGAGGGTTGAGTATTTTATTCAAAACGTTACAGGGCAGGGTACAGCAGATACCTCAACAGTGTGTACCTGAGTCAGAATCTAGGGTTTCTCTTAATCTGACCAGCATTTAAACTGGAAATCCTGAGACTGTCCTCTGGATTTTCTTGATCTTTTTTTCTCCAAAACCCCCTTTTCCTGGAGGGCCAGCACTACAACGTGTGGCAATCTTGCTTTTATTTTTTTTCTTATTATACTACATTAATCCAAATTAGCTTGTTTCAAATGCCTACAAACACAGCTATTTACAAGTGAATTTTATTGTGAATTTTCTTCACCTTTCCTGCTTCTCATTTGTAAAAAATGTATCCAACTGCTCTGCTTCTTTCTTAGCTTTGAAAACATGTAAGTTATGGTTTGACATAAATGGAATTTATCGATAAAGCTGATTTGAGATGTTCCCATGCTGCCCTGGCTGCTTATTCTTGCAGTGGTTTGTTTCTCCCCAGCATTGTTTTGTTGTAGGAACTTGTGGGACCTGTAAATGAGGTTAACACTGGTTCTTAACCTGAACAGTATTACTCTGTCACAGTATTTCTCTCACTTCTAACTTGCAAAGAAATTCTTGAAACATGAGGAAAACATGGACTGTGGCCCAGCTGAAGACAGTGAGTCAGTGTTCTTCAGCTGGTGCTGCACTGGGCATAAACATTGTTGCTGGAGTTTGCTCAGCAGTTTTTTATCACAGCAATTCAACAAGTAATTGAAGAGTAGCAGCTGACAAATACCGGTCACTTTGCAACTGTGCATCTCAGTACTTGCTAAATAGTTAGGTTATCCAAAATGCTTTTGCAGTACTAGTCTGTGATTTCTTGGTTTAAATTCTGGCACCCTGTGCTTCAAGAAGTGCATGAAGATGTGGTTTATTTAACTGTAGGTGTCTACGACTGAACGAGTTGTCATAGGTTCCTTTTACAGTGAGCAGAGGGTTTGACACATCACACTCTAATATAAAGACCTAAATAGATTGTACTGTAATCTCCTGGGACATCCCTAGAAGTGCCTGTTTCTCTCCATTGACTGTCAAGAGCGGTCAGCTCATAAATACTGCACACACCTGCACTGGGTTGAGATGAAGTCTACCAAATGTCTGTTGTTATAAGCCTCATGTCTAGCCTCAGTCAAACAAATGTACTCACATGGTGAATGGTTTATGGAAGGCTGTATGAACAAATGGGCAATTTTTTATAAATAGCCTTATGATAAATATTCTTATGAAAATATATCATCTTAGTTTGACAAGATATGTTTTCCGTAAAACTACTTTGATCAGTGTTAACTATAAAACATGCTTCAGTAGTACTAATATTTCCTGAGTACTATGGCAGCAATACTGTTCAACTATCAGACTTACTGGTTTATCCAGTTCACTATTTTAATTATCTGATACGGAATTAACTTTCTTCTATTGTTCTTTAGTGTTTCAAGATTTCTTAAGTCAATGATAATGGTCTAAGGAACGCACAAGTTATTTCTCATAAAGCTGTTGAATGGCGGTACTCAGCTAATAATTCTAAATTGTCTAACTTTAGCACCCTTGTGTAGGAATGGTTTTAGTAATAAACATTTTGTTATTTTGTCACCAATATAAACCTCGAGCATCTCCTCTGACTTCTTTCTAAATACTTAGCAGAATGCCTATTGTCAACAATTTTGTAAATTCTTTTGCTAGTACATCAAACATTAATTATTTCTAGGAGGACATTTTTGTTACTGAAATACTACTTAAAAATCTTTCTGTATTGTTTTTGGCTTTGTATCATCATGGATTTTGAGTCGATTAAGTTAAGTTCTCTAATTGAATGTTATAGCAGAGACTGCAATGTAAAAATTGTCTGTATCACTTGTACTATTTATTTTATTGCCTCTTTTTTTATTCTGTTGTTACTTTCCTGTCTAAAGGAGAATCTTTTTAGTTAGGTTGTTATTGTTTGGGATTATTTTTTTTGAGTTCTCAACGAAGTGCTCTTAAATGAAGAACTCCCCCATAGTGCTCCTGTTTTCTTAAATGTAAGTAACTGAAATTCAGAGTTTTTAATACTTACTATTCAGTATTTTCTGTCTGGAGCAATTTGCTCCTTAAGAAAGTACTGTACAGATGTATTTTGGTGATAATTATTCATATTTTTAAGAGATATGTATGCATGAAAGCTATGCACTACCTCATGTCAGTGACAAAGTATATTCACAAGTACTACAGTCCATATTCATACTCATTCTATGGATGAGAAGACTGCTTGTTCCCTTTAGCTAGGCCCTATTTTGAAAAAGAAAAGAAAAAAGAAAAAAAAGCAGTGCAGAATAGCAGCTAGCCCATGGGGCAGGCTCGTGCTTCTTCCTGCCACCATGCAATGCAAGGATTTGTCCCACTGTTGGGTGCATTCTTTTCTTTAAGGCTCTTCCCTGCCATCATCTCCAAATATCTGCTGCCCCAGAAGAAGTTCCTTCACTTTGAGCTTCACAGGAAGGGCAGGTAAATAATCAGACACCTGCGCACAGCATAGCTCACATCACACAGACTTTGTGGGAGTGAAGACACACACAGGGCCGTGGGTTCATTTTGGTAAGCAGAGTTCCATTGGGCAGGAGCAGACATTTATCCCTTCACCTTTACATTCCCTCATTGCAGTGAAGGTAAATAATACTATCTTCACTTTGATAGCAGAGATATTTGGGTACCCAGGAACAGAGTGATAGTTAATGATTTTATGTTTCATCATTTTTGAAACATTATGCAGAGGCAATGCGTGTCGGGCATTAGCTTTTGTCTTCCTAGTAAATTCCTTGCGGGTTTTGGTTTTGGTTTGGTTTGGGTTTTTTTCCAGATACAAATCAGATGAAGTCAAGATAGTAAAGCCCAACATTTCACTACCTATGTCACATATAAGTGCCACTTAGTGACAGCACCCTTCACAGATTTGCAGTTTGTTGTAGCTTTCACTTATTTTAGCATGCACTTCTGTATTATTTATCTTTCTGTATAAAACCAGTGGCAATGGTAGGATTTCTTAAATACCATAGATGCAGGTGGTACTTCTTCTGGGGCTCAAAGCTGTCTTTGTGGAAAGCTGCTGTTTATGTACAGTACCAAAGACCTCAAGAGGCCACGTAATGCAGAGGTGGCCACTATGTATTTCTTGACTCAGCTACATCACCTGGTCAGCAGTGGGGCTGTGTTGTCACGGAGGTTACAGAGCAATCTAAATCCTTGGATGCTGGAGGAAATACAGGGAAGGAGGTTCCAGGTGACAGAATTAGTGCAGTGATGAATAATGGGGAAGGTTATAGACAGAGACAGATTTGGACTGTTTATTTATTTGATTTGTATGTTAGGTTCCTTTTAACACCTCCAGTTTTTTGGTGGAGTAATATGCAAGGATCATATATTGAGAAACAGACATAGATGAATTTGTACAGAAAGAGTAGTTGTAAATGGGCTTTGGGATTGTGGTAGTAAAGGAGTAAAAACAGAGTCCTAGAATGATGCCATTCTAGGCACATTACTGCATATTACTGTAATAAAGGTTCCATTTCAAGTATCTGTACTTCAAGAAGGCTGGTGGAATATGAAAAAGCATTCAGAAGAGACATAGGAAGAGATTAAAGATGTAGTTAATACTGTTTTATAGTGAGCAACCACAAGGACTCACTGTATTTCATTCACTCAGGAGGGGTTGACAGAGGGATTTTGTTCTGATCTTGAAGAATCTAAATGGGTAAGATAGTTTGCAAGGCCATTTTATGTGAAGACGTGGATTTCTCATCTGATGTGCATAACACAGATGAGTATCGCTGCTTGCTCTGTGTGAATTTAGGAATTATTGCTGCTGCTGCCATTAGTTAAAGTATGTGGCCATGCACAGCCCAGGAAGTCTTGCTAAGGTGGAAAACGCATGTCTGGGAGCTATAAGTAGTGAGATTCAAACATTAGGAAAGGCAAAGTTTTACAAGGAGGACAGATGAACAGTGGAAGAACAGGTGTCAGGACACAGTAGATCCTAGATCACTGGGATTCTTTAAGTCAGGATTGTGTGACTTTCCAGCATCTTGATGGCTTTTAAGTTCAAGTAAATTCTGTGAGGAATCTGTTGAGTGAGGGAGGGTTTTTGGTTGGGGCTGTGTGGGAGCAGCTGTCCTGGATTGTATCATGGGTATAACACAATATTTTGATAGTGGCTTAGAGTACGTTTAAGGAGTATGAAAACAGGGGAGGAATATGATGGTACTTGGCCCTGAATACTCTCCCAGGGTGAGCCAGAGGTATGGTGTAGAAATGGTGCCATTGTATATAAGATAAGGTCCAATTGTTATAATAGGCCCTCTAGCCTTAGAGTCTGTGCAAGCATTTCCTTCAGATAATTAATATATTTGAAAGTTTCTGAAGTACAAACATTTGAATGTATGCTTGGAATATTTTACTGAACTTCTTGTTTCCTAGGCTGTATGTGTTTGTGTGCGGGCACTTAAAGTGAGTCCCTTTTGATCTGTTTTATCCTTCCTGCGGATGCTCTTGCTCTCATTGCTCTGCAACACATAATTGCTCCCCCCCCCCCCCCTCCCTTTCTCCATTCCCTCACTTACTTGCAAGCTGTTATCACCTCCCCTGACACACTGGGTTGTTACCCTTCCTCACCAGGTTGGGAAGCCTGTGGCCAAAGATGCTCCTGCACCATGTTGTTGAATGAATCCTGTCCCGTGCTAGCAGCTCTCGTTCCTCGAAGAGGCAACCCTGGTCACACAAGCCAAAGCTCTGTCTGTGACAGTCACGCAGCTAGCTGTTAACTTGCAGGATAAATCTGCTCCTACCCGAGCCTTCGCCTGCACCCGTAAGGTCAGGAAGATTGCCTGGGGTGCCATGTCCTTTGCCTTTTCCCCCCTCTAGGTCTGTCATCCCTCCTGGTTTGCTCCAGGACGCCCTAGGCAGCGGTGGTGCTCACCATGTGGATGAGCAGCAGGGGGCGATGGTTCAAGGCCTGGACAAGTCTCAGCAGTCTCCCTGCAACAACCTGCACCATGGTCCCTAGTAAGCAGCAGATCTCCCGTGACAGCGCCAGCGCCTGGCTGGCAGACGGTTGCCTCCATCCCCTGCAGAAGAGCCGCTTGCCGTGTTCTCCAGGTGTTAACGCAGGGATTAGCCCAGACAGGGGCTAAGCTTAAGGGATGGGGGGCGGTGGCGACGAGTGCCTGCCCAGCGCAGCAGGCGTGTCCCCTCCGTGCCTGCCCCACCCTGGCACGGTAGGCACGAGGCTCTGCAAGCGGGACTGCACCGTGTCGAAGATGATGGTTCCTCTAGGCTGGAGGTGTCACCAAGGTTAAGTCAGCCTATGCTCTCCATCCAAGCCGCTTCCGTAAAGAAAAAAAGATGGGTCGTTGTCATAGGAGACTCTCCTGTGGGGGACAGAAGGCCCAATATGCAGACTGGACCCACTAGGGCAGGCTGCTGCTTCCCTGGGGCCTGGGTTAATGGTGTGAGGGGAAAGCTGCCTACCCTGCTGCGGCCCTCAGGTTATCTGTTACTGATTTTTCAGGTAAGCAGCAGTGAAGTTGCAACAGGAAGTCCAGGGGCAATCAAGGGAGACTCCAGGGCCTTGGGATGACTGGTTAAGGGATCAGGAGAACAAGCAATGTTCTTCTCTGTCCTTCCAGTTGCAGGGAGTGATGAGGGAAGAAACAAGAAGAGGCAGCAGATCAATATCTGCCTCTGAGCCTGGTGTCACCAGCAGAATTTTGGTTTTTTTGATCATGGGTTGGTCTACATGACACAAGGCCTGCTGGCGACAGATGGGGTACGCCTGTCTCAAAGGGGGAAAAGGATCTTTGTGCAGGAGTTAGCAGGGCTCGTTGAAAGAGGCTTAAACTAGATTTAAAGGGAGAAAGGGATAAAACCAGGCTTGGTAGAGATGAGCCTCAGGGCAGTCAGCATTTGAGGGATGGTGTGCTAGCAAGGTCCCTAGCGAGGTCTGCCATCTCGGTGGAGGCAGGGCATGGAGATCCATGCAGCAGCAAAGGCACAAGGGTTATTGATGTTAGAAACCACAGAAGCTCCTGAGAACAGTCACACAGGAATTAGGGCTTCTCCCCCAAAAAAGGTGGCAGGATCAATAGCCCAGCTGAAGTGTATCTACACCAATGCCCGCAGCATGGGCCACAAACAGGAGGAGTTGGAAGCCATTGTGCAGCTGGAAAACTATGATATGGTTGCAATCACAGAGGTATGGTGGGTTGGAGAATCTCTTGAGCATAGTGATCGTGAAATTATGGTTTTCAATTCTTGGAGAAATAAGGAGGGAAGCCAGCAGAACTGCTGCCTTGGACTCCCTGAAGGCAAACTTTGGCCTGTTTAGGGGACAAGTTGACAGAGTCCCTTGGGAGGCAGTCCTGAAGGGCCAAGGAGTCCAGGAAGGCTGGACATTCTTCAAGGCACAGGAGCAGGCCATCCCCATGTGCTGAAAGACGAGCTGGTGGGGAAGAAGACTGACCTGGTTGAACAGAGAACTTTGGCTGGAACTTGGGGGAAAAAAAAGAGTGTTTGTGACCTTTGGAGGAAGGGGCAGGAAACTCAGGAGGACTGCAAGCATGTTGTGAGGGTATGCAGGAAGTAGATTAGAAGGGCCGAAGTCCAGCTAGAACTTAACCTAGCTACTGCTGTAGAAGGCAGTAAAAGACGTTTCTATAAATACATCAGCAACAAAAGGAGGGCTAAGGATAATCTCCATCTTTTATTCAATGTGGGGAAAAAACAGTGACAAAGGATGAGGGAAAGTCTGAGGTACTTAATGCCTTCTTTGCTTCAGTCTTTAACAGATCAGTCGTTCTCTGGGCACCCAGCCCCTGAGCTGGGAGACAGGGACAGGGAGTACAGTGAGGCCCCCATAATCCAAGGCGAAATGGTCAGTGACCTGCCACACCACTTAGACACACACCAGTCTATGGGGCTTGATGGGATCCACCCAAGCATACTGAGGGAGCTGGGGCACTGCTCACTGAGGCACTTTCCATCATTTCTCAGCAGCCCTGGCTGACTGGGGAGGTCCCCGGTGACTTGGGGCTAGCCAATGTGACATCCATCTACAGGAAGGGCCAGAAGGAGGATCCGGGGAAGTACAGGCCTGTCAGCCTGACCTTGGTGCTGTGGAAGGTCACGGAGCAGATCACCCCAAGTGCCAGCACATGGCACATCCAGGACGACCAGGCAATCAGGCCCAGCCAGCATGGGTTCATGAAAGACAGGTCCTGCTTGATTGACCTGATCTCATTCCATGACAAGGTGACCTGCTTAGTGGATGAGGGAAAGGCTGTGGACGTTGTCTGCAAGGACCTTAGTAAAGTCTTTGACACCATGTCCTACACCATCTCCTGGAGACACTGGCTGCTCATGGCTTGGGTGGGTGTACTTTTTGGTGGGTAAAAAACTGGCTGGATGGCCGAGCCCAAAGAGTGGTGGTGAATGGAGTTAAATTTGGTTGGCAGATGGTCACATGTGGTGTTCTCAAGGGCTTGGTACTGGGGCCAGTTCTGATTAATATCTTTATCAATAGTCTGGACTAGGGGATCAAGTGCACCCTCAGTCAGTTTGCAGACAGCATCAAGTTGGGTGGGAGTGTTGATTTGCTGGTGGGCAGGCAGCCTTTGCAGAGGCATCTGGGCAGGCTGGATCAATGGGCCAAGGCCACTTGTATGAAGTTCAACAAAGCGTGGTGCCGGGGGCCCTGCCCGTGGGTCACACCAGCCCCCGGCAGCTGCGGGCTGGGGGCAGGGGGCTGGGAACTGCCCGGCGGGAA
>JAVJGI010000050.1:49778397-49788538 GCA_035590275.1 Ibycter americanus | reverse complement strand
CTCGCTCCCCGGCAGCGGCGTGCCCGGGGGGTGTAGTGAGGGGAGGGTTGGGTCTCTTCTCCCAGGGAACACGATGAGAGGAAATGGCCTCAAGTTATTAGGAAGTATTTCTTCCCCAAAAGGGCTGCCAAGCACTGCAACAGGCTGCCCAGGGAAGTGGTGGAGTCACCATCCCTGGGGTATTTAAAGGAAGTGTAGATGTGGCACTTAGGGGCATGGTTTAGTGGTGGTGGTGTTAGGTTTATGTTGGACTTGATGGTCTCAAAGGTCTTTTCCAACCTAAATGATTCTATGATTCTATTCCATGATTAGTGACTGGACCTCATTCCCCTTCACTATTAGGGCACTGCACTCGTTCTGTAAATTCAGATATAAGGGTGGAGAAGGGGTCCTTCTGCTGCCAGAAATGCCAGGCTTCCAGGCTCCCCCATTGTGGGAGGCTTCATCCATCACCCCTTTGAGCGTAGTCTCTTGCTGTCTCTCCTTCCCTACATCACATACACAGGAGTTTGGGCCCCTGTTTCAGTTGCCACTCCCTCCCCAAACTGCAAATCTCAACTAGCAGTGCATTTTTTTCAGAAAGGATGGGGAAGAAGTTGTGTGAGGGAGAACGTGAAAAGAGAGCTGGTGGCACCAGCAGTCTGGTGGCACCAGCAGTCTGGTGGCCACCGCTTCCTGCAGCCCAGGGAACTACCTTTGCTCCTCTGCAGCAGCTTGAGGATGTCTTGGTAAGCTTGCAGGGCTGCTCCTGCGTGGCAGCAGCACAGATCCCGCCTCCGCCAAGCTCCCGCACTGCAGAGCTGCTGTCAGTGCGCTGGTGAAGGCAGCCGCACTGGGGCAGCAGGAAACTGCGTGGGGCATGGTGTCTGCTGACCGTGGCTCCACCAAACCACTTGGCCACTTAACAGCAGAGCTCAGAAGCGTTGCAGGAACCCGCTGCCACCTCCTTTGTGCAGGTGGTGCCGTCCAGCACCACCACTACCCTGAGGCCTCGAGTTCGCGGAGGCCCTTCAATTTTACAGACGTATTTGCTATTTGAACATAGTGGAAGGGGGAGGAGACAGAGAGGTGGACACTGGCTTTGCTAACCAGCTTTTCTCTAAGTACAGATAGATTAATACTACAGGAAACCCATGGACAGGAAGGAATTAGTTTTGCTGCCAGTTAGGTCAGTGAATCAGAAGAGTTACAGAACAATAGTAGACAAGACTTCCAGGCATGCAGAGGTGTTTAGGTTGACAATGTCGTTTTAAATGTTGATATCCAAACCAGATGTTACGAATAATCTGACATATTATATCAAAATGCTTAAAACAGGTTCTGAAAAACAAGAATGGGGAGAATGATTGACATGTCTAACTAGGGGGGACACTACTGATTATGCCCGTGTAAAGCTCCTTGTGATCTTAAAGATGCTGAAACGCTTTGGGCACAATGTTCACCAGTCTCAAAAAACAGTGACTGTCTCCTCGGCAACAAGAAAGGCATGTGTCTGTTCCCATGGAAATGTGCTGTGAAGGCTTCACAGGCAAGATTCTGTTCGAAGCTCAACAGCGCAGGATCCAAGCTCTTTGTTGCTCATACCTGAGGCAGAGGCTGTTGGCACATTCAGGTGCTCTGGTCCTGCAGCTGACGAGGAGGGGTGAGCCGCAAATAGTGCGGTGCTGTTCCTGTCTCCCTGTATAAAACAGGTTAATGGTGCGCTATTGTTCCCCTGTGAGGAGTTCCTTCCTCAAGTCACTAATTGCCAGCTTTGAAGTCTTCTTTGCAGCTTTTCATAAGGAAAGCGGTATTCTTGCTAGCCAGAGAGGCGTCAGAGAGTTTCTGATGCTAATTCTTTCAAAGGAGTGGGCAGACAAATCTGAGAAACGGGAACCAAGGGGTATGTAGGGAGTCTGAATCTCAGCAGTCCTTTCTGATGTCTGAAAGGATGTAGAAGCACCAACAGGTCTACCTGCACTAGATCCACCAAATAAGAAACGGCTAATACAGTAAATAAATTATATATAATAGGCGCTACTTCTAAACTCATTGTGATGCTCTTCTAAGGGAGAAAACTTACATTCAGCAGGAACCAGAAGTAGGATCCAAGTATAGTTTGATCTTTTTGGTTGTTTAAATATGAGGTGTGGAATGCAGAAGCACTAGTGGAACATTTCAAAGGGATGGACTTGGAAAATTATTTTAGAAATGGCATGTTGTATGGATTTGTATGTATTATGTATACGTATTAGTAAGCAGTGTGTTTGTTCTTTTGTTTTAAAGGTTTTTTTCATCAACAGCCTGCTTTTCATTCCAGCAGCTTCTTCCTAGTCCTGCATTAAGGGATAGTAAATAAAGTGCATTATTTACCTTCATTATCCTGCTGTTTTGCCCCCTAACACCTACCTTCTAAGGTAAAAAACCCTAGCATTTTCAATCACTGCTCCTGAACTGGCCTCTCTAACCCCTGATTCTTTTCTCCGTCTCTGCACCCTATAATCTTGCTGTGCTTTTAAAGAGACAGCAGCTAGGTCTGCATACATGTTGCCAGGTTGAGGGCATTCCAGGTGTTTTGTCATTGCCTTGTTTCTGCTGTCAGTCTCCATTCCATGGTTCTTCATGTGAATCTACCACGTGTTGATTGGGTGTGTGTTTGCGTTACTTGTAATGCTTTAGTCTTTCCTGAGTAAAATCATAAAATCATAGAATGGTTGAGGTTGAAAGGGACCTCTGGAGATCATGTGGTCCAGCCTCCTTCCTCGAAGTTGGGTCAGCTAGAACAACTTGTTGAGTACCAAGTTCAGTGAAGTTTTGCATATCTTCATGGATGGAGCTGAGTTGCTCTCTGGGCAACCTGTTCTAACTAAAAAAACCTATTCATCTGTTCACAGTAAAGAAGCTTTTCTTGTGTGTAAATGAAATCTCCTGTATTTCATTCTGTGCCAGTTGCCTGTGGTGCTGTCACTGGGTGCCATTGAGAGTAGTCTGGCCCTATCTTCTTTACACCCTGCCATCAGGTATTTATACGCATTGGTAAGATACCCCCTGAGCCTTCTCGTCTCCATGCTAAAAAAACCCCAGCTCTCTCAGCCTTGCTTCGTTATGATAGATGCTCCAGCCCCTTAACCATCTCTGTGAGCACTCACTCCAGTATGTCAGTGTACTTGTACTGCCTTGTACTGGGGAGCTCAGAACTGGACACAGCACTGCAGATGCGGTCTCACCAGTGGCAAGTACGGAAGGATCACCTCCCTTGACCGGCTGGTAAGGTTCTTCCTAATGCAACTCAGGATGTTGTTGGCCTTTGCTGCAAGGGAACATCGCTGGCTGATGTTCAGTTTGTTGCT
The DNA here is from genome assembly GCA_035590275.1 of Ibycter americanus. Classification (NCBI taxonomy): domain Eukaryota; kingdom Metazoa; phylum Chordata; class Aves; order Falconiformes; family Falconidae; genus Ibycter; species Ibycter americanus. The sequence goes on along the minus strand of JAVJGI010000050.1, from coordinate 49,785,209 downwards.
CACCAAGAACCCCCTAGTCTTTTTCTGCAAAGCTGATTTCTAGCCAGTAATTCCCCAGCTTGGCCTGGTGCATGAGTACAATTTCTCCTGCACAAATTTGTGTTGACTGCTCTCAGTCACCTTCTTGTGCTTCATCTGTTGGAAATGGTTTCCAGGAGGATATGCTTCATTACCCCTCCTAGGACTGAGGTGAGTCTGAATGACCTGTTTTTCCCCAGTTCCTCCTCCTTTCTCTTCTTGAAGATAGAGGTGACATTTGCTTTCTTCCAGTCCTCAAGAGCTCTCCCAGTGTCCATGAGTTTTTGGAGATAATTCAGAGATGTCTCACAATTACATTGGCTAGCTCCCATAGCACTTGGGGGTACATCCTGTTGGGTCCCATGGACTGCTGTATGTCCAGTTTGTTTAAGTGTTGCCTAACCTTGTCCTCTTCCACCGAGGTGCAAGTCTTCCTTGCTCCAGACTTTCTTACTGGTCTCAGGAGCCTGAGATTCCCAATGGCTGATCTTGCTAGTAAAGGAGGAGGCAAAGAAGGCATTCAGTACTTCAACCTTTTCTGTGTTCTTTCTCAGCAAGTCACTTTCCCTATTCAGCAGTAAGCCCACATTTTCCCATGTCTCTCTTTTGCTGCTGACATACTTGTAAAAACCTTTTTGTCTGCTCTTCATGTTCCTTGCCAGATTCAAGTCCAGGTGGGCTTTTGTTATCCTAATCACATCCCTGCGTGCTTAGACACCGTCTCTCTATTCCTCCTGGGTCACCTGTCCCTGCTTCTGCCTCTTGTATGCTTCCTTGCAATGCTTGTGCTCAAGTCAGCAGCTCCTTGTTCATGCCTGCAGGCCTCCTGCTACTTTTGCTTGATTTCCTGCCTGTTGGGATGAAACAGTCTTGAATTTGGAGGAGGTGATCCTTGAAAATCAACCAGCTCTCCTGGCACCCTCTTCTTCCCTAGGCCATAACTCATAGATAGGGTTCTTCCAAGCAGATCCCTGAACAGGCCAAAGTCTGCTCTTCTGTAGCCTGGGGCTGTGACCCCGTTTTCTGCCTTCCTCCATCCTCTCATGTTCCTGAAATCCTCCATCTCATGGTCTAGCCAAGGCTGCCCTGACCTTCACGTTCCTGACCAGTTCTCCCTTGTTTTTAAGAATCAGGTCTAGTAGAGCACCTCTCCTTCTCTGCTCAGTCACTTGTGTTAGGTATTCAGTGTGCCCCAGAAGCCTCCCAGATTGCTGTGCCCTGCTCTGTCATCCCTTCAGCTGATACTGGGGTGGCTGAAGTCCCCCATGAGAACCAGCGCCTGTGAACGTGAGGATTTCCTCCTGCTGTCTTGAGGTGTCATCTACTTCTTCCTCAGCAGGTGGCCTGTAGCAGACACCCACCCCAACGGTACCCGTGCTGGTCTGCCTGCTAATTCTGACCCATAAGCTCTCAGCTGCTTCACTGTCCATCCCAAGGTGGAGCTGTGAGCACTCCAGCTGCACACTCGGCTAAAGGGCAACTCCACCTCCTTGCCTCCCCAGCCTGCCCTTCCTAAAGAGCTTGTATCCATCCATCGCAGCACTCCAGTCTGCCCGTTGTCAGCTACCTTAGAATTCAGTGCATGTTGAGGATGGGAAAGGAGACAGACCAAGCGGCACTAACAGTGTATAGATGATTGTGCAGCTTTCTGTGAGGAGAGAGAGGTGGCCTATCAGTGTAGGAGCAGATACTGCACTGTTGCTATAGGAATCAAGAGGATACGTCACATCTTCCCAAGCCTTAAGAGAGCGTCTTCTGTCCTTTAGCCAAAAGCAAATGAATGGAAGAGCATGTGACTGATTTCTGCTCTCTCGGATGCTTTGCTGCAGGAAGGATCCTAACCATTTTTATTTTGGGAGACTGCAACAGGATCAGCAGCTGAAAGACAGTATATTAACTGTTTTACGTGTATGTGGTCCGTTCTTCACCAGCTGCCAGACAGAACGGTCATTTTCTGAAGGCCATCTTCAGGGTTTTTTCTGGTTTGAAATGTTAGAGAACTGTGTCCCATAAGCATGCAAGGGGGTTCACAGAACTGGTCCTTCGATAGATAAGCGGCGTTAACTTATAAAGGGGGAAACAGGAAAGAACAATGCTAAGCCTTAAACTAAGGCCTTAACAAGGAGAGGAGTATATAGAGCTGCAACTGATTCTTGATTAAATTATTTCTCGTGAGGAATTGTGATTGTTGATTTCCTGCAGCACTGCAGAAGAGGCAAGGCATCCTGGAGTTCAGTGGCATGATAAATGCATGGCAAAGCTGTTGTAGGGTGGGGTAGAATCAGCAAATGAATAAGACAGAGGGATACGGAAGAAGCAGGCACTTTCTGACTCCTGTATTTGGCATTTCAGACAGTTTCAGAGCACATCTTTGCCAGCAGCATTCCAAGTGGATTTAATCAGAGTAAAAATGTATTTGTGAAGTTCAGAAAAGACAAAATTGCAGTGGTGAGATGTGCAGTGGCTGGACTCTGACTAGGGAAGGGAAGGATTGACTCAAATAGCAGGAGGTGGAGAAATTGGGGGGAAAACCAAGGGTAACTGGCAAAATCAGCTAAGTGGAAGGGTTGTTACAGGTCAGATGCAGTAGGAAAGGAATCAGTTCTGTTACAGGCAAAAGAAGCTTTTCTCAAGAGCAGGAATGTGATAAGCTTTTTTTTGTCTTGGAATTCTTTTTCCACAGTATTCTGCTCCCCATATTTCTTATGGTTGGAATATTTGTGATTGACTTTCCATTACATAAACTTTTCACTAATTTTTTATGTTTGTTTTATGCTTTTTTAGGCTAGGTGAATATCTTACTCCAGATTAATATCGCAGATCTTAACTAAAGGAATTTGAAGAAATAATTTTCTAATTTTCTTGGTATCTCAGGCTTATAACTAACCATTTAGAAAGCCTTTCTCTCCATAACCTTAGCAGAGATTTATGTCTTATTATTTGGCATCATATTTATAATTAACATCTAGTGTTGCTGTATCATACATGCATGTACGAGTTTGGTTGTAGCATCTGAGCACTAGGGAATCTCTTTGAAGAAGGAAGCATACTTATTTCCCAAGAGAGAACAGGGTAGTCAAAATCCCCCGTAAGTACATTGTTTCTATGGTTTCAAGTAGCAGGCTGGGTATAAATTGATCAGAAGACAGGTGCCAATGGTGGGTTGCACAGAGTAGGAATTTGGTGGCTCTTCAAAATAAGTGTAACTAGACAGCTGGTGTGCCAAGTCTGCTGCCTGTCAGGGTGACTAGTACTCTCCCTGTTCCATTGTGCTCTTCCTATTTCCATCTGTTAGTTTAATTTGTAAACTGTAAAGGCCAGAGACTACATTGTTTTTATCTGTACCTCCTAGTACTCTCAGGCCCTAGAAACCACTGAGTACCAAGAATGGGAAGAATTGTGAAAAGCGACAGAAAATATGACATCAGATACACCACATAACTCTTCTCCCTTGCACAGTTCATATCCACCCGCAAATGCACCCCTCTACTATTTGGGTTTTACCACTGTAAATTCTGTTTATTTTGCAAAGCGCTGAATGCCATAATGTTTCAGCTTATGTTTCTTCTGCCTGTGTTTCTTCTACATATGTTTTGAAGCCAATTTAACAAGTAACTTGTGCCACCATTTACATGCCTTGTCATTTAGACAAGCTTTTTTTTCTGGGAGCATATGCGGTGTGTTATTGTGCACGCTTTACGACTTCATGACCCCATTGCCAAGTGCAGTTTGTTGCTCTAAGCTGTAATCTGCCAGCCTGCTGTGCCCGTGCTCTGGTGAGAGACCAGGAGACAAACCACTGTGTTGTGCTGGAGCCAGACATTCTCGACTTCTGCGACGCTCGGTTGCTCAGAAAGAGCCTCAGCTGAAAGCCTGTTGTCCAGCTGAAGCCCGAGTGCTGCAGTCGTGTCTCTGTGTCATCGGTTGCTGTGGCTGGCATTGCCCTACTTCTGTGATTTTGTATATGTACTTATGTACTAGGTGAATGGAACGCGGAAAAGATTAGAAAACCATCTTACCTGCTGCTATAGACATAGCACAGTTCTTTCACCTCAGGATTTATCTTCCACCACCTGCTTGAGTTTTTCTGGCCTAAATCTTCTGTCTAACATTTTAGGCCCATTGCTTTTTGTTTTGTTTTGTTTTGTTTTTCCTCTGTCCTGACTGGCTGTGAAACATCTCCAAAATCTCCTCATTTGAGGATTTAATCAACATGTCTTTTACTTCCCTCTTTTAGATCTTTGAAGATGGTAAAACATTCTGGATATAACAACCATCTTTGGAGTCCTTAGTAGCCACTTCCCTTCCACTTGTTTTTATCATATGTTTGTAATCTTTCAGTAATTTTCATTTTTCCTGGCAATTACATACTAATTATGTTCACGTTAAGAATTGCAAGCATATAATGATGTTTTACTACATTGCATTTAAGTTACATTTGCCATTTCCCACTGGCTGCCATTTTCCAAAGTCATTGACAATTGCTGTAATTACGTACCATTTGAGATTAACTTCAACTTTTTCGGGGGTAAACTGTTTGTAATTGTTGTAATTACCAACAAATAAAATAATTTAAAAAGACATTTGGACTTGTCTGGCAATGCAGTTTTTTTACCATCACCAATATTACTTGTTGCTCTCAGTTCCATTGTGCTCTTAAGTCTGATATGGTTGTTTTCACCTATCAATTGTTCCACCAGTTTAGTTGAAATGGGAGGTGGATTTATTAGACAGTCTATGCCAAGATTGCTCTGTTTTCCTTCTTTGGCTACGTGCTTTCTCCAGCCTGCTAGTGCTTTCGTAAGACCGTTTCTCAGTTCTTACATAGCTTTGCATATTAATGCATCCTTCAGTCAGTATTTACTTATTATTGATTTGCTTAAACTATAGATATTTTCAAATGATTTTCAGTGAAACAGGATATAATTCCTAGCATTATTAATATTAATCAAAATGGGCTTTAAAAAAAATTCTTTCCTGATAAGGAAACAGGAAATCCTGTTGGTTTTCCTGTAATAGAGAAGGGCAAGAATACTCTTAAGCAGTTGCATTTGTCTGATCCTAAGTCCGTGCAAGGCTCAAGAATGATTTTTTGAAAGAGAAAGTAAGTGAGCATGAGGAGGACGTAGATGGTACAAAAACACAGCATAAGTTTACTAACCTACTCTTTCTCAGATAGCTGATTTTCTACACAGACAGTGTATGTCTTATTTATCTAGGCTCCAGTGAAGCCTTTGATACAGTGGTATCTGAAAATTTAGTTGGCACTCAGAAGGCAGATAATAGTAGAGTTGCGCGGTGGGTAAGGGGCTCAGTAAAGAAGACACAAAAGACATTGCAGTTTTTTCAGGATTTGCCTTGGGATTGATGTCATTTCATATTTTCAGTAATGTCCATAGCACAAAAATAGGAAGCGTAGTAATTAGATTTGCTGATGATGCAAAATAGACAGGTGTTGTTGAAGCAGAAGAGGGTAAGTTATATGGGAAGAACTGGATGGGTCTGAAGACTACACAAATAGAAATCAGACAGTATCTGATGACAATAGAGTGCATAGTCACACACTTGGGGACTCCTAACAGGAATCAGCACTGTAAGCTGGAGGCTTATATAATGGCAGTGATTAAGAAGGAGAAACAGCCCAGTACATTAGTCCACTTGCAGGAGAACATGGAGGTATCTCTGTCATAACATTGTGGAAGGCAGCTGTGAGCCTAGCAGAGTTTGGTAGACATTTCTGCCGGTGAGAGAGGTATTAGTGCCACATGAGTACATGGCCTTCTGGAGACTATAGGTACAGTTCTGCTTGCCCTGTTCAGGTTAACTGGGACTGACATGGAAAAGGCTGATGGAATGATGAGAAACGGGCACTCAGTTTTAAGAGACCAAATAACAGTTTCCCTTGTTTAGTCTGACAAAAGGATGTGTGAGTGTGGGTATGACTGCTATGTATAAATGCTTCAAAGCATAAATACTAGATATAAAGAACCACCATTAAGGGCAGTGTTGGTAAAAGAATAAATGGAAATAGCCAGATATACTGAAAGAACGTACTCAGTCATTCGAAGAACTCAAGTTTTTTAGCACCTGTCCCATAGGACTACCAAGGTCTAAAGTGCTGTGCAATAGATTTATGTCTGAAAGGGTTACATATGACGTGGTTGCAACAGTGGACTTGCTGACCCAGTGGTTTCCACCATCTGTGTTTTGTCAATTAGTGATAGCAGGTGAATCCTTTATGATGTTCTTACCACCCCAAAGTTATCCTTCTAACCACCAAGCGTCATGAAGATACTTACACTTTTTGGGCTAGGGGCAGTAGGTTTGGGGATAGTTGTTGATAGGTCTCTTTCTGTGTTCCCCCAGGATTCCCCACCAAGAATTACCTCTGTTCCTTCACTTTTGAAAAACAGAAATCCATACTCCCAACACAATCTCCTGTCTTCTCTGTTCTCCTTCTGGGACCAAAATCTTCCTACTAACTTCTCATACTTTGAAGCTCTGCTGTAGCCCTTGGCTAGAAAATGAGCATTGTGGACTGCTGCCTGTAGCACTCTGCTTCTTTGCTAAGAAGATGTGAGAAGCCACGCACAGATATCACTGCACAAGCTGTGCAAAGTAGATTTGGTGAAGATGGAAAGGTGGAGGTATAGGCACAGTAGGGCTAGACTGCTTACCATGAGGTCACACAGAACTGTGCGGAGCTGGGTAAGTGTCGACCACACCACACAGCTTGGTGTTGTTGGCAAACTCACCAAAGTTTGCGCTCAGTCCCAGTGTCTGTGTCGCCGACA
>JAVJGI010000050.1:49749349-49773749 GCA_035590275.1 Ibycter americanus | reverse complement strand
CCATGCGGGCCCCGCAGCACACGCGTGTTGGCTGCCAGGGGCCGGGGAAGGGGCTGCCGAGGTGGGAGCCGGCGGTGCGGCCTGTGCCTCGGGTCTGAAGACCCCTGCAGCTGCAGTGCCACCGCGCTGCCCCCGCGGCCACCTAGAAGCCCCTAGGTCGGGAAGGACCCTTGTGCCCGAGCCCAGCTGCTGGCCTGGCGCTCCCAAGCCCGCCAGACATGTTGCGGTTTGGCTCCAGATGACATCTGCCTTTGGCCCAAGTCGAGTGGTTCGGTCCCTGGACAAGGCCGCACAGCCCCGCTCAGCGTATTGCTTCTGAGGGGCTGGGGGGGCTGGCAACAATGCCCCCTCCCGAGATTTCGGTGACTCCTGCAGCTGTTGCCACACAGTGGCACTTGGATTGGGGCCACCCTAAAAACCGGTGGAGGTTGTTGCCTTCATCGCCATGTGCAAGAGGCTGTATGAGCTTCGTGGCTTGATCTTTGCCGCTGGCTAATGTGGCATCTCTTCTGTGCTTGTTTTTATTACTGGTTGAGGGTAGATATTTATTTGTCTCAGATCTGATTCTCTTCTGTTTGCAGTCTTGCCAGAAAATTCACAGCCCCTAGACAAGAATTTCAAGCAGAGGAATAGAATAAACCCCTCTCGTAACCTGGCAACATCTCGTCTGTTGCTGCGTTAGGCAGGCTGGGAAGCATCAGCCCCTTGCAAGCCACAGACACGTAGGGAGCTGTCGGTAAGCAGATCGGTGCCGCAGGCCACTGCTGCCTGCTCTGCCATTATGGAGGAGCCACGCTGCTGCTTGCGGAATGGCCGCCGTGCTGCCCGCACCTGGTGCTACGCTGGCCCGTGGCCGTCTGGGTCGGGAAGGGGGGGGGGGGTCTGACGCCTTCTGCCCCCTTCCCCTGGGTGGCAGGTGGGCTCTGTGTTCCCAGCAGCATCCTGAGCTGAGACGCGCTGTTGTGCAGGGCTTTGTGTGCTAAGCGGCAAGCTGCTGTGTCTGACGGCAGCCGTGGTGTTAATAATTTGTCTGCATCTGTCAGTCACCTGGGGCCGCTAATGGATCTGTCACGGTGGTACCAAAGCACCCCCAGGACGGTCACCCTGTGAGAGGGGCTGTGGGCAGCGTGGAAGCAGGCCGGATGCTGTGCCGTCGCCATGCTGCCCCCCGCCCCTTCCCCCCGCTGTTCTCCCACTCTTTCTTTCCCCTTGCTCTCACACTTCGCCGTCCCTCCCTGTTCCCAGCTCTCTGCCTCCTGCTGTTTCTCTCTCTTGTCCAAAGGGGTTAGTTCTCAGCCTCACATGCTGGAAATGCTGCCAGTGAATGTTTCTGTGCATTGCCTGCCAGGTCCCTGGGGAAAGGGCCTGGAAACGCAGCACAGAAGGAGCAGTGGGAGCAAGGGAAAACCATTGTTTCTCACTGCTCGCCTGCTGCATTTTCTAGTGGCAAAATGCTCTCTGTGAGGTACTGGCTTCTGTGTCACTGCTGAAATTGCCCCCTCCCCCTTTCCCCTTGCCCCAGAATTTACCATCCCCTGGTGCAGAGGAGGAGAAGTTGCGGCACCGCTAGGAAAGAGCCAAGATGTGTTTTCAATTTGCCTCCCGCTTATCTCTGCTGTTTGGACAGAGAGGTTTAAAAAGCTGGATTTTCTGTCCCTGCAGAGTAAACACACAGAACCCAGCAGCATGAACTATTTCTGGCTTATCAGTGGAGGAATGCAGCAGCTGAGGCTTAGCGCGAGTGGGCCGTCAGGAAGGCCCTGAAGGGGCCCCCTCCCCACTCCGCGCTATTAGAAGTGTGAGAGCCCAGCAGGACTCAGAGGGGAGAGTTGGAGAAAAAGGCAGAAAAGGGAAAGAAAGAGGAAGAGAGAGAGTGAGAGAGGCTGAGCAGACCCTGATGGCTACAGACGAAGTTACAGGAGGGGCTCGCAAAGCTACGAAAAGCAAACTTTTTGAGTTTCTGGTCCATGGGGTGGTGAGTCGGGAAAGTTAGTGAGCTGGCTGGCTCTGAATAGAGGGATGAGTGGAAACTGGAGGCTCTGTGCTGGGCTGGATCGGCTCTTGCGGTGTGCTCCTGGGGCACTGGTAGCTGCCTTGCCAGGAGAGCACCGGGGTCTGTAAAGCCCCCCACAATATGCACTGATTCATTGATAATATAGGCTTGTGTCTGGGGGGATGTGTGCTGTGATTTTTGCTTTGATTCTCCATGAATGGTGAATAGCATGCCTTTGAGCCTGATCATGGTGCAGAATCTGCACTGGATCTGACCCAAATGGGCTTGTAGGACACTTTGTTCGGTTATCAAACTTGTGTTTTGAAAAGCAGTTCTGATGAAAGCCTGATGAAGCCTTGTGGTACTGCCTCTGGTTCTTGTCTCCAGTCTTGGCTCTTGTATATCCTCTGGCTACTTAACAGGTGACTTTCAGGGTCTTGAAGAGATTAGCTCTGCAGATCTGTAACAGTCTATGGGAACTCACCCATGAGAGAATTTCAGGGTGCTGTGCTTAATTAAAGCAATCCTTGAGGGTCTTTAAAAATTTTCCAGCTTTTGTTTAAGGATCAGGTCTTCGATCTCCATTTAAGGGGAAGTGCTAACCCTGTTTTGCTGCCATTGGAAATGGTGTTCTTTAAATGACTCTCCAGCGACTGAGAGCAGTCACCATTTATAACATTTGGATTTCTTGCGTTGATCCACATTTAACAAAAATAAGATTGTTAAAGAGTCCCAAGGAATGCAGATATTGTTTGGATACTGATGGTCCCCAGAGTTTCCTCTCTTGAGGATTCTGGCACCTCCTGTGACACCTTTTTGAAGGCATCAGCTGGGGGCTCCTGTGCAAAGATCGTGGAAATCTGTGGAGCTCACGGCAGGTGCCTAAGTTGTCTCCATAATTCGGGCTTCCTCCAGATGCGTCAGATCTAGCATGTGTCCTGCAGGTCCCGGGCACGGTGGGTCTTGTGAGGCTGAGGACTTTCAGGCGGCCTTCTGTGTCTGTAGGAACAGCGAACGGTGATGCCGTGCCCATATACAGGAGCACTCTGTGGCGAGGGTGGCAGAGGTACGGGGTGGCTGCAGAGCCGGTGTGCGGGTCTGTGGCAGCGGTTCTGCTGTGAACATGTGGGTTCCTTAAGGTAGTCTGGCTCAGGATGGCTGCAGCTGGGCAGAAACATAGGCGAGTTGGGAGGGGTGGGCACATGGGATGCTTTTGCCTCTTCCAAGGTTTGTGTTGGCGTTTGCACACCAGTGGTCTTCCTTTAGTATCAAGAAAAGTGGCAAAAATAGTTATGTTAATTTGCTCCCTCTGCATCTAGATGGGCTTCGTGCGAAAGCAGCATGCTAGCCTCTTAAGCATGGGAATTTTTAATTTATACTGGAATGAATATAGCAGAACTCTTTTCCATTACTTATTTGGATACTAGAAAAGTCTGCCTTTTCTGCCCTGGGAGTTTTGCTGCTCGTGGCATCTTACTTGAGTATCTGGGTCGGTTTGTCATCTCCCTGCTACTTGTCAGTGAGACTGGGGCTTCTTGGCTGTTACTCTGTTGCCCAAAGACCTCGTTTATGACCCTCTCCTTTCCTCCATGGTGATCTCCTTCAGTTCTGCTTCTGCTTCCTTGTTTCCTCTAGTCTCTTCCTCATCTCAGCTTCATTTTGATCACAACACAGGTGGGGGCAGCCAGTCTTCTGTTACTTAAAAAATATCAAAAAAGTTATAACCTCATTTTATCTCTTCGGGTCCTGTATTTGGTCCTACCAAATAAGAGAATGTGCCATCACAGCCATTACCTTGAGTTTACATATTGCTGGCTATTGAGTTTTATTACCATCCACAGTGCATCAGCATCTGAATTAATTCCTTGAAAAACCAAGTTACCTTGCAAACTTTACTGGAGTTCCTTGGAGTCAGATTCTGCTCTAATCTCAGGGAAAAAACTCCTCTTCAGATTACTTATTATTTTATTTTATCTATGATAACATTGTTTGATTTGGTTATTGCAGGCTTCTTTCCCCCACCCCCTCACCCCCGAGTGCAGGGAGGTAAATAGAAGTAGAATATTGTGAGAAAATCTTTTGCTATGTGAACACTTAAATGAACAGGATAATTTTGCAGTATTTCCTAAGGGCAGTTAGCTTTTGGATTCACTTGATCTTTCTGGAAACATACGTTCCTTTGCTAAGGTCACTTTGCCCTTTGCTCTTGTGCACCTGATCCTGCCTTTGTTCTTTTCCATATTGCTAGCTTAGAAGATGTCTTCTTCCTTGTTTGTCCTAATCAAATAGGATACCTCTGAAAGGTAGAATCTCTTAATGGTTAAAAATCTCAGGTGCCATAATTAATTCTCGTCCTGCTTGAGTTGTAGATTGTTTACACCTTTGGTTGGTTGGCAGTTCTTTTAAAAAGGTTACATTTCTTTCAGTTATTTACTTTTACAATTCTTTTAATCCTGTTTCATCAGCGTCTTGCACATTGCTTTTGTGGAGAAGATTATTTTCTTTTTTTCCCCAAAGGCTTCACCCTTTACTTTGTCCTTTTTTTGTTGCTCCTGTCTGCTCTATTTCTAGCAATTCTATGGATAAATGCAGCTTTAGTCAGGACGTTTATGTTGATTTGTCTCTATATTGATGCAGTTTCTACTGTCCAGTAATACATTTCAGGCTGTCCTTATGACATCTCCTTCTGGGTGTCCAGCTGTTGCCTTAAATTTGTTGAGCCAAAACAAGTTCCTAATCTTCCTGCAGGCCGTTTCTTTCCTCAGTTTCTTCTCTCCTCTGCACTCTATTATAGGCCTCCCTACTGGCTGGATCCCTTCATTGGATGCTACCTTTGCCCCTGCCGCTGCACCACCACCCCACCACCCCCCCGCCCTTTTTTTCCCCCCCTGTTTGTTTTTGTTTTTTCTCTTACTCAAGCGGGTATCTTCCCATATAGCCATGAGAAGGTCCATGGTGCAGATCTTGTTAAAGGTCTTGTCCAGACATCTGTCCTCTTGTGACTCAATTGCAGCAATCCTCTCCTTGGTGCCTTGTGCTGTCGACCTTGCCTGTGTCATCTTCACACCAGAAGCTGCTGAGAGGTTCGTTTTCTTGTCGTGTTGTTCTGACCTTTTTAATCTGCTTCTGTGTCCTTTTTCCATTCTCACTTTATCTTCCTTCCAAACCCAGTCTTCTTGCCTTTTATACAGAAGATACACCTATAAAGGTCTACGTCCCTTTGTTAACTATTGAGTAATATCTGTATTTACAGTATACTTGCTGTCAGTTCAGATCACCTTCTTTTTCCCATAGTGATCTCATCCTTTGTCCTCTGTGCTGTGCTTAGGAAGCTCTTCCTGTTAATGTAAGTCTTTATCCATATTTATTTTCTGCCAATGTGTGTTTTTGCATAGTTCCTGCTAATCTCTACAGTTTAATATTAGTTACACATCAAGATTGCTAGTTTATACAAACCTGTGTATCACTTACGTGACTCCCTTGCTTATCCTCAGTCTTCTTTTTTGCTTGGTTATTTGCCTCTCAAACTTGGTCATAGAATGTTATGGTAAGTGCAGAAGCGTTATGTGCAATGGCATTTAGTACAGTGAAAGAAAGGTCTCAAAGCATGTCATCACATAACCAAATATTTAATACAGTGGTAAGTAACTTGTTGCCAGTGTTAAAACAGACAAAAAACTGGGTCTTGGTGCCCCAGGGATGTGTGTGGCGTGTCTAATAGATTTATCAGTGATTTGGAAAAGGGGATGAGCAATGAATTCCATAAACAAGTTTTGCATCTCCTCGTACATTGCTGTGTTTTAAGTGAACTGTAACCGTGCAGGAGGAAGGCTTGGCTGACCCTGTGAGCTGCCTAGTGTGTAGCCGCAGCCACTGCTACTAAGAAAGCAAGTAAACAGCTAGCCTGATTAAGAAACAGGACAGAGAATAATACAGAAGGAGTTGTAAATCTGTGGCATGTACTTACAAGAATGTTTTTCTGATTTTGGCGATCTGCGTGACAAACAAGCAAAACGAGGGGTAACTCAGAGGGCAGTAGTAGTAGTGGGAGGCCTGTGAAGACTTAACCAGTAAGAGAATGGGATTTATTATTATTATTATTATTATTATTATTTATTTGTAATATTTAAGGGTGGAGACGTTAGGAAAGTTGTAAAATCTCTGTCACTGGAGGCTCTTAGACACTGGTTAAAGTAGTAAATATCAGAGATACCAGAGGTGATGGAGATACTAGTGATACGTCCTTGAGATGAGCAAGGACTGGATGACCCCAAGGATGATACTGCAGTGCATTATAAAAATCACATTTGTTTTATTAAAAGGGGAAGAACTAAAGATAATGTCTCCAAAACGAATGGTGATCTGTTTTAAGTGGATAAAAGTGACTGTTTCTTCTAGCCAGCCATCAATTTGTATGAGGTGAGGAGAATATATTTGGTTTGAAAAAAGCAGAACTTTGCTAATGAAAAATATCTCACTAATTTTTATATTTTCATGGATATAAATACTATCATGCCAGAGCATAAATCAGCTGGAAACACTGGAAAGACTAGAAAAGAGCCTCATGAACTGTCATTTTTGGACAGTTTGTTCTGCTTCCCTACCACCAGGCTGTCTGCATGGCTCTCTGTGCTGGGACATTGTCAGGGAGCAGGTCATGGAATGGGGTCACTGGTTTGCTGCATATGTATTCCCTGTTTTGCTAAGCAGGGAGGTGTGTGGGGTGAGTGTAGGGCAGCCTGGAGACATCAAGGGACCTTACTGCAGTGAAGAAAATTGGGAAGGTACTTGCAGAAGACTGGTAGAGTGAAAACATTGTACAGCATTCAGCTGTGTAAGCTGCCAGTAGAAAGTGAAAGTCTGTCCTTTCCTAGCCGTGGACTAATTGCAGGCTAATAAATACAGAAAAGTTCACACATAATTAAGAAAAGAAAATCGTATTAATTCTAGGTAGGGCTTTAATACAGATCAATGTGATTTTATGCAGTATGGGCTTGTAAAACAAGTTTGTGTTGCCCGTTGAGAAAACTTGGATTTGCTGATGAATGTAGGTGCGCAGATGTAATTGATCTGTGAGGTGTTTGAACTGCTCTTTTGTTTTTTAAAAAAGAAGTACTGCAGGAATATGAAAACAATCGCACTGGATAGTTTAGCTTGTTGTCCCCAGTTGCAGGGAGCAGCAGAAGACTGCAGGGAAGTACAGGAACAAGGCAAAAACCTGGTGATGCTCCGTCCAAATACTCTGCACTTTGTAGCTCTGGAACTTTCTGACCCAAAGTTGCCCTCTATGTGTAGTACCTCTATATGGATTTTATTTATGTGGGTTAATCCACTGATGTCTTCCTGAACCCATGTAAACTTTTAGCATTCACTGTGTGTTGTGTCAGGAATTTTTGCAGCTTGTCTTACATAAAAAAAGTACCTGATCCTGCCAGCTGCTAGCAATTCTCCAATTCTTGTGAGGGAAGAGACAGTGAGCTCTTGATCAGCTGCCTCTCTCTCCATGCTAGTCATGATGTTGCAGACCTCTGTTGTTACCTCTCCCCTCCCAAAGCCATCCTTTTTACAGAGTCAAGAAGCACATTCTGGTAGTTCTTCACACAAAATCCATTCCATATATTTTATCACAGTAGTGGATGTGATCTAAACTAAACTACTAAAATGAGCATGCAGATGGAATTCAAAGGTGGTATATAGGGTTTGTAATTTTCAGTTCCACGGACTTTAAAATTTATTCTTGGTTGCATCCAAGTGCTTTGTTTGAAGCTTGGCGTGTGATTATTGGGAGCTGTGAATGGACATGCATGAAATAGAAAGCTGGCCACTGAACTTTGTCTCAGGTTACAATTCACAGTTCTGTAAATGTGATATTTTTTGGATTGTCAAGAACATTATTTAAAAATGGGTGGAACCTGGAACACCTGGACCTTGATTCTAGGATGTGAGAGCTTTTGGGAAATGGAGGAAGGTGACTGTGGCAGACAAGCAAGAAGAATTACAATACTGTTGTTTCTGGTTACTAAATCTCTAAAAGATTCATAGACATTTTAAAAAAGGAACTCATATGAGGTAACATGTAGTTACAGGAGAGGAGAGAACCCGTCTACAACTTGTTTTCTTGTACTTCTAAGAGTCCGTTTTGAAACTGCACATTCAGTTGGGAAACCATTTGTGCAGTCAGAAAGCCCTTGCCATCAGACAGTATCAGTCCAGTCTAAATTTCTTAACTGTTCCAGATACTACTTAACTATCTTAACTACTTCTAGATACCTCCAGACAGCATCTGGCATCTCCTCTTGCTTATGTTTATGCCTTATAGAAATCCCTAGCTACTGTAGTGCCTTGACAGGATATGTTGTCTAGCCAAGGTGGCTTCTGTTTTTAGTTTAAAAAACCCCATGGTGTTTGTGTACTTGATAATTGTTGTTGCTGTTCTCAAAATCTGTCAGTTTCTCTACTAACAAGAAGCCTGTGGCTGTTCAATGCCCTGCCATCAGGGTCCTCCTGGGTGCTGCCAAGGTGGATCGGATCTGTGTCTTTCAGAACGGGACGTTGCTGTAGGTACAGCCCAATGCTATATTGCATTGCAGTGACTCCCTGTGCTCTGCTCAGTCCCTTTCTGAGACTGTTGTAGGTGGTTTTGCTTTTCTTTTCTTGACACTGTCTTTTACCTGTCAGTTCTCCAGGTTATTGTTTTCCTCTATCTGGTATGTCCAGACAGGAACCCTCCTTTGCTCTACTTCAACATTTTGGCTACTGTGGTGTTGGTGTCCCTTGAGAAAAGAGTCTGCAGCAGAAATGCAGAGAAAAGCACCACTCCAGTGTGTCTCGTTTCTGCCATCAGGCAGAAGTTGGCTTGAAGAATGACAAAGAGGAAGAGGAAAGAGGCAGCCCTCTGTTGTGACAGGAGCTTCAGGCAGGGAAGAAAGTAGAAAAACCAGATGTGTGACTTGGGAAACTGGGCAGTGGAGGGTCTCAGCAGGGACTTGGCAGCAGTTTCTGGGGAGGTGGCATGCTTGCTGCATGGACACTGTGCTCGGCTTTGGAAGGGTGCAGCCAGATCAGTGACGGACTGTGTGCAGGAGTGCCAGCAGTTAGCAGAATTCTCAGAGACCAGTACACACACGTGAACTGCTGGTTGTGCACCTCTCTCCATGTGCTGTACTGTTTGGCCTTGCCTTGCTGCTCAGCAGGCAGCCCTGCTCTGCTTTTCCCTTCCATCTTCTCTGAGCTGTGAGACTGGCCCCCTCAGCTGGGGGCATACTGCAGTCTTCCTTGTTTCCTACAGCCCTCGGTGGCTTTGCCCTCTGTCCAGTAATGTGTTTGCAGTACCGCAGAGTAATGTCTGTATGTGGAGTCAACAGAGGAAAAAAGGGGACAGGTCTCTGGGTAAGAACAGAGCTGGGTCAGGTGGAGGGCTCCAGGGTAGATGATTTCCCAGGAAGGATGATGTGTCAGTGCTGTTTTGCGCTGCAGCCTTCACCACGGACGATACTGGCTCAGGACAGGTTCCATCCCTCTGAAGAAGTGGGGAGACACAGTTCCTAACCCGCAGACAGGTGCACCTCCAAGATCTGTTTGAAAAGATGTAATGGTATTGCAATACTCTTTAGTATCAGGGGTTTTTTTTTTTACATCAGTATTGTGAAAAATTCAGTATATTGTCTGTTACTGTCTTCTCTTGCACAAGTGTTTGAGAGCAAAGCAAGCTTTTAGATAAGGTAAGGTACTGCTTGCGCATTCTCCTCTTACAAAAGCTTAGACAGAGAAAGCATTTCTGTGTCTGGGGAGTCTGGTGGGCTTGCAGCAGGGAGGTGGCAGTTGTGTAGTCGCGTAATGAGTAATATTTTATCTACGAGTGATATCGGAGATAGGAACGTGAGAAGGGAGGGGAAGGAATGAAGCCGGGCAAGGGGTGAGACTGAATATGCTTTTGCTAAAGCTGTCTCCTTTCTCTCAGTTTCTCTATTTTGATGCTTAACAAATGGAACTGAAGAGGGTTCAGAGATGTTGGACTTGGATTGAGAGTAGATTTGGCTTGCTGACCTTGTTCTCCAGGCCTTAAGGTGTCCTTTATGGAAGCAGAATAGTGGGCCTGCAGTCTGATCCGTGTGGCCAGGCAGTCTCCAGGAGGGATGAACATGAGATGGCTGTGCGCAGGATCTCATCTCTTCTGTGTGACTGTCAAATGTCCCCAGCTGACTGACAGGCAACAGCAGGCCCAGTGGCCTGCTCTTTGCTGGAGGAAGGCCACAATGTGTAGATTGGCAGGCAACGGAGAGATCTTAAATCCAAGCTCAAGTGAGAAGCATTTTCTGGGCCATTTGTTTCTGCTGACTCTGCCTGGGTCAGAGGGTGGGGGCGAGTGTGTGGGAACAGCGGGCGCTGCTCCGTTCCAGCAGTTTGTATAGCTCCGTGTTCATGGGAGGAGATGTTTCCAGCTCTGCACAGAGCCTCGGTTCTGCCTGTTTGCTGCCTCCTCCTGCTGCTCTGCTCCAAGGCCGTGCCCGAAGCCGGTTTCCCACACATACACTTGCTGAATTCACCTGCTTGGCTTCCTGTGCTGGCCTCTCTCCTGCCTCAGCCTTCCTTCCCTGTCTGTACCAATTACAGCCCCCGTTTTGGTGCTGATTGTTCATTCCCCTCCTTTCTTTCTCCAGTTTCCTTCACGCCTGCAAGCGTGAGGAACGTCTAAGGCTTGTGATGATCAGGGAGGGCACTGAGCTGGGGCTTTGGGGACTGCGGTGGACTTGGGTGGGTAACGTGGAGGTGCAGGTCCAAATTAGATTTAGAATTATATGTTATTACTATATATATAATTATATATTTAGAAATTATAAAACGGTGAGATAAAGGTGAAATGAATTATTTTCAATGTTTTTATTATATATATTAACAGCGCAGAACCCATTTACTTCCCACCCACCCCACAACGGACTGCCTTGCGTACCTTCTGGGGTGCCCACACCTGGCTTTGGAGACCACTAGTGTACTTCTCCCAAGTACTTTCGCAGTCTTCAACTGTTGATAACTCAGAGTTTCTGAGCTAAGCACCCTTTGGAGGGGTTGTGCGGGCTGGCTAGGCGGCCTGCCCTGGGCGGCCTCCTGGCTGCTCACAGCCGGGTTTGCTGCTCTGGCAGGGGCACTGAGCAGTCAGTCCCCAGCTGCCCTCTCCAGGCCACTCAGGATTTTGCTGAGCTCTAGCAAATGCCCCCTTAGGTTACCTTGGACCACCTCCTTCCAGCTGGAAGACCATGGTATATTTACTTTTAGCTAGGTGGGTGCAGTTCCGTATCTTAACCCGTTCTGTGCCACTCCATGCCGGTGTCAGAGCTGCTCTGCCGTTACAGACCTGCAGGAACCAGACCTGTGCATGGCATTCAGCCTGTGGGCAAGCCAGGGACAGTGGCACAGTGATGCTCTCTGTGCCCTTCCCTGCCTCTTCTTTTGTTTTAGTGGCTTTTTTTGACCTCTAGTAAGCAGTGAACTGATGTTTGTTTTTTTTTTTCCAGAAGCATCTGTTTAAACCCCAAGATCTTGCTTCTGTTGGGCAACAGGCAGCCCAGAGCCCACCGTTTTCCATGGGATGATTGGATTGTCTTTTCCCATGCAATTCACTACCATGTGTACTGAAATCCATTTTCATCTTCAGGTGTTCATTCTGTCTCATAAAGCCCTTCTGCAGTTCTTTGAAGCTGGCCTTCATCCTTGCCAGCTTGAATAACAGCATTACCACCAAACTTTTTCACTTCCTTGCTTTTTCTTTTTCTTTTTTTTTTTTTTTCTTTCTTCTTTTTTTCCTTTGTCATCCCTGTCCCTTCCTCATCCCCCCCTGGTTGCTTATGAATATGCTGAAAAACATAAGTCCCAGCAAAACTCTGCATGTGCCTTACTTTTATTTTCAGAACCAATTACTTTTACCTCATTTCTATCCTTTAACCAATTATTTATCTGTCATGGATACCATTGCCTCTTGGTTTCCTTAAGTAGAGGGACCTGACTTTCAAAAGGCTTTTGCGTACGATTACTCTTACTCACATCCTGGGTCAAATGTCTATAGAATGTGTATGTATTTGTATTTTCACATAGACATATAATAAACATTTTGATAAACCTTAGAACGAAATTAAGCTCTTCTCTCTCTTTTTGGTTGCATTTTACAGGTGGCAATTATTTTACTGATGTTTTTCCTTGATGACTATAAAATTCTGGGGTTTAGAATTGAGTTTACTGTGTGTCTTGCACAGCATTAAGCTTATGATTTGACCCACAGTGTCTCTCCAGAGCATGCTGAATCAACATAAATGTCAGGACTTTAGAATGCCTACAGGGGCTGCTGACAAACTGCCACGTTCCTTTTTTTATTTTTTATTTTTATTTTAGAGGCTTGATCAGAGACTTGACCTTTTCTTAAAGGATTCTTATCACTTTATGAACTTACACTGCTCTCCGGTGTAGGTGAAGGAGAGGGCTCTTAATGGAAAATTTTTTGTCATAGTGTTCTCATGGTTCACCTTTGCTTGCTACATTCTCCCTACGGATCAAAGCAGCCTGCTCGTCAGTGGAAAGCTGTAGATGTGAGCTTGCTTGTGGCTTTGATTAGCATGTGCACTGCACCAGTTTGGACTGCGTGTAACTGCCGTAGAGCTTTCTGCTGTAAGCTGGCCTGTATAAGTTACTGACCACTGAGTGTTTTCCCAAGTCTAGTATTTTTCATCCCTGTTTCCTGTACATCGCTGAATGCCTCTTTACGATGTCCAGAAAATACCAGAGTTCACGTGTTCTGCGTTGCTGCTTAGTGCTTATCGGGATGGTCAAAATGAGAAACTTGCTGGAGCTAGTGTCTGATTATGTACACATGTCTTTGCAGCTGAAGAAACAGGGACCAAACTGGCTCTTCTTTCTGTTTCGCTTCCCTAGCGACCTGGGATGCCATCAGGAGCTCGAATGCCCCATCAGGGGGCTCCCATGGGTCCCCCAGGCCCCCCGTATGTTGGAAGCCCCTCAGTGCGACCTGGGATGCCCCAGACTGTGATGGAAACAACAAGAAAACGCACTGCACCACAGCAGGTCCAGCAACAGCAGGTGCAGCAGCAAGTGCAACAGCAGCAGCAAGCCACTCAGAACCGAACTAGGAGGTGAGTGTTCTGGAAAGAAAACATGGGAGGACAGTTTGAGGAAGAAAAATCGGTATCTTTTTAGCCATAGGTAAGACCTTTAAGATTGAATGAGACAGAATGGAAGATTTATATATTGTCAGTTTCTTCAAGCAGGAAGAACATCGGTAAATTTTACTTTGTGAATGGTCTTGAACAAACTGACCTTTACTAATGTCTGGTTTTGCAGTTATAATGCTTTTACCATGCAGGTTTATTGGGCTATAAATCTGACTGCTATATTTAGCCTTTAAAGTTAATGAACAGTTCTCCTCTAATATAGTACAATTTTTGTATTGTTTGCTATCTGTTCTGTATGGTTTCTCTGATTTCTGACTGGCTAACAAAATGGTTTGTAAATGAGACAAGTGGAAAAAATTTTTGGTTGGTCATGTGAATACTTGTACTATGCTCACTCAGGGGAGTGGTCAGAAAACTTGCAATTGTCGCAGGGATTCCTACATATAAAGTAAAGAGAATGGCATAGGAAATAATTTCATAGGATTAGAGGGATTCTTTTAAAGGCACTTTCTTTTCAAAATGCCCCCTTTGTACAGTGCTGAATGCATTCTCTCTTAAATAAGTTTGCTAATTTCCTTTTGCAACTTACTAGATGTCAGCAGTCTTGAGTTCCAAGTGTGAGCTGGTTCCTGATAAATATGTAGGGTGCAGTCATCTAGGTTGTCTGCCTTTTGCAAAAATCACTATAGGTGTGTATATATATAGATTCAGACAGTGTTGTGGTGGTGTCATTGTATCTAGCTGTAGGTAAAACATGACTCTTTAAGCTCAGTGCTTCAGGAACCCTGCTCTGTCCAGGTTATATGCCTTGGATCAGCAAGCCAGACTGGGGAATGCTTGTATCTGGAATGCATCTGGAAAGGACACCAATCCTGAGAGTATTATTAATGCATTACGACTGAATAAGATTGAACACAGAAGTAACGTGTGTGAGCGCAGCACATGAATGAGCACAAGAGGTGCATCTGTGTCTTGGAGGTCTTGCCCAGCACTAGCCAAAATACACATTCCATAGCACCTCCCAGGAGGTACTCCAGGGAACTGCACAAAATAATGCCAAGCCTTCCAATGTACAGGGTAGATATCACCTGAAAAGTTGACACTGTTGGATAATCAAGGTAAACTTTAGTCACCAACTACCTAGTTTCCAGGGATCACTAAAGAAGAGTGTTTTCTAAAAGTTGATGGTCTAACTCATAGAAGGAAGCAGTTGCCCCTCCCCAGTTCAAAATGTCAATGCTTCTAGTTTGGAACCCAGCAGTAATCTCTACTGTAGCGAGTCCAGCTCACACCAGCGCTTCCTGGGTACTCAGGAAAGTTTCTCCATTTCCTCTGCCATGCCTTCCCTCCAGGTAATGTGTTGAATGTTTTGCCCTCGTTCATTTCCACCTCCCTGTCGTTTCCCATTGAAATTTTTCTGTTTTTTCAGGCAAACTTTTCTGGCACCTTGGGTCCAGTTCTGGGAGTAATTGAGTCCTGTGTTTTATGGCACAAACGGGCCAAGAAGGCATAGTTGTCTTTCTTGGCAGGTTTGGTGGAGACAAAAATCTAATTTCTGTAATAGACTCTTGGAGAACTGGTTGAGACCCAAGTTGTTGCGGGGTTTGGATTTGTTTGTTACTTGCTCTTTAATTGCAGGCCTTTGGGGCTGTTGCAGGTGCATGCGTATCCCATTTCCCTTTGGGAGGGTGGAGCTGGCTCAGGCATTACTTCCAGATTCTGTGAAGTGTTTCAGTGCAGGTTTGATTTTGTGAGCCGTTGGAGGTTCACACCATGTAATGTTCCAGTCCCGTTATTCCTATGCTTTTAAAAAGGGACATTGTTCACCTATGAAGTTGGGTGTGACTGTGTGGATGAATTTTCTGCCCCTGAGGAAGGCTGTAGCTTGCACCTCTGGGCACAAAGAGTTCCTCAGGCTTGGCTTATGTGAGAAGGGGGAAGAATCTAAGAATCTGGTATTTCAGGCCTGGCCTATTATTAGCAAATGTGGGAAGGGAATATGCCACATCAATGGGTGTGGAAACAGTTTTTACGTGAGCATGGCTGATGACAGACCTCCTGTATGAGAACAGTAAGGAGGGGCATCCTTGTGACCTGGCAGAGTGGCAGCAGGCAGTTTGCTTTCTCCTGGTTGTCTGTCACAGATGGAGTGATTCATCTCCTGCTTAAGATAAATGCCTCACAAATTAGAGGTGAAGAATAAGGCCTGAATTCCCTCCTGGCCCTGCTAGAGAAAGCTAGGTGACAGGTTTGGTGGGCACGAACAGTTCTTAGAATCTGAAGTATTCAAAAGACAATGTATTTAGCAATCTTCCCGACAGTACCATTTCTTAGGCACATATACATTCATGTGTATGTACATGAACCCAAGTACATTTTTAAAGCCGTAGATGTATCAATGGGCTTATGTATGGGTATGGACACACTATGTATATACACTGCAGGCACACGTGTATCTTCCCATGTGTGCATTCATAGAGGTGAGCAAATACAGAACTATAAACCCACTTACCTTTGTGTATCACTCATGCAAATACGTTACAATAAAACGTGTATATATGTAGGGAAGGGTGCGTGTATATATATATGTGTATTTCATACATCGAATGAACTACACCTATATATGTGTGTTTTCATCAGCACTCAGTTTTGGGCATGAATGAATGAATGCACGTCATCTGCTTGAACAAGTTCATGTCCTGTTTACAGGCACTCAACTGCTTACACGTGCACATGCACAGGTATACCCGTGCACACTTTAACATGTGCATGCTGTGCTCCTACACGCTTTTTCTGTATCTTCAGAGAGCATGTGCACATGCACACATTGCTGCCCTGCACCATAGAAGATGCTGTGATCAAAGAACTTGCACACTTCTTTCCAAGATGCATAACAGAGCACTGATTTGTTCTTAACTACCTACCTCCCCAGGCTGGTGAGAGAAGGGGTCCTAGGTCCTGGGCATGAGTTAGACCCTTTTGCTGATGCATGCACAGCTGTGCACCAGCATGTGGAGATGTCAGGATAATTTAGCAGGTGGCCTCGTTACTCCTAGATCTGTCACCATGGTAACGTGTTTTTTTCTTTAAAAAATGTACAGTGCCAAGAGGAGGAAGATGGCTGACAAAATTCTCCCTCAGAGGGTGAGTCGCTTTCATTTCCTATTCCCTTCACAATCAGTTCAGCATCTTAGTGTAATTAGAGGGATTTTAGAAAATACTTTCACTTTTTGTTTAAAAATCTAATTAAAAAGTAAGTAGGCAGTGGGTGAAAGTCTAGAGAGCAAGGCTGGGGCTGGGGCTGGGGGCTGGGGGCTGGGAGTGTGGCGTGCAGCCCGGCCTGTGCTGTCCTCGTGCACTGGGTTAGCCGAGCCAGCACTGCCACTTGCTGGATGGATGGACGGTGGTGCTGGGCTGCAAAGTACGCGACTTGACGCTGGGGCCCTCTGGGTCTTAAGGATGTTTTTGATCAATTTTCGAGGCTGGCCAAAAGCTAGCTCAGAGCGCGGCTGTGCCTGTAGGAGATGGGCTCGATCTCTGGTCTCTCTGGCCCGGCAGAGCTGCCAGGTTCTCGTGTCTGTGGTGGTGTCCCAGTAGGGCTGAAGCGAACCCGCATAAACAGCAAAGTTCAAGGGGCCTGCATTGTCTGGAGAGTTATTAATTCTCTTATTCTTGGGGATATGTCTAGCTTTTAGTGTCTGCCTGTGCTTGGTCCTCAATGCTTAAATCTTCTGCTTCCTTCCTGAACATCTGCATGCCTCTCTGCTCCCCTCCTCTTCCATTATTGCCAGACTTTTTCCTTCCTGTGCCCTCTTCAGTGCAGGTGCCGCAGAACCTGCTGGGTCCCGAAAGGCAAGCTTCCTTAATCTTCAAAACACAAACCCTTGGCATGTCCTAGTCCCAGTTTCTTTGGCTTCTGGTGCTTTTTCTGGGCTCAGGATCCCTGTGGCAGGTGTGTAGATCTCCGCGTCCTTTTCAAGTCTACCCCTCTGCTGTTAGCGTAAGCCCAAACTTTCTGGCAGCCTTCAGATTCTCTTCTTCAACATTCCACAGGTACCTAGTGCTAGCTGCCTGAGGAGGCAAGCCCACTTTGGTACTCCTGATGCAGTATTATCACTTCTTTTCTTGTAGTTCCCGCCACCCTCTGGAAGCACAATCTTTCACAGGTCAGTTGTTAGTTCTCTCATGCTGCTGTCTTGACAGGATGAAGCTACCATCACATCCAGACCTTTGAACTACTTGTGGCCTCTGTGGTTTTTGTGTTAAAGCCTCATTCCTGCTCTGCTGGGAGTCTGGGCTTTCCTAGAATGAAAGCTATGTTTCTTGTGCTGTCAGTTCTGTCTGTCCCACACAAATTGTTTTCATGATTATACATCCTGTACGGTGAGGCTGTGACTTCTAAATATATGTCCATTTCAAGACTTTTTTTTTTTTTTTTTTTTTTTTTTGGTGTCTGATGCCTTTATAAGATAAAAAGGTCGCAGAACAGAGGTAACCAAGTGTTTTTGGCGACAGAAGACTTGTGCCTCTGTTTATCAAATCCGTGATTATTCTTTAATAGGTAGAGCCTTATTTAGGTATGTCAAAAACCTATACAGATGTGAACTCCTTCAGAACCGTGCTGTCCCCAAGTCTTCTTGCCTTTCAGTATCTTTCTTGCTGTTGGCCAATAATTTTAACTAATGGAGTGATAAAGCAACACAGATTGCTAGAGGTTCTGTCTGCAATAGAGTTTTTATCAGTGCAGCTGGAGTGCTGGTATCGATGGAGTGATGTTGTGTCTGGGTTAAGGCACTCCGTTAGGCTGCAGCCAGTGTATCAGAACCTCCTTACGCTCACCATTCATTGGATGGGGAGATGCTGTGTGCATCAGTGTCCTGTCAAGTGGAAGATTTGCACTGGTGGCTGTGGAATGGAATGCACTTGAAACACAGGGTGAAAATTCGAGCTTTCTGGAGCTACTTCTGGAGTATTTTCCAGACAATCAACATCTGTTACCCACAGACTTTTTACAGAATCTTGCTTGTGTTTTCTGGGAACTGTGAAGGCGAGAGGGGAAGATATTTAATACCTTTTGATTTTGACAATCATCTTATGTAATAGTGGAAGAGGAGGTGGGTTCTCAGTGTTACTTGCTGTGATAGTCAGGCAGTTGGCAGAGAGAACCTGCTGTTGGACTTCCGGGCTCTGATCAAGGCTGTGCTATAGTGCTAGAGCGTATTGCTGGTTGGATAGGGTTGCTCAGCTGCTGCGCTTCAGCTGTTTGAAAAGGATTTAATTTTGCATGGATATAATCATATAAGAAGGTTCAACCTAGCAAACTACTTCATGTAGGAGGATAGAATTATGGAACTGCATGGGACCCCCTGTCACATCCAGTCTGGTTCCCTCTGTCATGGAAGCCATGACACAACTGCTGTCTCAGGACTAGTTAGGCTCCTTACTTTTAGATCTGGCAGTGGGTTTGGGGTTTTTTTGGTTTTCTTTTTTCTTTTTTGCTAGGCTCGGCAAGGCAAGTGCTTTTAGTTTGCCAGGTAAGAGGGGCTCCCCACAATTCTAATCATCGCTGTCCTTCATTGCATCTGTTCCGGGTTAAATTCACCTATTTCGAACCTCTTTGCATCTACCTCTCAGGAGACCAGAACTATGCATAGTATTACAGATTACCAGTATCACCAGTGCTTAGATGCCACTAATGCGTTTTTATCTCTACTGGAAATATCTAGTGATGCATATTGGGATCACTTTTTTTTTTTATGGCCTTACCACATTGGTACAGTATCTGGTCATTCTGTGACTTACTGATACAAGTATTTCTGCTTTCTGTTGTTTTTAACTGATGAATCCCGGTATTAGAGCAGGAATTCTGAATATAGACTCTGTGTAATACTCTGTTTCATCCTGTTTCTATTATACTGTTCTTAGCTTCCTTACATTCTCTGTACTATCCTCTGCCTTGTATTGACAGTGCCGCCCAAATCTGTCATTCTTAAGTTTTGTTAGCATACTTGTCCTTTTTGCGCTGGATCTATTAATGAAAATATCCAAATAAAATCAGCTTAAAAAATGGGCCATGACGTACTTCCCACTTAATACTTTTTTTCTATGACCGTTCTTTACCACATATTATTCTTGTTCTAATCCCTATTTTTCAGTCTTAATTAGTGGTTCCCTTTATGACTGTATGTCAAATGCTTTACTTAAATGCAAGTCGATTGCATCTACTGCATATCTTCTGTCTGAAATGCAATTTTAATGAAAAGAAAGACTTGGTTAAGCCCAGGCTGACATACTGTAGCATAACAAGGCTTAGCAATTTTTATAGTATATTCAACATTAACTCTAGTTCTGTGCAGCAGGCTATACCCCACCTTATTTTCCTTGCCTCTGGATCCTTCCCTTGTTATCAGGTCACTGAAACCCTCATTCAGTTTCGGAAAAGTTCATAGGCATCTTCATTCATAATTGGGGACCTAGATCTCTGGAGCTGATGTGGCCTTTGTGACCCAAGTCTAGCGGTTGTGCCTCAATTTTGACCTCAGGCCACAAACTGTCTGTAGAGAAACATGACTGCACATCAGATTGCATCTCTTCTTTCTCCAGGCCTTGTCTCCTCATTACTTCTGGTCAGTGTCTCATTTTCTGTTAGTTCTGAGTCATTACATTTTTTTTCCCAGGCACCGTGACTGTGATTCACTGTTCTGTTTCTTCAGCTTCCTTGCTTACCCATTCTGATGCAAGAACCTCAGCTGAAAATTGTTCTGACTCCATAGCTGTGTCTGTCTCTGCTTTTCCTCATTTAACT
The DNA here is from genome assembly GCA_035590275.1 of Ibycter americanus. Taxonomy (NCBI): domain Eukaryota; kingdom Metazoa; phylum Chordata; class Aves; order Falconiformes; family Falconidae; genus Ibycter; species Ibycter americanus. The sequence goes on along the minus strand of JAVJGI010000050.1, from coordinate 49,753,774 downwards.
CACTGATTGGAGTGCAACTTTGAAACAGCAAGCTGCTTCTCCTTCAGTGGCATGCTTGTCTCTTGGTACTGGCTACTGTTCCAAACTCTCTGGGTCCCAAATTCCCGTGAGGACTTTCTGTCTAGCTGTGCTCATAGGTTTTTGTACAGCTGCCCTCTGCTTTTCATCCTCTCTACTTCATTCTCCTTTACACAAATATTCAGTCAGCTCCTGCTGCCATTCGCTGACTACCATATGGGATTCTCTGGACAGATCCCATACCATAATAGCTGTCCTCTTGTTGTTTGGTCACTGTATGGCTGTTGTCCTCCTTTCTCCATCTGAGCCAGCCAGAGGTGAGGAACACCTGGATCTGCTATTCACTCATGAAAAAGAAATGGTTAGGGATGTGATAATCAGTGGCAGCCTTGGATGTAGCAACTGTGGAATAATGAATTTTGAGATCTTGAAAGGAATGAAGGAGAGTAGCAAAGTACAGACCTTGGACTTCAGACAAGCAGTGTTTGGCTTATTCAGGGAAGTGGTAGGTGTGATCCCATGGGAAGCAGCTCTGGAGTGCAAAGTGGCTCAGGGAAGCTGGTGGGTCTTTAAGGACCCTCCAAGAACAAGAGCAGTCTGTCTTGATATGCAGGAAAATGAGTAGATTTATGAGGAGCCCAGCATAACTAAGCAGTGAACTCACAGTGGAGGTCCCAACATCAGAAGGCAGTGTACAAGAGGTGGAAGCAGGGACAGGTTACAAAGGAGGAATTTAGAAATGTTGTCTGGGCATATAGGGAATAGTATCAGGAAAGTCAAAACTCAGCTGGAGTTGAGATTTCAGAGGGGCGTCGAGGGCAACAAGAAAAGCTTCTTCTGTTACATTAATAATGAAAGGCTGACCAAGGAAAATGTGTGCCTGATGCTGAGTGGGCTGAGTGATACAGCGACGATGGAGACAGGTAAGTCTGAAGTACTCAAAACCTTCCTTGTCTTGGTCTGTACTAACGATGTCTCCCATGCCTCTGTGATCAGTGAACACGTTCAAGAGGAACAGCCAGCAATGGACAGGGATTGAACCAGGGATTACTTGAGAAAACTGGACCCATACAACTCCATGGTACCCAACAGATGCATCTGAGGGTGCTGAGGGAACTGGCCAATATCCTTGCAAGGCCACTCTCTATCACCTTTGAAATGCCATGGGAATTGGGATAGGTTCCCGATGACTAGCAAAAGGTGATTGTTGCACCCATCTTCACGAAAGGCCAAAAGAACAGTCCAGGGAACTGCAGCCAGTCAGCTTTGCTTTGGTCCCTGGGAAAACCACAGAGCATGTGCTCTTTGGAACACATTTTTGGACATGTGAAGGAGAAGAAGGTAATAGGGAACAGCGAGCATGGATTTACCAAGGGTAAATCATGCCTGACCAACCTGATTGCCTCCTCTGATAAAATGACTGGATCTGTGAGCAAGAGATAGCAGTGGATATAATTTACCTTGGTTTTAGCAAAGTTTTCAACGTTGTCTCCCATAATAGTCTTCTATTCAAGTTGGGACATTTTGATCTAGATGGGTGGACAGTCATCTGTTTGGGTGATTGGGCGTAGAAGGTAGTGGCTAATCGGTTACACTCTACTGGGAAGACAGCAACAAGCAGAGTACTGCAGGGATCTGTCCTGGCAGCCGTTCAGTTTAGTGTCTTTATCTATGACCTGGAGGAGGCAGTGGAGTGCTTGCTTATGAAATTTGCAGATGACACCAAATCACGAGGCGGGGTGGGAGGAACCGGTCAGTATGCTTGTGGACAGGCTGGAGGAATGGGCTGACAGGAACTTTATGAAATTCAACAAGGTCAAATGCAAGAGACTGAGGGACTTGATTACCCCTCTTTGCTCGTACTCATTAGCCGCAGCTAGAGCACTGTGTCCAGTTTTGGGACCCCCAGTTCAAGAAAAAACATGGGTAAACTGGACTGAGTTCAGCAGAGGGTTGTCAGGTTGGTCAGAGGCCTGAATCAGCATGTGAGGAGAGACTGAGTGAGCTGTCCTTGTTCAGCCTGGAGGAAGGATGGCTCTGAGGGGACCTAACAGCAGCTTGCCAGCTACTGAGAGAGGATGGTCAAGAAGATGGAGGCAGACTTTCCAGTGGAGCATGGCAGGAGAATGAGAGCCAGTGAGCGAAAGGTGAAACAGGAGAGGAGCTGGCTATTTGTAAGAAGAAACTTTTTCACAAGAGGACAGTCAAGCATTGGAACCCCGAGAGGCTGCAGGATCTCCACCCTTGGAAGTTTTCAGACCGCAACATAACCTCGTCGTTGACTCTTGCTTTGAGCAGGAAGCTGGACTAGAGGCCTCCCAGCATCCCTTCAAGCTGGCACCTGAAGCAAGATCCAGCTTCTGCTCTGTAGAGCATCTCTAGCAGAAGTCTGCAGAATTATTGCTTTCGTATACCATCTGACTCCCTGCTCTGGAGTCGATGCTTTTCCATGCTGATTGACTTCGTGGTCACCTCTCCAGTTGTTTCTTTGGACTGTATGCCTTGGAGGTTTGGCTGGGTCGTAGATGCTGCCTGGCCACTGAACATAAAGAGCTACTGATTTGCTTTTACTAGAACTTTGAGAGTAACTCATAAGGGCTCCTCCCAAGCCTAATTCATAAATGTGACCTATACCCTTCTTCTAAGTAATTAAACAATCAAATGTTAATAGTGTAGAGCTTAGGTGCTTATATGTATTGCTTCTGTCTGCCCACATTAGTCTGTGCTCAGAACTGATTACCATGAGTGAGTGGTGAAAGACTTGCTTAGCTGTTATTTGTAGTGTTGCAGGATCTTGGCATTTTTGAATGGTGTCTGTATGTGTCCATGAAATTCAGAATGGTGCAGTCTTTAATTGCTTTTGCTATGTTGCTAGACTGTGTTACTGGCTCTGTGGTAGCCAGTCAGAAATCCTTCCTGAAACACTATCTCTTAGGGATCAAAACTTGCAAGGTGGCACAGGGTTAGAATTTCAAAGGAGTGTCAGCCCTTAGCTATCCTGCTTTGACCACCATAGAAGCCTCAATGGCAGAGACACTGTGGTCAATAAGCTATAGGCTAAAGTTTCTTAGCAGGGAAACTGTCCAGTAGCTGGTAAGTCAGACGTCAGTCATTGTCACTTGTAATATAAAAATGCTGGCTTCTCAACACTATTTTCGAAATATCTAGGTTGTATGCATCTGCTGTGGGTAGTAAAAAAATTGGCTTGGTATCTAATTGAGCTTGTCAGATGTGGGGGAGCAAGAGGTCTTGGCTTTTGTTCCCTCTCTCAAGGATGGAAATTACAGGCTAGCCTAATTCAAAGGAAGTTGCCCAATCTCTGTTTTTTAGAATCTGATTTTTTTTTTTTTAAGCAAATTACTGAGACTGTTTTATTTGTCCTGCTCAGGTAGTGAAGAATGCAGCTCCAATTGTTATTTCCTACCTGAAATGGATCAAATTCTATTTATTATTTTTTGCCTGAGGCCTTTAATGCTAGCCACCTTTCACCTGGAAAAAAGTATCAATCTGAAGGGCACACTGTTTTGTATCTGATTTGTTTTGTTTGGTTTTACTTTCTTTAGTTTAAGCTACAATTAAGTTGTGCAGGTGATGGCATGGTGGCTGTCTGCTATAGACAACCTGCCTAATCCAGAAGGAGACAAAGCCTTTCCAGACATCTAGAGAAGCCCCGTGGCTGCAGGCCCTGGTGTTCATGGGGGAGGCTTTGACCACCCTGCCATCCATTGTGGGGGCAGGAGCACTGGACACAGCCACTGCAGGAGATTCCTGGATTGGACTGATGACAGTTTCTTGACATGGGTGATGGACAAGCCAGCAAGGGGAGGTGCTCTGCTGTCCTGTTACTCACAAAGAAGGAAGAACTGGTTGGGGATGCGAAGGTTCAGGGCAGCCCTCGCTGCAGCACCCATGAGGCGACAGAGTTTGCAGTCCTGAGAGAAGCAAGCAAGGCCTGGGCTTCGGGAGAGCAGGTTTGGGCTTGTTCAGGGATCTGCCCAGAAGGATCCTACAGGACAGTGGGGATCCCCGGAGGACAAAGGGGCTCAGGGAGGCTGGCTGAACTCCAAGGACAACCTCTTCCTCAAGGCAAAGGGGAACGACTGGACCAATGTGCAGAAAGCTGAGTGGGCCTGGCAGGAGGCCGGCAGGGTCAAGCAGGGAATTCCTGACTGGCCTCAAGGCAAGGACAGAGCACAGGGAGGCATGAGCAGGGATGGTCGGCCGGCAGGAGCAGCGTAGCGGTGCCCGAGCACACAGGCAAGAAATTAGGGAACTCTGAGCTCAGCTGGGATTGAACCCAGGGATGGACGTGCTGGGCAACGGGAAAGCCGCCTGCAAGCGGCCCAGCGGCAGAAGGCAGGCTGAGGAAAAGCCGGGCCAGGGTCTGGAGCTGCCGCTCGCGTCACA
>JAVJGI010000050.1:49726097-49748740 GCA_035590275.1 Ibycter americanus | reverse complement strand
CCTTGGAGGTGCACAGCAACAGCGTGGGAGGGCAACACGAACTCGCTGCAATGGGGGCAACCGACTCTGTATAAGGAGCCGTTTTGCTTGGTTGGTCTTAAAACTGTGATGGTACCAAAACATTGGAACAGGCTGCCAGAAGATGCTGTGCAATGTCCATCCCTGGTTGGAGGTATTCAGAACCCAGCTGGACAAGGTCCTGAGCAACCTGATGTAATCTGAACCTGTCTGGTGCCACAGCTGGTCTGCACAACTTCCAAGGGTCCTTCTGATCCAAGTTACTTTCTGGTTATGGAGGCTTAAACAGTTGTCTACCCAAGTTGTGGTTTTGCCAGATATTCAGTGAATCCTTTGTGTGTTTGACAACTATTCATCAACATAACCCAAAAGTTGAAACGGACTGTTCCCAGGATGGCAGCAACTTTTGGTGTTTGTCTTCTGTCAGAAGCAAATGTGGTAGGTGCTTCTGATATGCCTTGACTAGCAGAGGAGTACTGACTGACTGAATGCTGAAGGCTTGTGGAGATCAAGGAAGGCTGAACTGCGTAGATTTTTTTGTAGCCAGTAGTACTCCTATCAGGGCTCCACTTGAAGAGCCTCAAATTCTTTCAGAATTCAGTATCTTACAATATTAAGTTTATGGTAGAACGGGTTATACTCTGTCAGGAGGGAAGATTTTATACACACAGTCATACTGTGTGTATATGGCTGGCAGAGATATATTTCTTACTTTTCCTGGTGTCCACACTTCACCTAGGGATGCTAATGAAAACCCGAAGAACCCCTATAGAAAACTGTCTATGCCGAAAATGCACTTCCCAAATCCTATGCTTTCTGACGGCAGAAGTCACAGAAATTATCATAATTTTTTTTTCAAAGGAGAGGAATCAAGAGCTAGCCCGTTTGCAATAGGAGAATATTGGAGATCTGTTTTGTAGTCTGTTGTGTTAAGAGCGTGGGGAATGGCTTTGTTCCTTGCAGAAATGGGAAATCTCACATCTGTTTCTCCTTATGTGTCTGATCTCAGATGTGTCAGTGGCAGTGAGTGCAACTCAAGAAAGCCTCTATGTCCAGTTTAAGCTCAGGTTTTCCATCACTGACTTGACTCACTCCCTCCCCACCCCCGTCATTTCCTGTATTTTGTCTGTTCTTTATGGTCTACATATTTGTATATCAACTCCTAACAGTTGTATTGAGAGTTCTATTTGATTTTACTAGAGAGTGGCAAGCCTTCTTATGGAAGACTTTGAAAAGAAAGAGCGCTCAGTTGATCTTCTGGGAGAAGAAAAAAAAAAAGTACTAATTTATTTTTCGTGTCATACAACTAGACAATCTGAAGTCTGACATTATCATGAGAACTTACTGCTACTTTGTTTTGGTTTTGGTTTTTTTTTTTTTAATTTCTACAAGACAGGCCTAAGGATTTACTTGTAAGTAAGAGTTTATGTATCTAAAATCACTAGTGATGAAATATTCCCTGCAGTCATTGTCAAATTTTTTCAGTGTTTGGCTATACTCACTACTTATTTTGACCTTGTTTCTAATCTGAACTTAAACCAATTTGAAGTTCATTGTGTTGTCACTTTGATAGGCAGAGAAACTTTTTTTTCTCTTTGTGTAGGTAAATACATACCCGTAAGTGAAGCTAAATTAATTTGCTTCATGGAACCTTGTATTATAGAGGATGTTTTCTTGTCTGCTAATCATCTCAATAGCTTTTCTCAGAATTTTCTTGAGTTTGTCAGTAGAGTTCTTAATTTGTGACTTTGTGTTCTTTTAGTGATTAGGAGATTGCCAAGCATGGCATTAATTGTAAAATCCTTAGTCTTGCTCCATGTCTTCCTGCTGATGTATCAAAGAAATGCACAGGCCTCTTAGGCTACGGTAGTGTTCTGTGCTATTGTTTCCTCCCAAACCATTTCCTAAATCCTTTTAAGATTTCCCTGGGAAGCAGTGAGAGTTGCCATGCTGTATGTCCTATGTTCTTTGCTTCTAGCTTTTTGATTGTACAAATACCTTTAATAATTTGTATTGTTTTCTTTCTCACAGTTCACCATGGTATGGATCCATTTCCCTGTCCTCTCCTTTTTTTCTGATGTCCCCATCCTGTGTCACTTGTAGATTCTGTTCCTTATGTTCAGATTAAATTATAAAAGCCCCAGAGCCATTCCTCTTCTTCGTACCTTGCATCTTTGTCTGTTTGTTACTGCTCATGCAGATGACTTCATTAACTTACCCACAGTGAGTTTTGGTCACTTTCATCAGTAGCCTTAGCTTCATTAGTACCCACCAGTACAGATAAATTGCTTGCTTTATGTGCGTCCCATTGTGTGTGTTCAGTACATTGCAACTCATCTGCCACCATGCAGCTCAGTCAGCAAACTCAGAAAAAGCCTTTTCTGAAGTGTCTTGCAGTCTTTTTAGGTTGTGATTAACTAAAAAATTTACAGCTTTTAGTGCATTTATGTTGCTTCTGTCCTCTTCTGGATCATTTAAATAAAAATGCCAAGTCAAAGTTGCTGAAAGATGTAAGGTTTCATGTATCACTTGGCCACGATGAAAACTGGATCTTTGTCTTGTTGCTTTTTTTCAGCTTTCTTGGACAGTGCATGGCCAGTATTTGCTTTTTATTTGTGTGTCACAGTGAATTCCTCAAAATGTTCTTGTGAAGGATTGTATCCCTAAGGACCACTTGAAAGTCTAAAATACCTGTTTTCCTTTATTTTTTCCATTATTTCTGACATCTTTAAGGAATGGATGTGACATAATTTTCTTGCAGAAGTCTTTTGATATCTAGAAGAATACATTTGGAATTCACATAATGCTTTTTAGTACTCTTCCAGCCACAGCAGTAATTAGCTTGGAATGGACACATTAGATCAGTTTTGACATAATGTGTATCTTTCTCTACAGCCCCAGAGACCAAAGCAGGGTTGTTTCTTTGGTGTACTTGAGAGAGTTTAGATTTAAATGTCCATGACTCTGTGTTTCATAACTGGGAAGTGTTTATAACGTTCTGCTTAAAAAATTGTTGGGAAATCGGAGTCCATCTCTCCAAATCTTCATGATCTTACAGGTCTTTTCCAACCTAAATGATTATATGATTCTATGATTCTGAACCTTGCTTGTATTTTGCAGTTGCACATAACAGGCTCATCTGTCCTCGTTCTGTGTTTCGTCTCTGCTTTAAGTCCAAATACGACTTAACTCTTTGGTTTTCTTCCCATAACTCTGTGACTATAAACAGATAAATATTTTCTCTCTTGAAACTCTTTTTTTTCTTTGCTAATATTTATTTGCTACTGAGAAAACCAAAAAAAAAATAACATTCTAAATAAATTTACAAAGGCACCATTCCCCAACACAATTGCATTATTAGGATGGTGATGGTTATGATGGAGTTGGGGCTGTGAGGAATAGGACTAGGAGTTAATGGGATGTCAAAGTAAGAAGAGAGGGGAAAAGTTTTTTGATTAGAACATGATTTTTTGAGGGTGGGGAAGTGAAGACTGGCGATTCTGCCTCTGTGCTAAGGATTGCTGGACTAGATTGCTCTCTGCTGCAGGTGCAGGGAAGGAGGGGAGAATGTACTTCTGTTGTTTAAACACTCGTAGGTCTCCTCTCTGCCTGACAGCTGCCAAGTCCAGTTAGGGATCACTCACAGCCCGACCTTTTCGTGGTGACAGGCAGACAGCAAAATACAAATTCAGAGTTGGGGAATCTTTCTTCCCTGGAAGGTTTTCCTGCTCTCTACATGAGGAAGGATCTTTTTGTTCCCTGTCTGGACTTCTCTTGAGCTCTCTGTTAAGTTTTACATTAGTTGAGGAGATCCTTGTGCCTTTACCTGAGTGAAGACATCTGAGCACTTTGATGCTTCCTAGAGCCATGTGCGGCTTTGTAAAAATTAAATCTTATACAACAAGCCTGCCTTTTTCTGAGGAGATCACAGGATTCTTTGATAACGTAAATTGTGTTAGTACTGTTGGATTTCTTCAAAACCATTTTATCTGTTATCAATGACATCTCAATTAAAACTCTTATAGCATAAGTAAGCATATTGATTGTCTTAAACTAAAAAGTCCCTCACTGTCAATTTGCAGACGTATCGGTGAGTGGGTCATTTCTAGTGGGACCAGAAAGATCAGTTGTTGGACCAGTGCAGCGTAGCTTTTCTTCTTTCAGTTTCATGCATAATATGTGAAATTTGATGATAAAATTTATGGGTAAGATTAGTGGAACAGTAAATAAATGCAGGGAGGACAGTTATTGCTACAAAGTGTTATCTGAATCACCCAATAAAGTGGTCATAACACAGCAAAATTAGTTTTTCTGCAAGTAAGTGCAGTACATCTCTAACCCAGGAATCTGGCAGTGCCAGAGTCTGTCTTGGACAGCAGTGATTCAGACATGTTTGAAGCAGATGAAGTTGGCAGAGCACAGGCAATGGTTCATTCTTAGTTCTGGCTCTCATACTTTCTTAGATAATATTTGTTAAGACCAGGAGGAGCTGGTACATGTCCTGTATAGTGTAGGCCAGACAACTTCAACCTATTACTTCTGTGTTGAATTCAGCACAGGCACAGGGATTATGGTACTCCTGTTTCCATCTCCTACTAGCAGTGTTCCTCAAGGCTTCTGTTTCACCAGAACAACCACCAGTCACCTCTTTCCTTAGTGTAATATTACTTGTACTTCATAGTGACCGTCATTTTCTCAAATCATCTAGTAGATCACTGAATTACTGTACACTCAGAGCATTTGTTTCCTGTATCTGCTTGTTCTGAAGATTGACGCTGCTATTTCGCAGCATTGTTTAATGATAAGATAAATGGTGCTTTCAATTGCAAATACAGAAGCAGAAATGTAATGGGCACAGATCAGATCTAGCATTAGCTCCCTGTGACAATTCAAATATGTTTTCAAGTTTTACTAGTTTGACTTTGTACCACTGGACCTTACAAGTGGCTTAAAGTCAGTGTACCTTCTCACCAGGTACTCCAGCCATTTTGACTGCTAATCGTGATCAGTGTTTTGAGCAGAATCTGCTACTCTCAGGTGTGAAATAGTAGCCTCAAATATGAAGGAAGGCCGCTTCTTCCAGAATTGTTCTTCTCCAGCCATGCTATTGACAAACCAAAGACTTCTGTATCACAGCCTTACCTCTCCCATAGCCTTAGATACTTCATCTGTCACAATACTACTGTTAATCTATTTTGAATCAAAGATTTCAAGAGGCAGATTATCCCTGACTTGTTTGTTTATCTGTTTGTTTGGTAATGACAAATTAGCCATTCCTGTTGGCTAGTGCCAAGTCTGAAGTAAGGGAAGGACAAAGATGAACTGTAGACCTTAATTTCTTGTTTTCAGAGGTGTCAAGGTTAGTTAACTGGTGTTCTTGAAGGGTGAGTGTCATTACTGGGTTACATCTGGTTGTATAAAGAACGTTTGCTTGAGTAGCTCAGCTTTATGGAGAGTCCCTGCTGCTGTATGGCTGTTTTGTTCTAATTTACTTTTGGTCAGTGTCCTCCACAATATTTGATTTGGAGATATCCTTAAATATGCTTAGAGGATATTAGACAGACTGCCACTTCTATTGATTCCTCCTGAGGAATTGTAAGCCTTGTTTACTTATGTACTCATAATTTCAATCTATTCTTGTACATTTTACTTGCAACATGTGTAGTACATATAACATGTATTTGCAGTTGCATAGAATAAAATAAAAATTAACTGTAATTTAGTCTCTGTAATGTATAGGCTGAAAGTGATCTCTTAGTCCTCAAACACACAAAGGTTTCACTGAATATCTGGCAAAACCACAACTTGGGTAGACACCTGTTTAAGCCTCCGTAACCAGAAAGTAATTTGGATCAGAAGGACCCTTGGAAGTTGTGCAGACCAGCTGTGGCACCAGATAGGTTCAGATTACATCAGGTTGCTCAGGACCTTGTCCAGCTGGGTTCTGAATACCTCCAGCCGGGGATGGACTAAAACTGCATAATTTATTAATAAACTCTTCTTAGTAATTTTTACAATTTTGAAACATTTGAATTTTCACAAGAGGAAGAAAACTCTAACCAGCCTCTAGAAACACACCATCTTCCTAACGTTAATGATATCTATTCCAGTTATCCATATAGTTGTAAGATAAGATTTTACATACATGCTTCAAAGCATCACATGATGGGATGCTGCTGCTAGGAGTTTTTTGTAGTTTCTAGAAATAGATAAAGGCCAGAATGTAGAATTCAGGTCCTGAAATAGCCGTTACACATTTATAGTTAGAACTTTTGTAGAAGAAGAGAGGACAGTTGTGTGGAGCTGTGAACTCTTCAGTTAGGGCAAACCATGCAAGAAGGAGGAATTAGGCAGGCTGCACAGATCCTTATCGCGCAGACACCAAGATAACTGGGGTTCAGTTACCTGTGGCGAAAACTGAAAAAAATAATTATGTACTACCGGCTGGAGTGTCAGAGAACCTTGGAGTGTAAGAGTACCTTTATCTTTTTGAGGTAAGATGTACCAGAAACAGAGAATATTCTTCCTTGTGACATGATACTGCTGGGGCTCCCTTTCAGTTTTCCTCTCACTCTTGAGGGGAAATTGGGAAAGTGTATGAAACTGAAACATTGTCATGCCTTCAAAAGGTTATTGCAGTAGCAGGGTGAGAAAGCAAAAGATTGTAAGAACAACCAAAACTGGCCTGAGTGGAACTTTGATGTAGCCTAGTATGCTATCTTCACAGTGACCGTAACATATACCTAGAGAAGAGTACAGACACAGGCAAGTACGATTCTTCTTCCCAGTACCCTCCCAACCTGCAGCCATTTGCAGTTCAAGGAATTTTGTTCAGTGCAGTAGTATCTTTGTTAGCTGATTTTAGAGTTTATGCTTTCTTAACATCTTATAACGCTTAACATCCAGTTTGGTTATAGGAATGGAATAGGAAATACCCTTTCACTTTCATGTGGTGAGAGATGTAAAAACGTGGAATATAAATATTTATTGAAGATTATTGCTGCTTCTATGAACTACAGAAATTTCATTAGATCCTGGGTCCAGTACCCAGCGAACCAGCTGGAAAGGTTGTATCACAGCTGTAGTGTGTGCTTCATCTTGAGGTCACAGCTGTAGTGTGTGCTTCATCTTGAGGGCTGCGTAGGCCAGCTCCCTGCTTCATGGTGTGCCGAGGAGTTCATGAACTGACCATGCTGGAATGTGGAGTTAAAAGACTGAAACTATGTTCTGGTTCCGGAATTTTAATTGACTGCATGATTAATTTCCTCTGTGTGGAAGGAACTGAGGATTCTTTTCTTCTATGTGGGACAGGACAAAAGCATTGGGATATTTTGTTGGGTCCGAAGATTTGTATTCACTGTGGGGAGGAAGCATTACCTAGCTGCCTTTATTCTGCAAGCTGTCTGGCAACTCCTTGATGTTTCCAGGGCAATGCTTGGTCTTCGTGCTTTGCTCCTGAAAACTTTCATGTTCTTTTATTATTCTGCTGATACTAAGACTTTGTGAAAGAATACAAGCAGTTAAAAATATAGTGGTTCATTTAAAGCTGAACAGTTTTCGGCTCCATGGTTTCCGCTTCTCCAAAGTGTCGGTCCTGCTGTAAATAGAGCAAGTCTTCTAGCGTCTTGAAGCAAACAAATAAGGTTGAAAGAGACATTTATTTGGTAGTCTTGATCAGTCTAAATACAGAAGAGAGAAAGTGTTCTGCTTCAGGCTTGAAAAGAAAAATATAAGAAAGGGATGACAAAAAACTGTAAAATGTGTGAGCAGTACGGAGGAGGTGCGTGCAGAATGCCTGCCCACTGCTGCTCCAGCTATGCCAGAAGGTGGCATCAAATGAAGCTCACAGAGGGCAGGTTCAGAATGAGCAGAAGGAGGTACTTCTTCACAAGCCGCCTGCTGAGATTCTGCAACGCTGTGCTTCAGGCTGTTGTAGGTACTAAAAGGCAACAACTTTCAAGTGCTGTCAGAGACACAATACTAGGATAGATGACTGTTGGGATGACCTCATACAACAGCTCTTCTGTCCTTGCAGAACATGGTGAAGAGGTGTATGCCTGGTGTCTCTCACATAGGTGTTTGTGTCTTACGCCAAATTAAAATGGTAGACTTCTGATTCTAAAGCAAAATGGGAATACCAGCTAGCTTTTAATTCCTATAGAAAAGAAGTATTCTAACAGTTAAATATTTTAGTTATATAGGTGAAACCTAGAGTGAACATCATAGAAATAGACAAGGCAGTCCAGTAGATTTATTATAATTACTTAGAACTGTAAGTAATTTATTGTATGGTTTGCCTGCATGAGTTACTGCCAATTAAGAACTGACTTTTTTGTGTAAGGGTGTACTTGCCCATTTCTAAGCTCAGATTGTTAGGTCTTCCTCCTAACCTACTTCATAGCACCTCACTGCTAATGTCTCTGGAAGAGGGAAAACAAAGAGGGGGTTTGTTAATAGAACTAAGGTAGTTTAGCTAATGTATGAAAATACCAATAAAAGTTGGCAAGACCGTAAGTTGGTGCCTCATAGCTGATCACATCAAAACTTTGATGTGAAGGTGAGTTCCACCTCAGCCAGGAAGATGTGTGGACAAAGGCTGGCTTCCTAAATGGCAGTTTTTACTTTGGATGGGTAACACATGTTTCTCAAAAGTAAAGATGAACCCACCCCCCATCCCCACCCCCTTTATTTTTAGTCTAGAGAGATGCAGCGCATTTGTAGTTTGTAGGGCGAATTTGCTGCACTTGGCATGGCCAAGGGCAGTGGTTCCGAGGCTGCTTGTAGTTAAGCCTGACTTGGAAGCAAGCAGCCCTGGTGTGGGTCCATCCGGGAACTTCCAGAGTTCATTAACGTTAGTCCTGTGCTCTGGCCTTCCAGTCACAGGCTTGTGCCCTGCCACTGAGACCTGCCCCGCCAGCTGGGAGCTGCTGTCTCGGGGATAGCCCCTCAGGGCACGTCTGCCCAAGGGCTGGGCAGGCGGCAGTGTTGCTGCTCTGGAACACGGCAGGTGCTTGTTTCCAGTGCTCGGATATTCCTTGCTTCCTTCTCAGATCCGGGAGCTGGTTCCTGAGTCGCAGGCCTACATGGATCTGTTGGCCTTCGAACGCAAACTAGACCAGACCATTATGCGGAAGCGTGTGGATATTCAGGAAGCGCTGAAGAGGCCAATGAAGGTATGTCACGAAAAATTTGTAGACTGAGTTAGGGGGAAAAGAAATGATCCTGGCATTAAATGATGGAGTGATCTTTGCAGTAAATGTCATGTTAACAGAGCTATTTTAAAACGGGTCAGACAAAGCTCCTAAGAATAAGCAACTGGGGAGCAGCATGCATGGAAAAGTGGTGGAAAAGGTTCTGTGGATACTACCAGCTCTAGCTTCTGAAAGCCTTTAATAAGGGGAATAACAGCTTTTGGATAAGTAAACACTGGTTTTGGAATTTTGCATTGCAATGATTACAAAGAAGAAATGAAGTGAAGAGACTAGGGGTGTGTGCTGAAGCAATGTGTTAAATTTCTTATTAGAATTCAGTCAAAAGCTAAACTTGTGGAATAACAGGACATATAATGGGAGGAATTACTTACAGAAAAATTGTTAAAGATCCTGCGAAAATGTACACATTTACATAGTCTGTGAAAGGATGATTCATATAAGAAAAGAGTGGATGACATTTTCTGCAATTTGTATTAGATCAATTCTAGCACTTTGCTGTTCATAATATCCTACTGAAATGGTCTTTTCCTAAGTTTTCTGAGTCTATTCAACTGAATCATGAAAAAGTTTAGGTGGGAGGAAACTGTGGAAGTCATCTAGTTCAACCTCCTGCTCAAAACAGGGTTGTCATGGCCTTGTTGAATTTTGAAAATCTCTTAAGGATGGAGGTTTCAAAGCCTCTTCAAGCAGTCTGTTCCAATGTTTGGCCACTCTTGTTGTAAAGAATTTTTTTTCATGTCTTTTTTAAGTTCTTGTGACTGTACTGAATGCTCATACTCATTCATGTAGTAAATCCTGTAGTACGAAGAGTTTGTAGCTATATGTCTACTGTGAAGTAAAGCTATCATTCTTGTCTGTACCACAGTAATGGGAATCAGCCCAACTAAGACTGAGGTTCCATTCTGTTTGTCACTGTACAGGTATCTGGATGAGATGTGGGAGGCTGTTACCTCTGATGTTTTTCCAGTCGATACATCGGAAATGGGGGGGAAAAAATGGAAGAAGTGAAGTTCCTTTAGCATACGTATTTTATAGACAGGAAACTGAAGTGTGGATGGTTTAAATCACAAGTTTGTAGTAAAAAAGCGTTGTATATACTAGATTGGACTCTCAGAAGGAATAATTTGGCTTAACTTCTTAATGTAGGTAGAATACCATTATTTTAAACCAGCTAGGAACTTGGCCATGTTTGAAAGTAATTGAAGACTTAGACTCGCATTCATAAATCTGCAGGAAGCTGTTTATTCTGTGGCAAACTCTTTACCTGAGGAATTGACCAGTACATGAGGTCGCAGCTCTGAGCTGTACAGTGGGGATATTCAGGGCCTGTAAAGGGGAAGGGTATAGGAGGCGCGACACTACAGAAACTGCAGACAGAAAATTCTGTTTCCATCTAGGGCTCAGCAAATACATTTTAAATATCAGTTACTCAGCTAGCTAACATCTAAAGAATGATCAGACAGATGTTTTTCAAATTCATGTCTAGACTTAGCATGTGGCAGCTGTGAAATTCAAGACCTGTCAAAACGCAGCTAAGCCTAGATAAATTTGTGTTGTTCTGATGTTAAGTATTTTAATTTTATTATAGTTGGAGCATTGGTAACAGCAATAAAAGTTATCTCTGCATTTCCATCTCTTATCAAACCTCTTGTAATTTTTAAATATTTGCCTTAAAACAGTGGTTCCCAAACTAGGTTTGTAATCCTCAGAAAGCTTTAAGTTTGCGTGAGGTCTGTGCTAATGTGTAGGTAATATGCAGGACTGCTCGGCATTATCAGTTGTAATTGCAGTTATCATATTGCTTGCAGTGATTGAGTTGTAGCTAGAAAGAGTCTTTGGGAACCACAGGCATATGGGTTAGTGTTGCTCAGGCTGTTTTTTTCTGTCTGAAGACTTAATTATTCTGGAGAAATTTTAGGGGGAAATGTTTCAAGCTCTTTTGGTTGCAGGCAGTGCATGAGATATGCTGGGCCTTCTGTGAACAGTTGCACTGTTGAAACAGACGACAGCTGTGGGATTGCTTGGAAAGCGAGGAGACCTTGGGGCTGTGAGGCTGGTTGAATGCGGGGAAATGGCCTTCACCACCTGCTGGCTCACTCTGCCACTGTCAGCAGCCCTGCTCAGCTGCCAGCTTTTCCAGTCTAGGTCCTGCCTTGTCTTTTTCCTGCGTGCTGGGCGCTAGTGTGTTCTCTCCTCCTCTTCTGTCAGTCCTATGTTCTTGGACTACATCCATCGCGAGATTCTCAGAATTCCATGTCCACAGAGCAGCATTTGCTGCGTGCCACTTGTCGCAAGAGTCCTTGCATGGACTTTATGGAAGACCCACCTGCTCACGTGCTCAGAATTCCAGAAAGGACTTTTTAGGAGGGATTTAGGCAGATGGGGCAGTTTGAGTGCAGTGTGGCTAGAGGTGCAGATATAGCAAGCTCTGTGGCCTGAAGGAAACAGAAGCCGTATGGCTCAACTCCAGATGAGTAGAGTCATTAAAGAAGAATGCGTTAGTGAAAATCTGGACCGCTAGGGCCATGGTGGACTTTGGGAGTGGGATTTGTTTGGCTAAGTATAGCATCTACGTCATATTTATTTATATGTAAGCTCATCACTCTGGGTTCCCTTTAGAGCTGAGAGATCTATTTAGTGTAGGCAATGGAGTTCAGGGTTCTTTTCATACAGAAGTGGACGTTTAGAAGAATATAGATAAATCATGCCCTAACAAGTGCCTGTTTCTCTCCACTGTCTAAACCTGAGATAACTGTAGTCAGTTGTGGACATAAACATAGTTTTAAGACCTGAGATTAGTTTCATCCCAAGGTTTGAATCAGGAGTCACCTGGCTGAAAGAAGGTTATCTAGTGACCCATCTGACAAGCAAGGCTCTGGCTTCAAGCCCTGGCACCACAGACAGTAGTTTGGTTTCACCCAAATCAGACACTGTTGTCCAGGGACAGTCACTTTTTCACAGTGAACTAGTGTGGGACATTGAGTTCACCAGACCTGTGTGTAGTTGCAGTTCCTCAGACTAAATTATTTACTCCCAGGTTCTCCATTTTTAGGTTAAAAAAGAGTAGTAGCATCTGAATACAATGATGATGTCTCTCTGCCGGGTATTGTAAATTGAGATTCATTCCCTGCTTTCAGGTTTTAAGATGACTGAGGAATTGCTGTTGGGTTGTTGGCAGAAGGGAATGTACGTTTCTTCTGGAACACTAAGGTTTCTGCCTGATCCTCTGCCCTCTCAGGCATGACTGGGGTTTTTTGCCCGGTATGCCTTGTGTCCGCAGCACCTCGTACCTGAGCTCTGTAGTTCTGCTGTTTTAAGAGACTCTCATCTTTTCCATGTACTGAGTTTTGAACCTTGAACATTCAGGGGGTATACTTAGGGGCAGAAGAACAATTTGTGTAGATTTTTGTGTCATACTATGAACCCTACTGTCATTGAGCTCCTGGAATCAAACCTGCACTCACTTCAACCAATAAATGCAGTAGGTATCATTTACACCAACTTGAGCAAAGCATGTTATTCATTCTTCATGGGATGTTGCAGAGAAAGAGGTGGGGATTACTCAAGAAAATTTAAGGTGACTGAGAGCAGTGGCAGCTCTGTCACTCTTTAGCTTTTGTAGATTCCCCTCTGCATTTTGAGGTCTGTGGCCCATGGGCAGCGTGCTTCCTTTTCTGTGATTGTCGTGCAGGTCTTGGTGCTGTCTGGGATTAGTCGGAGGGATTTCTGCTATACAATAGTTTCCAGTTGATTTGAGACATCATTAAAGGTGAGGTTTGTTACTTTCTTAATAACAATCTTATATTTAATATGATGTGACTGAGAGAAAAAAATCTTTGGATAGGTCAGTAGCTTGAATTCCCTGTAGCAACAGAGAAGTTCTAGTGTTGCTGCAGAAGACCCTAATGACATCTCATCTGGTTGTAAAGCTGGAATACGGTGTCGTTGCTGCTCAAAATGAACAGTTGAAACTAGAATGATCATATGAAAAAAGAACTTCTAGAACAACCTAGGGAAAGGAAGATTCAGTTTGTGAATGTCGCTTGGCTTTTATGTGTGAACACACAAAAAAAATCAGAGGGACTGGCAGTGGCTGCCTTTTACGTAGAGAGGAAGAAAAATATTGATGTTTTGGCTGAAGGACAATGCTGGCACAAGAATAAATGGGGAGAAGGTGACCGAATAAATGTTACGCTTGAAATTAGAATTGTCAGAGAAGCAAAATTCCTCCAAATCAAGGAGGGGAAACAAAGATTTCATTTTGAAATTGTATCTTCATGGGTTCTGAGAAGTATTATGTGATACACACCTGTAACCTGGACTTATGTTGCTGCCAGCTCAGTGACCCTGGGGTCCATTGGTGTACTCCATCAAGCACTACAGTGGTTTTGAGAAGGTATTTTAAAGCTCTTCAGGGGAAATGTCTGCACAAGCCATTTAAAGTAGAAATATGTTGAAGGCAAAAGAGAACTTACGGCAATTTCAATTTAAACAATTTATTGAAGGAATTTTATGAGGAATTTTCTCATCTTTAATCATCAACCATAAAATTTACAAAATTAAAAAAAAGCCAAATAGCTTACAGTTTCCCTAGTGTGAGAAGATCAGTCTGGCAACAGATATATGCTCCAATTATTATGCAGTTATATATTGGGAGAGTTTGGTCATGGCTTGTGGTTGCCTTACCATCCTTAGCCTTAACATGTGTATTGATCTGCAGCCACCCAGTCTTTGACGGTCATCTCAGAGTCAGTGGGCTTTAGGTGAGTCCACCTCCTTTTGGACACCCCTGAACTTGGCCCTAGGAGTTGCCAGGTTGTCTTCTCTAGACTGATCGGGCGGTTCTTACAGGTGTTATTATTGAGAGGACTGAGTTGCCAATGGGACCACACCAACATGTGTTACTGCATTCCCAGCTGGCTTGCTGCCTGGATAGTTACTCAGTGTCAGGGGCTGTGCCTGCAGCCTTACCGTACTACACGCTGCTTTTAACTGGTTAGGACTGTATCAAGCCACTGGGCAGCAAGTTCCTTGGCCTCGACACGAACAGGCAAAGTACGTGTGCATTCTTCACTCATCACAAACTAGCTTAACTGTTTGACGAGAACGTGGCTACATCTTGGCTAATCACCCTCCCTCTCCCACATGCAGTGGCAACAGGAGTTACAAGGCTGGTGTGGATCTGTCCTTACTAACAGTGAGCAGTAACAGGATCACAGATTGGTTGAGGCTGGAAGGGACCTTTGGAGGGCATCTTGCCCAACAGCCCTACTCAAGCAGGGCCACCTAGAGCTGGTGGTCCAGGACCATGTCCAGATGGTTTTTGACTATCTCCAAGGTAGGAGATGCCACAGTCTCTCTGGGTAATTTGTTCTGGTGCTAAATATTTCATAGGAAGGTGCCAGAAAGCCTTCCAGCTGTAGGTGACTGTTGCACCTAAATTCCAGTAATCGGAGATCAGTTTATATTAAGACAGAAAGGTCTGACATCTCTTAAAATTCTCACGTATTGATACGACTGGATATTCCTGGGATCTGTACATAATACAGCCACTCCAACCGCTTCCCTGGTTTTTTTGCTGGTTTTGTTTGTTTGCTTGTTTGTTTGGGGTTTTTTAAAGAGTTTTTGGTTTTGGTCTGACAGGTGGTAGTTCAAAGAGACCAGTTAATACTGATTAATGTGCATGTTTATTACTGCTAGAGTAAGATATCAGAGATGTAATACATTTTTCATTATGTCAGGTCTTCTAAGTCAGTGCTGGATGTCCTTTAAAAAGAACTGCCCTGTTTGATGAATGATTAGTCTGTGCTGCACAGGAAATTGAACAGGACAATAAAGTCTCTTTTGGCTTAAAGACCTGTAAGTTCTAAATCTGTGTTCTGTGACCGTGAGTTCTGTGGGTTAACTGTGGTTCATGATGCTTCGTGTAGCATACATGACATACTTCCATTAATCAGGTTTGAATTTATGGTCTTGTGGCATAATTTTGTGTATTCTGCTTTTTGGATGGTGAGATAAGGAAAACGCAAACACCTAATCTCCTTCTTTAGATCAGCCCATATTTTAAGTATGTCTCTCAGGTTCTTCAGTGTCCTCTTTTCTTAGGCAAAAATATTGAGTCCCCCCTATCACTGCAGAGAGAATTTTTCAGTGCTCCCAGCTGTCAATCACCTGTCAATATACACCTCCCAATCCTCTTCCCGAGACAGTATAGTCTGCCAAATAAGCTGCTATAACTGATTTTATAGAGTATTGTGCATACTATTCTCCATTTTATTCCTCTATAAGATTTGTCTGTCTTTTTTGGAGTTTTTATTTTTAGAAGTTTTTACAGAACTGTATATAGGTGTATTTCATGAGTTGGTGTGATTTTGAACTCACTAAATATTGAGTAGTTCCTTTTAGTGTTTATGATACTTGCATATTCTACCAAGTCACTGATTTTCCTGCTTTGGGTTGGCTGTTTTTAAGTTCTTGTCCATCTTTTTGTTGTCATGAGTTACGTAACCAATTTTGTTTCTTTTACAAATCTTGACATATCTGCCACTACTCTGAGTGAGTGATACCTCTATATTCCAGTTCTGATATGGACACTCTCTGTTTAATTTGATGCTTTTATAATGGTCAGACTTGAACACTTGTTATCAGTGGTCATTGTTCTTTGTCTCCTGGTTTCTAGGCTCCGTGCTACTTTATCTTCCACTGTTCTTTTTGCTTCCTAAAAAAGTTTTTCTGAGACCATGAAACAATTACTGTGGATGCGAAGACAGAAACAGATTTTAATCTTTCCTGTGCTTTATGCATGAGCTTTTTATGCTGTGTAGAGGTACATAGAAATCCATCCTTAAGATGCACATAGAGAGCTCTTAACACAATACTAGTCATAGGATTGGCAGCCAGATTTCCTTGGTTCAGTCAGCGAAAGACTGCTGATAACTTAGTTAATTTGCTTGAAATCCAGAGCACTACTTCCCTGGAGGGGTCCTGGAGATATCGTGTCCTGCCTGAGAGTTCACTGAAGGAAACTAACTTCAGCAGTCGATGGAGGTTTGTCTTCGGGATATCACACAGATCATCATTATCTTTAGATGCTTAGTTTCTGAGTTGACTTTTTAGGGGTTTAATGCTAATGGAAACTGAAAAAAAAAATGCAGCGCTATAAAGCAGAGGTAGTTTTCTGAAGAATTTGATGGATTTCCAGCTTTTCCCCCATTTACTTCAACTTAAAGCTGTATTGATTTGTGTGAAGATGACATTGAAGAACTTAGAGAGGGAAAAAGCTGTAGTTCTGCTGCTCCAGCATTCCTGTCAGCCTCCTGTTTAGATCTGTTTCATTCCACATGAGCTCTCCTGCCAATTGTGCTGCTGTTGTAGCTGAGACCTTTGCAGTAGTTCATCGCTGACATGACCAATTTTCTGTCACATATGCTTCTTTTTTCCTTTCCTTTTTCTCAAGGAGAAATTGTAAGTGAAATACAGTGCTTTTTGGGGAAGGCTTTTCTCTTTAATAAGACTGCTATTTCATGTTCATTGTGCTGAAGACAATCTTACACTTAAGAGAATAAGCAGATTAAGCATTTATTGATTTTTGGACAGGAGGTTAGTTGATTCACAATGTTGATCAAGTCTCTGTGAAGTTCTGCCCTGCTGAGCTTTGTTTGTCTTTGTGGGTAGTAGAGTTCCAGTGTGTCTGAAGAGATGAAATGTGATGCTTTCTTCTTGCCCTAGAGCTGTAAGTTTTCCCTTTATTTTTTGCTCCAGGTTACTGAGGATCATACCAGTAGAAAACAAGGCCACAGGTTTTGATTGCTTGCTTTTCTGTTCTCTGAGAAGCCGCTGTACAGAGAGGACAATAGATTTTAGATCTGTACTATAATGTGCATTGCTAAGAAATTTGCAGAATCTGTTGAAGGGCAGTGGCTTCTTGCCCAAGTACATTGCACTGCTGTATTTAAACTGCAAAATAACCTAGTTGCACGTAACTGGTGTTGTTACCATTTCCTGCCTGGATGAGATAGAGTTCAACTGGAGATGAAAGAATACCTCACTCTCAGAGCCTCTGGGTATAAACTTGACATTACTGTGAAACCCAGGAGTACTGAGAAGTGAACTGAGCGCAGTGATTTTGGGTGTGTGTCTTCAGCCAAGGAGACTTTATGGTCTGTGTAGTGGCTATAAAACCCCAGCCAGCACCATTTTGGTGCTCTTCTTCCTTGAGCTCAATTTTTTTCTCTGTATCATCGCCGAGCTGATGTTTTCCAAGGCTGGACATCCTTACAACAGCAATATAGCTGCGAGTGTGAAGTTGTTACTCACTGGGTGGATCCCTTCAGGAGGGATTCAGACTATACTCTTGGATCTCTGCCAGGATCTTACTTCGTCAGGTGAGCTGGTAGTGACTCACGGCTGACAGGAGAAAAGTCATCATGGTCCAAAGAAAATGTTCATTTGTAGAGCTATGGTTCAGATGTGTTGTTGGAGATTACTGCACGTATTTTCTTTAAATGCCACTGCTCAGACTATGTGTTGCCACTGTTGGTGCTAAGTGTACGTAGGGCAAGTTACAGCGCTATTGTCTAGTTCCTGGAACTGGAAGGTGAGATAGTCCGCCTCCCAGAACATCTTGAGCAGAGCTGTTCCCAAGTAGCTTCTATGACAAGCCAGTGGTGCTGGCAACACTAGGCATGTGTAAGAAAGAGGTGGTAATGGGAATTCTGGGAAGGACAGAAAGAAGGGAAAAATGGAGCAGCAACTCATAAGGGAGCAAACAGGAAGGTGACATCTTGGCAGCAGTTTCAGAAAGGTAGTTGTGAAGGCTTCAATGTTTCTGGATCAGTACAGAGGAGGACTTGTTTGGCTGTTCAGGCAACATTCATGGCCAAATACCTTTTTCACAGTTTTTTAGACTGCCTACCAGAACATCTTTGGCAGATCTGGCTGCGATCTGCAGATCAGGTCTAGAGTTACCGCAATTGGATGGCTGGTACCTGTTTGCAGTTGGCTATGTAGGTTGCTTTTAAAGGGTGGTGGCCCAGCTGTAGAAAGGAAGGCTAGTGTTTGTCACATCCTAAGGTGCTCTTGGCCTGGTAGAGCCCTCAGAGGGAGGGGGAGATTGTACCAGCTGGAGTGCAGGGTAGGGCAGTCAGCAAGGCAAAAAGAATGAGGGACTGCCTCATTGAGTAAGAAGCTGGAAGAAAAAGCAGAGATTTGGAGTCTCCGTAGAGAAGGCAATAGCACAAATGCAGTTGGATCTTAAGGAATAAAAAGAGACGATTCTCTGTTTTTCCCCAGAAATGACCCTACAGAGTTTTCTGCAACCCTGGAAATCACAGAGTTGCTGGAATAAGAGCAAGGCTGAAGAAATGAACCATTTTCAAGGACATGTGAGCAGAGAAAATTTGGTTTACAAAACCTTTTTTTAATTTGTTTTTCATTTTATTTATTCCATTTTACCTGGCAAATGTGAGTTTTCTTTATGTTCCCTTATTCTGCTTTGTGTTCTAATAAAAAGATTTTTATTAGATTTAAAGCCCATTCGGTGTTGGGGTCCTCTTGCAGCTGTGGAGTTGCCCTGCTTGACTGACTTCCTGATGGGTCAGAAGCAAGGATCGTCCTGTGGTTGCATTTGGGAGATGATCACTGCCTTAATAGTGTTGCAGATCTGCAGTACCTTTTGGGCCAAAATCTGAAGACAACCCCCACGGTGCATGTTACATGTTTTGCTTGTTGGATAGAATATCTTTGCTTAGCAGAGACTAAAGGCTCAGCATTCCACAGAATGTACAGGTTGTCAGTAGTGTCTGTAATGTGTGGGAGTCAAAGGCTAAATGGTTTTTGATCTAAAATCAAGATATGTAGAAAGTAGGACAAAAGATAACTTTAGAGATAGCCGTTACTTAGGATTTTTTATTCAAACTTATTCCAAGTTTCTTTCTGATGACAATGTGGAGGAAGCGGGCTTATTTATAGAGGTTACGGTGAGGAAAGGATTAAATTTGAGAAAGAGAATTTGTTGTGGAGAAGAAAACCCTGTAAATAGAAGAGAGAGATGTGGGAGAAACAAACATGATATGCAGACTCTGACTTTGGCGGAGCAGGGAAAGTGTAGGGAACCCAGCACGAGACCAGTTCTGAAAATGTAAGCTGCATCTGGCTTGTGCATGACTTGAAAGAAGAATTGTAAGGGGTTAGCAAAGGGAAACAGTGGAAAGTATCAGGGAGAGGTATTTCACAGTGGAGTTAGGTGTTGTGACTAACTTGGCATTGGGTGGACTGTACCAGGCAGCTCGAGCCTGAAAGCTAGGAGAAAGGAAGACATCTAAAATATTCAGATTGGAATAAGGATGTTATTGCAGAGGATGACCTTAGTGATGAAATGTCAAACCAGAGGAAACAGACACGGTTCCTATCTGGATATGGGGAGATAGGAGGAGAGAAGGTGTTTCCAGGGTATAAGGGAGAATGGAGAGAATGTCTTTGGAAATCGAAAGAAGAGGAAATGTAATCAGTGATACAAACCTGAAATATCAGTGGAGTAGCTAGGAGGGACTGTTAGAAAAAAAGCTGCTTATGTGTATAGATACAGTTTTGCAAATAATCCAAGTGGGGATAAAATTTAGGAACGGTGCATAAAATGTGCAAGTTAATTTGAAGAGTTGTGAATTAAGAAATGTGAAGTCCTTCACAAGTCCTCCAGACCAAATAAAGATTCTGGGGCATTAAAAAAAACATTTTATGTAATGAAAGAGCACTTTAGCAACAGAAGTCCAGTAGGAGAGGATGGCGAAAGAATATGGATTTCCAGGAATATTTTTCTACCTATCTGACCATTCTCATCTGTGTCAATCTGTCATTTTCTGGACTCGTGGCACTTTTGAAAATCCTGTTCCCTGTCAGTGCATGCTATTGACACTCCATTTCCATCAAACCTTTCTGACGCTGTCTTCTCTGGATTTGGCAAAATGTAGTAATTTTCTTGCTCCTCTTCAGCCATACATCTCTGCCTCCCACATTTCTCTATGCTATACTAGATTTTTAGTTTCCTGACCTGATGTATGTAACTTCCTGCTCTCCTATATGTGTGTCTGTGTGAGTGTGAAAGCTTTACAAGACTACTCCTTTCTTATGTTGTATGAAGGTTGTTTTGACTGCGTTAACTTGACAACTGTAGCCTTTTCATCATTATAAGCAGATATCATATAAGCAGATATTTGAGATTAGAGTCCCAAAGAAATTTTCAGCAGTATCTTTTCTGGAACCCATGCATCAGAGCTGATGGCCAGGTTTTCCACATGGTGCACAGGAGAGAAGAGCACTGGGAATTAATATAGCCTTAAGCCAGTACAGTGATGGGGAAGCCTTAGATAGCCTGTAAAAATGACAACAGATAGGCGTGATTGTATCTCTCTCAGACCTGAGCACCTGGGTTAGGGGTAAAGCATGGTGCCTTCCTCTGCTCAGGTTTCACAGCAAGTTGGACCCGCAACATGTCTGGTTAGGGTGAAAGGCAGTCAAAGAGGAGGGTTAGGCGGCAGGGCTCTGTGTGTGTGTGTATTTGGGGGTGTGTCTGTAGGAAGACTATTTCCAGGCTCTGTATGATAGTAGAATGAAGCTGGACAGAGATGTGCCCGGCACATCATTTGCAGCATTAGCTGTATTTGTGACTGCCACTTACAAATCTGAACTGATGCAACTATGAAAGGCATTCACATAGCAAGAGGTTTGTAGTTGAGTTTTAGCAATCTAGCTAGTATCTAGAACAGAAGGGCATCATATAATGCTTTTCTTACAATGATTTCTCAGATATCTAATCCAGAAGGAGAGGAGGTATGGCCTTATGGGCTTGCCCATGCAACCTGCTGTATTTCTCCACTTACAGTGGATCTTCGCATGTTTGTATAGCCAATTGTTTTTGAAAGGAAGTTTCAGACTCAGCTCTTCAGTGTATTCTCTTATACATAACCAAATCTTTAATTCTGGTGTAACCTGGTGCAACTGTACTAAACACGCAGATTCTCTCCTAAATGTGTAACTGTCACCTTTCCTGTGGCTTCCTCAGGTCTTGGACTTAAACTGGACATGTACTTTTCTTTTCTCTATTTGTATAACAGCAAAAGCGGAAACTGAGGCTTTACATCTCCAACACATTTAATCCTGCAAAATCTGACGCTGATGACTCTGATGGCAGCATTGCTTCATGGGAGCTGCGAGTGGAGGGGAAGCTCCTGGATGATGTATGACTCACCTGTGCTTCACTGGGGCTGGCAAGAATCTAGAGATCATCCTGTGGGGTGGTAGACTTTACTGGGGACGTCAACTCAGACAAGATATCTCTGAATGGTAGCATTGGCTTGTTGGTGCTGGGAAGGCGCCACGTCCAGCCAGAGTGAGGGATCAGGACGTAACAGGAATGTTGGGGAGGGCTGGGGAGGGCAGCAAGAAATGGAGCAGATTTAAGCACAGGACCAGTAGTAGGAGGTGGAGAGAACAGAGCTGAGACAATATCCTTGTAAGTTATGGCAGGGTTCAGGTCACGAGAGATGTGATAAGTCAGGCCTACGGCACACATCGTATCTTGTGAAGAGTAGGATAACAAGGAGAAGCAAGTAGTTCATATTCCTAGGGAGGACAAGAGGATGCATGGATGATCGGAGCAAGAATGGAAGAAAAGTATTAGCAGAAACCTCAGTGATGAATTTAGCTTTCCTCAGAGAAGGCTGGACTTTCCCAATAAAGGTGTCACCAATTTGAATAGACCTCACAAGCTAAGTATTTGATAGGATAAACAGATGGAGAACGTGCATGTATGGAGAGGGCAAGGCTTTCAAGGCACATCTCGCTGTCTGGAGATAACTGTACATGAATCAGAATCATAATCTTGCTGGAGGATGAAGGGATGACAAAGTGCAACATCTGAAAATTGAAGTTAGACAAATTCAGTTTAGAAATCAGAGCGTATATTTTAAAGAGTTTCTTTATTGGAACAAAATAGCTTCTCAGTTACTGGCAAATTTTAAATCAAAGGAGGATGAATTTCTAAAAGAAATTAAGTAAGAAATTAATGGAAATCCTGTGAACTGCATTCTATGGAAAGTCAGATTATGTGATTATAGACTTCCTAGTTTTTAACTTAGTATGAGCTGTGTAGTAAAGAGCTGTTTACTGGAAATGGAAAGGCAGAATGTGAAAGGAAATACTACTGCTTAGAGTATGATTAATCTGTAAAATTTACTGTCATCTGATAAATCAGACAAAGAAATTAGCAGTCATCCAAAAAACAAAGCTGTTAAAATAAAAGGTATACAGTGGCCTTAGAATCCTAGAATGGTTTGGGTTGGAAGGGACCTTAAAGACCACCCAGTCCCACCCCCTGCCACAGGCAGGGACACCTTCCCCTAGCCCAGGTGGCTCCAA
>JAVJGI010000050.1:49684995-49706882 GCA_035590275.1 Ibycter americanus | reverse complement strand
TGTCCATTTTTTCATCCACCGGTACCCCCAAGTCCTTCTCTGCAGGACTGCTCTCAATCCCTTCATCCCCCAGCCCGTATTGATACGGGGGGGTTGCCCTGACCCAGATGCAGGACCTTGCTCTTGGCCTTGAACCTCATGAGGTCACATGGGCCCTCAGAGAAACACAGGTAAGAGACCTTTCAGTCCATTTCATTCACCCTCCATTGATTTCATCATTTTGCATAGCTTAAAACTCCATCCTCACTTAGACATGACAGTGCAAATGCCTGAAAGCCATCCAGGCCCCTTCCCAGTCAGTGGAGAGGAAGAGGCGCTCCCAGATGCGCTTACTCTCAGTGTGAACATCTGGAAAGGATTGGGGGTTTTCTGATATTACCTGAAACTTTTTATTCTAGTATCAAGATGAAGGGAATTGGTGTACTGAGAAGAAGTCTGATATAATGGTTCTCAGTTCAGACTAATTTCCTCAAAGTCTTTTTTTAATGGGAAGATGATTTATATAGCATACGTGTCTCACCAGCACCTACGGCAGCACCCACACTGATCCAGACTGGTTACTTTGCATTTACTATAGCTTTTGTGCATGTCATAGTCAGTATGGAACCTCTTTCTTCTTTCTGGGTCCTCCATTAATCACAGGCATGTAATTGCAGGGGAAGGGAGGGGGTTGCAGCTGTCCAATATTTTAGGATCATAATGAGGGACAGCCAATGTCCATACCTTAAAATTTATTAACATGTGCTTAGGGATTTAGTTTTTGTGTTACAGCATCTTGCTGTACATTCTGCCTGTGTAGGAATGGATAAAATCTTGGTGATTACAAGTCCATCTTTAGGTTTATAAATTCAGTACTTGGCTCCTAGTGTTGCCGTTGAGCGACTTGGAGCGCACTGCTGTAATGCTACTCAATGCTGCTCAGTAAAATTATTAGTGGCAAACTATTGTGTAGCCAGTAGGGGTTATTTAGTTGTTAAATCTGTTGATCATCAGCTCTTAATAATTATATAATGCATAGTTACCTGCTATGATGAACTTTATGATAATTATGAATTAGTTTTTATTAGTTAATTGTTACTTATCTGACATATTGATATCTGAGCTCATGCTGGTTGTTCAAATTGTTTTCTTCATTCTAGGTCCTTTACACACTTTCTCACAGGAGTTTGTGCCATCATTGGAGGCATATTTACAGGTATTGCACCTTTCAATCTTTTTCCTTTCCAAATTGTAAACATTTGCCATCTTACTTTTTCTAAAATCTGCATGGCTGATAATAAATCCCTGTTTGATGGGGAGAGATGATTTCAGACTTCAGGAGGGGATATAGCATGTTCTGTAGAGCCATGGGAGGGGCATCAGAGTATAATTAGTACTGCAGACTTTCAAGATGCTGTGGATGATGTAAGACCTACCATAATATTTCACTTTGATGCTCTAAAGGACATTTTGTTTTCAAATAATGCAGTCTTTCACCTACTGTATGAATGTATCTATACTGTTTTCTTGGCCAGCTTGGGTCTGTAAGCAGACAGTGGCTTTCATGTGGAACTAAAGCCAGTAGAATCTGTGAACCCAGGTTGCCATGAGCATAGCCATCTCAAGAGGTCTCACAATGGGTTCCCAGACGTAGGAGCTCCAGTGAGTGCCCTGCAGGGACTAAAAGTAGACCTCACAGCTAAATGGGGGTCCTGTAAGGAGAGGCTGTTCCTGCAGAGCCCTTTGAGTGTCTGGGCTTTGTTCTCAGTGTTGGCTTCTGAACAGCTAATCAGTGTCTGCTCAGCTCCGTGTGCATGATAGAACCCAGCCTTGGTCCAGCCTTGCACTCCAGGTAATAACCCAGGGTGCTCTGAAACACAGTCATAGATGTTCACATGGCGGTGAAGGGCCAGCCTGGAGATCTGGTCAGCAGATCTTACTGGACCTGAGAAGTCAGCTTCTGTATGTATCGCATAATACCTTTATCTGCAAGGTTCTCCCGTCACCCGAGGTGTCACAGTGCTCAATTAACCTGATACTATTAAACAGAATTTCTGTCTGTAATAAATTTGGTCATCTTTATTTCTATGTCTGACTCAAGGAGAGGCTTTCAAAACTTATTTTCGTGGCAAATGCAGGTGCCCTCTAGCACTGATTACCTTTGATAGCCAGTTCATGCTGCCATGTGCCATGTTCTGAGTCTATATTCTAGAGGAAAGATGAAATGGTGGCCAAGAAGGCCAGTAGTGTCCTGGCTTGTATCAGAAATAGTGTAGCCAGCAGGACTAGGGAAGCGATTGTCCCCCTGTACTCCTGTAGTGGTGAGGCCACCCCTTGGATCCTGTGTGCAGTTTTGGGCCCCTCACTATAAGAAGGACATGGAGGTGCGGGAGCCTGTCTGAAGAAGAGCACTGAAGCTGGTGAAGGGTCTAAAGAACAAGTCTGATGAGGAGCGGCTAAGGGAACTGAGGGTGTTCAGCCTGAAGAAAAGGAGGCTCAGGGAGACCTTATCTCTCTCTACAGCTCCCTGAAATGAGGTGGTAGCGAGGTGGGGGTCTGTCTCTTCTCCCAAGTAACAAGCGATAGGATGAAAGGAAATGTCCTCAAGTTGCACCACAGGAGGTTTAGATTGGATATTAGGAAAAATTTCTTCTCTGAAAGGATTGTCAAGCACTGGAACAGGCTGCCCAGGGAAGCGGTTGAGTCAGCATCCCTGGAGGCATTTAAAAGTTGTGTACATGTGGCACTTAGGGACGTGGTTTAGTGGTGGACTTAGCAGTGTTAGGTTAATGACCGGACTTAAAGGTCTTTTCCAACCTAAATGATTCTATTCTATTCTAGAGAAATCAGCTGTGTAACAGTTTTCATGTTACAGGATCAAATTTATTCCACAGGTAGAGATAATGTCAGGGCAAGACAAGCACAAAAGGCAGTCATCTGAAGTGTCACTCAAAGACCAGATAGTAAGGCCAGTAATTCTGTGTTCTACGGTAATAAGCAGAAGACTCAGTTCCTGTTTTAGCGGCTACTCTTTATATAGCATTGAAATGTGCGTCTTTGTGTAGGGCCAAGTAATCACTTCTTGCTTAGATTGAGGTGTTGAATAAGAGAAAAAAGAACATGAATCTTCGTAAAGGCACTGAAAATACCTTTGCTCACTGGCACCCTGTGTTCCCTCCCATGCAGAAGGTCAGGGTTCCTGCCCTGCGAAAGCTGCCCTGATGGATGTGGGGTTGTCTGGGTTTCATGGTGCAGTAGACCCATTCTAAACTTTTCTGTGGTCCCAAACAAGCACTGAATTAATAGGCTCCTTCAGTGCTGGAGAGATTTGGGGAAGATACTGCAGAGAGAACTAAAGGCATTGGTTTGTTTTGCTTTGTGTCCTTGGTGGGTAAACATTGCAGTCTTTGATAAAGGATGTCCGTCGAGGGCAGCATTGGGTATTTTTAAGGATACTGTGAAATGAGCAAGAAATGGGAAACATGCCCTTGGCAAACTGGGTCAGTGCAATAACATGGCATAAAGGTCTCAAGATCAGCTTCCTTTCCAAATTAATCTTGCTCATCAGTAAGCACATGCGACTTGGTCTGTCTCTTTTTTACATCTGTAAGAGAGCTTTTTCTGGAGAAGTGTCATCACCTCTGCCCTGCAAGCTGGATCTTATCTGTCCTAATGAGCTGAGGTCATTATTCTTCTGAGCAGCAGCTGTTTTCTGTTGAGGGGGAGCTGGAACTCCTTTCCACTAACAGAAGGGTTTGTGTTTTCTTTCCCTGAGAGTTGTTCTCTCTTCAAGGCATGTCTGGCTTGATCTGTCTGGGGTTTTTTCACCTTTTAGTCACAGGACTCATTCATTCCTTGATCTGTCACTCAGCACATGCCATCCAGAAGAAAATTGAACTAGGGAAGACAACATAAATAAGCAATGAGCTCACCCCACAAAAAAACCCCAGCCCTCTTTAAGGAGAACTAAACAGGTTTTTTGAAACACAAGTGATCTTCTGAGTACACAAGAGAAGAGGTTTGGAATTACCAGATGGCCCTGACTGCTTTTATGTTACTGTTCCGTCATTCTTTGTTTGGCATTAGTTTGAGAATGGAACTGCCTGAATCTTGCTGCTGTAAAGATTAGCTGTCTTGTCTGGCTTTGCAGACCCTGCTGTAAAAACCCTTTTGTGCCAATCCATGTTCATCCAGTTCTGCCCCCGCCCCCCAAAAGAGATGTTGGAGATACTGCATTCTGTTTGCCTCCAGGAATAATGTACTGTTTTGTCATGAGACCTGGAATGGATTGAATTTGCCATCAAATATGCTTTCTAGCAAGACCATCTAGCTTTTTTAACTTTTCTTAAAGATGTCTCTGAGTGTGCTGATGCTGTATGGCAGACCTCTGTGAAAATGTGCTGAATCCCACACGCTTTCCTTCCAGCTGTTCTGGCAATGTGGTGAGACCTAGCACTTGGGATGTGCTTACTGTACCATGGAGCATTGCAGTTGCTCCAGATTGCTGCTCTTGTGAGAAATGCAAGTTGATGTTTCAGCAAAAAAAAGCGTTTGGAGTTTTAATTGATTTTTAAATCGGATTGTGTTTTTCACTTCCCCTCTCTTTGTATTTTGAAGCAAAGTCCATCCTCTGTGTGTTTTGGTAAAGCATTTAGAAGAAGAATTGAATTATTTAAACTAACCCTGGTACTGAATTGGAAATTATAATTGAAGAACATACCTGCATTGTGGCAAAATACGTAGATACAATAATCGTGGTGGGTGTTTCTTTTTAATGATGTACACAAGTGAGTAAAGTGCTTGGTATGTGAAATTACATTAGGAGTCATTTGAAAATACTGAGGGGAAAATAAAATACTGTGGAGGCAATATTGAGGCAAAACTCATCACTCTTAAATCTCAGCTCTGGATTTGCTGTGGTATTGACTCTAAACTTGGTCCAAGCAGTTCGTCCAGCACTGCACAGTGAGTGTGACAAGCACAGGATCAGATAATGTAGAGGGAAAGCTATTTTATAATGCATTTGAACTTGATTACAAACCAGGGAATATAAAACCTGTGTGTTTTTCAACAGGGAGGAGAGGCAGCTTGAGGTGTTTGTAAGAAGTCTGGTTAATCTCCAAGCTAGAATACTGAACAAAATGGGTTTGTTAACAAAAAAAAAAAAAAAAAAAAAAAATTGAAACAAGGATATTTAATAAATCCATCAGGTCAGGATCATACAGTACCACTACAATGTGAGGGAAGTGATATAGTGTCTATATGTTACATAAGGAACAAAAAGTGACTTGAACAGCTTCAGTCACTCAGCAGAGCACACAGCTTTGTAACTACATTTGAAAGAATAATCAGGAGGGGCAAGATGAATGGAAATAATGCAGTGAGAGTTTAACCTACACTTGAACGATTACCAGCTAATCGCTTGTCTATGGTAAGAAAGCCAATTACTTCTAAATCTCAGAAAAGTATTGAGGAGCGTTGCACGGAGGCAGGTACGTCGGAGGCCTGAAGCCTGGCGGTGGCCTGACGGGAGGCAGGTACATGGACTGGCTGCTTGCCTTGGCACCTGGGATTGCCAGGGGGAGCTGCTCAGAAAACATGCTGGTATCTACAGCGCCCGTGTGGCTTCCATGTTGGATGAGGACAGCCCGGCAGAGCCCTAGCCTGCCCCAGGCTGGAGGGGAGTGACTTTACAGCAGCAGCTTCTCAGGCCTTTACAGTGTGTCTGCGGGGGTCAGAGTGTGATGGAGCTGAGGGAGTGGAAGCACAGAGCAGAAGTGGTTTGGGAACTTTGGCTAATGGTGCTGTAAGATTGCCTTTGGGGTGGAGGAGAACTAAGGGAGCAGGACTGAGCCTGGGGACTTTTCATTAGGACTGGAGGCTGGGCTGGGGAAGAGCAAAATCCTGAAAAGCGTCAGCAGCCAGTATCCATGCAGTCTGGAAACAGGCGGAGTGACCTCAGAGCGCAAACCCACGATGTAACCTTCGAGCAGTGCCCTTCTGGTGTGTGTAAAGGAAAGAGGGAGTAGTCAAACCTTTGTGGCTGGCTTTGCTGAGATCTCTAGGTACACACTGAGAATCAGGCTGAGGAAGACGCTGCCTGAGTGCCTGCTAGTGCCATCTGCATATGGATACAGCACCGCTAACAGGCGTGAGCTGCAGGGAGCTCGGCGATGGTGAGCTCCGGGTGTAGTAATGCTCTGGTGAGGCTCTGACGGTCTCTGGCCCATCCATTGCTGGCCTTTGGTGCAAGTGTCTTGAGGGAAATCAGGCACAACTTGCACAAATATTTAGTTGGTTATTTATTTACTTGTGGCTTCAGTTATGCCCCCTGGGACTGCATGTTTATTGTCTTTGTTCAGCAAAACTAACTTTCTCCCTTTGTAAGACCAAAACAACCTGAGGAAGCAACCTGGCACTTGTGCAGGTGTCTCAGCCTCCTCTCCCCTTCTGCCAAGCTTAAAGTCCTGGGTGTGGGTTTCTGTTCTGGGCTGTCACTGAAGTGCTTCAAGGAAGCTGAGGTGGGCTGCTGCTCTGGCGAGCTTTCAGAGGTTAGAAGGAGCGACCGGAGGAATTTGAGTAGGGTAGAAGCATGGAACAGGTATCAGCTTGCAGAGCAACACCCTGCTCTGTCCCTGGTGGTTGCTATGGCATTTTCACTTGTGGTTCTTTATGGGGGGAATTTGTATTTATTCCTTAGCTACTGAGAAATCCGCCTCATTATTAAGGTATTGGGATGGAAGCAAGCTCGGAGCAAGAGCTTCTTGCCTTATGCGTAACTCTGTCTGCCTCTTATAACTACTGGTTAATAGGCACAACCCCTGTTACCTTCTGCTCTGAAGAGACTGCGTTCAGGGCTGGATTATATGTGTGTGCCTGTCAGGGCTTCTTTTGTCTTGTAGGGATTACTGACTGTTACTGACATCTCAGCCCCATCAGCGAGCTGCTTTCTGAAGCTGTTCAGGCAGGCTGATTGCTGTGGGAAACCACCCTCCTTGCCAGGAGACCTTCTGAGTGTGTGTGGCCTGCTCTGTGTCCCACTGCAGCCATAGGGGCTGAGCATGCACTGCAGACCAGCACTCTACGGTGAAGGTGGGACCAGCTGACAGTTTCTGACAGGCTTCAGTTTCCTCCCGAGAGAGCTGTGTTTCGGTGCTTGGGGTCTACAAGCTCGGAAATACCCCGTCTCAAGTCAGTTACCTACACAAAAACACATTTTTTTAAGATTCTTAGACCAGTCAATACTATAGTAAAAACAGTGACATGGGACAATTAAGTCGTTCTATCATGTCTACTTTTTAGATCAGTCTGGACACTAGTAGTATGCAACTCTCATTACTGGAACACTGCAGGACATGCTGAGATACTAAAAATCTCTCGGCAGGGATTTCTCCTGTGAGAGACTTGGGGGTTTGGACCATGGATGACCAAGTAAGCGACTCAGTCTTTCGGGACAAGGAACCTCAAGACTGTAGGTTTTTTGCTGCAACATTTCAGGCCTGTCTTCTGTCATAAAGATATGGATCCCCCCCATTTCCATAGCCCCTTTTGTGCCAGAAGTTCTGTGCAAATTATTATAATTAGGACTAGTTCAACCACTCCTGAAGTATATCCACTGAATTTATACATGGAACTTTTTTCCAATTGACTATAGAAACAAAAGAATGATGTAAACCCTCATGTCCAGGCACTTGAAGGTGATTAACCACCTAACTCTGCATTCAAATCCATACAACTCAAGCATACAAATATACTTTATCCAAAAGTTCTAGGAAGTGGGTACAGCAGTATTTGACTCCTAGGTGGCTTCTAAGGAGACAGCAAACCTATGAGCGTTTGGGGTTTTTTTGCTCCATCACACATAATTCGGTGGCCTTTGGGACAGGATAGACAGGAAAGAAGGGATTTACCTCAAACATTGGGCCATGCTTCTGGGTGTGCTTTCTCCAGGAGGATGTCTCCTCTGTAGCCTTGACTGCATGAAAGGGTTTGTGCAGCACACCAGAAGTTAGGGATTTGGAGCCGGGTTGTCTGCTTGTCATGTTAGACCTTGCACTGAAAATGCGGTTCGTGTTGCTATCATGTAATCTGTGTTGAATTTCATACAGGTGGCGCTGAGGTTAAGTCTTGTAAAAGTGTGGTTTCCAGATGTCTGCAGGCTTGTCCCCTTGTTACCAATGTGAATGTGTTTTCAAGGTTCTATACCAGCTTGGGACAGTATGTGTTAATTTGCTAATATGAAAGCGTTGGATCTGGAAATTCTGGATTGCATAGTTATACAATACAATACAGCAGCATCGATCCAGAAAAATATATTTCTTACATCTTACTGCAGCAAGTCCTCCATCCTATTTTAAGACCACTCAGCCACGCTGTTGGCCATCTCAGCAGTGATAAACAGCCACAATAAAAGGCAATTCTACCCACAGGGAATCTTTTCATACAGAGTCAAGTCTGTGAAATTTTTTTGGCTGCTCCCCCTGCTGTGCTTTTTACAGGAGAATTACCACTTTCTAGAAAAGTTTTTGTGACACCTTTTAAGTGATGTATTCACTGAATTAATCAACAAACTAGGTAAGCTTAAGATAAATTAAGATGACAAAGCAAATAGGAAGAAAAGTAAACACATATATGCACAGAAATGGAAACATGAATGCTTGCTCCCAGCACCCACATGCATGCACCCTCTCCTGTTCACTGATACACAGGTCTTACATTCGTGGATACTTTTCACACCTACAAAATTAAAAGACATGGGGAATATGAAGGACTTTTTCCTCCTTACATATGTTTCATCATAAGAGATTATAATTTCCTCAGAACTGGAACGTTCTCCCCAAAATTATGTAAACATTCATGGCACTACATAATCATGTGATAAAGTAATACAAGAGGGAATGCTGAAATTAGGACAAGGAATGGCTGTATCTGCAGCTTTCCTTGGGGCTGTTCTAAGTGCAAAGTGATCCCTAATGAAGTCTGTGCCAGCTTCAGATGAGGAAAGGGCTCCCTTAGGTTAGGAGTTTACAGTGTCTGCGCTGCTGTCCAACAGGGAGCAAGTACTCTCAGCACAGTACCCCTGGAATAATTCATTAGCTCTCAGTAAAGCTGCAGTGGTTATGGGAAATCCTTGTTTTGCTTTACACTCCAGCCCACATGAATTCCCCACCTTGCAGTGAGAGAGTGGGTTTTTCTAATCGTGTCTTTCGGTGGAGTTCCAATCACATGTCACGTCCTTCATCCCAAAACTGTTCCTGAAAATGCACGAGGTCTACCACAACTTGGACAGGTATTGTAGGCAAAATCTTAACCCTAGCTGTGTCCTTATGTGCCCAGTCATTTCAGATTGTCTGCAGTTCTCATAGATGCCTTCCAGAAACTGCAGCGCTGTTCCTGTAAATGCTGACCTACCTGCTTAGGCTGGAAACACCTCACTATCTGAACAGCATATTCATGGCATTGCTGGAGGAGATGTTGCAGTATTTTCTTTCTTTTGGAAAGCACTTTTTGTGGAGTTGAGAGCCTGCCTAAGCCTGTGTTTTCATATTTAAAAATGGAGACAGAGTGAATGATTTTCAAAAGAAGGGGAAACTGAGTTTTGTAATTCCTGAAAATCTGAGTCATTGCTACCTGCTGCCAGTTTACCACTTTAGGAGCTCAGTCTGGCAACTGTGTCCCAGTAGGCAGAGGAAGTGGGAAATATTTGGATATTGTCCAAGAAGAGAAGTTCTTCACAAATATTTCTTGCTGTTACAGTGGCAGATGGGAATCAAATATGCGTTGCCCAGGGTTTTGAGAAACCCTGTGAGCTTTGCAGCCTTGTGTGCCAGACAGGCATCGCGCTGTTACTGCACGGGAGTGCCCAGGCTGAATTTCGCTTCACTGCGAATGCCGTTAGTTCCTGAACTAATACAGAATTCTGCCATCTCTGACGCATTCTCAGGGCAAATTGGGTGTGACAGAATAAAGCTGTATATAAAATGCAGCAGATTATAGGCATCTTCACTTTCAAATAAATGAAGCTGCAAGCTTACAGCTTCTCCGCTTAAGCACAGTAGTCTCACCGCATTGTAAGGCTTTGCAGACTCAAGCAGAGAGAGTGCCTGATGCATTCAGCAGCTTCAGGGCTTTTCAGCTTATTTACCTGAAAAAACTGAGCTGATGAAGATTCAGACCAGGTTGGAGGGCTGGAAAGGAAGAGGAACCATCATCCCTCAGAGAAGATCCCGGCAAGTATCTGGACCGAAGCTCATGCTGCTGTGTGGACTCCCTGAGCTCTCCTCAGCAGAGATGGCTCGTTAGAGGGGAGATGACTAATGGCAATGACCACCAGTCTGTGGTGCCTCTCTCCAGAAAGCTGACTTGCTCCTATTTTTTGAGGAAAGCCTGAGAAAAATTCAGTTACTTCGACAGGAATAGTAGGAAATGGTTGACTGTCTGCACTGAGATGCAATGAAACTTCACAGCATCCTGGAGCGATCCATCTGTATTTGAAGAGGGCAGATATCTCTATAGCAACCAGTGTTTGTCACTTGGGCAGAATTCCCGGGGGCTCTTTCTAAGGCACTAAATGTGTTCCTTATCAGGTGCTGTACACCTGAGGTCCCTTTGTTCACTACCTTTGACTATTTTAGAACTAACTGTCTCTGTTGTTTTAGCATCAGGTGAGCCTGCCAGTACTAGTATGGGTTATGGTTCAGGTACTCTCAGCCATTTAAAGCAGGTTTCTTGATACCCAGGGAGTATGCCTGTGCCTTCTGTCAAGCCGTGCGAGAGTGGATTTACTAAAAGGCATTTAAACTGTGCACAATAAATACTTACGACTTTATGGCTCTGTGTGGCTGGGGTACCATCCCCAAAAGAGCAGCACATGGGAAAAGATAGAAAGAAAAATGTAATAATTTACAAAAACCCATCAAGTAGGTAGAAATCAGAAAGAGAGAAGAAAAAAGACTTCCCGAGGGATGCTACAGCTAACAGTAGGACTCCAGTGACAGAAGCTGTCTGGCTGTTGTGCCTTGTTTTGGGTTCTATAGCGCAGGGCAACATCCGTGACCCACCTGCTAATCCCCTCACTGAGGGGATCGGTGTGCACTGCTGCAGGGCTCACCCCAAGTGTCAATTGTTGAGCTTAAAGGCAGGAAACTGCAGCTGTCAACAGAGAACAAGTAGACAAATAACATCTTTGTCCAAATGCCCTTGGAATGCACAGGGAGATAAGGTAACTGGTACAAACATCTCAGCGGAGGCCCCAACAGAATAGATGTCTCCCTCCCCTTCATGTGCACAAAGTGCTTTTCAGTGTTGCTCTTCCATGCTGCTCTGTTTTCCAATATTCACAGCACGTTGCTATTTCAGTTTGTTTCAATGTGTGTTTCTGTATTTGTCCAGTGTAGCTTTTCCCGTAAGAAATGCTACTTTCTCCACGTCCTGTGGAAGCAGAGATGGTGCTGTACCAGCCAAGGAGACTCACTCACTTGGAGCCACTTTCTGCTTCCCTGTTTTCTGACTGGAGACCGTAATCCATTATTTCTGTGGCTTTTTGCCTTTTCCAGGAAACTGTACTAAGTGTGTCACACAAAACCAGTATCAGCCAGAGCAGCTGCTGTGATTTTTCTGTTGCTCTCATGAAATGAGATTTAAGAGGCTGGTGTCTATCCTTGTCTGTATCACTCTGGCATACAGAGGAATAATTAAAGAAAAATTCGTAATCGGTATTTATGGTCTCCTTTTGCAGACAATACTTGATTAATCTCTACAGTCATCTAGCCAAATAAGAAGAGATTAACCGACATCCTAATCTATCATAAATCAAACAGGCAGGGAGATGAAGTGTCTTACCATAAGAGACAAACGTTACAGAGAGCATACATGAGGGTTTAGCCTACATTATTCTAAATCTAATTTAAGCCAACATTGGGACTCTTAAAGTCACAGATTTTTAGGCTGTTTCAAGGCGCTGCAGTCTGTGATGTGCTATGTGCATCTGACACTGCGTATACCTGGCATTATTACTGATTACACCAATTGTTGTCAGCTAACACATGAAAGAAAATTAGCAGTTGGTTCCAGTGGGACCAGAATACACCAACTAGCAGATCTTTTTTTGGAAAGTCAAGATCTGCCAGCTCGATTGAGAAGCGTCAGGGGCGGGGATAATTGGAAAAGCAGCAGCTTGCTTTCTGCAGGAATGCTGGGTGCGTGTTATGGTTTCTGGTGAGCTTTCTGTAATTTGCAAATGAAAACCAAACAAAATCAACCAACCAAATCCTTTCCAGGGACATTCTGGATTTCCTCAGGCTATAAAAATGTTCAAGCCTCTGAAGGTATCAGACCTGTTTTCCTGCATTCCACTGCTATAGCCTACCTGTACCCTAAAGCTAAGATGAAATCACTATCTCACACTGATTCTTCCTAAAAGGTTACATCTGCAAGCTCTCTAAAAAATTCCGTCCCCGATTTCTCTTTTGGAACATAAGGGAAACAGATTAAGGGTCATGACAGAAAATATTGTAAGTGGTACTTTTCCTAGGGATAATGTGTGAAAGGTGCAAATGCAGAAGTGTAAAAGAGAGACCAGACTCAAAGATATTAGTGAATGTTAATCTTGGCACTATCAACATCTCCTTTTTGTCAGAAGTGTCATCACAGAGGTGAAGTGAGTAGCAACTGTGAATCACGATGGCAGCGTGGGCTCTGGCATGACAGGGAACTTGTTTTCTCACCGTCTGTCTGTTCTGTGAGCGATCATCCCCCAGCAGCTTGCTCACAGACTGCTGCCTTTACAGACCACATGAGAGCAGATTAAATTCTTAGCTGGGAGGTAATTTTGTGGGTGTTTACCAAGTAAGAACCACACTGTTGGTGTCTGGTGAAATCCAAACCCCTTTAATTGGCCTTTCCTTACAGTGGATGGGCACACAGGACAAACCAGATCTCCCTGGGGCCAGTAATAAGAGCATCCTAAAGAGGCAAATTTCAACCCTCTGTGTGCAGAGCGACTGTCTCAGCTTCAGTATCAGCAGTGTATTTTTTCCATTACTAGTTGTTCGCCTGGTCAGCGTCCTGGCTTCCTAATAGAGCTGGAAGAAGCTCATATAAATCCAAACTGTGAGCTTTCTGGAAAATCTTTTATAGATGTATCTTCTGATTTTGGCAAAGAACTAAAATATCTTGAGAGAAAAGTCTTCGCTGCAGCAAAAAGCTGGGTATCTAAGGTCGTAGGAAACATCATGCTATACCAGCCTTACCTTCCATATAATCCTCCGTCTTGTGTCCTACAGTGGCTGCTTGGGTCATTTAAAGAATAGCACCAGAACCATGAAGTAGACAATTATAGCTAAGGGCCCAAATAAAGATGTGCTACTGTGGAATGCATAAAGCTGTAATTTTTAATGCTTCTGTGTGTCCTGTGGGCTATTTGGACTGACATTCTCAGCACCGATCTAGCGCTTTACAGCACCACACAGCCATGAAATAGGCTGCAGGAAGAAGCAGGCATTTGGCAGCTTAATCACCTGGCAAGTGTTAAAAGGAACAACTTCTCCATTGCTCAGGAGATGGCCAAGGTAACATCCATCTTTAACTTCTGGGTCTTTCTGCTTAGCTGGGTTATATAATTATTTGGTTACTCTTTGGACAAAACGTGGAAGAATGTGCATACTGTCATTAATAATAAAAGGAAAAGGGGAAAACAAGAACACTGGTTGCTCTAGCTTGGCGTTCTATTGTTTCGGCTTTGCCCTTTCTCATGTAAGCTCTTTGGTGTAGAAATGTTCCCTTGGCCTCCCATTCTTTTTCCTTCAGTTCATTTACTGTGAAGAATTACTAATGTTTGCTGTAAAATTATCCAATGGGTTTGGTTTTTTTCTACAAACAGTAAGGGTCGTAGAGCTTTCCCTATCTGTGAAGCTGATCTGCAACGATGAAAAAGCTCTAGACACTGGGTTTGGCTCGCCCTGTGTAACAGAAAAGGGAAAGCTGTCAATCAGCAAGAAATGCTGAGAGCAGCAACGGAAACACTTTGCTTTTTCCATCAGGCAACCAGGGCCTCTTTGAGGATTAAATCTATTGCTAAATTTAGCTACATCTCACTAGAGTTAGTATCAGAAGTTATCAGATCAGAACATCCTTG
This sequence comes from Ibycter americanus, assembly GCA_035590275.1. Taxonomy (NCBI): domain Eukaryota; kingdom Metazoa; phylum Chordata; class Aves; order Falconiformes; family Falconidae; genus Ibycter; species Ibycter americanus. The sequence goes on along the minus strand of JAVJGI010000050.1, from coordinate 49,692,769 downwards.
AGGGAATGACGTCTGTCCCGTGGAAGTCTAAGCCCTGGCATGCTTCTCTCCCACCCTGTGCTGCAGCCGAGTTTGGAGCCGGGAACATTCTGCATGCTCTGCAGCCAGCACAGCATGAGGCTCGAGACATCATAGGATTTTTCAAAGCACTTGAAATACCTACTGTCATCAGCCCGCTCGTTTATTTTCTGTCCAGGTCCTGAGCAAAATTTGTTGGTAACACCGAAGTGGATGTCACAGGAGAGAATAGCTAAACCACATTAAACTTTCTAATGGTTTTTTTCTGTATTTTTTTTAAATAGGTGTAAGGCTTGCCCTCACCTTCTTTTCCATTTCATGGGTCATACGGAGACTTTAAATCCCACAGTGCAGGGCAACTGACATTCTCAGTGGCTCTGATAAATTAATGAACATTAATAAACATCTTAAGAGTTAGATCTGGGGGGAGACAAGCCAAACCCTTCAGAAAATAAACAGCCCTTTGCAGGTCCTGATTTAGCGAACCGGGTAGATTGACTTGTGTCGTGTTTTCCTCATCGCTCCCCTCTCTGTGCCATGGAAGCAAGTTACTCCATCCTGCTAGGAAATGCCCAGCTACCATTTTCATTCTGGTTGGAGCAGTTTAAGGGAGGAGTGTATGTCCAGGTGAAGCAGCGCTTCCCAGAAGTGTAGAAGCCGCCCTGGAGAACCCTGTGTCCCTGCAGCAACGGTTACGATGTGCTGCTTTTTGAAAGATCCATCTTTGCTTCTTGGGATGACAGACGCCTGCCTGGAACTGTACCAACAACTACCAGTGCTGAGCCATGGAAACTGAAGAAAGGTTCCTTATCTCTCACTATGAAAGGCTTCACCAAATGAAACTTGCGACTCTTCGTTATAGCAGTTGTCTGCTCAATACTAATTCCATTCCAGATAAGGTACCTGGGAGGTGTACAGAGCTTTAATTTTAACAACTCTTGGAATATTTCTCCTGTCTGTTCTTGGTAAGCAATTATGATTTGCCTTAGTCCGAACGACTTGAAGAGCAAGGACTCTGGCACTCAGAAAGCAGTGCAGCAGCTAACAGTACCATGCTAAATAAATATTCACACTCATTCAAAGCATTTTGATTTTTTTCAGTTTTAAATAGAACTACTGAAACTCCATATAAATATGCTAGAACTGTGTGTGTGTCATTGTCTGTGCGTGTGTATATTTACCTGTCCCAGGTGAATGTCCTCCTTTCCGTTACAGTGACAAAAGGAAGGACAGAATCTGCTATAAACACCGAAGGAAGTTAGTTTCTTTATTTCCCTCCCTGAAATCCCAGAAAGTCTGCTTGGATGACAAGACTAGAAACACAACAAAAGCAATGGACTTTTTAGCATGGTATTTCCATTTATAACATGATCAGGCATACCTGTAGGACATAGCAAAGTTTGATCTCTCTATTCAGCTAGAATCATTTTGTCATCGGGTCAAGGAGACTTTAAGTAGATCAAGGAGCGTGTGGCTTCTGAGACCGGTGAGAGTAAAAGAAACACGCGTATTTCCCCACGTGCCAGTGGACAATCAGAGTCACTTCACAATTTTTATTTGTTGGCGGCTTTTACAAAATAAAATTCCCCTTGAATCAGACATCTCAAAACATTTATAGTCTTGTGCATGCTAGTGATACGTAGCAAAACCAGACAGCTGAGCCATCAGGTAGAATTCCTGTTTTCTACTGAAGGGGAGGGAAACTCACAAAATTAAGGCACTGTCAAAACCCAAGCCCACAAATGATTGACCTTTCGTACTGGCTTTCATCTGGTTGCATACAAGGTTGGTTTTTTTATTTTTAATTAACCTCCAGTTTCAATTTTGAACAGGGACACACACACACACACAAATAAAGCTTTTCTTAAATCTTCCTATTTATATTCCCAGTTGCAAGATGACAGCAGCAAGCCTGATTGCTAGAGATGGCAATATGCTGCTTAACTGAAAGCCCAGCACTGCATCCCCGTGCATGCCATTTTCACCGCAGTGATTCCAGCCCTTGGATGATGACGCTTTTAAGAACGCAGTCAGTTATAAGAACAGCTTAAAACTAGTCTAGAAGCCAGTATTCACTAAGCAGAACATGAACAAACTAACAGACTCCTCCCTGAGCCATACAAGGCATTCCACATTCTTCACTCACTGGGCACAAGCTGCGTTCACAGTAGTTTGGCCAAAAGGGACCTACAAAGGATAATCGCTATCTTCACCTGGTGTGCTTTTATCAGTCTTTTATAGTAGTTTTAATCAGCTAGTGTGAAATCCACTTCTTCAGCCTTTATATCTTAATTTAAGAATTGAGGAAATATTCCTTCCTGCATCCAGTGAGAGTGTTCAGGCTGCCCTTCAGTACAGCAACATCACTGCTTTAAGCACAAACCAGCATGGAGCTGTGGGCTTACGACCATGCTTAGAAGTAGCCAATTCTCTACATAAAGATACATTTTTAAAAAGCCAGATTCAGGTCCATGAATTAGGTGCCCTGGCAATTATAAATAAATAGTAATAAATACTTATTTACACTCACACACTCTTCTCGTGTTCCACAGGATTACAAACAAACCAGAACCATGCTTCTTCACTAGTTAAATATGATCAGGTTTGAGGTGGGACACACTATTATTAACAACGTGCAGCAATGCTCCGCAACAGTTTAGAACAACAACAGTACCAACAGAAAGCACTCAGAGCATTTCACAGCTTCAAAGCTCTTGCAAACACAGACTTAAGATAAGTGACAATGTTCTGTCCATTAAGAATCAAAGGGAACTTAGGTGAGAGAAATGGAGTTTAGCTAGGACACCGGAGTCGATGTCCTTATTGCATATAAAATGTCACATTAACCGGAGATACAGCAGATGTGGGAGCCAGGAAAAATTGGATCAGGCTCATATGAGACCGTTTAATTTCCTTGAGTTTGAAATCCAATTTCCACATTGATTGTGTCTAAACAGTTTGTTGTTTTGGTAGACATCAAAAAGGTCAATGAAAGCTCCAAGGAGTTGCAGTAGCACAAACCATTACCTCCATTCATAAATAAACACAGCGAAAGATTTTACATCAATTGAAAATGCTACATCATAATTGCTGACAGCTTGGGAACTGGCACCCACTTGTCATCCTGGCACAAATCTACAAATCCCTGAAAATATGATCACATTAGAGAGACACGAGACCAAGAAGCAAGCAGCAGCACAGACAACACAAATGAAATTCAGGGACCTGCCTGGCAGTGTCCTGGCTTCCATGTCTCCTCCAGGGTCTGAGAGAGAAGGACTGGAGGATAAAGGAGGTCACAGGTAGCCTTGAGACTCAGCTCTGGAAGAATTTTCTTGGCCTGTTTACTGTGTGGTTGCTTTTTTATTCAGCTTTTTTTGCCTTCCGTTTCCTTGTGCCTTCATTTAGCTCTTCTTTTGACTTTGCAGGAGGAGGTGGAGGATGGGAAACCTCGTGGGAGGCCCCATGCTGATCCTGATGATGACTAGTGTGTCCACTGGAAACAGAGCCAAAGAAAACTGGGCAGATGAAGCTTTCCACTGGAGCAAAAGGTGAGGCATGAGAGTGAGTAGCCGTCATGAAAACCTGCCAGGCAACAGTGAATACATAAAGTTAAAGATCACACACACCAGCTAGGAAATAGTAACTAATAAGGAGCATTCCACTTACTCCAGATAAAAGTCCCTATTGCTACACAACTCAAGGCTATTATCACAAGGATCTTCTACCATATTGCCTGTATGATGGAGAATTTAGCCTGTAATTTCCCGAGCAGATCTTTCCTGGTACGTACAGCCAGTGCCTTCAGTAGTGGCTGAGGAAGGCGAACACCCCCGGTTTAAGCCTGTACACTTTCTCTGGTTCTGTAGACTTGTTGGCAGCAAACCTGCTGTAAACTTACCTTGCAAACTATCATGAACATGGTGAAAAAAAAGATGAGGTTGGCTTCAGAGACAGGGAGCCAGCGAGCTTGTTGCAGAGTGAAGAGGACTGTGCCATACAGACTAGCCTTTGTAGGGCTAGAAGAGAAATAAACAAGTTTTCTAGAAGGTTTGCATCATTTGCGTCCAGTCCTGAATGGTTCTTTAAATTCCATTTTTGGTCTGGCAGAGAATTTACAGGGTCCCTACTTACAAGGACATATGAAGAATTTCATTTGTTTCTGGCTTCCAGACCCCACGCAGCAGTTGCTCGAAGTTAGACATCAACGCAACACCAGAACCTGCGAAACAGTAGAAGTGAACAGCTAGAACTGCCACACCAGAAGAAAGCTCTGCTGCCTCTTAATATCCCCAAGGGACAAGGGTGACCGAAGGGGAACAAAAAGGTCATGACATTCTTCCCAAATTTAAAAGAAGTTAGCCTAAAAGAGCAGAGCAGGGCAAATGCTTTCTAGACTTTCTGTAGAGTGTTTCCTGAGGCAGGAAAAGGGCATTTGCCTCTGTTCCTTTTACTGATGCTCAAGTGCTTGTTGCAAGCAAAAGCTAACGGAAAACTGCCTGGGCTGTTAGAACACTGATAGAACCTCCCTGAAAAGCTACAGGTGAGGCTAGAGACAGTAGAACATGGGAGGAAGAACAAAGAATTCCAGAATTCTACACCCATATTTCATAGTTTTTCATGTTCTCCAGTTCTTCATGCCTCTGTTAACATTAGATGACGGCTCAACTGACAGCCTTCCTGCAAGTATGAGTAACTGTCTGTGTTCTGGGGAACTTGACTGATTGAAGCCAGCTGACTGCAGCCGCTAACCAGCCTGCCGAGGGATGTGGTCACCTTAAGCTTCCCTCACAGATTCTCCCGTCCCTCCCCACAGGGCTCGGATTAAGAGTATCTCAGGTTTCACCTTTGACCCATCCAACAGCCATCATAACGAACCACCCGTGGTGGTAACGGTGATGAGCATGGTGGACCCCAGCTGCAATTTTGCGAACTCTCACCACCTCCTTCATCGCCACAAAGACGAGCTTCATAGGCAGAAAGCTAACGCACTTGTAGAAGAGGTTCATGGGACAGAAAAATATCAAATACCTGCAAGAAAGCCACAAAGAGTTTAAGGACCCATTTGTTTGTCCTGATCTGGGACATACAGAGAGGATTGATCCAGAGTTCTGTAGTGTTGGCTTGAATTGTGTCGGGGAGAAGGAAATACTGGTTCTGTCACGCAACAGCACATACAACCCGTACGCACCCAGGAAATTAAACTTGGAGTAATTGTGGTTAATTTGGGCACATTTTACTAACAAGATGAATAAAATGCCCCCAGATTTTCAGTGTGTGCCACTCCTCCACTGTATGTGGTATCAGTGCAGCACACGCTGCTTTTGCGGCTTGGCCACAGTTCAGCTGCGGCAGCTATGAATAGAAATGCCCGGCAACTGGACTGCACCCAACCCATATCATCAAAGCGTTAAGACAACTGGTCAGAGAAACTGGAAACTAGGAGTACAAAAGACTCAAAGACTACCTCACCCCACCCCTTCTTTCCCCAGTTAATCCAAGCAAGATAATACAAGTGTGTCACACAAACAGAATACCTCCCTTCACACCCGAAGGTCTTGTACACAGCCAGCGGCATCTCACGCTTAATAAATCAGGTGAAGCGCAAAAGACTCACCAGACCGCTGTGGCCAGGATGATGCTGGAGTTATTACTGAAGTAATCAATAGGTGGTTCTCCAAGTAACAGATCAGCGAGTATGTAACTTCCAAAGCAGTGGAGCATAGCGCAAAGCCAGGAGGCAAAAGGGCTCTTACGAGACATCTCCACGGCTCCTGTGAAGCAAATTCTAAATGAGAAGACAGATTCGGCAAATAGGTAGAAACTTCAAGACCCTCTAAGACAGAGGCTTGTGGTGCATGTTCTCCAACAAAATAAGTCAAAAGAAAAGTGCTTATAAAACAAGATTCAAAACTGTGTATTCTCTGAAACCTGAACAAGTACCAGATACTGTCCAGAAATTATATGCCTGATCATAGCTTGCAGGCCCCCCCTAAGGTTTCAGATGAACTGAGTCATTAGAAGTTTATGAATTGGCTCAGAGTTTCTCTCCTGTATTTGCTGCTACTTGCTGCAATCAGAAAGAGCAATTTTTCCCTTGAAATCAACATCTTTTTACAGTCTAAAAATAAAATGCATACTAGTACCATTCTCTCCATTGCTTCAACCTAGGTGCCCTCTAGAATTCATGAACAATCTGTTCAGCTCTTTCATTCATAAGATAACCTGCAAAAATAGAACAGTAATTCTTAATCTTTATTTGAAGGAAGAGGATTTGAGGATTTTCCCCTGCTCCTCTACTACTTTGGAAATGCCCTCTGAAAATACAACTAGATATTAAAACAGTGTCACTCTTTGGTAATACATTATGGTCTCCTTCCACAACCTTCTGCTGCCTTTTGGTTTTTTTAATTCCTCTAGCCATTTTCATCCACCTCTGTAATTCTTCAAGGAAATCTCCCAAGAACATCAATTCTGTAAGAGCGCTTCATTGCCTTAAACCGCTCCTGAGTCCTTTGTGCGGTGTTTCAGATAAAACTCTGTTCAGTAAGCCAGTAAGAGGCAGCCAAAAGAGAGAACACTAAGATGTTATGTCAACATTACCAACAGCAGCTGACCTTACATAGCAGTAACTGAATCAGCACGTGCTGAAACTGTGACTGCTCGGGCTCCTCCATCCTCAGAGGCATTTGAGCCCACTGAAAACATGGTGGGAGCGAGACAGCTGCAACAGCCATGGGATGAAGCTGGTTCTATAGGAACCTCAAGGTTAGCTTGAGGCTTAAATTTAGTAACACTTGTTTTTCTTTGGCTCCGTGAAGCCATGCCGTCTCCAAGGAGGAAACGGGACGTTACTGTCCTGACACTGATCTTCAGCACAGGAGCTGTGGGACGAAGCAGTGTAGGAATCCAGTGAAAAGTACACCCCCGCCTTACCCAGTCCAAACGGATTACTGGGCTTACATATTTGTAAAAGCTGTTTTCATAAGGGTTGCCTGTTAACTGTTCTGCTCAGGACTTAACGCTGGAAGACAGCTGTAAGTGATCAGGGCTTGAAAAAAAACCCCAGCACTTCTGTTTACGTGGAGTTTAAATAGAACAGCACGTAGATTGTACGGCATGGAGATCGTACAACGGGAGGATTTAAAGTTATACCAGAGCACGGGGGTTTTTTGGTTTTTCTCTCTCCGTCATCAGGCAGTTAGGCTGAAACCATTCCAGACAGAGCACGGAGAGTGTGCACAGCAGCAAAAACAGACGGAGAAGGTGGCGCCTGGCAGAGCCCAAGGTGGAGTCAGGCTGCGACAGCGCGGGCGGTGAAAGCCGAGTGGCGGATCGGCCCGTCTTTACAGGATGACAAGCACGGCAGGGCGGGTGGCTGGGTGCCCCAGAGCGTGGTCTGGCGCGGTGGGTGGGTGCCCCAGAGCGCGGTCTGGCAGGCGGGGAGCCCCCGGGGTTTCGCCTACAGCCTTTGCGTGTATAAATCGGAGGAGAGCGTTGCCACGGAGACGGAGCAGCCCAGCTGCCGACCGGCACCCGACGCTGCGCCCTGGGATAGCAACAAAGAAGCGACTGAACTTAAAGACTTGGATGTGGCTGGAGGCCAGCCGGCAGCAAACGCCAGGGCGTTCCTGGGAATCGGGGCCGCCTGGACCCTGCTTCTTCCTCCTTCGTGCTTAGAGGCCCGTGTCAGCCCGGGGGGCAGCGCTGCCCGCTCCTGCCGGCCCGCGGCGGCAGCCGGCGTGTTTTATTTGTC
>JAVJGI010000050.1:49639559-49680857 GCA_035590275.1 Ibycter americanus | reverse complement strand
CGGGATTGGGAAAGGTGGCCCCTGACCTCCTGCCATGTGGCAGGGAACGGGGGATGTCCCTGACTAGTTCAGGATTCAGGGCGGTCCCTCACCTCTGGAGATCCCCTAGTCCAGCCCCCTGCTAAACCAGGCTCTCCTAGAGGAGGCTGCACAGGTTGCACAGAATTGTGTCCAGGCAGGTTCCGAACGTCTCCAGAGAAGGAGACTGCACAGCCTCTCTGGGCAGCCTGTCCCCGTGCTCTGCCACCCTCAGGGGAAAGAACTTTTTCCTCTTCTTCCCATGGAGCTCCCTGTGCTGCAGTTTGTGTCCCTTGCCCCGTCGCTGGGCACCGCTGACAAGTGCCTGGCCCCGCCCTCATGACACTCACCCTTGAGGTATTTGTATCTGTCACCCTCCGGTCCCCGCAGCAAGCCCCAGCCACCAGCCCAGCCACAACAGCCCCCTGGCCTTGCAGTCGGGCAGTCGCGGTGCTCGTGCCCCCAGCATCCATCCACTGCTGCGGGAAGCCCTCTGCCCAGGCGGACAGGCTTAGCCTCACCAACACAGCAAGCAGCTACTTGTTTGTTTTGTGGTGCTACATTACCTTTAAAGACAGACACAAACCCAAAGAGGCCCCTTCGCCCCTCACCCAGGCAGTCCCCGCTTGCACCTGCGCCCACCTCCCTCTGCGGAGTTCCCACCCGCACCAAGCAGCAGCATTGCAAGGTTTCCAAGCAGGAATAAACAAGACCCACCCAGACGGCTGTCCCTTATGTGTGCGTGCCTCGCGAACTGTGGGGGCATACAGCAGGTGCTGGGTCACAGAAGCTGTGTTTTTTCCTACAGAAAGACTCAAAGGTTTTTGCAGGTTGTTTTAGACGAATCTCTGTTCCCCGGGAAGTCACGCCAGCCATCCTCAGCATAACAAAACCACAGAGGAGTGAAGAAAATAACCCATAACATTCACCAGAAGGGCAAAAACTATCTCATCTTCCCAATACCTCGGGAGAAAGACCGCAAGCCCGCACACCTGAAGTTTATCAACGACTTGATTCTGCCTGAGCAACACATTGCCCCCATTCCTGAATTTTCAAAATGTCAGACACTGCAAGTGCATCATCAAGGTGCCACAAAGAAGTGAGAGTTACCAAAACAGTCTCAAAAGTGTGTATTTTGGTGATTCACTGGGGCTCTGGAGCTCAAGGTGGGTTCAGGGCAGATTTCAGGACTGCTGCCTCCCATTTCAGGAAACAAGGCACCCAGTGCCACCTCAGAGCACAGCCCCCACAACAAACAGCACAGAAGCCATCCCCAACATACTTCAAGTGAGGGGAGGGAAAGAAAAAAGCCAGGCTATTTTTTTTGTTTTCCTGATTTATTGTGGCTAAGGTCAATGACACCCATTTATCAGAAGCGATTTGCTAATTCCAATGCTGTTTGGACACCGCGCAGCAAACTTCCTCCTCACAAACCAGGTCAGCCAACTGGGTATGAACCCATTTCTGAAAACAGTTGTTACTCCCTACAACATTAACTCGCACCTCAGCCCACTGACCTCCAGTACTTTACATTCTCCTTACCTCCAAACTTAATTCTCTGTACATGCTTTGGAATCATTATTTTTCTCCAGAGGGGAGAAATCTTGCTTACTGAAGAGTTACCATGGAAATCAGATGGGTTACAAGAACCCTGGAGAGACTAAGAGCCACATTAACTTTTACACTCCTGGAAGTGGAATATTTGTTAAAGCATGTTCATTAGCTGACAATTACCAGCTGAGTAGCTAAAAGGTATTTACAAAGGCCACCAAAAATCCTTTCTGAGAAGGACTGTATGTATGTTTTTATTAGTGCATTGAAATGGCATTGCCAGGCACAGGACATATGAATAACCTGCTCAGCAGTCCCTTGTCCCATTACTGAGGGTAAAGCTCCACTAACATCGCGTGCCCCTGGAAGGAGAGAGAGAGAGAGAGAGAGAGAGAGAACGGTCACAGAAAAGACTAATGGTTACACACACACACTCAATTGGAGATGCCCATCTCCCGACTATCATAAAATAAAAGGGAAGATGAAAATCCAGAGCCGATTCACTAAGAGGGTTCTGCAGACAGTGATTTGACAGCTTCAGGACAACGCAGATGTGCTTCAGGCTGGCCAAGGCACCAGAGGCCACCCTGAGCAATGCGTCAGGCTGTCCTGAGGGCCAAACTGGGAATCGAGGGTGAAGGCAACGCTTAGACCAGTGCCCTCAGGCGACAGAGGGCGAGCCCTGCTAGGTCCCCACCAGTCACTGCAACCTGAACCACGGCTCCCATCCACAGCCTCAAGAATTGTAAGGAAGAGTCTCACCCCCATTTTTCTTGTAAAGACCCTTCTTCCCCAGATCAGAAGAATGATCCTCAGAAACCACAATTTGGGAAGTCTTTGAGAGTCACCAAAGGAAACCCTCAAACATGGCTGAAATCTCTCTTTCCCTTTTGTACCCAACGGGCTGATGAGGGCTGATTGCCCAGGGATGATTCTGAGGTGGGCTGGAGAGTCTCTGAAGTGGACAAGGCAGAAGGAACTCGCTGAACTCAGCCATGACAAGGAGGCAGCCAACTGAGCTGGAGGGCATTATGAACTCCCAGTGCCATGGGACTTTGGAGGTGCCCCCACGGCCAGTGTAACCAGACAGGATTTCATAATACCAACAGGATCAGAAACGTAATTCCTGCCCCTCTGCAGAGGGAACAGGGCCAGACCATACAGCACCATTACCTGCCCTCCTGCAGCACAGGCAGCAACCAGGCCGTATTGTCCTCCCTCCTTCTTCAACCTATGGGCAGCAGTAATTACCAGACGGCAGCCAGTGGCAGCAAAAGGATGTCCCAGCGAGAGGGAGCCACCCCAGTTATTGAACTTCTCCATAGGAGGAACTCCAACCTGCAAGAGCACACAGAGGAGGGGACACACAATCACCTGTCTGGAAGGAGATTGCCTGACCTACTCATGACAATGCCAAACCTACAATGGTCCAGGCTGGCTGTATGAAGTGTTCCTTGGCACGTACAAGAGCCTGACAACAGGACAAAATTGTGCTAAAGGCTTTACTGCATCACCTGCAGCCAGACAGGTACACCCGATGCTGTTAGAAAGTACGCCCAAGGACTGAGCCTCTCCCACTATTTTTTATTCCTTCCTCTCCAACAATTACTATTATGGTTCTAAATCACCTTCTGCTCACAATGGGAACGCCATCGTTCCCAAAGAAACTGCTCACATTGGGATTTGCTAACCCAGAGTTCAAGAAACATTGCTTCTCCTCACAGAACATAACAGCCCTGCTTCGCAGCACCACCACCACCCTGCTGCAACGAGGAATTCAATTAATCCTAAAGTTAAACTAAACTAAAGATAAAAGTGTCCTGACTGTGTCTTACCTTTGACTTTTTGCCCATGTAGTTTTGTGCAAACCAGTCCGAATCCATAGCTTTCAGGTTAGCCAGTATCTGCCCCTGGAAAGGAGAGGAGGGCAACACTAACAAGGATAATGGCAGACCTTGAGGAAAGCCTACGGACAGTGCTAGCAAACAGGAGCTGTCCTGAGGCTAGCTACAGCCACAAAACTAACACAGCCAACTAAAAAAAGCATTTGACAGGATCAGACCTGTTAATTAATGTTAGCTCAACCTTAACTAGAAAAAGACACTGTCTAATTAACAAGCCACCTCACCACAGTAACACATAGCCCCAATCCAATTAGTACAAGATACTAGTGGTATCTAACCACAGTAGAAGTGGTTTCTTTCATACAAGGGTCTCAGGAAAGCAAGCTTTATTTTTTCTAATGTGTTATTTTAGAATAATCTGTATTCCTTTGGTGACTTCAAGCAACATAAGCCATTCTTAGCCTGCATCGTGTCAATGTAAAAATATAACATTTAAAATATATATAGTACTTATATTTAGATATAAATGTAGAATCACACCTATCTACATTTAGTGAAGGTCTTAACAAGAGCTTTCACCAACACAAAAGCAGATGTCCACAGAATGGCATTTTACAGTTAGAGGCATCCTTAGTGTTCAGAGCACTTACAGCAAAAGCTTCGTGGAATTCAAACACATCGATATCAGCCATGGTTAGACCAGCCTTCTCTAGCACTTTGGAAGTAGCATATGTTGGACTGAAGAAGAGTTAAGAAACAGAAGTCTTGCGTGAATACGTTTCCTCATACCATCATCCCCTTTTTCCACAGTGACCCACGTTACATTCCTTCTCTCTAGGGTTCATGGTACAGTGCTCTGCCTGTCCCACTGCGACTAAAACACAACCCCAGGTAACTACTGCTAGTACCAACACGCCGAGGTGCTCCCCAGCAAATCAGGGTGGGTATTTCTGCCACAGCTGCTCTCCCACGTTAGCCGCCTCCCCATCCTGAGTCACGCCTAACACACCGGCTCTCACACCTTTGCGACAAGGCCTGAAGAGATGTAATATCTCATGATATACTTCACAAAACACAAACATGTAACAGCAAGTCAAGGCTAGTTGTTGTGCTAGTACGGCCTGTTAGGGCATGCTCTTGATCATCGCTACCTACCCCAGTAGCAGCTGGTCCTTTGGATCTTGGGACACATACACAAAGTCCCTGCACAGGAGAAATGCTGTTAGTAACAGAAAGAGAAGAAGGGGAGAGCAGACTTCAGAGGCCACACAGAGCAGTCCCTTTTTACCTTAGGTAGGCCTTTGGTTTGTATCCCATTGCCAGAGCCTTCTCCTCAGACATGAGCAGAGCTGCTGAAGCACCATCCGTCTGAAACAGGCAGACAAAAGCGAGATCACTGCCTGAAGAACAAGCACACCCTGCACACAAAATGAGCTTGACAGCCCTCCAGCAGAGCAACTGACAAGAATGGACCCAAATGTAACCGGAGCTTCCAGGACATCCCCCTATGATATGGGACAAAGAACAAGTCTGCACAACGGACGGGATGGATGGATGGATGGATGGATGGATGATCTCCAAACAGTGTTAGCACACACATTACTGAAGCACTTCCTTACAGTTCAGACCCACAACTCCCCCTGGTTTCAAACAGGACAGAAATCCCTAAAATCCCTGCCTGTCCTGAGGACAAGCTGGTTACCCCAAACATTCACCTGTCTACTCGGCTCCATCCCAAAACAGGAGTATAATTCTGGGATGACACAAGCCACAGACTCACCACATCGCAAAAATGAACATCACTGCTTTGGCACATGACCACTCATTTTGGGGCTAGTAGCCTAAGCTGGCTCACAGACCTGCAGCATAGAGCACACCAACTCGTTTCCGCTGTTCCTGACACCAAGGCCATACCATTACCAGGCTTTTTTAAGTCCCCAAGAACGCTAAGGAGTAAATAGCATCACTGTTGAAAGAGCTCCAGCAGTAGTTACTTGCTTCCTTTGAAGTGCTCATCACAAACTGTGAAACAGCATTTTAAATACACAAGAACCTGTCAGGGCTGCGTGCAGGAACAAGACCATCACCTCGAGCCCTCTGTGGGAGACTTACAGTGGCAATCACCTTCTATGAGGCTCAGAAACTGGGGCTCAGATACACCTCACCTAATGTACACAACTACCTTAGACTTCAGCATCTAAAAAAGCTTCTTTTAAAAGTGCTGAAGAGGGAAAAAGGAGGATATGCAGAAGACAGTTCATCATAGATGTGCTGGAGAAATCTCTCCACCCTCTCTGTGGATTACAGGGCAAGCCTTAAAGTGACAAGTTTAGGCTAAAACTACTAACTTCTAGACTTACAATGTGATCAATCCCATCCTGGGACAGAATTTTTACATGTGCCTTTGAACAATGAACCCTCATGAGGCAGCTACAGAAAAATCAACAGGTAAGACAGACCAAAACTTCAGGTGTTTAGTTATTGATTTTAAAAGTAAACAATCCAGTACCCAAGATCACCAGATGGTAATACAGATCAAAGTTACCCTTGAAAAATCTGAAAGCAGGTGATATTACAAAGGGGACAACTAATTCCCACAGATTATACCAGCTTGATCTACATGCCTATGGGAGGCAGAGGGTAAAGCAGACAGTTCTCCCCTCTGGCTCACAGGGATGGGAACACGCATTACCAGGAAGGAGGAGTTGGCAGCTGTGACAGTTCCATATGGCTTGACAAAAGCTGGCTTCAGCTTGCCCATCTGCTCAAGTGAGGAAGGTCGGATCCCATTGTCTTTGGTAACTGTATCTTTGCCTGTTGATGAAAAAAAATATATATATTTAAACTACAAAAGTCAGCAATATACATGAGTTTGCACATCAGCAGTCCAGGGGGAAAAAAAACAATCAGAAAACTGTGCTTTCTATGACAAGTGGGAAGAGGAGAAAAGGGAAAATCCATTCATGGTATCAGGATATTTAACATGGCTAAAAAATAGCACTTAAAAATTAAAGCTGGATTACTTTCTCTCTGAAGACTGCAAAAATGAAGTACTGCTATCTATTTACTGTAAGACAAAATCAGTACATGGAAAACCCATTTGATTAAAGGATTTAAATTCAGATTACAAAGCCTAAATGGGAGAACTGGGCCTAAATCAGTATACATTCATGTGCCAAGTTTTGATGAAGTAAGAGCACTGGGAAGAACCAAATGTATGCACCTTCAACTACACCGACTGCTTAAATAAGCCAGTTAACAAAAAGTACCAATTTTAGTATAAAGACCTTATGTAAGCATGGCTCTAGGCAACTAAGTACAGAGTAAAAGTGCCCCAGATGAATAGGTATTACACCAAAGCATGCCCACTGGCTGATGGGGGACAAGGATAGAAATCAGGCCACAGAAAAGACAGCTTAAATTTTCTCCCCAAAGTATTTCATATTGGAGCAACGACTGTGAGGCCTGGTGAACCGGGGTCTATCAAGCCGAACACATTTCAGCTCTTCCTATCCAGTGCCTGATTTATCAGATCAGGATTTTATTAGGCTTTCTATTTATTGTTAGTGGTTTGGGCTATAAACATGGGTTCTCTTGTCCGACTGAAAGAGCAGGGGGATTCTTGGTCCAATCGTTCTGATTTTCCTTGTTGTATCACCACTTAGCATGGATATGAGATGGGTATCACAAAATTTAGATAAGGATATGTTTATATATTTAGATACGTATGTTTAGAAACTTGCTCCTATGTCAGTAGTTTTCCAGGGAGAAAGTCTCTCACGAGTTAAAATTCGATTCAGATATACAGAGCATTATGAACCTGACCCCAGTACTTCCCCTCCTTTACTAAATATAGTATTTCTTTATTGCATGAAGTGCATGCCAACAATGAAATGTGCATTTTTACCTGGCACTTTGAAGGGTACCACATCAAGTAGCAAGCCTCCATCCTGGGCTTTCTTAGCTAGTGTGTGTGAACGGAGGGCATACTCATCTTGCTCCAAACGGGAAATGGCAAAGGCGGCAGCCAAACGATCAGCAGAGTGCCCCATAGTCTCACTGGTGGAGAACTCTGCCACAGCTGGGAGCTACAAAACAGAAAAATAAAGTCAGCACACGTCAACACCCATCCCTGAGCAGCTACATACAGTTCAGAAGTCGGTTAAGCCCTGTGCAGTCAGCCAGTGAGGCCCTTTCATTTATTAAGCAGAGCAGTTTAATATTAGAGTTAAGCAATTAACACACAGTAATGATACCAGAAGTGACTTGGTCAAACATATTACAGGAACCCTCACTTTCAAAGATTTTAGGAAAAAAAATGGATAAAAATGAGGTCCAGACTGCTGCTTACTCCAGGGGTTCAAGAACTGTACTGCATTTGCACATGCAGACAAAGAGCAGCTGCCTTCTGCATTGAACAAGGAATCCCCTCTGAAGGGTGACCAGACTTTTTGGGCTAAGGTGAAACAACACATCCTGAGACCTTAAAACTCCCTGTCAAATACCTCCTCAAGCAAAACCAGAGACAGCAGGTGATTTCAGCTTAGTTTTCATTCTTCCAGCAGCACACAGGAAAGCCCTGCATGCATTTAAGTCTGCAATTTTCATATCTTTGCTGGACTTTGGACCTCACCTCTGCTGTACATACACTGTGCTTCACTGCACTCACACTAAAGGCAGCCAGCAGCAGCACAGACGCACACAGTTTTCTTGTGAAGAGTTCAGTGATGGTAAGGAGAGAAGTGCTTTTCCTTCCCGTCTTCACCATGTAGTAATTCACCCCTCTCATGATGCCAAGACAAAGAAGAGTGGCTCCCCCTACAGCAGACTCCTGCCTTTAACAAGCAGACTGCAGATTCTCATCAGGGCCCAAACACGGGAGCTGAACACGTTTAGCACCTGGCAGGGTTTGGCCAGGAACAGTAATCATAAAGCACATTTAAGATGCATTAACCAAGCAACAATTATATTCATATAGTAAGGATATTCCTCTCTGATATTAAGCATGTTACTTCTGTTATCTAGGAAACAAACAAATTCTTCTGATCCTTTAGGACCCTTGCATAAGTTTTGTATCTGTGGGGAAAAAGCTTCTACTTTTGTAATCTCCAGCACAGTTTATCTAGGAGTTGCAGGAGAGGGAGGTTTTGAATTTAGTTAAGTTTACTGAAGACATGCAAGACGACAAAGCAGAGAGTCACAAATGCTATGAGATCCATTAACCTACTGCAGTTTTAACCTAAAGCACAGGACAAAGATCTGATAAAGGCAAGCCAGAAGCAGCCACCTTACCCTTTTTAAATTCTCTCCACTGAGGCTAGAAAAACTACCTAAGACAACTTGTTTTACACCTCCCTAGAAAACAGTTTAGCTAAATATCTAAATGCCTGGAAAAAAATTACCTCAGGAGCGAAGTAGTCAGGGCGAATTTTGGAAATCAGGGAGAGCTTTTGGCCCAAGGTCTTGGCTCGGTTAAGAGTCAGCATAGTCTTCCTCATCTTCCTACTGTGACGAATGGGAACATCTGACATTAACTCCACACCCCCAGCTACGACAACATCGCACTGTCCAGCGGCAATCATACCCACGCCTGCAGAACAAGACAAAAGTTTCCCATGAGAGCTGCAGGGAGAACTGACACTTAGCCCGCTAGTGCCTTGGACACTACCACATTTTATTTCCTTCTCCAGCCTCTGGCTTTGGCCAAGTTATACAACACATGCTTAACAGAGATGGAGCAGGCTGAACAGCCATTATCTGAATCACGCTAGTTTTACAACTTTGCTTCTACTTCTCTTTGTCACACGTAGCAGTTGGGAGAAGAACATCCCCAGCAATTTGAGACAGTAACCTGGTCTCAATTTTTTTTGCTCTGTTTAGGCTAAGTCAAAGATGAAAGGAGCCTGAAAGGTAGCAACTTCCTTATCATGATGGAGTCCTTACCTCCCAAGTGAAAGTGGACATTGAGCAGAAACTACTGCTGAAGGCAAAGGGTTATCAAGCTGCTGGCAGGTCTACAGCAGACACTTGATTTATATTATATTTTGTTGGTTCAAAAACTTCCATCCCAGAATTTCTTCAGATGCTTACTTATATTCACTAAGCAGTGCAAGTTACATGAGGTACACAGAGGAGTTGCTAAGCTCCTTCTCAAGCTCACAGCTTCTTCCAGCCAACATACCTGTGGTCATAGCCTGATTTGAAGAAATGCAAGCCATGGTGACTGTGTGGGCTGGAGTTCTGTCAGAGAAACCCGCTCCCAAGGCAGCCTATGAGCAACAAAGAATGTCTGTTAAAACCTGCACCTTTTTGCTCCACAGGGTCAGAACTACCTTCTGCCCAGCAATACACTTTTCCAGACTAAGCTGAAAACAAGTACATCAAGTTTTCATTCAGCCAAATACTCATCCCCTCCCCAGACTCTGGGAACAGAAGGAGACAGCAAGTGCCAAGGTTCTCAGTCGCATCATGCAGACAGTCACTGGCCGCCCCTGTTAATAAAGTGACAAACTAACTGCACACCTCACAATTTCAAAAGAACTTCCAACTACTTGGCATCATCTTTGCTTCACCTTATTTGCAAAGGCAACATGTGAAAGGAATTATTTTGAGCCCCTCAGTACAAGGCACTGTGACCTGCTTCACACAGTACAGAAAACATTTCCTGCAGTTCAGAACGCAGCCTCTCAAATCTGACGCAGCTGAGAACACAGCCTCCCACCACAGAAGAGCTGCTCACAGCAAGACCTTCCCTAGTTGAGACGTGGCCAACTGGTTTAAAGTTCAACAGTTGTTCCCAAGTTAAAATTATACCACAGCCTCATATGACTGGCAGGTGACCAAAGCAAGTATTTGCATATACAAGGCTAAAACTGCTGATGGAACTGGAGAGCCTCGTAACCTCCTCCTCAGCTGTTCCAGCCCAGGTTACGTCACAGTTTTGCCAAGTTGCAGAGAACAACAGCAGAGGCTCCAGATTACAGAAAATCACATGCTGCCTCCATAACATTACTTCAGTGGACCAGCTTCTTTCTGTGTATAATATGCAAATTGTGTTTTCTAACTGCCAGAAAAAAGAGCAGGTAAGCTACTCCATTCCAAATCATTCAAAAGCTGCATCTGATCAGCCAACTAAAATAAATAAATACCACAGTAATGTATCACAGCATGCTCTAGTCCTCTGAAGTACTTTGGACAAGCCAGCATTTGAATCAGTTAAGAGCTGAGTGATCAGCAATCACTAACAAAAGCTTCCCTCTCAAGGAAGAATCAATTAGAGGCTTCACAGCATTAAAGTGCACTTGATCTACAGCAGATTTCAACAGGAGGCAGAGTCCCATACAGTTATTTGACATACAATACCGCACAACTAGTTCATACTCGCAAATCATGTTTAAACAAACCATAAAACTGCAGATTTCTTTTTTTGTGCAAGTGCTTGTCATCTTCATGCTAGCTGCAGAAATCAGACTCACAGAGGAAATGCTGCAAGTAACCTACCTCTCTGGCAACATTACTCGTTTTCACCTCCTGGATAACTGTGCCATAAACAATGTAATCAACAGCATCCTTCGGGACACTGGTCCGATTCAGCAACCCCCTGAGAAGAATAAAACATAGAATTTGCACCATGTAAGCAATAACTACGTCACAGTCCTCCAACATCCTCTTTCTGCCAGCTTGGCTGGAGAACAAGGCAACAATGGAGCCACATCTTCTGCCCCTAGTTCAGAAGAAATCTTGCGTGCATATGTACTTAATGAAAAGTGTAATTGGTTATGGACTGCAAATAATCATGGTGATAATATCAATATAAATTATTACATAATTTCATGAAAGCAACTACTCTACACTCCCTCCACCCCCAAAATGGCTGTTAGTATCTCCCCCAACTGGAGTATTCTGACATCAAAATCAAAAGGAAGAGGGCCTTAAGAGATAAAGCTGATGACCTTTGGTGTAGGAACATTTAAAACTTCAGTAAAGACACACAGAAAATAAGCAGTGTGTTTTCACCGTTTGCTAGAAAACATACGGCATCATTTGCCAGAACAACTTGACAAACACGTCACCACAGCAAATCCCATTGCAGGTAGTGATTTAAGGCCACCGGGATACAAATGTAGTTTCATGCACTAAAAAGCACCAAATAACAATGAAACTAAGGGCCCCTCAACCAGTAACTTCTCTTCCGCAGCACACTAAAAACCCCTCTATGTCTGGGCACAGCACTCACACACGACTAACACACTGCCTGTCAACCAGATTAGCCTGCCTTGGCTAAACGTGGCATTCAGATTTGGCACGACCGCACCAACCTCACGATCTTTCTCTGGGCCTTGAAATCTCCCTTCCCGCCCCAGTAAAGCCTTCTCTCTTTTCAACAGCACTTTGCCCTGCTTCTCAATACAACAAACCCACTCCTAACGACCTACAGCTTTTGTCAAATCACTGCAGAGTGGAAAGGACAGGCAAGATGACAGAATTAGCTCGTTATTCTTGTTGCCACTTAAGTTTTTCCCTGCATTGCCCAGACTGTTTTTCCCATGAATTGTAAGCACACCTCAAGAGCAGCTATGACCTCTGTATTTAGAAAACTACAGTCAGAATTCAAAATAACTAAAGTTTGCCAAGCAGGACAACAATGCCATCTCTTTCTAACAGCACATTTTAGCACAAGCCTATTGTAAACCTTACTGCTTAAGCCACCTATGAAGGTGGTGGTGGACCATGAAAAATGAAGTCCCTGGATCATGTCATTCAGAGTCAGAGACAAGGCTAGAGCCTTGGCTTTCAAATCTATTGAAGCCACCATACCAACATTGGGACCCCAGCATCTCAACAAGTTTTTTGGGCCCTTTTAGTGTTCAATTTACTTACTGCAGCGCTGCTCTTGCCAAGTCATGTGGCATAAGATCCGCATACCTGGAAGTTAGAAAGGCAGAAACTTAGGGGTGTCAGAAACTGATACAGATGTCCACTTCACCACTGTAAGTGCACATCAGCAGCAAAGAACTGGTGACATACCAGAAATGCTCCGCTGTATAACCAACATTTCATATCCCAGGTTGTGAGGACTATCTGTGTGTAAGCCACCATGCAATCGCAGTAGTAAAACCATTGGAAAGCAGTAGTTACAGAATAAAGAAATCCCCTATCCATCCTAAGTAAGAGTTAGGTCTGATCCTAATTCAACTGTGGATTTGGTGGCGTGACAGTCTAGCGAGAAGAATCTACAGCAGATTCTCTGCACCTGTCCTGCTAGTTTTGTGAAACTTGTTGCTTTATATGCTATAAATTTACAAACAGCTTCCTCTAGACATGCAGCACAAATCCTCATTCTTCTCAGAATTCACATACATGGTCAATCTTCAGACCATGTTTTTTCATTAGGTAAGCTGGAATAACTGTAGCAGCTTAACTTCCATACTTCTAGGCATAAGAATAACTACATTAAAAAGAACAAGTAAGCAGATTTTTTTCACAGAGATTCTACAATTAACCAAGTCAGCATGTATTTTCCTCTTATTTTATACTTACGAGGTGCCAGACTGCAAAAATGGAATACGGACGCCATCTACCACAACAATATTCTTCGTGCCGCTTTTGGCCAAGGTCTTCTTACTCTTAGGCTGGGCTGCTGAAAAAGAAGTGATGTTAACAAGAATACGAGAAAGCTTAAAGTAAGACCCTGTAAAAACTACTAGAACACTAGGGAAAATGTTCTCTTTTGGTGTGTAAGTCAAAAGCAGAGTAGGTAGGACACCTGAGCTGTAATCTTGTCTCTCTCTGGCTAATTATGTGATGTATGAAAAATGATGTAACAACTTGGTACATCCTGCATCAGCAGAGAGATTCATCTATAGTTACACTGAAGCAATGGTACAGCCAAGAACAAAGCCACATAACTCCCAGGCTCTGTTACCACTGACAAGAATACTGCAGGAAGACATCCCTCTAAAAATGCTATACAGCTTACAATATGAATGAGGCAGACCAAATTCAGAGCGTGAGTAAGATCTCCCACTTGGAGAACAGCAAGGACTTCAAATAGCAACCCACTTTCTTTCTACAGTAACTGCCCATACACGTGCTCTTACTGCACAGTGAAGGTGAGATAATTCAAGGTAATCGAAAGAGTTCAGGAGGTCAACTTTCACTCCCAGACAAAAGCAGTAGCACAAAGAGTTGCTGTGGGTAACTTGTTACTTCTCTGTAAGGTCTCTGAGCATCTCAGATTCAAGACAAAGCATGTCATGATAGAGTATCATTCAACGGGCCACTGTCAGAGCTCTTCTGAAGTAATGATTAACAAAGAGCTCAATGAGAGTTTCCTAATGCCACAAGGCCTGCAAATCTTAATGAGCATATGGGCAGCTCCTCTCATAAGCAGGAGAAGGACAGAGACACGTAAAAGCAGATTAAGGCCAGTTAGATACTGTGCTGAAGCAAATGCCAGCACCAGGATGAAACTCCAGCGCTGTTCTTGGGTTATATAAGGCTCTCTGTGCAAAGCCAAGGAGACGAGGGGGAGCTGCTGTCTAGGTCCATTTCCAAACCCCAGGCAGCTCAAAGCATTAGTCACCTGAGCCACCCCCCACCAATGAATCCCAGAATGCCAGATCACCCTGACTGCTCGCTAAGGGCCACAGCTAAAAACCTGTGTAACTGTGCATGTTCAGCAGGTCCACCGAGACCTGAGCCTCTCACTGGTCTTGTTGAACTTCAGAGCTAATTCCACAAGCTCCTCCTTGTCAGGGACAATCCTTTCCCCTCTGGGCAAGTGATCTGGTTATGCCCAGACAGTTCATAAACCCTGAGTTCAGCCTCTCTGTTTAGGTTCTAGAAATAGCTATCTGTCAGGTGACGATACAGCGTCAGCTCTGGACTGGGCAGAGCTGCTGGGAGCCAGGGGCATTCAGAGGTTGACGGAACTCTGCTGCAAACAGCGGTTTGCCTGTAGTTTTACTTGTTTACAGCTTTTGAGCACTCAAACTAAAGCAGTCTGCGCTGCTTGTCTGAGATTTAAGCAGAATGAGACTCTGGAAAAGGGAAGCAGCTTCAAAAACAGTCTTCTCTAGCACAGACCCACTGCTGTTCCTGATGTTTTCACTCTACCTGCGGCTTGTAACGGTGAAGAGCAGCTGAGCGTTCGAGCAACTGAAAACCAAGAAACAAAAAAATAGGGTCTGTCAAACAGGAAATGTTAAAAACATTTCTAGCTTCTGTAAGAACTATTAAAAAAATTAGATAATGTCATAGTAAGATGACTGCACCAGAACATCTGTGAGCTATTTATTAGTTTACTCCATTCACAAAAACAATACAGGTCACATTACCTGTTAACATGAGATTCCTCCCACACCTGATGTGGGAAGGGACGAATATGGCAACAACAGAATTACTTATTTAAAAAAAAACACTGTCATCTTTTTTAAGATGACAACAGAACAGAGATTCAAATACAAGCATCCATTCCAAACCCAAGACTTAAACCCAGAATTTTACAACCTACCAATTCAAGCTTTTAATAAATGTAAAGATACTTACAGACCCTGGCAGCCCATGCTGAGGAAGCAGGGAGGTTTCTGATGGCATGGGTCAGCATGGAACTCATTTTGATATCTAGAGAAAGACTGGAGAAAGACTGATCCTAGTCCAATCTGGTCTATGAGGAACAATTTCAAGGTAAGCAATCTGCCTGCTTCACACACGGCCAAAAAAGCGTAGAAAGAGAAGACACTCCAAGGGCAGCAGTGCAGAGAATTACTTCCTATTACATTTTTTGAACAGTTTCTACCACACGAGGAGTCTGGCTTATGACTGTGGCCTGCAAATGTTCCTGTAAATAAATACTCATCTTCCCAGTGACCCAGCACTGTACTGACAGCAGCCAGTGCAGTTTTCAATTCCCCTCCCAATAACTGTTCCACCACTTCCTTCCCCACTGGAAAATTGTCCCAGTGCCCAGACAAACTCACTACCAGCGTGACTCTCCTGACGTATTCTCCTTGGCACAATTTTGTGCTGCTACTCCTCATTTTAACCGTTGATGCTAACCTCGGTAACTCCCTGTTGAATATCCCCACAAGAAGCAGAACAAGTTGGT
The DNA here is from genome assembly GCA_035590275.1 of Ibycter americanus. NCBI lineage: Eukaryota > Metazoa > Chordata > Aves > Falconiformes > Falconidae > Ibycter > Ibycter americanus. The sequence goes on along the minus strand of JAVJGI010000050.1, from coordinate 49,665,335 downwards.
ATCCGCTACCCCGAAAACTTCCTCTGCAGCCTTCCTGAAGCTAATTCCAGTACAGGGTTTCCCTGCAAACAAATCCTCATCTACAGTTTTTATTGTCCAGGGCAAAAATAGATCTCACAGCTCGTTCTGCTGCTGCTTCACAGCAACATTCACCTCACTCTGTCACACTTTTGGCATTGAAACAGCACTCTCCCTCCGAAATACACACAGTTCCCCTCAAGGGTTACGGAAGCACCTGCAGTCCCAAGCCCAGCATACCCAGGTATTGCAACTCTCTACGGTTTCTCAAAACTTAGTGTAAGCTGCCAGCCACCCCCGTCCACTTTTACACCTGACACCCTACAGCTCCCCACCTGCAACACGCCACGCAGCACTCCTCATTCCCCAGCCTGCTCCGGCTATGCCGGCATCCCAAAACCCAAACCTAGGTTCCTCACATCAGTAAAGGCTCAAAAACCAGACCTCTTCCCCGGCATACTTCTCTGGATCGCCTCCCCACAACAGTGCTCATCCTCCACCTGCGCTGAGCTCCCTCCCCACACCTTTTCCCCCAGTTTTCCCTGCCCAACTGACAAAACTCCTCCTCTCCAGGTCGCCAAGCCGGACCGACGCCCCGCACAGCGCACAGCCGCTCTCCTCACAACGCGCCCACTGACCTCGCCCCCCACCAACACACGCGATCCCCCGCATTTTTATAAGTCAGCCGCTCCCCCGGCACCCCAACGAGACAGCACGCGAACCGAACCGGCCAAAGCTCCTTCCAGAGCCTGCAGGACCTGCCCCGCTTCCACAGCAGCCCCTAGGGCCCTTCCCCTCTCCACACGCAGCACCCCGGCCCTCGCAGCGTTTCGCTGACGCGCTTCGCACCCGCGCGCTACGCACTCGCCCCTCTCACCCCCCAACAGCCGCTCCTCACCTCACGCACAGCCCAGAGCCGCCACCCACCCGCTCCTGGGCATGCACCCACCCCACAGCCACCTTCACCCTTTACCCGCCGCCCCTGCATCCCGAACCGACCGCCCCGGCGTTCCCCTCACCTCCGCCGGCGCCCAGTACAGCTCCGCACCGCCGCCACCGCCTCCTCCCCTCACGAAGGACCCCGCGCCCTCCCCAGCCTCCGGGCTGCCCGCCGCCCGCCTGACGGACGCCGCCCGTCCCGCAGCCCCTGCCCGCGCCCTCCCGCCCTCCCGCCAGCCGCTGCCGCTCGGCACAGACCAGTCACTTGCGAGAACGTCCGGCGGTGAGCGGGGAAGAGCGAGGGAGGCGGGAGGCTGGAGGCGGCGGCGGCGGCTCCGGGGCCCGGGAGCTGCCCCGGCTCCGGGCAGCCTTGCTCTTGGCTGTTATCCTTCCCTGCAGCGCGGTAATGAGCTTATCTGCCCCTTCTGGGATGCGGCATAAGCGCAGGAGTCGACGGGTATTTCACCTGTGAGCGGCCTTACCTTCGGAGCGGGCTCCGTCCCCGGGATCCCACACCCCTTTCCAGGGGGGTTTGGGCACGTTAAAGCACTTTCCCGGCGCGGGTGTTTGTTGCCGGGAGAAGATCGCCCCAAGCCCGCAGTCTGTTGAGCTTTGGAGTCGTAGAATTACAGTCACCGCAGCGAAGGTGGGTTCGTCCTGGCCCTCAGCACTCCGTGGGGGCAGCTGTGGGCGCCCCGGGCCGGACGCGTGCCTGTGCATTATTCCAGGAGGCTGGCTGCGCGAAGGGGTGGTTTGGGTCTATTAAAGTCATACCTGATTCTGCCCGAACAAGTGTTCTCGTGTGATGGACCTGGGTCGACGTCTTAAAGTAGCCAGTGAAGGTACCGCTGACTGGGAGGGCTCTGGGGGTGGCCTGCGGGGGACGTGGACAGTGAGGGACGTTCACCCTGACCTTGTAGTTCTGTAGGAACCCCCTGTGATGCGCCTGTGTTGCGAGCCGCAATACCACGCGTTTGAGTAACAGCGATAGATTATAATGGTAATTGTAGGCTTTTAGATGTCAGAGTTGTTTGAGTTTGCAGCACTTGAATGTGGATTTTGCTGAAATGTCGGTTGGTACGCTCCGTGAATTCTGTTTGCTGCGAGTCCTCTTTTTGTGGCTGCAAATTTTTCACTTGATGTTAGACAAAGCGTCAACCTAGTTTAATAAAATTCTAACACGTCTATGGTTTCTTTTAACTTCAGAACTGTCAGCAGCAACAGTTACCCTCATTCTGGTGTTACTTTACTGCGGCTGTGCGGAGTTAAGCAGCTGGGAAGTATATTTTGTGATGGATTCCTTTTCCCTTTCTCCGTACGTTAACGTTACGTGGCGCTGCCAACGTTCTCGTGGCGAGGGGGACTAGAAATAACCAGGCAGCTGCCTGTGAGGGGAAGTTAGAGCATCAGCCGGTGGCTCTGCTGAGCCTGCAACGGGTCAGTAGCCCTATAAGCTTAGGAGTAATGTATGTTAAATTGTAATTCTACATACTTGATACTTATCCAGGGCAATAATTGGTGGCAGAAAAATCAGCCTATTGTTCAGAAATGCCTGTAGGCAGGGGGCTGTCTTCCATTTTAACCTTTTCTTCGAAGGAGAGCAGAGGTGGTGTGGTTGAGAGTCACTGTGTGGATTTAAATCTCAGCCCTTCTCCCAGGCGCGTAGAGCATGTGATAAATGGTCAGTAAAACTACCTGTCGTGCCACTTTTCACGAAGGGAAGAAAAACTTAAATTTTGGACATGCTGAAAAGCAGATTCTGAATTTCATCGCGCTTGGGCACCAGCAAGAAAGTATTAAGAAACCTTTCTGATGTTTTTCCCGCAGGAAGAAGTCAATGCAGCTTCGAGCTGCTGCGCTTGGGGGTACTCATGGAAAGCTCTGGCTACTTTCTTCTGGCTTTTAGAATCTCCTCCTAAAAGAAGTGGTTGTATTCAAACTTACGGTATTCATTATTGTGATTGACTTCCTTGTTTACCGAGAAAGTTGAGCTTTGAGGCCTGGATTTCATTCAGGCTTTTCAATATAATTGTTGGTCTGTGCGTGTTTCTGGAGAGGTGAAAACTGCACAGATATCATCAGGTGTGCAAAAAATGGTCCTGTTCTGTGTGGCTGAGGAGGAGGAGATGATTCTTTATGGCGCTTTGCTGTGGGGTGCTGTAAATTTAAGCTTCGCTGATAATGTTCTCTAGTACCAGCTGCTTCTCCATTGTGGAGATTCGTCCCAGTGTAGCTGTAAAGGTCTTTGCGGTATGTACAGATCTCGATTAACTCTGAGGTCCTGCCTTAAATTTAAAAAAAAACAACAAAAAACCCAACAAAACAGAGAGAGAGATGTTTTCCTACTTGTTTTGAGTTGAACTGGTCAAAATCGTCTTTTCCCCAAGCTTTCAGAACCTGTTTGCTTTGAGAAATAGTCTTCTGTGCCAATTGTTCATCTTTGTTTTAACTGCTACATAAACGCGTGCTGACTCAGGAGCAATGTTTTAATTTTTAATTTAAATTTAATTTAATTAATAAAGTGCATTTAGCACTTGAGACCTCTTCTAGTAATTGTGGCAGAATATAACTTAGTTTCACACAGTTTAGACTTTACACGGGTAACCTCTATTTCAAAGGAGACCTATAAGAAATAAGCTATTTTAAAGAAATTACATCATCTTGGAAGCCACCCGGGATGTCTGGTATTATGTCTTCATTTATTCAGCCTTTTCCCCTCGAAAAAACATATGGGCAAACTACTTCTGCTACATGACTTAAACACTAAGTATCAACATCGATTTCCTTCCAAGGCTTGTGCGTTAGCCAGAACGTACCAAGGCTCACGTTGGGGGAAAGCATGAGATTAGTGGTATCGCCCACAACAATGGACGATACAATTTTCTTGCAGGAAATTTTTTTTCCTGGGAGAACCTTGTAGAAATAGTAACTTGGGAAGAGTGTCCGAAACCTTATTGTAGCAGAGGTGTGAGGTCTTACAGGGGAGATACTTCTTGGTCCTGGTAGAATCAACGCTTTTCCCTTTGGGCTCAGTGTGCTGAGAAACCACCTCTTCCACCGAGCAGAACACCTTTGCCTTGTTAAATTGTGCTCAGCGCTCCTCAGGGAATTTATTACCTGATCTCAGGAATAATGAGATCTGTTAGTTTTTGCTCTGCGGGAAAGCCTGTCATTTCCAACTGGCAGTGAAGAATTGTGCTTGCAATTAATTGGTTCTTCATCCTGAGTATGTAGCAGTCTTTTCCTGGTTTTAAATAATCAGACAAGAATTTAATTATTTGCCATTAATACCTCCCTGTGACGCAAAGCCAGCTTTGGTTTGAGTAAAGACCCGGCGTACGCTCACAGTGTGGTTGGGGTTGGTTGTAAATTAGGCCGTCATTCATGCGATATCTCGGTTGGCCTTTCTGCTCAGGCCTTCAGGAATGATCCGTGAGCCGAATTATTAATAATAAGTCAGCCCGTGAGTTGTAGTGTTAAGTAGTGCATTGGCCTGGGGTGATCTTCCAGTTGATGCATGAGTTGCATAGTTAAGGATGCTTCCACGGCTAGTTTGTGTATTGGTTGCTTCACCAAAGTCCTAGAAACAAAAGCCTCTATCACCAGGGATGAATGTGCTTGCTAGAATTGGGTTCGGAAAGGGTGAGGAGACTGTGTGAGAGACGCTGCTGTAACGACACAGATGTAGAGGCTGGGGGAAGACGGTGGTTCGCTTGGGGAGAGTCTGGGCATTTTCTTTGGATGCGGGAAAGGGTTATGTGTGGGCGAAAGTAGACTAGGAATGGCTTTTGCTTTAGCTTGATCCTTTTCTGTGAGGCCTTAATAAGCTTATCAGTTTTGAGGAAGCTGCAGTGTGCAGAGAGGCTGGGACCTGTTGTACCTCTGACCATTTTTGGTTTATTTCCTTACTGGAGCTCATCTTGTTGTGAGTAGTATGGCATTTTGTGCATCAAGGCGGCAGGTTGTGTTTCAGGCGCGTGGTGAAACACGAGGGTGATTGTGGTGGTTCCCACCGTGTAGGCTCTGAAGTGTCGTTAGCGTGGCGGTCCTGGCTTTTCCAGGTAAAGATTCGGGCCCGATGTAGTAAGTCCCATTGTATTCTGGTTTTTCATAATTCTGAATAACCTTAAGTGAGGTTGACTGCTGGGTTTTTTATGCTCTGTCTTGTGAACAACTGCATTCACTTGAATTCACCTGTCGGAGGGTGGCAGTGGAGTTGGTTTCTTGGCCTTGCTCTGCAGCTTCTCTGCCTACCTCTGTCCAAAATAGCTTTTTGGTGGAAGTACAGTCCAACAGGTACTGAGTTTAACTAGTCCGGTTGTGTGGTTAGTTGCCTGTATAGTCCTGCTCTGTCTGTGAGTGGTGGTAATACAGCCTGTTACTTTTCGAGAGAGTTTTTTTTGGGGGGGTGGTGTTAAAAACTTCTGATTTGCAAGGTACGCCTTGCAGTAGCGAGACCACGATGAAGTTTGAGGCTGCGAAGACAAATCCTGAGCAAACAAAAGTAGCAGGAGTTTGGACTGAGGGGTCAAAGCAAGGGGGATGCCAGATTGCCTTTCTGTTGTTAATTCCTTGAAACTCCACAGGTTGCAGCGATGATGGCAGTAGTCATTTGCTCTTAAGCTGTAATTTGAGTGTTTGTTTCGGCAGCAGTGACAATTTAAATAACACCCACTTCTTATTCCTGCTACACACACCCATTTATGTGTGTGCCGATGCAACTATTTGCAGGATCATGTGGTGAACTGAACTGGGGAATTGATCAGAGTTTATAAAGGAAAAGACAATATGTATTTTTTTCCCTCAGGTAGTTTTTGATGCAGCTCAATTACCCGCTAACGCTTCTGGTGCATCACAAATAGTACTGCAACAGGTGCGGCAGTGGAATCGAGTATTAAAGTGTTCCAGCACAGAAGCTAGTAAGTGGGGTGCTGCGCTTCCTTGGGCTTCCCTGCTGCCCTAGCAGGCTGGCTTGGGATCCAGCGGGAAGGAGCTCTGTGGTACCTGCAGAAGCTAACTACCCTGTCTGTGTGTTTTGAGATGAGTGGATGTCTTATGGTCAAGTTTTGCTTGTAGAAGCTTTATCGTCGCTGTTGCTTGTGCGTGGTTCACAGGTGTCTGGAATCGTCCCCTGTGCTCGCTGTGTCGCAGTAACACAGGGGCGGGGCTCGGTGAGTGTTCGGAGGAGAAACGCTGGGAGATCTCTTTATGAACAGCCAGGGGGATGCTCCTGAGCAGGGACTGATGAGCAAGCTTTGCAACTCATGATGAACCACCTTATGCTGAAGGCTGTGTGGCTAACACTCCAAATAATCAAAAATTGAATCAACTTGGCTTAAACTCACATGTTTACACCAGCTGAAACTGCCAATGGAGCTGCACCTGGTGGGAGAGCTGCTGTGATCCCTGTCTGCTTCCCTGGCTCCAGCTGCACGTTCCTGTTCCCTGCCTTGTGCTGACCCTGCGCTGGGCCAGCCGAGGAACTCACCTGGCCGAACCTGACGGGAAAAAGGGCTCGTCTGGGGCCTCTGGCCCTGCCGTGGCTCCTCACGGGCACAGGAACGTGGTGGTCCTGGCACAGTGCAGTGTGTGCTGGGGGGTAGCGACAGCCCCAGAGAGTACAAGCTGGAGCTGTTGCAGAGCGGCACCCTCCAGCCAGATGCCTGTCGGGTTGCTTCGTTAAAGGGGATCAGGATTTTTAAATCCAAATGATAAAACTTTGCAGCAAGTACTGGTCTGCGCATGCCATAGCGTGGACCCTTGGTGAGAAGTGAACACTTGGATGGCTCAGAGGCTGGAGGGAGGAAACGTCAGGAGGGAAACAACTAACCTGATGCATTCTTCTTGGTGTAACTGGGAAGGAGTTTTCTGAATGGAAGAACCAACTTTTTACAGGTAGACTAAACAGCAGGAATAATCTGACAGTCATCATGAACCAGTGTGTAGAAAAGACAGCTGATGTGTAAGATGCGTGTCCTTCCAGGAGAGAGGCAACCAAACTTCCCAGATGGCGAAGAACTCGAGGCTGCACTTCCCCAAGCTACGCTGCCCCGGGGCAGCTGCGTTCCTGCGGCCGCTGGCCCCCCTGCGACCCTGTGTTGAGCCACTTCAGTGCATGGTGGTGTGCGATCAACCCAAGGTGGCAGGGAGCCGAGGCAGCTGAGCAGGGGGTCCTGGAGAGCTGGGGTGGTCACGGCTGGATCGGCTCCTGCCGCTGCGCTGGGCATGGGGGAGGTACTTGCTGTCAGAAGCCCCCAAGTGGGGAGGGACCCAGGCTGTGCCTTAGAACATACAAAGACCTTCAGCTTCACCTGTGTTTTGGCCGTGTGGACCTAGGCTAGGAACTCCAGTCTGTCATTTGTTAGGGTTTTGTATGGTAAGTTGAAGGTGAGCCTGGTTTAGGAGTGCGTAAGGTGCGGGCTGTTGCCTCTCTGGTGTTCTGGGTATAGCCATAAGACACAGCAGCACTGCTGTTACGGCACCTTTGGCTCCTGATCAAAGTAGTTTCAGAGCAGCTGAAGGTTTTTCTCCCGGTACCTTGTGAGGGGAGATCCTTTTCCGCCTCCTTCAAGGAGCTGCTGCAGTTGACAAGTTTTGTTTTTTCAGGAACCACAGAGGTTTCAGGATAGGGAAAGAAGGAATTGATTCTGCCTGCTGCAGAAATTTGATGTTAATTAAGAAGCGCTTCTCCTAAGGCATAGTTACTCCAATATATTAGATTTGGGGTTAAAATTAATGTCAATGTGTTTTTTTATAAATGGAAAAAAACCCACACGTCTGTTTTGGCTGATAACACTCTACTACTATCTCGTCTCACCCAGTTTGTGCTTGGTGATAACTTCAAATAGACTTTATTTGGTCTGTATAACACGGTATGATGTGACCCCAGTCATGCCCTTGGTTTTTAAAGATTTAAGGTAAAGGTAAGTACATCACATTCAGTTTAATGTAAATGTAGGTTTGTTTATTCAGCATTCTAACAGGTAAATTATTCTTTCTGCAAGTAATTCATGCTTTCAGTGTCTGCAACAATATTTAAGTGCCAGCAAATTGCTTTAATTTGAGGTGCAGTCTGCTAAACTTAACAGCATGTCAGTGTTTTCTGGGGCATGCCTTTCATGGGGCAGCAGTGCATGCTTAAGTGTGATTGTTAATATCAAAGTATACAATTTTCAGCATGTCCAAACAGTCGGTGGTAGAAATTTCTATTGAGGAATCACTGGAAGTAAGATGTAATTAGTTCTGTTTTACTGAACAAAGTGGTTTTCTAACATTGCAGCTGGGGAGGAGAGCAATCCTATGTCCACGTCTGCCTGTAATATTCAGCAACGTACTCAGCTGGGTGTATTTTGAAACTTTGTGCTGTAAAGATGGTTGTGCAAAGGTGAAAGTCTTGTCTAAGAGTGACAGCCTGCACTTCTGTGGAGCTGCTTTCTCGCATACTGTTTTCATGCAGAATCAGCTGGCAGAGTGTCATCATTATACCACAGGTCTAAATTTATTTTTCCAAGGGGTGTAGAACTTCTGAAGGTAGAGGAGCATAGTTGTTGGTTTTTTCCCCAGGGTATTGATGCACATTCATAACTTGTCTTCAGTCAACAAACTTCTAGCGCATCTCCAAGCAGCGTTGAGTTTCTGTAACTCGAGCCATCACTTAAGCAGAGCTCTTTGCACCAGGTAGCACGGTCAGTATGTAACACTCCTTGTGCTGTGTAAATTAATTGCAGAGGAAGGAACGTGGAATATTTATGTCTGTATATAAGCAATCATCCTGAAAGTTCCAGAAAAATTTATACCTCAATATTATAGTTTATCCTTGGAGAAACTACCGTTGATCCTTGAATAGAGTTGAGCATAGCGAGGTGGGAGAGGAGAAGATGCAGGAGGTGATGTTTCAGATGCACTTGTAGAGGTGTGGTGCCTGCAGCTCAGGCGCTTGCGGGGGACCACACTAGTTAACAATCAGCATGACAAATCTCTTGCTCTGTTGTCATGTGTGTTAGAATTTCAGTCTATCAAAATAGGAACTGTTGGGTTTTGACTTTGTAGAGTATTTTCTTCACTGGGCTTTTTAAGATGGGCTGCCGAGGGGCTTAAGCATCACTGGGGCTTGCTTAAGTGGAAATTGTGAAGTATTTTTGCTACTGGTCAGAAATAACTAGCGCCAGGTTGCAGCTTCCTGAATGTTCTGTGTTTAAATATAAATAAAATGCTGATGGGGTATTGGAGTTTTCTGTCCAGTCATGATCACACTGGACAATTGGATTTGGGGTGGAGCTGGTCTGAAACCAGCCCTGCAGCTGGTAAGCCCCCAGACGAAAGGTGGTGTGCCTGCGGTCCTTCGGGAGGGGGGGAGATATTTTTTTTCCAGCCAAAGGTAGAAAACGCTTTTTGTTTCCAAGTAGCTGCTAATGATTGTGGCGCGCAATAGAATGGCCCAGCATTGTCGACTGACGATCGGGGGAGGGTCAGGGGGGCATCCTCGCTCTCCCGAAGATCTGCACGGTCTTCAGAGAACGGAAATGCTTGGAGATAGGTGACTGGCAACAGCGTTTGATCTAGAATTTAGTGAGCAATAATTCTAGGAGATGGGTAAATTGAAGCCAATCTCTTTTTCTTATCCATAAAACTTTTCTGTGGTATGTGCCGATGGAGATTCCGTATTAGTGACTACTGCTGAAAGGATACAGTGACTCCTCTCAAAACCTGATATTTAAATTATTCCCAATTTGTAAGGCTATTTTTTTTCTCAGGTTTTGTGAACAAATATGCCGTGCTTAAATTTTCACGAGCAGTCATGCAAGCATGTTGCTGCGCTTCAGTGTGATGCGTTAATAAATTCCACAGTGTGGCGTATTCAGCAGGCTCTTACCTGAGCCTCCTTTATCATTTAAAAAATCGGTAAGAAGCTTCCCCAGCATTTTGAAAAAAGTTGGCCTGCTGCGTTTGAAAGTACACAGATGCAGTGATAAATGTTTTTATTTTTTAAGAAAAGAGTAAAAAGTCTACATTGTGGTGACATTAGTAGGGCTTTTCTGTATTACATTCAGATACAAACTGCTCTGGGTAGATTCTCCTTGTGATGGGTAACATAATATTTAAGAACTTCAGAAAGCTTTTGACCCTTTGAAGCCATTCTCATCAAGTCCTTAAATGCATGTTGCATAATTTTAAATCTTCACGAGTTCTCTGGAGTGCATTAAGATTAAGCAGGTGAGTGCAGAATGGTTCTGTCCAGGAGATACCTTGAAGGGTCATTCTCATAACCTAATGCGGTGCCTGGCTTGCTCTTCCCCTAACGCAGGTAAGAACAGGAGAGCTGCCCCTTGGGAGCCGCCGGCACCTGCCTGTGGTGCATCAGCTCGGTGCTGGCTTTTCACTTCCCCAAGTAACTGCGGTCAGCAGGCTTCTGGCTGGGTCTCTCCTCACTGCAGAAGACATTGAGATTGTGCTAAATCAGAAGGGGCGTGCTTTAAGGCTGAATTTTCTGTGTTATTCTGTCTGAAAATCATCAAATTCTGTGTTTCTCGTCGAAGTGTGACCGGTTGTTCTTGCAACTTTGATTGCGCAGCATCATCATTTTATTAATGACTAAAATTTTAAGCAATAATGTTGGGCTTCAGTTCATGGCTTATAATAAATAGTAACTACCAGGATTCATCTGTTTGAAGTTTCTGTACAGGTGGAAGAGAAGTGGTTATCATGTATACAATGAAACTGTATTGTGGTTGGATGTCCTCAGAACCAGTGCAGTGACTGGGTTTTTAGGGATTGTGTGTTAGCGATGCGTTCTGGGGGTGTTATTTGTGGTCCTGAAATAATCTGTAGTGATTGCTGTACTGGGCTGGGGTCCATGTGGCGTGGTTTCACACTCTTTGGTTGTACAGCTCCACACTTGACAAGTCTCCTTCTCTATAAGACATACTATGTTGTTCCACCAAATGTTACACCCATTTGTAGCTGGCTGTGTGATCAGTAATATTTATACCAGAAGGTGAGGGATGTGCAGGGCTGGGTCAAACTTTCATAGTTTCAGTGGTGGTTGTTTTATCGTGCTTTGTTTTGGCAGGGCTGTGCGGTTCTAGAGATGTGCTCAGGTGCTGGGATGTGGAGGGGTAGGTGTGAGGTGGCTGAAATGGTGATCTGAAGTGACGGCAGAGCCTGAGTGGTGATGAGCTGCCGGCGAAGGCTGGGGCATTTCTTCTGGGATCACATTTGCTCAGGACACTGTCCCCGGGGCAGTGGGGCAGCGCAGGCCAGAGAATTTTGAAGTGTTGAATTTTCTAAGTCCTTTATAATACAAACTCCTTTGTATTTACCTGTATGCATCTCTTTGATAGGATAGAATTTAGAATTACTCTTTTAAGTCCAGTTTGGACTAGACAGAAGTGGGTATTTCAACGTGTTTCTACTGCTTGCCATTCAGTATATGTTCCCCAGGTGTGAATCGTAGGGGTGCATGGCTGGGAGGGGTTTCATGAAGCTACATGGTCTCCATCACCTTCACTGAAGTAGCATCACCTATGTAAAACATCTTCCAGACTTGCCTGATCTGTTCTTAAACCTTTGTAGTGGCTGTGGAAACTATTTGAGAGCTTACTTGAGTGTATTGGTAGCTCTCTGGTTATTCCCGATATGTCATCAGTATTTGTCTTGTTGCAAATTAGGCCAGTGAGCATGAAGACAGTTGATCACCACTGTCTTTATTATGACTCATAATGTATAGGAAGGCTTATTTCAAGCTGTGTCTCTCCTCCCTATTTTTTTCCCAATACTGTGTGAACTGAGTACTTAAACTTTTTCTTGTTAACGACATTTTTAAAACCCCTTATCACTGCTCTCCTCTGAACTCCTCTTTGTATGTTCTTCTTGAACTGTGGTGCCTTGAACATGTAATTCCAACTGAATGTGATTCCTGTGCCATTCCTTGTCAGTGTGGTGTTGAGTGAAAAAGAACACTAGCATTACCTGACTTGCAGTATGCTGCGGCAGGTTCCACCGAGACTGTGTTCTGCCCCACTGTGACAATGACCACCTGGCTTTGTGGGCTGCGATACCCACTCCTCCTCTTACTCTCTTCCCTTATCTTGAATCTGTGCCACACGCATCTTTCTGATTTAATAGTATTTCATGTCACTAACCTTCATTTCAACTGCTGGGCCTTTAAAATCAGGTGAATAAATTTGTTCCCCAAAAAGGTTTTGCCCAGCTTCATGGTCTGGAGTGTTGGGTGGTTTTTTGTGGGCATTGGAAAAAGAAGCGGGGGGTGGGGGGGGTGGGGGTGGGTCATGTCGCAATGAGTCCTCTTTCATGCACAGCTGAGGGGTAGGCACTAGAGGTACAATTCTTATGATACTATGCAAAACGTTTAGTAAATGTTGAAGTTGACAGACAATTATTCCTCACTGTAGTAACAAGAATGTCTTCCCATTATTGGCTAATAAATACAAATGTAGAAAAGCATTGTGCTGTTGACTCATTGCCCTTAAAGCCCTCTTCCTGTGGAGCAGGACGACTTCCCTCCATGTGCCACTGCTGTCTTGTCAACCGGTTGTGTTCTGGGTGTGCATGTCTCTGTCATCTGTGTTTTACTACTCCTGATATCTTCTAAATAACTCCACCGATGGATACTGCCCTCATTGGGTGGTTTCCACACCTCACCAAAGCGTGGAGCGTTTTCCTGCTGGGTCAGTGGCCTCTGCCAGGGTCAGATGTCTCCTTTGAAGCAGACCATGTAGAGAAGAGCTGGAGTGGTGATAGCACTTACCAGCTGCTGGGGTTTTGTGTCTTGAGGCCGTTTGTAACTGCTGGGGCAGACTGTGCTCTCTGCTGGCAAACTTCTCGTGATCTCTTGACTGCTCTAGTCTTCCGACACCTTACTTACATGCGTACATACTGCCAAAAGGTAACAGAGCGCTAAACTGTTGTCTCACTCAAGTGAAATATTTCAGGTCTGCAGATTTCTTCGCAATGCGGGTTTTTTTTGGAATCTGACCTTACTCTTGTTTGATGATCCTGGCTTTGTAAAGTGTATATGGGAAGATACCTGGATGATGTTACTTTACCATTAAATAAAGCAGAAGTACAAATAAAATGGGAATTGTTTTGACTCTTTACGTTAGACCTGGAAATTTTAAATGTAGAGGTAAGGATAAGTGCTTGCTGTCCCTAGCCACTTTTTTTGACTGTTCTTGATAGTCAAGGAGCATTTCTTCTGCCTGTTGTTGTGCAGCACAAATTTCTGATCGGTTTTCAAAGCGTGAACTCCAGATTAATTTCTCTGTCATAGAAGATACTCTCGGTGGATGACTTTCAACCCAAATCATTGCTTCCTTCACATTTAAAGATCTGCTTTATTAAATACTACTCGAAAACTCACCTCCACTCGCCTTTTTAAGAGTATCTTGTGTGTACTGGTGAATATTTGAACTCTTAGCAAACTGACTTTCAAACATCTTCAATAATTATGAACAAAGTAGTGCATGGTCATCTTTTTGGTATGTCATTTCTGTGAATAGTATCTCGTGTACCCTATCTTTAGACAACATCATGTCACATTGGGGGTAGGGGAAACTGTTAATAGATCAGTTGCAAGGGAACTGAACTAAATACCAGCAGGTTGTAACCTGAATTCTAACTTTCTGTGTTTGGTCTGTATCTTTGAAAAAAATGACATTATAGTTTACTGTTCATTATATGTATCGTTAGTGTCTGGTATCTATTGTGTCCTATATGAAGTGATAAATAAACACTATGCTATTGTATTTCCATTGCAGCATTTAAATAAAGCCTACTATGAATAGCAACTTTTCTCTTCTTACTTCTTATTCCATATTTCAGATTATGATGCAGTGAAGTTGCTTTTATACAAATGGAGTGTTGAGGGCAAGATCTGATATGGATTAGATGCCCCAGTCTGGGGTAGGAGTTGGTGCTCAGGTGCAGGTAACTGCTATGCTGCTTTGGCGAAAATAAACGCGAGCGGATGACGCTTGCTTGCGGTGCTGCTGTACCTCTCTTTGAATTGGTTCTGCTTTCCTGGCAATTTCAGCAATATTGACCTTGAACCTGGGCTTTTCTTGAACATTATCCTGTGCTGCCTAAGGATATACATGGCCCATAGATAATATGATAGATTTTTATAGCTACTCAATAAAATCCTGTTGTCCCTAGGAGCGAGCAGGGGGAAGACAATAAAAAATGGTACAAATGCTCCTGTGAACTTCTGTTTAGACCACACTGCATTTCTTCTATTAATTGCCCACAGAAAACACCAACTTGGCAATAGAGATCTGGATTTTTGTCTGTCGGAAAGTTAAAGATCTGTTTAGTCTTCCACAGTGGGTCTGCTTCTCTGCTTGCTTTTGTAAAATTGCTTTGATACTACAGGTGGGAAAATGTTGCAGAAGTACCTTCTTTGAAACTAGCGAAATACTCAGTATTTATAGCATATTCTAAGGAAGTAAGTTGAAGTATGATGACAAATCCATTCTCTCAAAGCCGGTGTCTTCTGACATATCTGTATAGTCTGTTTCAAAATGCATGCAATGGAGTCAGATTATTGATTATTATAACCTGTGATTTCAGGAGGACAATAGCATTGCGCTTTGTTTTTAGAAAATTTTCGGTGATTAGGGACTCCAGACATACTAGGCCAAGTTTAAATACCCTTTGGAAACTTTTAAAGGTACTAATGTGACCCATATGAAGGGGGAGGAGGATGATACAGTGTCAAAAGATGCCCTTTAGCACTGTTACGTGACCTTTATGCAAGTGATTAAAAAGAGCCTTTCTAGGCAGATTCTGATAGGACAGGATTCTGTATTAGCAGTTTCAATGTTTTTTGGGGGGGGGTTTGTTTGTGTGGTTTTTTGTTTTGGTTTTTTTTTTTTGTAATTGTTCGCCTTGTTCCTGGGTTTACATATTTATAAGGAAATAGCTACTCTTCCTCCTACTCCAGGCCTGTATAACTAAGTGTCTCAGCAACATCATCCCTGCTAACTCAGATCTGGTTTGTCATCTGTCATGGTCTAGTCATGCATGCAGAGACCTTTAGAAACATCCCTGTGAAATATCTGAAAAAAAGCAACAAAAACTGCTTTATTCAAACAACTGCAATTAAACGTTTCTGTAGCATTTGTTTCTTGGGCAGCAGTGTAGTGAGGTGTGGGTTATCCTGTGTGTCCAGGCAGTCCTGAGGAAGAACGAATTTTTTATATATGTGTTTATATTTATATATAAAGCAACTATCACCATATTGATAAGCATTCTTTGGAACCACTCTTGATGGCAGAGGTAAGAACAGGAGTCAGTTTATTAGTACCTCAGCACTTCTGTTTCCAACCAATTTAAAAAAAAAAATAAAATCGTTATATTGGTGCTCATTCTGTGTTTTGTATCTGAACTGGTCTGTAGATGGAAGAGAATCAAAGCATAACATCTGCATGTGCTAGTCCAACATAAAATGTGTCCCAGCATGTGGAAACAGTGATACCAGCTCACGTGTGGATGCTGAGTTTGCTGCTATTTTCAAATCTGCCAGGGAAAGAGGCAGTAGAATTGGAGGTGGCGGGGAACAGCTGTACCTTAAACATCCCCAACCCCAACCCCCTTTGTATTCTTTTAAACTGCTGTGTAACGCTTACCCTAAAGTTAGTTACTGAATTGTTCTAGATGTATAAAAGCTAAAATAGGATTAAGATGGCAGTTTAAAAAAGGAATTTAAGCTGCTTGATCTTTTCCAGAGAGTTCAGAAACCCATGCTTTTGTCTGAGATTGTAGTAAAAACATTTAATGCTTAACTTGGAAGAGATCTCAGATACCAGTAGTAAGCTCCGGAGTATGGCTGAATGACTTAAGGAGACTTGCGTGAAATAAATAAGATTTGTTTTCTGTGACTGTCATTAGGGTTGGCTGGAAAGGATTATCAAAGATAACTCAAAGCAGATGTTCTCCAGTAAACTTTAGAGTGAATTAGTCTGTGTGCTAGTCAATCTTCACAACGTGGGAATAGCATGGGATAACTTGAAATGCCATATAAATTGTTCTTAGCAGTTTTGTGCAAGCTCTGAAATGCAAGGTCCTGGGGTTGCTTCACAGAAGTTTGTGTTTTGGGGTGGTAGTGATGGGTTGCAGTGTAAGTAAAGGCAAATAGAAACTAAAATGATGTGCAAGTTCCTGAGATGCTGACTTATGCAATTGTGCTCTTAACCAGTGTCCGAAGAGAGCAAGGTTGCCAGGCTCCCTTGTCCCACTCTGCTTTATGTTACTTTGCTTATCTGCTGTGTAGCCAGTAGACATTTTTAATAGCAGCTTGTGTTAATAAACTGTCATTTCTGGTGCTGGTTGAAGTAGGATGATGTCCTGATAGGTTTTGTAATGTCGGACTCATGTCAGTTCTGTGACGATATATTAATTTTATTAAGCTAGTAACGGATAGTTTAAGGTAACGATACTGGTGTGCAATCCTGATGTACTGCTATTAATGAAATAGGTGTCTTCACATTGAAGAGGTGATACGTGAGGTGTTTTGGGGAGGTCGTCTTGTTTGCATCATAGCGTTTAACTATACCACAAGAACTTGCATAGTCTGTGTTATTTTGAAATAGGTGAATATGATTTTTATTATAAGCTTCTCTTGATGGCAGTTTGGGTGAAGCGCTCCAAGAAAGCTATACAAAACTAGGGAGGAAGGGTGGAGAAGTTGTTGAACCTGCCTGAATGTTTTTATTGTATTACTTTTTTTAAAAGAACCACGCTTCTCTGCAGCTCAAAAAGAAGGGAAAATGAGAGGAGCTCCTTGCAGTTATCCTGAGTGTGAGCCTTCGTGCTCCTTGTAGCGGTTGCTTCAGTGTGACAGCATGTTTTCAATTGGTTACAAATGTGTGAAGAATCTGAAATGGGTGTTTTGTGTTTTACCAGAAGTTGAGCGATCAGCACAGACTCAGCGGTGTAAGGCTGCTTTCCCTCTCTTTAATTGGCACCATGTGTCCCTCAAAGGAGGGAATGAAGTAACAGTCTTATCAGTCTTGGTATAGAGCTGGTCCCCGGTAGGCAATTCAGCATTCAGGGGCATTCATATCTGTGTGTTTGGGTATATTGAACAAAGGTGAAGCTGTTACTGGAAATTCCCTCACCAATTTCATCTTTCCGTAGGTGCGTGTATACATGAGTGTATCACTTTTCCCCATCTTGACCTTTTGATAGACTAATGATCCTTTTTTTGCAATCAGTTTGTCATTAGGTAACGAATTTTTGGGGATTACCAGTAAGTGCGAAATAATTGTACCAATTATTGGTGTGTGCAATACACAGAGCCTTTTTGCACCCTGGTAATTCATAGTCTAAAATATATGTTGGGAAGGGAGAGTATCATGTTCTGCAAGTCTAAAAATGTTTGTCTGGAAACTCCCAGAATTGAGCATTAGCTGTTACAAGTGCTCTGGTTCTAGAAACTGGGGAAAAAACCAAACAAACCCTGGTGTTACGTATTACTTAAACTGGGGTGCTAAATCACCCTTCCTAGGCACTGAGGGCAGTGCAAGGATCGAGACATGGAAGAAGGTCAGTGCGCTGAAGTGAAATAGTAAGAACTAAAATATGTCAAAATACACGCTATTGCTGCTTTAAAGCTTAGGTGGAGTTTTAGCAGACCTGACTGGATGGCATGGCTTTAAATATCTGCAGAGACGTTGTAGTTCAGTGAAGAAAGAACCATGACAAATTCATCTTTGATCTGAAGTTGGTTTTACAACCTGTAAGAGTTGTAATCGTTCAAAGCCTATATAGAATTTAAACATAAGTTTGCCTGATTTTCAGATTTGCTTTTATCAAAGTGTTTCATTGCTACCAGCTTCACTCAGGTATCTCCAGCACTAAGCAGTCCTGCTGTGATGGAAAAAACCATTGTCATGCACAAGATTTTCTGAAAGGAGGAGACTTCAGCTCCTGGTTCTCCAGTGGTATCTTAATAGAAGGGTAGGACTGACTTGAAAAAGCTAATTCTTTCGAACTTCCAGCCTTTTTAAGTTAAAGAATCTTGCAGCAGAGTGTGTGGCTGGGAGGGTAGAGCAGAGCTACTTGATTATGCTCCTGGTAAGACTTTAGGGTAATGCGGGGTCCCTGCAGAGGTTCTTGCTGAGAGTTTTTTCTCAGATGCGGTTCATGTCCAGTTGTGTTACAAATGCAATTAAGCAGTAAGTGAGACTGATCCGAGTTTTCCTTTGCTTATCTTTTAAATTTGTCTACAAAGGTGAATTAGAAATTCCAGTTTTCAGTGCTCTTACCATCAGGTAATGGAAATACGGATCCCAGTGTAGTCTGGGGTTTCTCACAGAAATTATTAAAATCACACTTGTGCTTAATATCTACAGATTGTGGCAACTGCTTCTGTGTGGAGCTTACTCGTGCATACAGAAATTCTGCGGTGAAGCCTATCAGAAGATCTGATACATGCGTTGCTAATGTAATGTGAATTTCTGCAGTTGCTCCTCCCCGTCTTACAGATCAGGAAATACAATTCTGGAATGATGGAGGAGTTTTTGAGCTGGTTCAGGAGCCATGGCTGTATCCCAGCCCTGGTCTGTCTGGTGCTGGGCGATGGTCTGAGGACACCTACTGGGCATGGCGCCAGCTTCGTCTCCACTTGGACACCTGGAGGAGCTTGTACCTTGGGTTTTCAGACCCTTGGCTATAGGAAGCATCAATATTTTGAACAGAATTGTAGAATGGTGACTTGTATAATCCTAAAGCGGTGCCTGAAGGAATAAATGCAAGATTTCTGATTTGACTCATTGCTTTTCATGGCCCACTTGCACGTATGTTTCCAGTTAGGCTGTAGGACAATTAACGGATACTTTGGCTAGGGGTCTCAGAACTTTGCTAGTAAGTCACACTGGTGTTACTGCTAATATTTTCTTTAGTTTTACATGGAATGGTTTGGATTGGAAGGGACCGTAAAGATTATCTATTTCCAACCCTCTGCCATGGGCAGGGGCACCTTCCACTAGCCCAGGTTGCTCCAAGCCCCATCCAGCCTGGCCTTGCGCAGCTGCTCTGTGGCAGTACCTTGCTGCCCTCACAGTAAAGAATTTCTTCCTTAAACCTAATCGTTCCCCCTTGTCCTATCCCTACATGCCCTTGCAAAAAGCTCCTCTCCAACTTCCCTGCAGGCCCCTTTAGGTACTGGGAGCTGCTCTAAGGCCTCCCCGGAGCCTTCTCCAGGCTGAACACCCCCAGCTCTCTCAGCCTGTCTGCACAGGAGTGTGTTTGTTACAGCTCCTGCAGTTTCCAACTAGGTCAGTAAAGTGTCCTTGCCCCTGTTCTTTGAACAATCAGCTCCCTAAAGCCAGACAGTGTGATAGCAATTTTGTGATTAATGCTTCCAGCAATTACAAAGTGGAAGGTCTTAAATTACATTTGATAACTAAGACTTGTCTTCCTTGTTGCAGATCCATAACATGGTGGCAGTGCTGGAAGTGATCTCCAGTCTGGAGAAATACCCCATTACCAAAGAGGCACTTGAGGTATGTCACCCTCTAAACATGATTTGATTTTTGTGTGTATAAAAGGACTTTCTCTGCCTATCTAATTTCCATAAAAGCTTTTCTTGAAACAATGGATTGATTGCAAAGGATTCACAATTAAGACATTATTTTGTCCCCCCTCATGCTGCTTCTGACATCTCGATGCATACACAGCGATGCTTTCTGGACTCAGATCAGTATTGTGTGCAGCACAGTTCCTGTTTGTGTAGGGCACTAAATTAATCATTACTTGCTACTGATTAATGCTGTTGCATTCAGCAACATCAGTCTGCTTGCTGAAGTACTGGTCGCCTTGTTAGATGTTTGGTGACCAAGCACCAAAGAATCTGAAATAGGGATATAGTTACTTTGTGTCTATAAAACTGATCTTAAATTCAGTTAAGCAGGTTTCAATGCCTGATCTAGTTGGTGCGATGAGGTGTATTAAAAGCTGAAGTGTCAGGTAGCGTAGCTGCAGTCTCACTGGCCACTCTTAGAGCCCAAAGAAGTTTTTATGTCTAAATTATAAATTTTTTTTTTCAATCTTTACATTGAAGTTATTGGTGCTACTTGCTTTTAACTATTGCTTAATTATAAGTCCAGCTGTATTTTGACATGTATCACAACGTGTTGCATATTTCTCTCACAGTCTGGTCTGTGTTTTCTTTTGAAGTGCTTTTCTTAAATAATGTGACTTGTGGAATAATTTTTTGTTTTCAAACATGCTTTGGGAACAATCAAACACTTCATTTCCTTCCGCTTATGAAACCACTTTGGGACACCCTAGGAATGCTTGTTTAAATCGGTCTTTCGTACGTTTTCAAGATACTGGGGAGTGAAGGGAGAGGAGAGATGGAGGAAGAAGGTAGGACATAAGTCGCACCCTGGCTAGTCAGGTTTGTGGAGTGGAGATTTTTATTGTCAGCGTCTTAGTGTAACAGGCCAGGGTTGTAGAATTTTTTTCATTTCCCTCTTTCTGCAGATCTTATACTTCCATTGTGATAAACATGCACCTTTTCCCTTTTCTGCCCTGGGTACTGCGTTGCCTCTTGAATCTGAACTTGCACCTTTATTCTCAAGATTCGTGCCAATTAAGGAATTCCTGTCTGCTGTTTTTCATAGCTAACGGCTCTGGTGCTTTAGCCAGGGAATAGAGACAGGGTGACTTGAAACCTAGAGTAGGTTTCATGTTGTGCTGGACCAACTGGACTAATCCCTTCCAAAAAGATTAATTCAACACTTAAATCTTTTTTGTGGTTTTTAACTAGGTATTTCTTAGGGTAAGCATTACAAAGCAGAAATGTACCTTAAGAATTTTGTTTAGAACGCTACCTGTTTGTAAAACAACTTTTCTTTCTTTATAGGAAACAAGACTTGGTAGGCTTATCAATGAGGTGAGGAAGAAGACATCCAATGAGGAACTTGCCAAACGCGCCAAGAAATTGTTGCGGAATTGGCAAAAGTTGATAGAACCTGTAACCCAGAGTGAACCGGTGCCAAGAGGGTTGCCCAATCCACCTGGGTCAGCAAATGGTGGTGCTCACAACTGCAAACCAGAAGCGCAACTTCCTGCTGTGGCCGGATCAAAGCCAATCAGTGAATTGAAAAGCAGGAATGATATACAGAAACTAAATTCTCCAAAACCAGAGAAACTGGGAAATCGGAAAAGGAAAGGTGAACACAGGGACAGGCATCAGGGCCCTCCTCCCCCAAATGTCTCCAAAGCTAGTCTTGAAGTATTTCAAAACTCTTCACCCCCTCCAACAAATGGAATTGGAGGTAGTCCTGAAAATTTTCCTAGTCCTGTAGATGTAAATCTACATACAGGACCTGAAAGCAGCAGGACAGAACTCAGTGAAAATGATAAACACAATAAGATCCCAGTAAATGCTGTAAAACCTCACACCAGTTCTCCAGGACTTGTAAAACCTTCAAGCACTTCCTCATTATTAAAGACTGCAGTGCTTCAGCAGCATGATAAATTGGAAGAAACGACAGGACCACACCAACCTAAGAGTCCTCGCTGTTCCTCTTTTAGCCCTAGAAGCGTTAGGCATGATACTTTTGCTCGGCAGCATACTACGTACTCACCAAAGGATTCAATGCCTAGTCCATCTCAAAGGTCTCAGTTCTTAGATACTGCACAGGTGCCATCACCGCCACCATCCTTGATGCAACCATCAACACCTCCGATGCCAGCAAAAAGACTGGAGTTCACTCAGCCATCAGTAACTGAGGTATCTCAGCACTGGCAGGAGCAGCAGGTACCTTCTGAAAGCCAGCACAGGCATGCAGCAGGGACACTTCAACAGCACACATCTCCCAGCTGCAAAACCACCTCCCACCCAGGGGAATCTCTTGTGCCACACATGGGCTTTTCACAGGACACTTCAAAAATGGACAGTGATGATGCTGCTTCAGGTTCCGATAGTAAAAAGAAGAAAAGGTACCGACCCAGAGACTATACAGTCAACTTGGATGGGCACATGACAGAAGGGGGTGTGAAACCTGTGAGATTAAAAGAGAGAAAACTCACTTTTGATCCCATGACAGGACAGATAAAACCTTTAATACAGAAAGATCCTTTGCAGGTAGAAATCCCTGCACTTACTGAACAGCACAGGACAGAAACGGAAAAGCAGGAGGAAAAACCCAACCTGCAAAGCCCTTTTGAACAAACGAACTGGAAAGAATTATCCAGAAATGAAATCATTCAGTCGTATTTAAACAGACAGAGTAGCTTGCTGTCTTCATCAGGAGTACAGACTCCAGGAGCTCACTACTTCATGTCTGAGTATTTAAAGCAGGAGGAAAGCACTAGAAAAGAGGCTAGAAAGACTCACGTTCTAGCTCCTAACAGCAAACCTACAGACTTGCCTGGGGTCACAAGAGAGGTCACAAGTGATGACCTCGACAGAATACGTGAACATAACTGGCCAGGCGTGAACGGTTGTTATGACACACAGGGTAACTGGTATGATTGGACACAGTGCATATCTTTAGATCCACATGGGGATGATGGTAGATTGAACATCCTGCCTTACGTCTGCCTAGACTGAGTACATTTTTGCTAAAAATGCTTTTTACATCTGCAGTTAGCAAAAATGGCAGACACTATGCCACTTAAAGATGGAGAAAGCCTCCTGTCCTGGACAAACAGGCCCAACGAGCAGAGGGTGTGAGGGAGCTGGTTCTTTATAGCTCTTTCCTTTAAATTCTCCTTTTGTGAAATGCTGCTACCAGTTTACTAACAATTGCAAAGGAAGGCATACGAAGGTTGATAAATTGAGTTCAAAACTCTGTAGCGAGCCAGCTATAAAAAAGTGTTAGTCCCCAAGAAGTGAAGAGGATTTCCAGCACTTTCTGAATGCCGGAATCTTATTACAGGCAGGTACAGAGAAAATTGTGGACGTTACCTTAACAAAATATGCATCTATTTATTTGACTTGATTTGGGTTTTTATTTGGCAGTGAGATATTCGAGAGACAATGTGCAAAAACTGTAGTTTTATTTCAATCACATCTCTGAACATGATTGCATTCTTTTTTTTTTTAAAGTCATGTGGTACGGAGATTGGGTTTTAAACAGCAGGTGTTGCACTGCAGGCTGGGAGACCAGCTTCAGCTCAACATTCCATAGGCATCCACATATTTTAGTCTGGTTTCAGTTTAAATCCAGTCTCTGAGAAATGCTGCAAAAACTAGATGTTTAACGATATTTTTGATCCCACCACCACCAGCCAAATATTTTTCCTCCTTTTCCCTTCCTGCAAACTTCTAGTAAAAACAAACAAACAAACAAACAACAAAAAAAAAAAACAAACCCAAAAAACCCCACAAAAAAAAACCAACCAAGAAAAATCACCTTTTCTAGAATCTAAATGTAATGAGGGTGCTACAAGTTTGTAACTGTACTGTGAGAGGGAAAAAGGAAGCCTGTTTGTATGCTGGAAATATACTTGTTACCATTCCTTTAGATATTGTTTGCCTTATGGATATCCATCATAAACGCAATTTGCAAAAACAAAGAGCCTTAGTGAATGTACAGTAACTAGACTTCTGTGTTCTTGGGATGCAGAAGGGAGCAACTTTGCTATTTGGTCCTTTAAGTGGACACATTGTGATATAAATGTGGAAATAAAAAAAATTTGCACAAAACAGTTTGTGAATTATTTATACTTAACTCATTTTTTTTAAAGTTTGCTCAATTCAGGCCAGCTAAGTGATCATCGACACTGAGAGTCCATCGGAGCAGTGCGGTGAAGCTGAATCCCATCCAACACGGTTGAAAGCAGCTGGCTGTTAGGGATATACAAGATGTCTTCCAAGTACGTTGGTGGTATTCAGTCGCACAGGTTGGATTTTTTTTTAACTCTGGTTGCATCCACGGTCTGAAGACTGATAACCCGCTTGCTGTTAATGTACCTCAAAGTCTAAACATTTTAAAGGTCATAGTTCATCTTTTTTTTTTTTTCCTCTCAGTAATGTTGTAATATATTATTCCTAATTGTTAAAACACTTTCTGAAGCAGCTTGGTTCAGTACAGAAAGCTAAGAATTTCTATTAATTGTAATTGCTTTAACATTTGGGACTAGTTTTCTGTAGTCCTCCATGCTGGGCTTCTGTCCAGGGGAAAAGGGGAGGGGACACTATACCAAAAATATTTCTAGGTTTAGTAATGTTAACTCTGTTAACCTGTTTGTGCTGGATCTCGCTTCTATGGAGAAGAGCCTTGTCAAGAGTTCTCCTGCCTTTGAGAGCAGAGCCAAGCTCTTAACGTGATTTTAAAAGGGTGTTCCTTGCCAGGTATGCATTAAGTTGGTTCGTTCGCTGGAATACAACTGGTAAGGTCTGGTTTATTTTTAAGTCATTCAAACCTACCGCTTTTTTGATCTGACTGGTATTGAAATGTGTGGGTGTCTCGGAAATCTCAGCTGATGTCTGTTTGCTTCCATGTCTGAAATCTGAGGTCCGAGAGTGAAACCAGAAAAAGTGGTTACCAAAATGTTTCCAAGTATATTTTCAGTTTACTTCCATTTTGTCCTTCTGCAGCTGATGAGGTCAAGCAGGGTGTTTTAGAGCTGGAGAAAGCTACTAGCTTGCAGTTCAGAAAGGCAGTTTTGATGGTAGAGGGCTAAAAAGCTGGTCATTTTGGAAAACACTTGGATTTTGTTTATGTAAAAAATGTTGTGCTTCTTCTCTCCCCTTGCCCCTTCTCCCTCTTTCCCTGAATGGTCTTACTTAGGAACAGGGTCTGTGCTCTTTTGAGGCCTTTGAACATAGGGCAAATTTCAGGAAATGAACAGAGTATTACCCGTCTTTTTCTCCACTGCTTACATTTCTTATGCAATCAGTGGCCCTTGTGAACCACACTCGGTGAGGTGATGCCCTAAGTTCATCACTGCTTTCAAATTACATCCAGCTCTTGGTAGCAAACTGACCATGCTGATGCTCCCTTGGCTTGAGGGCGCATCAGGTATTAGACCTAGCCCTTTCCCTAGTGGTACAAAATCACTAGAGAAATTCACTCACAATGCAAGCTTTAAATCTTGTTCCATACCGAGTTTGTTTCTGCTGTAAGGGTCAACTCGCTTGGATGTCATCCAGGGTGAGACGAGGCTTGACAATCTTTATTTCAGCATGCTACTATAACCAGTTCTGTGAGCTCCAACAAATGTGAATAAGTTTACAAGGTGATATTTTTTTTTGTCAATTTTGTAAACAAGTTCAAATGAAGTTTACCGTGTGCATATCTGCCGTGTACTCTCATTTTTGCATGAACTCGGTTTCTCTGCTACTGGTTTTTCTTACCCGCCTTCCAAAATTTATTCTTCTAATCCTAAAAATCTTAAGACACTGCCATCGCTTTCCTGTGAGTGGATGACGTGAAGCAGCTCACCTGCAGATCTTTTGGGAATTGCCGTTGCCTAAAGTGCATGTTTTTGTAGGTGCATTAATGATGCAGAAATGTCTCTTGACAGGGCACATGGAGGAGAACCCCCTCCTGCCTTGACAGGTACTCGCCCATTTTTAATACAGCCAGCCTTCCACGTTCCTTGAGCTAGTTGTGAAGGTCAGGAACAGTTGTCTCATTGCCTTTGGGTACGTGGCCTTTGCTCGGCCGCTGTGCCGAATGCCCTTTCGGTCTCCCGAGGCACCGGCTTCGGGGCTGCGCCGCTTCGGAGCGGGCCTGCGCTGGAGCCCCGGAGCGACGAACGCGGTGCTGGTGCTGCTCGTACCCACGCCTCCGGCCGGGCCGGGCCGGGCCGCGCCCCGGCCCCCTCATGCAGAGCGCT
>JAVJGI010000050.1:49611066-49628720 GCA_035590275.1 Ibycter americanus | reverse complement strand
CGGGCTGCGTCGCAGCCTCGTCCTGCCCTCCGAGCCCCGGGGGATGGCGGAGCCCTGCCCGCGGCTCTGGCCGCCCCCGCTTGCGAGCCGGGGGGCGGGTACCGGCGGTGCGGTGGGACGCAGCTGGACACCGGGAGGGCTCACGGGAGCGGGGTGGGCCAGTGCAGCAGCTCTGGGGCAGGGCTGGTGCTGGGGTCATTCCTCTTGGAGCGCGTAAAGTGTTGCAGGTGCTCCCCTTTCGTGCCATCCACCCTCGACTGCGCAGTGCTCATTTTGTGTTAAGGAATTCCTTAAAGAGCGAGGGTCTGTTTGGGACCCAGCACGGTTTTCGTGTGTGAGCTGGCGGTTGCAGGTTTCTCTGTGAGGCTTACTTTAAAAGTTTACTCTGTCCAACAGTGTTGTGCAAGCAAAGTCAAGATATCGAGGCTACCACACAGATCCAGCCGCTGCCACAACCATCCCTCCCGCCGGCGGCACCTATCCCGGCCCCTCAGGGCACTCCTTCCGTGGAGGAACTTATCCAGCAGAGTCAGTGGAACCTGCAGCAGCAGGAGCAGCATCTCCTTGCTATGAGACAGGTTGGTTTGAGATAAGTGCTCACCTGGTTTATCCTCGCCTGCCAGTGGCTGTAGAAATTAGGAGTTAAGGGGGAGAGGAACGTTTCCTTCTGACTAGCAGTGGCGTCGTGCATTGGCGAGGAGGGGGACTATTGCGTTGCTTATTTTTGTTCTGTGACAGCTGCTGTCAGCTCCTTAGAACAGATGTATCTGATGTGCTAGCAAGATTGATCTTTGATTAAAATGGTTTATTTACTATATGAAAAACCTTGGTCATTTGCAGAGTGGAATAAATTGTGACTGCTTTAATGCTGCAGGTTGCTGGGAACTGCAAGACATTCCAGCTTGTAGTACTCTTAAGGTGGATTCTGATTAGGGGTGGAAGGGAACTGCGTGTTTTGAACTAGTTTTTGCAGGCAGTGTTTTGCTGTTAAACCTACTGGGAACCAAACTGAAGAGTTCCTGGAGGAAAGCAGCATGCCTAGATTAATGTTCTGTACATTTAGGAGCTTCCTGCAGTTATTTTTTTTTACCATGACGGAGTGGTATTAGAGGTGGAAATGAACTGGACTTTTCCCGAAGAACGAGAAAAGTCTTTTCTTCTCAAAAACAAACAACTGAAACATTTGTGTGTGGTCACATGCTTGTCAAAGATCTTGGTCTTCGAGATAGCTGCTTATGGGAAAGAGGATGGGGATATATAGCAGCTTAGTTCTTTAAAAGAATATTGCATGCAATATAATTCTTTCTTTCTTTCTTTTTTTTCCTTCTGTTTTTTTCAGGAACAAGTCACATCAGCAGTAGCCCTTGCAATTGAGCAACAAATGCAAAAAGTTTTGGAGGAAACCCAGTTAGATATGAATGAATTTGACAACTTGTTGCAACCGATAATTGACACTTGTACAAAAGATGCAATCTCAGTGAGTGATCTAAATCTGAACAGTTGTTTGGTGGTGTTGTGGATTAAGTACAGGTTGAATTTTGAGAATGTTTGTATAGTAAATAGCAGCTTTATTGTTCTGTTGTATAGTAGATGAGATAGCCGTTACCTGAAAACTTCCCTTCTTGCAGTTATTTCAGAGCGCTAGGAAGTCTGTGTGATGTGAACACGTTAGAATAACTTCACATATTTTAAATTTGCTTTTCTAAGGCTGGCAAGAACTGGATGTTTAGTAATGCAAAATCTCCTGCACACTGTGAGCTCATGGCTGGGCACCTGCGAAATCGTATAACGGCAGAAGGAGCTCACTTTGAGCTTCGGTTACACCTGATCTACTTAATCAATGATGTATTGCATCACTGGTAAGAACTGTGGTTTTCAGTTTGGGGTTTTCATTAATTTGGTGAAGTCGCTTTCCACTAGATACATTGTTAGCTTGACTAGTCATTTTTTATTTTTAATGCCTTAATTATTTTTAGCAGCTGTCTTTTAAGATATCCATAGCTGGTACAAAGAACTAGTGCTTTAATAATAAAATTCAGCTTTTACCTACTGTGTGTATTCTTCCTCCAGACAAAATTTTGTAGTAAAAATGTAAAGGAGAGAACTCTCTATTTTATGAATCCGCTACCTTCAGTATAGCAGAAGTTCAGATGAATTGCATGTTTCAGTGCTCTTAGTGTTATAGCTGAAGGCCGTAACTCTTCTCTTCCCATTTCTTTCTTGAAGCCAGCGGAAGCAAGCACGGGATCTTCTGGCTGCTTTACAGAAGGTGGTTGTGCCTATTTATTGTACCAGCTTTCTAGCAGTGGAGGAGGATAAGCAACAGAAAATTGCCAGAGTGAGTATCTGGTTTTGGTTTAACTGTTCGACTTTGCTTCGTTAGGTTAGTGCTAGGCAAGTTCACAACTAGGAGGATGGAAGATGACCACTGAGATTTTTCTAGTCTGATTGTCTTCATGAAGTCTGTTAGAGGATGTGCTTTAATTCTGGTTTAAACTAGAACTTAAAAGTACCTGGACTTTCTTTGCAAGTTATCATAACGATGAATGCATCTGAATCTTCAGTGGTTCAAAGTCAAGTGCCGAAATCCTACGTCTTTTTGACAAAGCTAGAGAATGAAAATGCTATGCCTCAATTTTTCTTTTATTGTTCGTCATTTCTAAAAACCTTTCCCTCTTGAATTTATGCAGCTTCTTCAACTATGGGAGAAGAATGGGTACTTTGATGAGTCAATTATTCAACAGTTGCAGAGCCCGGCTCTTGGACTTGGCCAGTACCAGGTTAGCTACAAACCAAAAGTAACGTTTCTCTTACTTACGTAAGTATTTTGAAAACAAATTTAGGATTTTTTTTTCCTTTTTTGAAAGGTAAATATTAATTCCTCCACCCTTCCCCCTTGAAGTTGTTCGCGAGGGATTATAAAGATAATGTAAAACATAACCTTGTTATTTCAAATATTTAATAATCTGATATGATCCCGGAAAGTCTATTTGCATTTGTAACTGTGACAGTCGTGTACATACTCGGCAGTGTGCTCTCTTTTTATGGAAATGAGTGTTTGGTAGAAAGGAAATTAAAGAAACCGTAGCTTTAAATTGGATACACTAAGCATAAAAATTGTTGTGGCAGCAAGAACTATTCATTTTTAGCATTAATAATGAATGCTGTTGATTTTAGCTGTATTTGAAAGCTAGGCATTAATATAGATGGTGGATACCTGCAGCCTGCAGAAAATATTTTGGAAATCTTCACGGAGCTTCATAGTGTGGCTAGGTTCTTCTGCCAGCAGGTTATTCTGCATTCTCACGTATTTCTTGGGAGAGGGGGTAGAAAGCAATACTGGAGATAGAATAACCGTTTTAGGTACAGTGTTAACTTGTTCTTCTGAATTTATCTTATTTTTAGGCAAATTTGATCACTGAATACGCAACGGTAGTACAGCCTGTACAAGTAGCCTTCCAACAGCAGATACAGAACCTGAAAACTCAACATGAGGAGTTTGTGAACAGTTTAACACAGCAGCAGCAGCAGCAGCAGCAAATACAAATACCGCCACTAGAGAATGAGGTGAAATCGACGCCCCCACCTCAAGCCCCTGCAGCAGCACCAGCCTCAGCTCCGCCATCTGCTCCAGTTACACAAGCAGGTACGAACCTCTTCTGGGGACCTGTGCACAAATCAGTGGGTGGCAACACCGTGAGATATTTTTGCTCCTTTTTTAGTAACGAGGTACAGTGCTATGCTGGTTTGGTTCAGGCAAAAAGCCTGAAACTGGTTGCGAGGCTTGCAGCTGGTGCAGTCTGGTGCTTGAATGTAGAAAGAACCAAAAAGACGAATGTTAAACGGATCACACATCCTCTCTCCTAGTAATATGTTACACAGCAGTAAAATTTGGATGGAGCCTGTTGTAGGTGTGCTGTTGTTTTATTAACTGCATGTGACCTGGATGCTAATAATGGTCTCTGATTTGTTTCAGATGATGGTAAATCTCAGCTGCCTCTAGCTGGTTCTACAGAGTATGACACAACAGGGTCTGGAGTGCAGGATCCTGCCTCTGGTGGACCACGTGGCCCTGGATCTCATGATCAGATTCCTCCAAATAAACCACCCTGGTTTGACCAGCCTCACCCTGTTGCACCATGGGGTCAACAGCAGGTAAGAAATGCAGTTCTGAAACGAGATGTAGAGGGAGGTGGAGGTTCAGGATGGCCGTCTTCGTTGTGGAAGTGTGGGGAAAAGCTGTGAAAGCCTGAAATCCAGATTCAGATGCCAAGCTTTCTCATTCTGAACCCAGTTAAAGGCAAAGTATAAATTGTATTTCAGTTTGTCAACCATCACGCTTTCCCGGTGAACAAGCAGAAGAAGAAGCACAGCTTGAGTACAGAGCTGTTTGGTTCAGTAACAGTCTTTTCCTATCTTTTCTCTGAAGCTGCAGTTCAGACCTTGTATTCAGAAAGTTCTTTCACTTGTGCGTGTTGCCTACAGACTGCATTTACTTTAAAAAGGTAGGTTGCTTTTATTGTGTTCTTTATTTTTTGTTGCCTAATGACCAGGTTTCTTTTCTTCACTGCCAGGGACCACCTCATTGTCCTCCGTGGAATAACAACCATGAAGGAATGTGGAATGAACAGAGAGATCAAGGCTGGAACAATCAGCGAGAGACACCTTGGAACAACCAGCCCGATCCTTCTTGGAACAACCAGTTTGAAGCACCGTGGAACAACCAGCATGAACAACCTCCATGGGGTGGGGGTCAAAGGGAACCTCCATTTCGAATGCAGCGGCCACCTCACTTCAGAGGCCCATTTCCTCCACATCAGCAACATCCCCAATTCAACCAGCCCCCGCATCCGCATAATTTCAACCGCTTTCCACCTCGCTTCATGCAGGATGATTTTCCACCTCGCCATCCCTTTGAAAGGCCTCCTTATCCTCATCGTTTTGATTACCCCCAGGGGGATTTTCCTCAAGGTAAAGTGTGTACCAGGCCAGGTTTTCTTACGTTGTGATGCTGATTGCCATTACAAAATTATTTAGTGCTTTGGGGTGACAGCTTATTTTTGGTGAATTGTTGTGGTGTTCCTGAGAAATGTTGAGCTTGGGAGTTTGGGAAGCTACTGCCGACAACTCAGTAGGAAATACATGCAGAGTGGGATGCTTCCTTGCTTTTTGAGTCTTCCTTCCGTAATAGGTGGCAGAGAACCAGAAAATGTAATCCAAACTCAAGTCAGCATCTGTACAGGCACCCCTTTTGTGACTATTTCACTTTAAAAATAGTAAGCTCGAAGGTGAGAAGCAGCATTTGCTTGTGAATTTGATCCCCTGCGTATCGGGCTGTAGATAAGGGCTCTTCAGCTGTGCCCTCTCTAGGTGGAGGAAGCTAGAGGGAGACAGGCTGGAAGCATTTGTTGTTCTGCATTCATCCATGCGCTTTTTTTCTTCTCTTTATTTTTACTGAGAAGCTCTCTAACTATCTGTCTTAAAGTTGTGTGGCTTGGTAGCTTCTGGTGAAATGATCCTTGCCTCCAGTTCTCCCTTCTTGTTCAGTTTGCTCTCTGCAAACTGAATGTCTGAGAGCAGTCGGTGCACTGCTTGCCTGGCCTCTTGTGGCTCCAGTTTGGCTGCGGGCCCCCTTGCGAAGCCTGGTATAGTTCTGCCCCAATGTAGTTTCTATTTCACATGCAGAAGTTCTCCTGGAAAAACTGTTGGTTCTGCTGCAGAAGATGTCGATTTTCAGTCTTGCATTTTTCTCCACATAGTGCAATGAGTTCAGCAGGGTATCCTGACGTTCATGGCAAATGGTTCATCCGTCAGTGATTGCATGGATGTCATTCACTTCCTCTATTTTAACAGGATATTGTCTCTACCTCTTCTGGAAATGCCTCTTTAAACAAAGTATTTTCTTGTCACCTACTCATGTGAGTTAATGCCTACTGTGTTTCTTTCTTTATATGTGTTGATTTGGCATAGAGACAGAACTAATGACAGGTCCTTGCGAAGCCACGACTGTGTATTTAAGCTTCAGAAACAGATCCCACCAGTAGCTGCCCTGCTGCATCTGAAACCTTTTGTTCTCGAGCGTATCTTTCCTGTGGTACTTTTTGACCACAGTACGTCCCAGAGTGAGTGGTGGCTTAGAGTTAAAGTATCCTTTTGTCTTGAGAGCAGTTGTTATGGCCAGGGAGGGAGATGCGCTGGAAGATATTAATGAATGTGGACCTGTAGCCAGCCTCTAGTTCTTCAGTTCCGTTGCTTTTCTGGATCTGCAAGGCTCTGGGTGCCAAGATTGTTTTTTTAGGATCAATGCACTAACTGAAGTACAGCTCTGATTGCCTTCCTTTCTCTATGGCTAAATAAAATGTTTTAACCCTCCTACTCTGCAGAAATTGGACCTCCTCATCATCATCCTGGTCACAGATTGCCTCATCCTGGAATCAGCGAGCATCCTCCGTGGGGAGGGCCACAGCACCCTGATTTCGGGCCTCCCCCGCATGGATTTAACGGGCAGCCTCCTCACATGCGGCGACAAGGCCCCCCTCACATGAACCACGATGATCCCAGTCTGGTGCCAAACGTTCCCTACTTTGATCTTCCGGCTGGACTGATGGCTCCGCTTGTAAAAGTAAGTGCTTGCAGTGGGCCCTGACTAGTAGGATTAAAAGATCAAGGTCCTACGGTCAATATTAGGGACAGTTTAAGATGACATGCATAATTTCAAATCGTTCCATCCAGCAAACATTAGCCAAAGTTGTTGTGGGGAATGCAAGGGCAGGAGCCAGGGGAGAAGGTAGTGAAAATGGGAACGCTTTCAAGTGTTGTGTGCCAGTGAAAGCTGGTTGAGCTCATCTGTGTGAAAGGCTTGATTTACTCTTGAAAATTTTACCCCATTTTTAGAAAATAGAAATCCCCTGTGATTTTTAGATGGCTAGAGGGACCTTGCAGTTCTGATGTGGCCACTGTGTGCTGGTTTTTGGTGTTCACGGTTCTTTCTTACAAAGATGTTTGTGACACTAATGCTATATATATGAACAAAGAATGATAGAGAACAGGAAATGTATCTGTATTAGCATACTTAAGTTTATGCATTCTGTGTTTGAGATGAACAAATAGGTCTCTTCCATCTCTAACTTTGTGTTACTCTCAGCATACACCAGCTTTTGCCAGGCTTCCATCCCGCCACCGTTATCACAAAGGTGGATAGATGAGATCCGCAATTTATCTGCCTGGCGATCCAGTTAATGCTGCAACCTGTGTAGTGCTGGCTTTTCTCATAGAACTCAAAATGGTAGTGATACCACGAGAAAGCATTGGGTCACCTGCAGAATCCTTATTTCTGGACCATTTTTTTATCCAATAGTGAAATGTGAGGTCCCTGCGCAGTTGAATCTATATTTATCTCTTCAGGTAGCCACCCTATGACACATGACACGAATGTAATTTGTTTTGTTTCCGGCAGCTTGAAGATCATGAGTATAAACCTTTAGATCCTAAAGATATACGTCTTCCACCCCCAATGCCCCCCAGTGAGAGACTACTGGCTGCGGTTGAGGCATTTTATAGTCCACCATCTCATGACAGGCCTAGAAACAGGTAAGAGTAGGTATAGCTAACAATATGGTAAGGAAAATGCCCTAAGAAGCTGTCTCAAACCACGAAGTGCCTCTCTCTTCCTTCGCCTGTGTCTTGGTTCTTCTAATGCTGAAATGAGTGCTCTTGTTGTGTTGTAAACTGCACACGCTGTTTGATCTTACACTGAGATTTGCAAGACTTTTTTGCCCAGGCCCTTTGTTCCCTACAAAAATCTAGTGGAAAACCTGAACGTCTCCGTTGATGAAAACAGAATTTTACAGATGTCGGTTCTGTGTGTGGTTGATTTATTGCAGTGAAGGCTGGGAGCAGAATGGACTGTACGAATTCTTCAGAGCTAAAATGAGAGCGAGGCGGAGGAAAGGTCAGGAGAAGAGAAATAGGTGAGAGATCCTGTCTGCTGCCTTCTGGTGCATGCTGTTTGCTTGGAAAGTGCTAGGAATACCTCAGGCTAAATGCAGAGGGAAATTCTGTTCAGCAACATGCTGATGGAATAACTGAGTTTCAACTTGCTGGAGTTTGTCTGATCTGCAGAAAATAGTTTTGCCACACTCAAGTTTTCACTGGATTGTCTGCAGAAATACAGTGCCTGCGTGTAATTTGAACTTGATCAGAAGTATATTTGCGTTTTGCATGCTTCTCCCAGGAGTTTCACTGGAGTTTCTCTGCTTTTATCTGTGCAGTGGGCCTTCTCGGTCTCGCAGTCGGTCTAAAAGCCGAGGTCGCTCATCCTCCCGGTCTAATTCACGATCTTCAAAATCATCTGGCTCCTACTCGAGGTCACGATCTCGCTCTTGCTCTCGATCACGATCCTATTCACGCTCTCAGTCCAGGTAGAGTGCAGTGGGCTGGATCTCGGGAACTGGGGGGTGGAATAAAAGCAACCCTCAACGATGGGCTGAACGAGGAACCGTGGCTGCTGCTCTGGTAACTTGTGCCTCTGATCTCCCTTTCCAGAAGCCGGAGCAGGTCCCGCTCTTCTCACAGCCGCTCGCGATCACGGTCGCGATCAAGATCGAAATCGTACTCCCCGGGAAGGCGGCGCCGGTCCCGGTCTCGCAGCCCCACTCCTCCGTAAGCTTTTCGTTGTTTGTGCCTCTTTTTACCTGGGTTGTTTGGAAAAGTACCAACAAGGGTGCTTTCTCCTGAGCTGGATATCATGAGCATTTCAACAAATAGTAGAAAAGAAGATGGAAAGCAGATTTAAAAATTATGTATACGCTATATGAGCTTAGAGAGAGAGTATTACTCTGTTGTCGTGGCTTTTTGTTATAATGAAACACTGCGCGACTGTGAAGGCTTTGTGTGCCTTCCTGGGAAGCAGGAGGAATCCTCCAAGTACTCTGTTAGGAAGACCGTAGTGTTGGATTTCCCTTGTCCTGAGGAACAGGTAGGGTGTTCCTGGTGCCTTTATAACTCCTTAATTTAATAGCTCTGTAAAAGAAGAGCTTAGTAGAACGGATGGGATGATATGGAGTGTTGATGTTTAACAGAATTCAGATGACCTTGCTTTGTGTCAGAACAGAATCACTTGTTCTTAGTTTGTTCTTTTTATTTCCTTAGTTCTTCTGCTGGTTTGGGCTCCAGTTCTGGGCCTCCTATACCAGAATCAAGACTTGGAGAAGAGAATAAAGGCCATCAGATGCTAGTGAAAATGGGTAAGGTGATGTTCTAGAATACTATGCAAGCCAGGAAACAAAATCAGGCACCAAACTCTTGGATACAGTTAATTAGTGCGTGTTCGTAAGTAATTATCTGTTGGTATTCCAAGGTCAGCATAAGGATGTTCAGAGATAGAAGTATACAGAACACGGAACTGTGGTGGCAGTCACCTGTCTGGGAGGGGTATGGAAGACAGGGACACAGATTTGGCATCAAATAAAACTTGGATCAGATAGAACCAAGGTATTTAATCTCCCTGAGCGTAGAGCAGCAGGGTTGACTGGACAGACTGGGCTTGTGCTGTCTTTCCCCTTGCCCTCTTAAAAGTTTTCAGGGATAGTGCTGGTGTTTGTCAGCTCCCTGAATCTGCCTGTTCACACTTTTGAAATAAATGGGACAGTTCATATGTTGTTTCAGGCTGGCTGTTACTGTCCTGCTGTGTCAAACTGACGCTTTCTTTGGTTGTTTCCAAAATGTGTGTATTTTCAGAATTCTTGTAATAAAAAAATAGTTCTAGGACTGCAATGTTGTGTCCTTCCTGCAGGATGGAGTGGATCTGGTGGTCTGGGAGCCAAGGAACAAGGAATTCAGGATCCAATTAAAGGAGGGGATATCAGAGACAAATGGGATCAATATAAAGGAGTGGGAGTTGCATTAGATGACCCTTACGAAAACTACCGAAGAAATAAAAGTTACTCATTTATTGCACGCATGAAGGCCAGAGATGAATGTAAGTGAATATTTCTAAGCAATTTTAGCAACTATGCAGACTTGAAGCTATTTTGTGCTATTTACTGTAGACTGTAAACCCAAATCAAGAGACTAGTAACTCTTATTAATTCTAATGTAATGGACGCAGTAAAACAACAGGTGAGTAGGCATATACTCTGATTCATCCAGCATCTTTTCCTTTTTAGGAGTTGTGTTGTATTCTAATTTCTGAAACCTTAATTAATTAGCCTGTTCTGTGTAAGCCACTTCCTGGCTGCACTGCCAAGAGCCTGCATGTTTGAACATTGCCCTTCAAAACATAGGAGGAATCACAAAGGCAGTGGAGGGAGCTGTGCTACAGGAGCGATGACGGTTGCCAAAGCAGGAAGGTCTTTGTATTTGGAATGAAGTTAGACCATGCTCACTGTTTGGCCCTGCCCAGCTCTGTTTCCTACAATTAGCGCCATGTTCTGCCAAAGCCAGAACTGGTAATAAATTCACTGTAGTGCAGGAAGGGTTCAGGAACAGTGGAGGTGCTTCTTCAGAGATGAAGGCAATTACCCAAATGATGGACTTTAGCAGAGAGTCTGTGTTACATAGAATGACACTTGTCAATGACTAAAAGAAAAAAAAATTGGCAAGCTAAATGAAGTCACTTCTGCCTACAGCTGCAGTAGATCTGTGTAATCAAATGGGTTCAAATAAAGCCCAAAAGGAAAAAAAATCCTTATCAATAGAGCCCTCATTCCATGAAACGTTTCAGACAGTTTAGGTAACTGCAGAATGTGTAAGAACTCTTTTCCCTATTGTTTCAGTGAAGCGTGAAACGCAAGACCCTCCACCACCCGAATAAGACTCTCTGAAGAAAGATGTCTTGCATCTTCTACAAAACATTAAACTTGTATAAATCCGGATTAAAGTCTGGAGGAAGTGACAAATGAATTACTTTTAAAACTATGGTGAAAAATGGAAAGCTATGACATGTGCTTCAACACTTGTTGTTTAGTGTTTAAAAAAGGCCAGTCGTTACTATGACATGTCTAGCACGTTTAAGAATTTCCATTTATTTTGCAAAATTTTTTAATTAGTTACCCATTTTATACTAGAATTAAACCCCAGTCAAGCTATACCTGGTGCAGGATTGTGATTCATTCATTCCTGTGGAATACAGACGTTATCTGATGTGGTTATATGTTCTCTAGTTCCATAATGTATGTTTATTTCTCTCAAAAGGTTAATTCTATTTGAAGTGGAGGGGTGCTGCCTTGGGATCAAGTCAGACTGATGCTGAGCAGTGTATCCTAATGTCTAAATGGGGAATGAAGCATCTAGATCCAGTACAGGTGACCTATGAGCACTGTGCAAGCTTGTTAGAACCTACCATACAACTTAACACCCCTACACACCAGCTGCTGCAGTCACAACTCTGGTCAGAACACGAGGGTTAACTGTTCTAGCTTTTCAAGCGCTCTAAGGGACGTTCAATGCTTTGTAATGGAAGACATTCTTTAAGCTTTTTATATTTTTGTATATACCCTTTAATAAAAGCTAATTAGTTCAATAGAAGAGAATCCATTTTCTCTCCTCTGCAAGTTTCTAACAATGAAGCATTCTTGGAAACTTCCTTTAATTGAAATGAGAAAAAAAAGAAACCTTTTGTAACTGTTTCCAGAGACCACCAGCTAAAGATGTTAGGCCCTTACACTGCACTTCCACTCCAGAGGTCTGCGTGGTGGTAACCTCTTCCAGAGTCATTTGTTTGTATAGCAGAAACCCTCTTAAAACCATTCAATTAATATGGTGAAATATCAGTTTGTTCTAGATCTACTGTAGTTGTGGAACTGTAACTGTCTGTGAATCAGCATACAACACCTGTATGTTATCAACTTGTGAATTTTATTGTTTTGCCTTCCAATAAACACTTTTTTTTTTAATAAAAATAAAATGGTGGCTCGTTTCAGAGTAAATGGATTCCCACACGTTGGCTATAAGCCTTCCTTGTAGTGAATTTACTTTAACTCTGTGTGTTTGGTTTGGTAGTAATCTGACAAGGCTAATGATACATAAACTCTGTTTAAACATGGCGCTAAAGTCAGGCTACACTGTATTTTTCTACTGTGATCGTATTCCTCGAGTGCTGTAGTACAGACTTTTGCTTCTACCATGATCACAGATGTGATCGCTGATCACACTACCTACATGATATACATGATAAACATGCATACTGTGATGACTTAGAGCACTCTCTTTAGAGGGAAGTGGTTTTTGGTTTCTCTTACACTGACATAGTCTGGCTGAAGGTTCCTGCCTATCCCTGTATCATGTACAGTAGTAAAAAATGCAGTTATAGGGAAATAAATTATGTATAATAAGATACATAGCGGTTAGTACAAATCCTTCCAGTACCAAGTTTCTAACTTTTTATCTGTGCAGTTTGGAAGGGTTTCTTGTGCCAACTTGAAATCTGTAAATGTAAATTTTACGTAAAATTCAAAGAGTCAAAGCAGTTTTTCCTCCTGTGCTTTCCGAACTTCTTCACGTGCTTGCTCAATTGTTAGAGGTGGGGATTTGTGATTCTTGATGTACTGCAAAAAAAAGTTAATACACAAATTTCTTTATTCTGTAGATAAATACTTTCTAATATTGAATAAATAATGAATCTTCATGTCAAGATACCTGCACTTTTCTATACCAGCAACAGAAACTGATACTTCTGTTGCAGCATTAGGAAGATCCTTGCTTGAGGACAGCTAAATGCTACAGCAGGAAGCTTTCAAAACTATGGCTTCCAGTAAGATTTTAGTCTTTTTTTTCTTTCTTTCTTTTTTTTTTTTTACTGTATGAACTCCTGATTTGTTGTTAATATGGGCAGAAGTATTACAGTATTCTTCTTCTATGAAATAATTTACTCACTGATAATATGAACTTTAATTAATAATATGCAAAGAAAATCAGTTTGCTGCAAATACTGGAAGCGTTTGGAAAAGAATATATAGTTACTCTGTCTAGGCTGCTGCCTGGTCTATCTAAATACCTCTTTAGCTTCTGCCAGGGTATGGTAGTGGAACTTCTCGTTTTCTAATGACTCCACAAGGGACGAGTGAAGGCGATGAATGTTCTCTACAAACTGCTGAGTCAATATCAAGTGCTGTTTCAACATGGCATTTAAAACAAGGACTGACGGGCTGTAGGCAGTCAAGGCTGTAAGAAATGGAGAATGTATATTTAGTGATATATTGCAGTCAGATAGGAAGGGCTAAAAAATCCAAGCAGGCGTTAGATGCATAAAGTATAGCAAAACAATAGTAAGAAATGTTTTTCAGTACCTTCTACTGCGTCCATGCTGACGACGTGACTGGCAATAGGTACTGGATCAACATAACTGTTTCCTACAGGTGGGTCAAGAACTGCAGAGGTGTTTGCTGCGTATGGGATAAAATTGAGAGTTACTGGGTCTGGTGGGTGGAAGCGTTTAGCACTAGGACTGGGTTCAGCTTCAGCACTCTCGGCACATCAGCTGTGGCAGAACCACTGTAGAGCCTAACAGGGAAATGTCAGCCAAAAAAATACTAAAGTAGTTCTTACGACCTCCACAGTTTCTTTACTCTCATTTTCACAACACATGCCGTTGCAGAAGGCATCTTTTCTAACCCTAGACAGAGCAAAAATAAAGGCCTTTGTACTTGAAGGAAGCTACTGTTTTCAAGCACATCTGAGTTTCTATTTTTCTCCGCCTGGAGTGTAGCAAGAAGTGGCTCTTGGCACTTTTTCCTTTAAATAGAGCTAAGCAGGAAAGGCGCTACCCCTCAGAAACAGTTAAAGATCACGGCTGTCATCTATAAATGGGGCCGTAGTGCTTTCCCAGGAAGTAAATATCATGCAGAAAAGAATTTCACAATGAGCAGTCACTTTAGTAACAACACAGTAGTATCATTTACAATAGCAAAGATAAAACAAAAATGTTAAATTCCATTTGAGAATATTACTCTGGCTATTGCAAGCTCTGTTGCTAATAATAGGCACTAGCTCATCTGTCCAGAGTTCCTGTTGGGTTTTTTTAGCAGAAAAAACCTCACCAGTTCCAAGCTCTTATTCTGCTGTCCAATCCCCGTCTTTTCTACAGATAGCTGATTAAAGTGTTGGACTTTAGAAAGTTTTTAATTTAATGTCAGCTATGGGAAGCTAGTACTGAAGCTAAGAACTTTATCAAGGCTGACAAGGCTAGCACATGAAATACAAAACTGCAGAAACTACCCGAATAGGGCAATGTCTTGTGAACTTACTCTTTGACCAGCAGTAGGTGAATGGAGGATCCACTGTCTGAACCGCAGTTTCTTTGACAGTTACTCTGTGCACCTGGTCACGCTGCTCTCTGGTAAATTGAGCTGATGACGCTGAAGATGGGTGTTTTCCAGAATACATGCAGCTCTCGGAATGTTCCTCTGACATTTCCAATACAGATTTCTTGTCTGTTGTAGACAGAGCCCTTTCAAAGTCTTCAGAATATTTTGAATTAACAGTTTGCTCATCATGATCAAGATAATCCTCTTTGTGTTTAGAGACATCTATAGACACTCCACTTAAATGCTCCGAGATTTCAGCTTCAGTCACAGTCTTTTCAACATCCCCTTCAGAAGCATCATTCACACCAGTTCCTGCACTTGTCACTTTAAGAGAAGCTTGGTCCTTTTCCACCAGGAATGTATCTTTTTTTGGATTTCTGTTTGATTGAGTAATGTGGATGTCTGTCCCCTGTAAAACAAAACACCTGTATGTTAGGAGAATCAACAAAACGCAATGTAGAAAATGACTCCATTATTCTTCATCTGTTCTGCTGCATATCACTGAGAGTTAGCTACTACTTTATTAGGAAATAAAAACGTTGCTCTCCTGTGACACCTTGCAAAATGTGCAGTGCTGTTACATTTACTTAGGAAATACAGGCACTAAAACCCACAATTTGGTCACATTTCAGTAGACTCTCAAATCCTGATCTAACCCCTACAGCTAATGAGACGTCCACCTCAGACAGCCTCTGAGTAGAAGCATTTATTTTAGAATATTCACCCTCTACCAAAGGCAGAATGGAAATAGGTGCTAGCAGGGCATTTCTACTTACTTTTTGCTTTACTTCTGCTGCCTCACTGGTGATATTTGGTGCCAAATCATCAAGGCTCAGGATATTCAGTCTAAAATCTGCAATCAAATGATGTCTTCATGAGAATTTGCATGACAATGACAGTACACTTTCCCTTAAGTGAGCAAAGTGGGGAAAAATAAATTGGTACTACATTCCTGAAGTGTAATACTAAAAAGTAACAGCAGCCAATCGCTCTAAATCTTTCACTAAGCTGCAGCTCTTTCTAACATTTCCTCTTTTGCCTGTTGGTGGATCTACTAACCCAAGTTCAAGGGATTCTTGCTGCCCCTCACTGCCACTTGTTCTCACTCAGACCCATTAGTACATTGTCCCACTGACATATGAAAACTATTGTAAAAGTTGTAATTGTTTTGACAGCATAATTGTAAGCCAGGGAAACATCATTAAACTAAACCCATTAAAACAAATGCCAAGAAAAATACAAATATATTACACCACTAAAAAGAAACAGATCAACAGAATTCCTTCGATAATGCCTTGGTTTATCTAAAAGTATACCAGCAAATCCTTTCAAAACGAGCATTTGTCCATGTTCGTTAGTAAATTTATCAGTAAATTATTAGTACAATTCACGCCAAGTCTACTGAGACAGCATTTTAGAAAACTTACCGTTTGAGCTGCTGCTAGTTGAGTCTTCTGCATCAGCTGCTTTTGAAAATAATTCGTCTAACGATTTAATTTCACTTCTGTCACTTTCAAGTGACATTTGGCTTTGCTTGGTGTTGCCTGTTCTAGGCAGAGTAATCTTTACAGTATTGTCTTTCATGGAAGAAGATGGCGACTGAGATCTCACGTTATGTTGTACTGACAGGTTTCTGCTGTCTGGTGAAGGTGTTGCTGAATTAACTCTACTGAAAACATTTTTCTCTGAGTCTGTGCTGTCAAAACAAGGTGCTTTAGATACCTCTGTCAGTGAAATTTCCTTATGAGATGGAGGAGGCATGCCTGATGAAACTGGAGTCTTACTCTTTCAAACAACATGAAAGAGAGATTTATGTGTTACTTCATTTGTTATGTGTAGATCATTAAAAAAGAAAAATTATAACGGTTGAAAAAGAGTAATTTTAAAATGTGAATTGAAGCTAAACTGTATCATGAGCAAGCCACAAACACAAAATGAAAATTAGTTTCTGGCATTACCTACAGAAAAAGCAACTTACCAATGAAAACAATTTCATAAAAGCATAAATAAAAATATGTAATCCAGTGAGGTCTGTATTTACCTTTCCACTCCACTTAGAATCATTCACAACAACCCTCCGATTCTCGTTTCCACTGGAAACCTCCAAAGAGCTCTCCATCAAGTCTCTCATTTCCTCTTCATCACTGTCCAAATCAAGCTGTTGCTTAACCATAACATTCTTTTTAGGGCTTTGGATGCTTTCTTTGTCCTTAGAACGGGCATTACTGGGGGTCATATTTCCACTGGCAGTAGCGTAATTCTTCAGATATTTCTTGCCCCTTGCGCTGTGTTCATGACTGGATGCCGATGAGAGTGACTCTTCATCCAAAGTCTTCTGGCCCAAGTTGGTGTGCTGCAACTCCATCTGCTTTCTTCGATTCATGATTTTGCTTTCTAGTTGTGCCACTTTCCTCAGAGCTGAGCTTGACCGTGCATGGGAAGCGCTAACTGGAGTGCTGTTTGCTATGTGTCTGTCCACTGCCTGCACAGCGCTTCCCAGCGTCTGGCACCACTGGCTCCCATGTAGGTTTTCATTGCGTACCTTTCGGAACCTGCTGTGGCAGAACGGAGCTCTTCCAGTTCTCCCCAACTCTGTGTCAGCTAGAGAGAGGTCACTACAGGAGCGAGGGAGGATGCTGTGCCTGGCTGTGATTCTCCTGCGGGGAGCATCACTGTGGCCCTGTCGAGCAGAGGATGCAAAGAGCCCTCAGAGGCAGAGGCAGGCGGCCCGGTTCAGCCCCCAGTTCGCCGGACCGAGCAGACATTCCCGCTCCCCACGGCCCTGCCCGTGCTGGGTCACCCCTCCCACCCTGCGGCGCAGGCCCTCCCTCCCGTGGCTGCCCAGGTACGGCCCGAGGGCGGCTGGCGCTGGGGCAGGGCGGGGGCCGGGACGAGAGCCGGCGCCTCACCTGCCCTCCGCCCGCGGGCGCTCTCTGTGCCCAAGCGATCGCGGCCATCCCGGACGGACAGTCCTGAGGCGGCGGCGACAGCGGCTCCTCCACAGCGCTCGGCGCCAGACCGTATCCCGGAAACCGCCACTCCCCAACAACCCGCCCCCTCATTGGCTCCGCGCAGAGCCGCCCTCCCGCCTCGCGCTCCAGCGACCTTTGGGCGTAGCCAATCTCTCAGAGCGCCGACTACAAGCCCAAGCATGCATCTCGCCGCGCGGGCACGTGGCAGCGCGCTCCTCCCTCGGGGGGCGCTGAGCCAATCCGAGCCCGCTTCACAAGACGTTAGGAAACCGTAGCCAATCAGAGCCATGGAAAGAGCGGGGCCCCGAAGGCGCGAAGGCGCGAGGCTGCTGCCGTGCGAGGGCGAGGGCGGCCATGGCGGTGGCTGGGCCGAGGGGGT
>JAVJGI010000050.1:49559360-49604875 GCA_035590275.1 Ibycter americanus | reverse complement strand
CCCGGGGCTGGGGCCCGCTCCCTGCGGGGCCGCGGGCTCCGCTCGCGTCCCCCCGTTTTCCGCTGCGTGGCGCGGGGTTGATGCCGCCTGTCGCTGTCGGCGTGTCATGACTGTGCTTAATGCTCGGGGGGGGCAGGGGCAGCGTGGCCCTGGGCGCGGGTGGCGCTGGCGAAGGGCTCGGAGCCTGGGGCCGGGAAGGGGCTTCTCCCCCTTCAGCAGGAGGGTGAGGCCTCCGGGGGCGTGGGAGAGCCTCAGCCTGGGGCTGGTCCCACGCAGGAGGGCGCAGCCCCCCTAGGGGGCTGTGTTTCGAGCCCTGGTTTAACCTTTGGGATCCTTCAGTCGATTGTTGTTGTTACTGTCGTTACAAGTTTCTGGATTAACAGATTAATCTCT
This sequence comes from Ibycter americanus, assembly GCA_035590275.1. Lineage (NCBI taxonomy): Eukaryota > Metazoa > Chordata > Aves > Falconiformes > Falconidae > Ibycter > Ibycter americanus. Next base: position 49,604,482 of record JAVJGI010000050.1, on the reverse strand, counting down.
CACCCAGATAACTTCAGCGGCGAGGTCGCTCTTTATTCTTTTTCGTGCTCCTGTGAAGGTAGCCGGTTTACTTACTTCCTTTAAAACAAAAAAGCGACACCACCCCCATATGCCTTGAAATTAAAACTGCTTTCTACACTGTGGCTAGGCCAGTCAGGAGTTCAGCACAGCTGCTGTTGGTAGTCTGTGTTATTTAAATATATCCATTTCCTTTTAATAACGGGCTTTTATTCGTGATACTCTGAAAACTTACCCTTCCTGTCGACTGTTGTGATTCTTGGGTAATAATGTCATTTGCTGTGCGTCTTATTAAGAGTGTGCACTGCTTTTTAGCTTCTGAATAGCAGTAGGAGTCCTGATTAACATCTGTTTGATTAAATTAACATGTTCAGAAACATCTGAAGACATCCGTGCACATACAAGCTGTTATTAGAACTTTTCAAGTAACGTAGTGCAAAGTATGTATGTAAAATAAACTCTGGACTTGAAAGAGTTTGTTGTTGTGGAACTTCTATAGTACGTTGGTAAAAAATGTATCAAGTATTTATCATACTGGAAATCCTGCTTCTGTGGTGTTATTTAAATTCTAGTTGACATTTGGGAGACTGTTATCAGGGGTATTTTGTATAACATGCTGTGTTGAGGGGTAAAGGGCCACGTTCTGTGAAGATATTAGTTATTTTGATGTATTATTTTTCCAACTAATTCAGTGGAAGCATTCCAGTTTTAAAACTACTTTTTCTATCTTAAACTGTCAAGAGTAATCTAGCTGTAATCAGGGCATTAAACAGAATTTCCCTGGAAATTAGTAAACTTCCTGTTTTAATAGCCTCAATTTCATGATTACTGTAGAGATACATGCTAGTTACAATAAATGCCAGAAATGGTATTAAAAGGCATAGGAGAGGTTACACATGCTGTAATGTTGAAGCAAGTTCACTCAGATATGAAGTAAGAATATTAATCTGAATGTGTTGGGAGCAATGAATACTATGGGTAATTCAAGACATGAAAATGATTAATCAAGTTTGTTCTCAGAAATTAATTCTATTATGGTTCTATTGTTCTATGAAGTTACGTTTTTATGATGTTTTTATAAAATAATTTAGGCAAAGGAGAATAGTATGCAAGCTATTCCATGTTTCAGGTGTTTTTGTTTCAACGGGCTATTCATAAAAGCAGTCGAAAAGCAGGCATGTAAAATCAGTTCTTGGCGTTAAATCCAGTCTCAGTCGTTGTTTATCTTTGATAACTTTATTTTCTTGGGTATTTGATCACCTTCTCAGTGGTCTTGCCACTGTGCCACGCGTGTTCGACCTACAGCCTCTGAAGGTTATGGAGAGTTACATTAGAGATACTGGGGCAGCACAGATCATTTTGTAGCTCAGACTTCTGAAGCAACTCAGGATACTCGGCAAGTAGAGTAAGGGCAAAGGTAATCTTTCTGGGACAGCAGCAACCTTCTTTTGGCTCTCATCTTTGTGGAACATCTTGGTTTTTCCCCTTTCACAGTACCTGTTTTCATCCATCTTATGATGTGGCCAGAGTGGCTGAAAGATAATTGTGAAACAGGAGGACACCCAGGAAGATAATTCATCTGATCCAGAGTTCTTTGTGGCCCTGAGGTGATCTCAGGAAAGAGGATTGCAAGGACCTGGCTTTATTAATTGTTCTGGTAGCAGCAGTTTATGCCTGCCTTTTTCCCAGACCTGCATTAAGGGACATGGAGTGTGTGTGTGTACTGTGTACCACAAATGCAGTGTACCAGATCTGCTGTGAAAGTACCAAGTTCGAGACTTGGAACTTCACATTTTTACAGAAACTCAGAGGTCAAACAACAAGGCACCAGGGTTCTGAAGGGTCTGTTTGGTAGACAGTGTAAAACGTTGACCACAGATTATATTTTGGGGAATATAGAGTAGGCACAGAAACCAGAGGGTAGTTAAACTGTAAGTCAAACTGAACTGCTATATAACAGGTTATGTATCCTTTGACCGCTCATCAACTGCAGACTCTTCAAAATGTTTGTCTCTGATTGCTACCACTGACACTGTCTCGTGTAGGTTCTTCATCAGCAGGTATCATCAAAGGACAGAATCCTCTTGAATGATGGCGATGTAGTCACGTGTGGTGACTGGGAGATAGACAGCTATGCTATTTTTATCACTTGAGCCCATTTTGTCTGGTCTGCTTCATCACAGAGATGCAGTCATTTAGGTAAATCAGTCAGAGAGGCTTAATCTTTGTAAAATTCTGCAAGTGTAGAGAATCGAGTGATGAAGTGCTTTCCAGCAGCACTTGGATGAATATATTGCTGTGGAAGAAACTTCACAGCATTAAGCACATCACCCTGGATTCCTGCCGCCTCTTTCAGGTAAGTCAGCTGTATGTCGTGGCTGACAATGTCAAATGAGGATGACAAGAATGTCTGCTGATGGGATGAGGTCACTGAGTACTGCTGCTGGAGTGGTTTGCTCTGTGTCTTGGTATGAATCCAGACTCTGAATGCTCTAGGATACTCACCACATTAGTTAGCGAAGCTTGTAGTTGGTCTTTGGCTAGCTTCTCTGAGCTTTCTGATAAACAAGAGGTACGTAGTTTGCCAGTGGTTGGCTAAAACATACTAGATTTTATTCAGAGTTGGACAGACTATTTCCTACTTCCATGTTTCCTCCGAATGATGTGTTTCCTGCTTTGGACAGGAACGCAGTGCTTATCCACACCAGTCATTTACAAGCCAGCAAAAAGATGAGTCTGATTTACGAGTTACGGTTGCAGCTTTCTTCTTCTGAAGTCCTGTCCAGCTTCTGGAAGAGCGAGAGCTTCTAGAGGGTACTGATGTTGGAGAATGCAGCAGCTTATTTTGTTGACGGATGTAAGTGAAGTACACTTAAGATGCTTAGGAAACTCTTCTGAAAAGGCATGACTTTCCTGGCCAAGTAGAACTATTGATCTTCAAAGAGTCGGTGTTTGCTTTCATTTGGTTAATAGGGTTTAGTTATTTTGGATAGCTCCTTAAATTAAGATTTGGCGTGTTTATTGTAAACTCACAGGAAGATTTTCTTTGTGTAAAATAAAATTTCATGCTCCTCATGGGTCTTTTCTTTCACCATGTTTCTGTCTCCCTTCCCCTCAGTGTAGGCAGGACACCCAGAAATCCATGTGGATGACAAGGAAGAAGGCAGTATTTGGAAGGTGACATACCAGTGATGAGAGTTAGTGCAAAACAATAATTCATCAGGTGTCTGACTTAGGTCATTTAGGTGGAGGATTGTTTTCCCAAGCAGGCTTTGGGATGTTTCCACATCTCAGTGTCTCACTCATTAAACTGTGTTTATTGGGTTGTCTTGTTGCGTATTTTTTAAGGCCTTTGACTGCTCTAAGGGGGGGACGTGTTTGAGACCAGATTGTAGCTGTTTTGCTGTTGGCATTGAGGCTGGGGAATGGTGTGGGGATATAACTTGCGTGTGGCTAGAACTTGTGTGGCAATTGTAGGAGGCAGATGAGAAGATGGATGTTGAGGCTCCTGCCTCTTCTGGTATTTCAGTTCCCACTTGCTTGGAATGTCAGCAAGCGGGAAAAGGAATCTACTTGTTTAGTATACCAAAAAGGCAGGGCCTACCTTTGTGTCTGCTGCTTCTGTGTAATGCAGGGATAACACCAGGTTGAAATCCTCAAGTAACGTTGTCAGGGATTTGTGACATTTGTTAATTAACCATTTGTTCTATTTTTTTTTCTTTTCTTAATCTGTTTCAGTTTAAGATCCTAGTCCTGAAAACACAAACATGGGCATATTTTGATACAAGGGCTGTGTGTGTGCGTGTGTGTATAATTGTCTGCTGAAAATATTCCATAAGTGTGTATATATAACTGAGGAGGTAGTCAAGTCAGCATTATATTGAAAACTCTGCCTTTGTGAACAGTAGTTCTCAAACTGTGATCTGAAATACTTTGGCAAATAGTTCAAAGCTGTTCTAGAAAACCTTATTACCATGTACTGTTGTTACTAAAAGCGCAAGTATAAGTATGAATGCTGGTGAGTAAGCAGTTTTAAGAGGTGACAGTAGTCTATTGGCTGCAAGATTATGGTGATTGCTGTCATCCACACTTAGATTTCAGGTATCCAGTTTGGAACACAGCAAATTAACATACCATTTTATATTTTTGATCAAAGTAATATGCAAAGTACCATACACTTTTTTCTTTTTCTTTTTCTTTTCTGTCAGTCCCTAAAAGTGGGCTAATTGTGATTGCAGTTAATTTGTTGGTTTTTTAGCATCTCTTTTGTTTTTCAGTTTTCTACTGGGAATCCATTATATGAAACTTACTACAAACAGGTAGGTTCTTCAAAAAATTTTTAAAAACAAAGTGCAATTTCCCCTTCCTCAAGATTTCCCTCTCGTTCCTTTCCCCACTGCAGTGCTAAACTTCTGTAATTCTCTCTGCTGAGTGGTAATGCATGCTTGACCTTGACCTCTTGACCTAGAGACAGGAGACATTTCATTTCTTATCTCTGCTTTCATGACAGACATGCTTCAACTGAATGTGAATTTTTATCTTTCAGGTAGATCCAACATATACGGGGAGAGTTGGGGCAAGTGAAGCTGCACTGTTTCTTAAAAAATCCGGTCTCTCTGATAGTATCCTTGGAAAAGTAAGTTGAAGGAATTAGGTAATGCAGTAATTATCAGTACGCTTGCTTAAGTGCAGCTAACATTGAGCAGAAGGGGTTTGCAAAAAGGATTTTGATGGAAGGCAGGTCGGATCCATTGAACATTAGGTTAACTGCAGATCAGTAATAGCTCCAAGGTATTGTTCTGAGTTTCACAGGAATCTAAAAGGAAAATTTGTCTCATGTAACACTTTTGTTGGTAACTGGAGAATTAAGGAATGTTGTATGTCATAACTTGACAGCTGCAACAAGCAGTTCAAGAAGGCATTCAATATGAACTGTTGAACTGAGTTAAGTTTTATTTTAAAATCACAATGGCTTTTATTTTGTATCCCCACAGATATGGGATTTGGCTGACCCAGAGGGTAAGGGATACTTGGATAAACAGGTAAATGAAATGTGCCTGTAGACCTCTTACGTTACCTTCCACAGATTGGGCTTGTTTCAAGAAAACGGTGGTATCAGTAGTATTGAGCTTTTGTTTTTTTTAAAGTTTTCATTTACAAGATGAGGTTTTTTTCTTAGCACTGCTGCTATCCAAGTATATTACTTGGTGAGGCTGCCGGAGAAGTTTGTATCTAATTTTCTGTCTCGCTTGTTTTGTAAATAATCAGCGTGTGTGATGTATAGATACATAGTCACTGAGTCTTGCACAAATACAAGCTGTGATTTTCTAAGATTGATTTCAGAAGCCTTCGTTGCATGAAAAAAATACAACTAGCGTTACTAAAAATAGCTTGGAATATCAAATACCAAGTTACTTGTATATATATGGAGGAAAATTTTTTAAACATTATTAATTTTAAAGAAAAATAGCTAAAATTTAATTAATTATGGGAGAGTCCTTAAAAACAAGTTTTGAAGTTTTCTGCTCATGTTATTGTAGAGTTTTTCCTGAATCATCTTGAAAAGCAGTGGAGTGTAGTTGTCACTATGCAGTTAACTGAATGGGGCTATAAATCTGTTTTTTTCCATACTTTATGGTGTTGCACATGTACAGTGTTAGTAAAAATCATAAATGGGTTATTGGAGACTGATTTAGACTGGTTGCTTTTTTTTAATAGAAAACACTATTGTTTCTAGGGTTTCTATGTTGCGTTGCGCCTTGTAGCATGTGCACAGAATGGCCATGATGTTAACCTGAGCAGTCTGAACTTGACTGTGCCACCTCCTAAATTTGTAAGTAATATAGACCTAAATGTATCTATGTGTTATATGAGAACTAAGGCTTCAGTTGGAATGCTGGAATAGTTTTCTGTTCCATAAATGTCATGGTTCTGAGACTTCAGGCTGCTGTCAGACTATTATTTAAGACAACTGCGGTCATGGCAGCCATAGTCCTGTCTTCCTGAGCAATATGTATGAGCCCCTTCCTGGACTGCAAAACTGGTGGAAGTTTAACTAACGGTCAGCTTGCTCAGGAAGCTGATGTGGCTCAACTCTGAATTTATGAAAAAAGAAAAATAAAATAACAAAAGATTATTTTGGGGCTAGGTCAACAGGAGTGTGTAGTAAAGGGCATGACTGCAGCTTTGCCTGCAGTAGCTGCTCTGCAGCCTCCTTTTGCTTGTCTTAGTTCTGTGTTTGGGTACCTAATGCACCTAATGCCCTTACCAAAGTGCTATAATAGTATAAATCAGTATGGCTTCTTGTTTTATTTGGGTACATGTGCAGCCTTTTTTCTTTTTTTCAGTGTAGTTAGACTTCATGTCTATAAACATCTCTTAAAGCGATTAGTAAGGATTAGAGACAGAAGACTGTATTTTTATATGAATACATGTAAATTAAAAAATTATTTTATTCTTAGCATGACACTAGCAGTCCTTTGCTGATCACACCACCTGCAACAGAGACTCACTGGGCTGTGAGGGTAAGTGTAAAAGACAACACATTCCATCCGTTCTTTAGAAGTAAATGTTTTCCCTGTCTGTAATTTTCTCAGTGAGAGAATTTTGTATCAAATATATTTCCCATTTCAGAAGTTCTCCCTTTCTGATGACAGTTTTGTGCACAATAGAGAATATTGAGCTGTAGTTTGAAAAAAGTATTAAACAAGCCTTTGACAACCCCTGGTGTGATGTTTTTAAGACACAATGAATTTTAATCTTCTGCCTGGATTCCTTCCAGAATCCTAGTGGTAGGCACTTTCATGTTTGTATAAAGGAACCCCACTGAGAACAGCAAAGCATTTCACCAAATCCATTCTGAAATATTAATTTAAACCTTGAGTTTGTATGTTCTAATTAGTATTCAGTGATACGCACAATATATAACATTGGAAAAAAGTAACTTTTGATACATTTGTGGGGATATTTGTATTTAGTTGATTTTCGAGTGCAAACATTTTCCAAAGGGTAGAAATTGAATAAAATGACTTCTAATGCTGATGTTTTGGGGGTTTTTTTTGTACTTGCATGTTTTACTTCAAAGTGGGAAGCAAATTATTTGGAAATAATAGTTTTCAGTTCTACAGAGTTTGTCAAAGTTTGTTTAAAATCTGGTCAGCGGTGTTTTGATTAGTGCATTGTCTTGTTAGAACACTACAGAAACACATCTTGTATGCTGTGTGTTAAAATCACTTAGCTATCATAACCTTAGCTTTGAAATTAAACTCCTAAATACAGCTCTGTGGGGTTTACAGTTAAATAACAGCATGGTTGGCACTTGCAAGAAAGCTTGGAAATTTAGAATGAATACATTACTGACCAGTCTTAATTTCTTGCAAGATCTCATTTTCAACACTCACACAGGCACACTTTTTTACTTATTCAGGCTATTTCTTACCAACTAGGTGGAAGAAAAAGCAAAGTTTGATGGTATTTTTGAAAGCCTTTTGCCAGTAAATGGTTTACTTTCAGGAGACAAAGTAAAACCAGTACTGATGAATTCAAAGCTACCTCTTGATATCCTAGGAAGGGTAAGTATGCTGTTCAGATTTAGCTATTCTCTATTTAGCTTCTTGTAGTTGCAGTGTTAAATATTTAAATGTAACTTATCAACATAAATCAGTTTTTGGCTGAGGTTTTACATTGAGTGCATGCTGTAAAGCAAGAACGTTAAGTACACTCTGAAGTCTTCCACTTAGAAGTAAGAATAATAGTAGTAATTTGGGCCCTAGAGTAGATTGGCTTTGTTACCTCTGTATTCATTTAAGAGCTGGAAATTTTGATTTTGATTGTTTAAAAACAAGAAAAAGCTCTCCTAAACCACAATAACTTTTATAACATTATATTCCACTGTTTTGTCATTTTTCCAAATACAAGTTATTAGACATACCATTAAATCTATGCACTGTTTGTATAAGAGAACACTTTAAAACATCCTAGTTTATAGTAGCTGTCAAATTGTCATGTATTTCTTTTCATGTATATTTATAAATACTTCTGAGATCTGAGCTTAGTGCATCCATTGCATGTTTGCAAGGGAAGCAAACCTTAAATTATTTTTCTGCTTCCGTTTAAAATATGTATTCTTTAATGTTTTGCATATTGCTGTGACTGAAAATGAATACATTCTAGATAAGAGCTGTATCTGCGTTACATACTTTCATCTCTTTAGGAAGAACTGCCTCTTTCTCGGTATTATCTAAAAAATTTAAGTATGACTTGTTTTAATTCTGTACTTGAATATTGTGAAGTACTCGGTCTGGAAAGGCTTTGTGTTTTGTCTTGTTATTGTCATGACAGAAGCTTGGGAAGATTTTTTTTCCTGTTCCAGAAGGGTTTGCAGACAGGATAGGGCACTAAGGTAATGGGCAAAGGACTCATCAACTAGCTTAGATTTGTACAGGGGTCCAGTGATAAACCTGGGAGTAGAGTTCAGGTGATTGAGCTTCCTTCTTAGCTTTCCGTCTGCTCTACTCTACAGTCTCCAAGTCATATTGATGATTAAACAGTGCTAGCTGATGGCTGAGTATTAGAGTACACAAAGTCTTTATCCTTCTAAATCTCCTGCAAGTTTTGTTGACTGTACTTGACCTAATAATGAACTGAAATTGATAGATGCCTAAATTCTCTCCTATGGAAAACTCTGGGGGGTGGGCGTGTATTTTTTTTTTACTAAAAATTAAAACTAGAAATCTAGGAATGGAATGAAAATTAGAAATTTACTGACTTTTCTAAAATATTTTAACTTTCTTCTAAGACAGATTTGGACAATCTGGTAGCCCATACCCTCTGGGCAATTCTGAAGGCCACCTTGGGGTGTTTTTAGTTAGGTTGATGACTCCATAACTGCAAAATAGAAAGATGAAAAACCTGCCTGTGTTGCATCCAGAATATGTTAGAGCCAGTGTTGATTCACATTGCCAGAAAACTCTAATCCAGTCTGTTTCATCAGAAAATGTTTAGCTAGGTCTAATGTAACTAATACAATCTTCTCAAAAAGGAGTCTTTAGAGAGCATGCTTAATATGATGATGATTAACATGAAAAGCACAAAATGTAACTTGTTCTCTAAATCATTGTTTGTTGTAATTGCTGTAGGTCTGGGATCTCAGTGATATTGATAAAGATGGTCATCTGGACAAGGATGAATTTGCTGTGGTAGGTTGCTTTAAATTCTCAGTTCACAGTGTGTCTACTAGAGCAAATCACTCAGTTTTTTTCTCAAGAGCACTGCAGCTTTCTTTGCTACAGTCGACTGTTCTAATCAAAATTATTCACATGGATCTATTAAATGATCTTTCTCAAATCCATCTACTGACTCTTGGCTGTCATCAAGATTAAACTCTTTGGAATTACATTCGAAATTATCTGCTCTGGTTTACATCTCTAATCTTACTGTCTTTGTTTTACTAATACGTGAATGACTGACACTGGAAAATCGTGTTGTTTTTTCTTCTAATTGTTAATGTTATCTGACCTTTTTGCCTTTGCAGGCAATGCATTTGGTTTATAGAGCTCTTGAGAAAGAGCCAGTTCCTTCACTATTACCCCCTTCTCTCATACCACCTTCTAAAAGAAAGAAGACACCTGTCTTTCCTGGTGCAGTTCCTGTTCTCCCTGCAAGTCCTCCACCAAAAGACAGCCTCCGTTCTACCCCATCTCACAGTAGTGTCAACAGCCTGAACAGCACAGGGAGTTTGTCTCCCAAGCACAGCATCAAACAAGCACAGGTACAAATCTTTTTCATCTGCTCCCCTCCGCGCCCCCACGCCCCCCCCCCCCCACCCCCCCCCTTTTTTTTTTTGTATTAGTAAACTGCAGGAAAAAATAAAACCGCTTTTTGATTTCTGCTTCATGTGAGCACTTTCTGAAAATGTGTTTGTTGTTGGGTGATTTGGGTGGAGGGAATGAAGTCAGAATGGTAAGACTTGAAAGAACGGAAGAAGAGCCGGTGAATTTTAGTCAGAGTGACAATGAGGTAGCAAATCTTACGGGGAATTTTCACTTTTCATGGAAAGTGAAACCATTGAAATGTTTTGTTCATGTATCTGCTTTAATACCAAAGAAATCATTAATCTACCTTCTAAAGCCCCTGTATTATTAGCATGAGGACGTAGTATGCCTGGTTGGGTCCATATTTCCAAAGAATGAATTCTTTTCAACTAGTGAATAGCTGTTTATCAGTATTTATAATTCAGATAAAAAGTATTAAGCTAAAACATTCCTTGGGAAAAGGGGAGATACCTAGTTACCAAGCAGATTTGATTGTGCAAGATGTTCAGCGCATGCATCTGAATCATGTCGCATATACTCAGTGTATTGATAAAGACTGTCTTCTTTTGAAATACAAAACTTTGTTTTACAGCCATCTGTGAATTGGGTAGTACCGATGTCTGAAAAAGTGCGATACGATGAAATTTTCTTAAAAACAGACACAGACATGGATGGTTTTGTGAGTGGCCAAGAAGTTAAGGACATTTTTATGCATTCAGGTCTGTCTCAGAATCTCCTAGCACATATATGGTAAGAATTCCCTAGTAGCTGTATTTTTGTAACTTGCTGATCTGGGAAGTCAGATTATCCAGCCAGAACTGTGATCCTAACATTTAAAACAAACAAAAAAAACCCCCAAACCCAGCCTCTTTTACTTGTCCTATTTGCTGCACTACAATATGTAGGCTATATGGAAAAAGAAGGGAAAAATAAATACTTGCTTTGCTTTTCTGGGAGAGGGATATAGGTCAGTCTGTGAATTGCAGTTGTTTTTTGAAGTTTTAGTGCTCTAAATATTTTCTCCAAGTAGTGCTTTTCTATTCAGTTAAGTATGTCTGATAAAATACAGCTCTGTTTATGGAACTCTTTTGCTAGAATAAGCAAGCTCCGATGAGGCTGAATCAAAAGGAAATTACATGTATGTGTGTATTTCAGGCCTCTTGGTTGAGGAGAAATAAGCTTTTCTTGTTTATAAGTGTGATCTATTTTTTACCAGGGCTTTGGCAGACACAAGACAGATGGGAAAGCTAAGCAAAGATCAGTTTGCACTAGCAATGTATCTCATACAACAGAAGGTCAGTAAAGGGATTGATCCTCCACAAGTGTTGTCCCCCGATATGATCCCTCCCACAGAGAGGAACACTCCCATACAGGTAAGTCATTGATTATTTGTAGATAATACTGAGCTTTGAAAGGAATGGGCTTTGAGTATTAATTGTGTACTTTTTTTTTTTTTTGGTAATGTGGTAGAGAATTGCCAATTTTTTTTTCTTATCTCCTCTTACAAAATTCTTTAACGTTTGAAAATATAGATAAATTTTTAACAACACAAGACAGTAAGTAAAGGAAAATGCAGTAGAGTATTCCATAAATAAATTATTAATAACACTGCGAAAAGTCTAGCATGAAAAAATACTCCTTTGTTGCAGAGAAGGTTGGGCTTTTTTTTTTTTACTTCAGGGAGCTGATAAAAGCTGGTTTAGTAGCCTGTCCCTGACTGTGATCAGTACCAAATTCCTCCCAAGAAAATGTAAAATTTTTTGATGGCTGAATGAAGAGTGGTGACTTCCTAGGTTCTGGGAATTGGTGGTTGATTCATCCCTTGTAGCATGACAGTCCATAGTCCTGTATCCATCACTGTTAATATCATTTTACTGGAGCAGCTAATCTTTTACTGAACCCTGCTTTGTTCCTTTCCTCAGTAGTGTGTTAGTGTATTTCTGAAAATTAAACGTACTTCTGTCATGTTAACATATTCATCTTTTCTATAAATTATATAGTATTTTCCTTACATTTTTTTACTTTCCCTAACCAGAAGGCTTTTGAGCATTAAATATATTTTAGTTGTTGCTGTTGCTCTGGTCCTTTTAAGGTTTTTCCTGTATCCTTTTTCTGTAGACTTTGTCAGGTTACTTGACCTCTGTAGGAACTGAGATCTCAGCACTAACAGAAATGCGTCGTGTGAGTAATTGTAACATCCAAAAGAGTGCAAATTTGTTTATGTACGCTACTTGTAACTTTTTAAAAGTTTTTCTTTCTACACCTTCTCCTGTTTCTTTGCTCTTGTTTTCTGTGACACTTGCTCTTGGCATGATGATAATGTCACGGTAGTGTGAAGTTACCAGTGTGGGCTGTTGACCTGGTGATACTGCTTCCTTCAACAATTTGAGATACGCTGGTCTGTCAAGAAGTTTTGACAGGCAACTCAGCGTTGGCATGTTAAAGTTACTGATGTACCAGTTCCCTGAAGCTGTGGGCAATAAATTTCCATTGGTGCAAGAGCTTTAAGCTTCCCATTACTTTCAGTTCATTGTATCTTTTTTTCGTATACTGTGGTTTTAGCTGAATATAACATGAAATAAACTGTATGCTACTGTGGACATAAAAGAGTAGCTTTCTGTTGCTGTGGAACAGGAAGTGTATTATCCTAACCAATGCAGCAGCTCACTTTAACTTATTTCATAATCATACTGGGTAACACCTTATTATGATCTGTACAGCATACAGTACAGGTCTCTCAGAAAATCTCTATCTGGTCTGAAAAGATAAAAGTGATATTAGAAGCTTTTGATTTGCTAGATTGAAGAATTAGTTTGGATTGTTGTTGTTATTTATGATTACTTAATGGCATATTAACAAAAGAAATGCTCACCCAGAAGCGAGGACTTAATTAACTTATTTAAAATGTATATTCACCTATTGTTTCCTAAAAAAAAAGTCACATTTTACTGTGCTGTCTGTTTGTGGTTTGTTGGTTGGGTTCTCGGGGTTTTTTTTGTATTGGATAAAGCCAAACTTTCTGTGGTTATCACAGCAGTCTCAAAGTGAGCGAAGCAAGCAAACTGTACTTCATTCTTCTTTAAATGCTATTTAAAAATGGTAGGTCTCCTGATTTGTCATACTAGCAGTGAGTTCAGTGTTGCAGTTTTTGCTCAGTTGCAGTGATTTTTTTCAGAGAACTAGCAATCTGTTTTATAATAATGACAAATTTTGTACCAAAGGCTGAGATCCTTGCTTAAAAATTTCTGATGACAATTTTCTTGTCTAAAAGGCAAGGGCTACCCTCTGCATCTTCCCTGATCTACACCTGAATGGCTTAGAAATGACCTGCAGGAAATTGGATATAATTGCAGAAATTGGCATTAATTTGTGGCAGGGCTCAAGAAGACTGAAATCACAGTCTGATTTCATTAAGTTCCCTGAAGCTTTGCTACTGACTACCGAAGAGCTGTTCTTTTAGGTTTTGAATTTTAATTCCACCATTGCCTGCAGTTTATTTGTTGACATTGTGCATGTCCTTTAACCGCTGTGTATTTCAACTATCCCATCTGTTCAATGGCATAGAGAAAATTCTCCCGTCTCACTGGCAGAATTGTGTGGCATGCTCAGTGGTTGCTGCATAATATGTTGATGTCTCCCTTAGAATTTTGCAAATGCATATAACAAGGTTTGTGTCCGCCTTTGTTACATCTTCTGTTGCGATTTGGCATTTTAATAGACAGTTTCATTCCTAACAGGATAGTTCAAGTTCTGTCGGATCAGGAGAATTTACAGGCGTGAAGGAACTGGATGATATTAGTCAAGAAATTGCACAACTGCAGAGGTAATGGTTGTGGACAATTAAAAAAATCTTGGAGTAGGAGAACCAATTAAGTATATAGTACTGATGTGTCCCTTACTTTTTGTTTTCTTTTAGTCAGTTTATCATTACTTGTCACTGAAGTTGGTGGCAAACATCCCAATGATACCCTACAGTTAGCCAGTTACGTAAAGCCAGCCTGGATTCTACCAGATGACTTTGGAAGATTATGAAACAGATAGTATTTTTTTCAGAATAACTTTACTCCTTTAAAGAATACATTAGAATATGGGTTGGCATTTTTGGCTGCATGGTGTTTCCAGAATAATACTTAAATGATTTTTTGCGTATGTGTGTTTTATTGTTTAACTAATCATGAATACATGTGGTTGTTTATCTTACAGAGAAAAATATTCACTAGAGCAGGACATTAGGGAAAAGGAAGAATCAATCAGACAGAAAACCAATGAAGTCCAGGTAAAAACTGTTTATCATTATTAGTTCTCATTTTAATCTAAAGTAATATACAAGGAATTAAGCATTCTTTCTTCTATCTCCCCTAATGTCACTTCTTTCCTCGTGTTGCTTCTTTCCTCCTTTCATGGGATTTTCCTCTAACTTACAGAAATAGCTTTATTTTCCTGTTCTCCATCAGAAATATTTTCTTCTGATGCTGGTTAATACAAACAGAGGATGATATGTGAACAGTTGAATGTCTTTTTTGTTAGTGCTTGGCTAACACTAATTTAAGAAAGCATTGTTCAAAGAGTATTAGTTTTGGTAATTAGGATAGCTCAATAACATGTGCTCTGTGTCCCAGTCTCTCCACCTCCTGGGCGCTGATTTGTTTCCTGATGTCTCATGCAAGTTCCTGCATAAACAAAACATATGCATGCAGGGAGTAGCCTGTATGACTTCAAAAATTTTTTGGATATTGCTAGGCTGTTCATCTGTGGTGATCATTCCTGTAAGACAACAGCTAAATGTAAGTTACAAACTGTGGAATTTTCCTCAGGAGCTGCAAAATGATTTAGACAGGGAGACGAGTAACTTGCAAGAGCTAGAGGCTCAGAAACAAGATGCCCAAGACCGCCTGGATGAAATGGACCAGCAGAAAGCCAAACTGAAAGATATGCTGAATGATGTAAGGCAGAAATGCCAGGAAGAAACACAGGTGGTGAGTGTATGTTAATTCTGGACATGCTCAAGAGTATTGTGTCTTTTGTTGAAGGAAATGCTATTTATTTAATGAATAAGCTTGCTTTGTTTATTCATTTTTACCATAAATAGCGATTTCCACACAAATACAGAGGTCCAAGAAAGGATTTTGCTAACCTGAATAGCTTTCGTAATGGTCGTAAATGGGAGGTTGAACCAGGTGATTTCGAGGGGTCCCTTTCTACATAGTTAATGCGTATTTTGATCGCTGTGAACCTTGTCGCTATTCTGAATTAAGTGGGTTTTCAGGGGGATACGATTGCCAATGTAGCTAGCGTGTTACCTTAATGTAGAAACTTGATGTATAAAGTCATGTAGGAAAGTGTATAAGGTGAGTCATATGCAACTGTGTAATTTTAACTCTTATCAGAGTTAAAAATCAACTTTATAATACTTGATAAATGTTTGAATGGAAAAGAAGCCAAGTTATGAAAACTACAAGGTAGCCATTTAAGAAACACTTTTTAATTACCTTTGTAATTAGTGTGGTATTTCTGTGATTTAAAATGTTAGTATTTCTTGGTTTTATTGAATGTCCGATGTGCTTTTATCAAGGATTTAGTGTACCGTCTTATGAAGAAGCATGCAGTTCTTCATATTAAGTTCTTGTTATCTTCCTTTGCAGTTGATAGGTTGCTTTACAAGTTTATATTGTTTATTATAAATTCATAATTTACTGAGTTGCATTTATTTCAAATTTCACTCTGATTTTTGTAACATTTTGTTTCAGATTTCATCACTAAAAATGCAGATTCAATCTCAGGAATCAGATTTAAAATTACAGGAAGATGACCTTAATAGAGCGAAAGCAGAGCTGAATCGGCTCCAGCAAGAAGAGACTCAGCTAGAGCAGAGTATCCAGGCTGGAAAAGTGCAGCTTGAAACAATAATCAAATCTTTAAAATCAACACAGGAAGAAATAAACCAGGTATTCACTGTAGTTTATACAACTTCTTTTTTTGCTTCTTGAAAGGCTAAGAGTTGAACATCACCTAGAAAGATTATTTTTCAGAAGGGGGGGGGGG
This sequence comes from Ibycter americanus, assembly GCA_035590275.1. Taxonomy (NCBI): domain Eukaryota; kingdom Metazoa; phylum Chordata; class Aves; order Falconiformes; family Falconidae; genus Ibycter; species Ibycter americanus. Next base: position 49,588,610 of record JAVJGI010000050.1, on the reverse strand, counting down.
GGGGGGCGGAAACGGTTCATGAAATAGTTTGACTTGTGCTTAGTAGGTTAATTCCCAGTTTGAGTCAGGTAAAGTTCAACTCGGGGCAGGGGAGTGCAGCTGCCTGCCAACCATGTTTAACAAGAATGCAGGAATGACAGTGTTACTGAACATGTAACATACTAAAGCATTTTTCCGTGTTTAGGCAAGAAGTAAACTTTCTCAACTTCAAGAGAGTCATCAAGAAGTCAGCAAGAGTATAGAAGAATATAATGAAGCTCTCAATGGGATTCATGGTGGTAGTCTGACAAATTTAGCAGACATAAGTGAAGGCCTCGGGCAGACGGAAAGAAGCAATTATGGAGCTATGGTAAAAAAATTACTGCTGTATATTTTTTTTACAATTTACAATAATGATTTTTACAATCATTAGGTTTGTGACTTGCACCTAATCTGAAATAATTACGATGTTTGTTTAGTTGGCTTTTGGTACGTTAGCAAATACTGTGGTCCCTGCGAGGCAGCAATCTCCAGTGCAAGGCAGGGCAAAGATTTTAATGCCAGTGGAAAGCCTGATTTTTAAGCTTTGGGTTAGATCTTGTGCTAGGATTTTGTGCCTGTGTAACTGTAACAGTATGGACATGTAAGCAAACTGCTTTCCAAAAATTATGGAAAGGAAGAGGTCATGTTATCCCCTGATTTGTAACCTGTCACACCTTTAGTCTAGCAGGTAGGATTTTTGTTTCCTGTTAAGGTGTTTTGCTTTTTTCTTGCACGTTCTCAAGTTTACCAAGGTGACACCTTCTCTTGCTGTGAACTTCTCTTTAATCATGTATTTCTTTCTTACTTCCAAAAGAAGCTGTACAAATGTCTCCTTTGCAGTGAGCTATGTTTATTACTCCTTTCAGTAGAAAACATACTCCCTTTCCAAAATACATAGATAGTTCTCTTCTACTTAAGCAGTTCTAGCATCATTTATCTCATTTATTATATTTTCTTTTAATCAGTATTTTTCCCAATTCATAAGATCCTTCAGGTTCTTAAAGACTTTTCCAGTCAATTTCTTTTGGGTATCTGATGTTGATTTGGATATTTAACAATAGGCTAAATCACAAGATTTTTCTTTTTTTTTTTTTTTTTTTTGCCCATTGTGATTGTTTTGTTAAATATACAAGTTTCATACTTGCTTGATTCTACTTGCACATATACTTGGTGCTTCCTCATTAGGGAAATGTATTTTCCAGGTCCTCGAAAGCGCAGTATTTACTATGGATTTAGTATGAAGTTAAATATATGTCATGTATAGTGTATTAATAAATATTCGTCAGGCATACTACCTTTATGCCCTGCTGTACACTTTCTCTGTAAAAACAAAATGCTCAGAAGAAGAAAAGCGTAGATTAAAAACAACAGTACATTGAGATATGTGGTCTTAAAACACTTTAGTGTTTAGTTTCTCTGCTTGCATGGCTTGCATAAACATTACGTTTAATTTCCAGTGGAAACTTCCAGATGCTTCTCTTGCAAAACCTAAGAATCACTTACTGGAAGAAAACTCCAGTATATGTTCATAGTAAATTTTTTAAACCATTGTGGCCCTTTCCTGTTTCTTAATTCTTCCTTCCTCTTCTTCCTCTACCCACCTTCCTCCCTGCTGTTCTGGGAAGCATTAAGACTTCTTCATTTGCATCTTGTAAAAGGGCGAAAGAAATCCGGTACCTTTCTGGTGTTGGAGTTGTTATTAGATACTTCCTACGTTAGAATTGAATGGCTTTGATTGTCAGTGGAGCCCTGTTGTGCAGGTGCTATATGCACATATGGCTGCTGTGGCAAGGGCTGGTTTCATCAATAGGGGCCCAAAACAGACGAAGGACAGGGAGGGGTATCATAGCTTGACAAAGCTATAGGTTGGCCTCTGCTGACAAACCTCTCTACCGTCAAAATGTGGGGGTGACACTCTACTTGCTGCGTAGTGCTTTGTAACGTGAAATCAGTACTTGGAGCTTCAAGCTCAAGAATGAGTTAACAAGAAGCAATCTTGAGTATGACTGCTGAGTACTAATTTCTTGTATTTGTAGTCCACAAACGATTTGTGTATCCTTTCCTTTTAAATAACCATCTTACGTGAAGCTGAGCTGTAAAATAATGGGGAGAGAAGAATTTTTTGATAGTGTGATAGTTGGGCGTTTGGTTTGCTTTTGTTATTTAAGTATTTGAGAACTGAATGTATTAATATGAGAAACAGTTTAATCTTTTATTGTTGTATGTATTTTGTGTAGCCTTGCGCTATGTATTTCTTTCTACTGTGTGATTACTTGTGCTTAGAAGCCACTTATTCAGAAAGTTCTTTAGGAATTAATTTTTCAGATCATTAACCAGAAACCAAGATACCATAGAATTTCTGCTAAATGGGTAACTGAGCTTTTTAATCATGGTAAGTTGCTGTAAAGATTTTCCTCTTAATTTTTAGGATGATCCATTTAAGAATAAAGCCTTGATGTTTACCAATAATACACAAGAATTGCATACAGACCCATTCCAGTCAGAAGATCCTTTCAAATCTGATCCATTTAAGGGAGCAGACCCTTTCAAAGGCAGTAAGTGACCAATGGCTTACCTGAGACCTTGAAGACCAATTCTTGAGTAAATGATATTTTCACAAAGTTTTATCATCTTGCTGAATAGTGGATAAAACAAATGATTTTTCTATTCTGCATAGGTGACCCATTCCAGCATGATCCTTTTGCAGAACAACCACCTGCTCCAGCAGGTAATAGCCCTTTTGATGACAGGATGGATGTGATATAAACAATTTGTAGCCAAACACAAAGATTTCCAGGGTTTCCCTGACTTCAGATTTTTGGTTTGCATGTGGGACTGTAGAAACCTGACAGGGTGTGCATTCAGGATCAGTATGTTAATAACATGTGTATAACTCTTTATTAAGTCCATAACCTTAATATAAACATGTACTTGTTCAAACTCAGTAAATACCCTGTTTAGAGATATCTGGAAGTTAATATGATTTACCAAATCAGTGTGTGTGTTCTATAAGAAAAATTGCATCAATGAGTATAAGGTCAAACATAGAATGGTTCATTATGGACTCTCTAGGTGCTACATTCTATTTACCTTTTAATACTCCTAGATCCATTTGGAGGTGATCCATTTAAGGAAAGTGACCCATTTCGTAGTTCTGCCCCTGAGGATTTCTTCAAGAAACAGGTGAAGAGTGACCCATTTACCTCAGATCCATTCACGAAACCCCCCGCTTTACCATCAAAGGTCAGTAATTTTTAAATCTACACATAATAGATTTCTTTACTATTGACAAGCTTATTGTCTGAAAGCTAAAAGGAACAAAATATCACTAATAATTTTTTCCTAATTGATGAAATATCATTAATTTTATTCTTAAAATTTCAGTATGGATTAAGACAATCAGCAGTTTGTTCTTTTTAGTTCCATGATAATGAGCTATATTCACCATGAAGATGGAGTTAGGTGGATTTTTTTTCCCCCCCCTCTGTTGGGAATTTCAAGCCACCAGCACCCACTCATTCACACCATTACCTCCATTCCATCGATGTTTCTATTTGTGCAGTCACATAGTGAGTTGGATTGAGGAGCTGATCTGTCTAAAGGATTACTGAGCCACCAACAGACAATAGAGCGAACACAGTGGAAGGACTGCACAGAACATGTTTGTCAAATGTATAGTCACAGTTCTTAAGCTGTCCTTATGTGTATGTGTGTGGTTGTTTTTTTGGGGGGAGGGTATGGATTCTTTGTCTTGTTTTTTAATGAATCCTTTCCCTCACCCTTATGGCATTCATTGACTTTTGCCAACCAGGTGTTGAAACAGTATTCCAGTATCAGTCAGTGGGAGGTTAGTTTGTCTTGCAGTATAGGTTTGTACTTAGGTAACAGCAGACTTTTAAAACTGAAGAGCAATTGTAAACACCACCTATTTAAAAAAAAAAAAAAGGCAATATACAGACTCTCCGAAGTAATAATAGTGTAAATGCCTGACTGGAATATTCGATCTCTGTTGCTTAAAGACTGAATGCTTCTGGGTGTAATTTCTTATTTTGCCCTGATAACTAATATTGCTTGTATTTCAGCGTGATACAGTTTTTACTTGAATGTGTTTCGCTTGTAGGTACTTGGTGTTTTGTTCAAGACTATCAATAGCCAAATGCACTAGTAATGCAAATTTAATATGATCAGTCGATTTTGTCCTACTGCATATGTCCACTGAATAGAGTGGTCTGAAACTGGAAATACTTTGTCTTAAAGCAAGAGATTTTGATACGCATAAAAAGACAAGTGCACAGTACATGAACAATAATTATGTATATCTGTTCTTATTTAGCCTGACCCTTTTGAAAGCAGTGATCCGTTTACGTCTTCCAGTATCTCTTCAAAAGGTCCAGGTAAGAAGAAAAAATTTTCTCATGAAGATGAATTAGGAGGTATCTCTTTATGAAAGAAGAATCATAAAAGTTGAGAGTAAGGAAAGCATCTTGCGAACTGGTGGGAAATATATTGCAGTTCTGTTATGGATTAAGAAGATTAAGTCTTTGCATACACTATATATGTCATTTCTGTCTTCTTTTTTTTGGTTTTTTTTCCTCCTCCGAACAACGGGTAGAAAACCTATTGTTTTATGGAATTCTCTTTTAACATTTCTTGCCAAGTCAAAGTGCAAGTGTTTTTTAATCACCTGCCTAGTTTTGTACTTACTGACACCAAGCATTCTTCGTAATTCTTAAGTGTTACTTTAAATAGCATTTTCCCCCCGGCCCCGTATCTGTTTCAGATCCATTTGGAACACTCGATCCATTTGGAAGTGGTGCTTTCAGTAGTGGTGAAGGATTTGCAGACTTCAGTCAGATGTCAAAGGTAAAGGTTACAAGGAAAGCAACTGTCCTTTTAAAAATGTATGTACAGGTACTTTTTTTTTTTTTTTTTAAGGGTGTGAGATGATTGTAACCTTTCAGCTGACAACCCACTTTTGTTAATTTTTTTCCGAATAGCCTCACCAGTTACTTAGCAAAGCATTTTCCATCCCTTTGAGGTATAGCGAAGTCTTACAAAGTCTGGTAGATTCAGCAGGGATGAATCAACTTTTTGCAAACATTTTCAAATAGCAGTGGAGCACAAGAAATAACTTCTAGTTTTTACGTATAAGAAAAGGTAGTTGTTCCATATATATTAATATATTTCAGTGTCCAGCCTTCCTCTAAGTCCCGAAGTCTGCTTCTTGGATACTTCGTCTCTCATAGTGTCCTGAGTTGTCTTTAAGCTTCTCCATGAGTACAGGGAACCAGAGGAAGGTGGAAAACATGGTGTGCTGACATTCCATAGCTCTTAACAGAATTGCTGTTTCCTTGGTTTTTTGGTATAAACTGAGTATATAGGGTTTTTCAAATACAACTAGGTCCTTTCCTTGTCTGGATCCGTCCAGTCTCCTGTTAGCTTTCTGAGATGGAGTTTGGAATTCACAGTTGATGTCAGTTGCCCAACTTTTTGCACTTAGTTCCACAATAATGCTTGAACATTGTAGAGTAAATGTTAATTAGAAAATAGATTACTGTATCCCTTTGACTAATTAAACTTCTTGTATTTAATTTCTAACTTTTCTTACTGTTTTTTGTTGGGGTTCAACTCTCCACTAGGTGGCAACAGTCTGTACAAATCCAGATGTGTTTGGCTGGCGTTAGAAGTTCTAGCGAAGGTCCAACTGTGAGCTTTAGCTTTGCCCGCTAAATTCCCGTTTCTTCATTTCAGAATGATAAATTTCCCTGCACGGCATGAATTTTTGTGCCTTTTTTAATCAATAGGAGACTCCTTCAGAAGAGCCAGCTGAATATAGGAAACATTAAACATATAGGAAACGTTAAAAGGTCTGGGAATTTTACGTGAGCTTGTACAAAAAAGACAAATAGCTGCGTGTAACTTAAGAAGAGCTTGGAAAAAAGCTATCTGTTCTGCAGTCTACTATGTTTTTCCAGTTTCTGTCATGGCTCTGTTTATCAGAGTGAAGGACAGACTGTAGTATGACCGTTCATTGCTGAATAGTAAAAAGTAGAGTTCCTTTTATTTTTTTCATCAGCTTTTTGTTAGGTCCAAAAGTTCTAGAAGTACTGAAGAGATTAAGGGCGTAAGTACGTTTGAATGTTTGTGAAATCCTAGCACCTCTGTCAGTGGGCGTTAGCCTCTTACACCACTGACATAATTCTGTGAATCTGTCCTCATTTATTGAAGTTAATGCTTTTACTTGAGTTAACTTGTAGGTTTGATGAAACAGCAGATATTCTGCAATGTGCTCTACCTTCTTTTTTCTTTTTTTTTTTTCTCTCGTGTAGTCAGTAGCTTCAGACCCCTTTGCCTCCTCTTTTGGAGGGATGGGATTCTCAGATGACCCTTTCAAAAGCAAATCAGACACACCAGCGTTACCACCGAAGAAAAATGTCCCTCCACGACCCAAGCCACCCAGTGGTAAGGAAGTTTTCTTTTTTTAATAGTCAGTTCCCTCAAATTTCTGTGCATTTTTGGACACAAGGAGAAGTTGACAGTCTTCTATCTCATTATCTTATATTTCAACTGTGGAGGAAGGTATGAGGTTATCGGTAGACAGCCAGAAATTGTCAGTAAACCAGACTGGAGCTCTTCAGGCTGGAAAACAGATGATTAGGGAGTGGTATGACAGATCTGTAAAATGACTTGAAACTGTGAGTGAGAGAAACTCGGGGCGGGGGGGGCGGGGCAGGGAAATCTCTTTTCCAAGTAGGCAACAAATGGGATTAAATGGCACTTTCAAAATAAAGAAGTTTGGTTTTATACAATACTTTGAATTTAGGATTTTTTTTTTTTTTTTTTTTTTTGCCAGAGAATATGGTGATTGGAAAAAAGTTTAAATGGGCTTAAAAAAGAACTAGATAATTCTTAAAAGAAAAACCCAACCGGGGCAACGGGGTCTACCAATAGCCGAAGTGCTCTCTCTGGCTCCTGTGTTGCTGAACATCTACAAAGTAGCCTGAAGTGTGGCTGTATCTTTGCCTTGTTTTATTGTTCCTCCTGAGGTATCTGCCACTAGATACTAACAAGAACAGGATACAGGGCTAGATAGACTTGTTCTGATCTGTCCAGGTATGATCATTCTTGTAGTCACGTGTTGCTGCATTGATTAAACACTGTCTGAATGTACAGCTTGTTCCTGCTTCAAGTCCATTTTGTATGGAAATTCTTAGAGATGCATGAATCTCCTGAACTGACAGTAAGATCTCTCTTAATGGAGATTTCAGCTTCTACTTGTTTGCCCTGCCTAGAGTTGATACTTAAAATAATTGAGATACCAGTGAAACTGTTTTAGAACTGAAGCCACTTAGAGCTGTTAAGTTTGAAGTCTCCTTTTAGTAGCAGAGGCATAGTTCAGTTAATACTAGCAGTGAACATTTAGTTGGCTCAAAAAAAAAAACCAAACTGAATTCTGCTTATGAATAGGCACATAATTTTGCACCAGACATGTGAGTCAACATCTACTATTCTCATATATCCACTGACAGTGTTAGGAAGCATAATACAAAGAAAACAGATCCATTATTGATGTCTGCCTATCTACATGTGTGGATTGTCTACCTTTCCGCTGTTGCGTTTTGGAGTGAAGCGTGCAGCCTGTACCCGTCCTGTTTATAACAGGTATTGTTGATCTGGCTGGTTTTGCAAACCAGTTATGCTAGAGCTAGCTCCTTGGAGAATGTGGAAAGAGCCTTCTATTACCAGGGTATCCGAAGGATGTCATTAACTATCCCATAGACTGATCCAAGGTTTGGAAAATATTTAATACGGTAGACTTGTAAGCAGGCCATTGCAGTAGCATTTGTTTCTTCCTATTACTATGATTTTATTGCTCAAGAGATGATGATGCACACAGAAACCCTGAAATCAAACGATGAGGTTCTTTGTAGGTGAGTATTGATGAAAATGTGTCAGGAAATGCTCTAGGATTGTGGGAGAGTTCTTGAAGTGGCTGTTCCATGCTTGCTTGTGTAAATGTCTTCTACTATTGAGGTACTAGAGAGCCTTTAGTGATTAAAAACCTGCATAATATATAATGTTGACAAGTATCAACAAATAGGACACAAATGAATAAAAGCAGAAATATAAAAGCTGAAGGTAATCTTATTTACCATTGTGAGTGATGTTATTTTTCTTTCTTTATTTGGTTTTCAAGGAAAGTATGTAAGTGGCCATCTTTTTCTTTTTAAGAAATGTTTACATAGAATAATTTAGTGTTTAAAGGGCCTGTATAAAGTTGAATGAGTCAAACAAATACTAAATATACCTGTATTATCTCTTTCATGTGGTTTCTTTCTGTTTCTGGTTTGAAACATGATTATTCCTAGCAAATACAGTGTAATAGTAGCAGCAAAGATGAGAAATACATGTCATAGGATTGACTCACCTACGTGGGGTTTTTTGGATTTATGTCTCTTCATTCCCTCTTTTATACATACTGAGCAATTTTGGAGAACATTTAGCTTTAATAATTTGTTTTGAATTTAGACATGTGCACTCAGCCTTTAATCAGTCTCTTAAAAAAATTATTTAAATGTGTGCCTTCCCCTCTTCTTGGGAGACACAGTATTTGTAAGGTTCGCTGCTCTACCAGAAGCAAATGTTGTTATGATAAAGTAGACTAAGGAGGAAACAAAGCAGGGTTTTTTTTAAAGCAAATGAGCCTCATGTGCTTATGCAGTTATACTCCTCCCTTCCTTCCACAACTAAGGCAACCTTCAGTGGTTACTTAAAGCATGAGAAATTATATAGTAATATTCTGCGATTCTAGCAAGAGATACAAGAGTTAGAAATGGGAACGCTGCTCAGAAAACAAACAACAGACAAGAAACTTCCGTTGTTTCTTACCTTTCTCATTGGTCTGTTTAATTAAAAAACAAGTGGGTGATAAAGATCTTGCTGAAGGATGAATAAATGCCAGTTGTTACCAGCCAAATCTGTAGTTTGCCTTTCTGTTCCCATTTCATACCCATTTTAGTAAAACTGTCCTTTCTGTTGGTGGAGATTTTTAGTATTGAAAAGCACTTGTGTGGTTTCCTTGCATTTTGTTGGGCAGGTGCAATGAAGATCTAATATAAAGCTTTACTAGTCCTCCACACACTACAGTCAAGTAGAAAATACTAAGTATTTTTGCAGAGCATTGAAAGCAGCTTGATTTCCCAGGTAGTTGTTGATAGGGGAAACTAGCAAAATGCACCAGGGATTGTTCCCAGTTCAGTGCTTGTCTATACGCAAAGCTTTTTAGGAGTTGTGTGACATGCACTAATCAATGCACCGAGGTATTGCAGGGTGTTCTGGACAATCAGGGGGTGGGCAGTGCGCCACAGTTCCCATCTTGCCCACATGTCTGTGTTTTGTCCAGCTGAACAAGGAGCTGTGCATCAGGACTCGTTTCTGCGCAGAGGCAGAGCAAACCTTCAGAGCTGGACGTGGGGCCAGGGAAATGCCTCAGACGTAGCTTCACTTTACTGTTTAGTGAAGGGCAGCTCAAAAGGCTTTCAGATGTCCCTGGAAAGACCTGTAAAAGGAATATGCAGTTCAGATTAGCTGCTCTCATATAAAGGCTCTGGAGACAGTCTTCATACCATGCTTAAGGGAACTTCTCTGTGACTGCCGGCTTTGCCAGTAGCAATATTGCGGTGGGTGATCATTGGCCTTGTTAATCCTGACCTGTTTGCTGGCCACTTGTAAGTGAGATCAGTTGGTTGTTCTAGTTGATTTGGTTTTAGTGGGTGTTTGGCTTTTTTCAGAGTTTGGACATCGAAGTATCATAGCTGCTTCTCAGTTCACAGCTGTCTGTGGTTATTACTATCTGGCAGGGATAGGCCAACTGTGTGGCATGGATTAGACACCCTTGAGATCCTTATCTTTCCCTTCTCGAAAACTAAGGTTAAGAGAGGGGATGACAGTCATGAGATTATTTCCTTAAAGTTGTATCTCAGGCTGAATCTCAAGCTTACACTTGTTTTGTTCTTCATAAATAATTTTTCTTCTTTCTCACTCCTTTTTGAACCAAGATCTTTTAGATGTCACAGTCTGAAATTAATCCTTGCTTGATCCAAGAGAAATTTCATGTTTATTTTGCTGATTAAATGTTCTATTGTGTTTTTCAACATAACTATTTAAAGGTAAAGTGCAGAATCTTTAAAGAGAATTGGAGGAAGGCTAATAGCCCAGTGAATGAAAATGGAGAATGACAAGAAGGTGTTTCAGAAGCAGCAGGCCTGGATAGCAGTGTGCATGAAAGCTCCAGCATACCTGTTACATGCAAGGATTTGAAAAATCAGTATCTTTGTCCCTTACCTGGTTTAAGATTCTCTGTTTAGGTTGAGTAAGATCAACTAAGGAAAAGCTCTTTAGCTCTTCTGACTAGACTGTTCTAATGAAAATCCCCAAGGGAGTATGTGCGTGTTCTTTCTCTTCAGGAATGCATTCATAGCCCATGAAGTTCCTAATGGACATAAGATTTCGTAGAGCTCCTCTGGGACTTGGATGAAATTGATGTTCACCAGGTGGTACTGGAGAACTTGAAGGTTTCTTTGCAGCAAAGTGGAAGATTTTCTGTATTGATTGATGCTCTGTCTTGAATATTGCTCAAAAAGCACCAAAAAATTACTCAGATATAAACATGCCTGTGCTTTGCATAATGGACTATGATAAACAGAAAACAAGACAATATTATTTACCTCTACTAACAAAAATAATAGTAGTGTATATTGACAAACTTAACCAAAGGTGCCCTGTGACAGAGATCTAGGTTCCACTGCAAATTATTTTCTGAAGATGTCCTAAAACATAGCTAAGTTTGGTAGATTTCTAAGTACATTTTATTTTCTGTCATAGAGGATTACCTGTAGCGTTTAGCACTACTGAACTTCTGGTCGCTTTATATTTCTTATGCCAGTTGAGTTTTGTAGGACTTTTGTGTAATTAAGAATAAAGTCTGAAAGAGCTGATACACTGAAACCTGTCAGTTAAAGTGTTTTTTGTAGGTTCTCACAGATTAACCATTATGCTTTCTGCCGTGAGTTGCAGATTGAAATCAGTCAGAGTTCACCGCTAACTAGTTTCTAGGTAAAAGTTGTTGATTACAAAAAGAGAGAAACAGATTTTTTTTTTTTTTTTTTTTTTTTTTTTTTTTTAAAGTACAGGAAGTTGCTGTGTGGGTGTCAGTGATTGGGTTATAAGTAAAATTCAATGCTCTAGTGCTTTGATCGTGGGACCTACTGCTTTTGCCCCACCCTTACCACTTCCTTTAAATGCAGCACCATGCATTCCACATTGCGGTTATAACAGTACTGTTAACCAGTGATATTAGTGGAGGAACCTTCACCACTAACCAGTGTGTAACCTTCAACCTCTTCTAAATTTTTATTGCTTGCTTATAGTGGTTTTGACCTTTTTAACCTTGAAAGAATAAAAGTCCTAAAAATGCGGGAAAAAAACACTTTCCAATTTCAGCGTGCTTTCTTCTTGCAGCGGTTATTTAAAAAAGCCAATTACTTTTCAGTCACTCGAGCCTTTTTTAGCCTGTGTAAGTGCTGTAATTTCTATTAAATATATTGTATGTTAGGGACTGATAGAAGTGGTGGGTATTAATAGTGAACTTCTTCAAGTTAGCACCTCTGTGTTTGAGTTAAGGACTTCGATTCTGTTCTCACACTGGTTTTATGACTGGTGGTGGTTTTGAAATGTCAAAATCTTGGAAAAAGTCTTGAGAAGACAGAACAGGGGACTAACCAGCCTGCCTTGAGTTACGAAGTATGATTATAATCCCTCAGAGATGCCTGGCTTGTGTGGAGCTCCAGAAGACCTCGGTGCAAGTACAAAGGTTTGCACAGTGTTTAATATGAGTGACTAGAAATTATTACAATATAATAGTGACGCTGTTGTTGATGATAAATTTAAACAGACAGGGTATTAGGTTTCAGTATTTTTACCAAATCACAAATTGCAAAACTGGGAGATGTATTTTGCTCACCAATAAAGTCAGAAAAAGGCCCCTGCTGACTGAAGCAAAACCTGCCTGATCCAAGTCCCGTTGTTTTCATCTTGCCAATTGGCAGATAAATAGAAATGGTATCTGAGCCTGTTGATGGCTTAAAAAAAAAAAGAGGAGCATAGTCTTCAGGAATGTGAACTTTATGTCCACATAAGGCTTTAGGATCTATTAAAAATCTGTTAAGATCTTCAGGATCTTAATATTTTACCGAAATAATCTGAAAACTCTTTTAGCTGTGATGGCTGTTGTAATCCATCATCTACAGAAATAGTAATTTCCTAGTTTTAGGTGAGGATTCTTTGCCCTTTCTTCACAAGTGTGGTTGCAGGAGAAGATTGTTGTCAGCCCCAGGGAAGCTAGAAGTCCAAGAAAAATTAATAGCCAACTGCCAGAGCAGCTTTCTGTTCTGTTCGTATGGTGCATGGACCTTGGAAGGTAAATTTAAGATAATTTGCCCACTTAAATGCTCATAATTAAGAATATAAATTCTGAAAGAAAATATTCTGAAGGCAGTTTGACCTCAGAGCTTTAGTGAGTGGATACTGGGGTGGGGTATGCACACATATTCCAGGCTTACCTGGACCCGGGTTGTCTAGATAGAAGGTTTTGAGCTAGCTTTGCCCTGTGGGATGTCTTTTGCACCCCTTGAAGCATTAATAGATGCCTCTTGCTACTGCTGTGCATAATTGGATGCTTCATGCTGTCAGCCAGCACTGTGCTTACAGGAATCAGAAGGGCAGTGCAGGCAGCTCATGGAAAGGTGATGTTTGTACAGCCCTGCTTTGCTGCTGTCTTCCTTTGTATTTGATGCTTCCTCCTCCTTTATGTCAACGATAAATATAGTTCTTTTTCATATGTGTCACTTCTCTAAATTTTAGGCATTTTATGGTTTGACTGTTTTTACCATTTTAGGCTTATTTTTCATCTGTAGAGACTGCTTTATAGCACCAGAGCACTGTCAGTTCACACTGACCTCATATTGACAGTTTTCAGTGAGGAAAAAAGAGCATAGATCTCTGCTACTTTTTGAGTTGGACATATAAATGGTTTTCTAGTAGTGTTTGTTGGCCTGTGCTGTGTCTTCACGGTCTCAGTTAGATGAAAATTAAGACTTCACAGGTTGTTCAGTATCTTACTTAAAAAAACATGCAAATCAAAGCCTGAATGCTTTGTTGTATGCATTTACTGATTTAATTTCTTCAAATAAGATGTCTCATAAGTACTTTGTGTTTAAACACATCATGGCTTTGTGTCCATTCTTTTTTTGAGCTGCACCATGTATCCTCTGGATATGAATTTGCATAGAAGTTTGCTCTGTGTATTTAGTGAGCTAATTTTAAGAAGAAAGAAGCTGTGTTAGGTATAATAGATGTAGTTAGGAGTTCTGAACAAAAGCAAGAATTAATCAGAAAACAATGTAAAATATTTCCCCTGCATTTATTTGCATGGGCATATTCAAGTTGTGGGGATCAATCTGTTTGGTCTGGAGGAGAGTACAGAGTTGTGTGCTTTTATCAGTTGCATGAGCACAGGACTGTTATGTTTATTTCTGAGTGGTACCACACACCTGTTTCCTTAGAGCTTCTTGAGTACTCAGGGTTATTCACAAGTAGCATGGTGCCTGTTTACCTTTTTTTTTTTTTTTTTTCCCCTCATCTGCAACCAAGAGTGAAAAATTCAGCCTCAAAATTTGTGACTGACAGGAAAACTTTTTTAATTTTTCATGCCTTCTAGAAGACCTGACAGTTGCATTAGAACACAGGCATCCCTTGTTATGTAGGATAAATGACTCATGGGTGGAGCACCTGCCCAGCCACAAACTAAAAATTCCATTCACGCTTTGATTCTGGTGTTTATGCTCATTTCTCACAGTAAAGATATTTCAGTACCGATTGTTGAAAGAAGGTTGTTCAGAATCTGTTTCGGAACAGATTGTTAGGCTGAATGTATAACGATTTCTCTTCTCACCTGTCAAGAAGTTCGTCGTTTTCAGAATATTTCTCTTAAGCTAAAGTTTTCAGAGTTACAGGCCAGGTCAATGTGCAAATTTTGCAAATACTAAGCAAAAACAGTTTCAAGGTTGTTTTGCATAGGAAAAATCCTTCCTTCTGTTACTAAAAGTATATATTGTGATTTTGTGCAAAGAGCATTATCACCAAAAAGCTGAGTTTAAAAACAGTGCAGAAATAACCCCTGCTGAAGACAAACACCTTTTAAATATTCAGTGGAAAATCGGTTTTAACATAACTCAGCTTCAAGCACTTTTTGAAAACTAGTCATAGTTTTTGTAAAAGTTCCTGAAGTTCGCAGTTTATGAAAGTTTTGGTCTGCATCAGTGGAAAAGCAGCATAATTTAACAGGATGGTGAAAAACATGCTGAGTAAGTTAGGAATGAGACATAAACTTGGTGAAGTGCCAAGAGAAAGATGTGCCGAGAGGCACCTTACATATTGCAGAGTCTCCGAAGTTTTCTAGAGTAACACTTCCTCTGCCATATAAAAGGTGTGAGAGGTAGGAACCCCGGTATTGCAGGTTTAAGTACAATCACAGGTATGGACTTAACTCACATTAGCACTACTTACCCTGTGTAGCACAACTCTGACTTCTTAAAGCATATATTTCACTTTTAAAAGGTTTCCTGGAAAGGAGTACTTGTTTAGTGAAAGTTTAAAGTTGTGTTATGTCAGCTCTGCCCTGTTTGCCTGTGAGCATGCATAATCCAGTCCTCACGCACAGGAAAACACGCTGCTTCTCATCATGCAGTAAGATACTCTGCTAAGCAGAAAGCTAGGACCATTCATTGAAACACAGAATATAGAGAAAACTATAAATATTTCACTTCATTATTTCATTGTCAATATCTTGTAATTCAGTAAGACAAATTCTGTAATTGCATCCTACCAGGGAGATTATATTGGCCTTGAACTGTAGATCTCAACCCTGAAGTTTGCTGTGGGGTATGAAATTAGATAAACCCTTCATATGGGTGGAGTTCACTATAAGTTAACAGCATTTGCTGTGGTAAACCATTTTGTTCATCATCTCTTTTTGCTGAAGTGAGTCCTCGGTGTGGTTTGGGTGCACCACTTGGGTAACTGCTGAAACTGCTGTGGTTTCAGAATAGGACCTGTTTTGCTTTTTTCTGAACTTTTTTCCCCTGAAACCATTAGCAGAAAAATCAAATAAATAAGGGTTACAACTGTTTGCCTGCACTTTCATACTGCCATACCTCAAAAACGATGAGCGGTATCATGTGAAAATGTCACATTTTCCAGTGAATATAGGATTAATGCAATCTCAGTTACTACTAAGAGTATATTTTGCAATATTATGATTTTACCAGTGTCCTTCAGTACAGTTGGTGACTCTTTCATGTGGTTTGGGTATTTTTGCTTTACATTATAGAAATACTGTATCCACAGTCTTGACATACTGAACATGGAAATGCAAAAATCTTTGTGTACTGAAGTACACACTTACTGCACTGGGAGTTTCACGCTTGGTGTATGCCAGCAAAGATGTCAGAAAGATAATTCCGGCGTCGTTATTAGTAATTTGTGGCTAATAAATGAGTAAATTTAAACATCTAACTGAACCAAACAAACTTCTGCCAGGCCTCAAAACCATATTTGCTGAGTGTGGCAGGATAAAACAAACTATAAGCAACGTACAAAGTGCGGTGAAAGAGGGCTGGTTGAGGACTCTGTCGTGAGTGCCGGGATTGCTGTGTTCAGCATGGGCACAGCACTTAAAATTGCTCTGCAAAAATAAACCTGATTTTATAAGGGTTTGCCTCTTTTGCCTTTTCTTCAAACTGACAAAATTATAGCCCTCTTTTATTCTTTAACATAGAAAAAAACCTGAAGAAAATGGCATTCAGGACATAAAATGATAATTTTCAATATTATTAGCAGTAACTCTAGTATTCATGGTGACATTTCCTCTACAGCAGAGTTATTCTCTGTGATCTGTTGTGAAGATGAAGCACGAGAAACCCTGAAGCTTTGTGTATGTTCTGAAACCACTTGGGGCATTGTGCAAAAACATGAAACAGGCCACCTAGAAAAAACAGGTTTGCTGAGCAAATACGTTGCAAACCCTGCATTTGTATTAACAGTCACCAGTTCCACAAAGTGGTTTCGGCAGCAGCAGATTTAACCTAAGAAAAGGGCAGCTTAAAATGGGTCGGTTTGGCTTCTTATCAGAATTGGTTTGGGGCAGTACAGAGTGAAGGATGCTAGGTGGGGGGTGCCTGCTAGTAACTGGCAGGAGAGGAAGGAGGAAAAATTGTAGGGGGCTCTTGGTTTTGCCTTGACCTGAAATTAGAAACTCAGGTACTTTTAATTCTCTTTGTAACTTAAAATAATTTGCTGTCTTATCTGGAGGATTACATACAAATGCTGAGTTACTCATCTCTTACTGGGTTTGCTTAGTTACCTAACACTGCGTCGCAGTGACTGAAGGTGAGATCTGAAGGCTGTGGCGATCAGCGGGATGTAAACGCAGCACTCCAGAGAACCAAACTTGCCTCTTGATAGGGAAAGGCAGTTTGAAACCATGGTGAAGGAGGGTCCATGCCTGTGGGGAGAGCAAATCCTGCTGGTATTTCCTGTATATTTTGTCACTTCCTTCCATGAAGGACAAATCACTGGTCTGATCTGCCTCTTTAGAAGTCCCACATGTGGTTGCTAATACGGGTATCCGTATATCCTTGCCACATCTGTTAACCAGGACAGAGCACGTACTGAACCATGAAAACCAGTACTGGAGTGATTATTAAGTGATCTCATTTATCCCCCAGCTTCAAGGCAGCTAAACCAGTGTGATTTCTAAAAACCGTTTCTCAAACCTCATGGACATGGTGATGGAATGCAACAAGTTCCCTAGGCAGGCTTGAGTGTTCTTAAGTTCTAAAAACGTTACAGATTGTCTAATGGATATCTCTCTTGATAAAATCTAAATCCATTAGTCTTTTTCTTGATGGAAGACTTGCCTATAGGACTATGATCGAGTTCCTCTTGAATACTCTTAAGACTAATCAAATCCAGTTATACCTCCTGCTGCATGTGTCTTGTTTTCTACGTCTCTTTCTCTCTGCTTGTTCAGCTGTGGACTTTCTTGCTTCACGTTTTCCCTGAAGCATCCGAGGCCCAAGTCTGACATTAGCGGTGCACCAATGAGATAAGAGTCTGCATCATTCCTTTGGCTCTCCTGTAAATCTGTGCCGGGCTGAGTTTGGGGGCTGTAGACCCCTGCACCCCATGCCATCATTTAGGAGGTGCCAGCAGCATGGTGCAGAGCCTGCTGATGGCAGAGGGCTCAGCATCTGGCACGCTGAGGGCAAGGGGAGATGGACTTTTGGCTGGCCCCTGGGATCAGCGAGGCTGAGCTGTGATTTAACAGCAGGTGAAGGCAGGCTGCTGGATAGCTTAGTTATTTGCTGCGAATTTGCTGATTTCTGTTTCTCTCTGACGAGTGAGGGTTTCCACAGATCTGAGCAAATACTATAAAGTTCATGAGCAACTACCAAAGTACCTTCTTAAATCAGGCTACATCTTACGTGTGCCAAGTACATACTCTGAAATTTGGGGGGTTGACTCCATTTCTCTGTGCTTTCATAGTATGTGTATCCTGATGTGAATAAATTGTAAGATTCCTATTAAATAATAGTTCAAAGAACTGAGTGTTTAAAAAAAAAAAAAGCTTTATTAATGCAAATAATGTATGTAATTCAGGTAACACAGGAAGTTGTAAATATTTGTTTCTTTTAAAAATGTTTCTAGATTTTTCTTTGTAGTTTTAAAGTACACGTTATAATCAGGATTTTTCATCCAAGGAGTATTTTCCCTGGAGGCTAGATTGTGTACTTGTCAGGAGCAATCTTTTTTAACAGACAAAAAAATTGCATTTATTTGTTTAGTTATTTGAACCAACAAAATAGTACTTTTTGCAAGGGGAATTAAAAATTAACCATTGATGTTCTAATTGCAATATATAAAATATACAACTGTTATTTTTGAGCACACACAATAGTTCCTGTGATTTCAGTTGTTATTGGGGTAGCATATAAGAACAAGCAGTCACCTACAAAAGGTGGATTGCACAGCAAGCACCCCAGCACAAGGTGATTTCTTAATCAGTCTCTTTTCCCTTGTGCATGTGGTAGTAGAAGGATAAACCAGTTCCAGGAAAAAAACCTGGAATGTATGCATTCTGTGAAGTCACAGATAAGTTACTATTTAATTCTATTTAACATGATTATTTATCTGTAGCGATTTAAATTTTTTAGTAGTATGTCTTTTATATAATCCCAAACTTAAACTTGAAATATCTCTAATCCTAGAAAATGAACTGAAGTCGTACTTATCAAATTCTTTAGGTCACATGTCTTTATATTGGTTTTTATAATTTATAATCTTGATGGTATTAATATTGCAGTATGTATAAGTAAGATAATAAATCCATTTAAATAAAACAACTGTTGGAGATGGTTTGCATTGATAAATGAGTACCACTGTATTTGGTGAAATGTTAAACCACTCCAGGAAGAATGGATGATGCTAAAGTGTATCAGCACAGTTTCCTATTTAAGGGGTTTGCATTGTCCATGGTAAGTAACTTCTCTTTTTCTCTTTTTGTTTTTTTTTTCCTAAACCTTCCAGGTAAAAGTACTCCTGTAAGCCACCTTGGGTCTTCAGATTTTCCCAAGCCCCATGATCCATTCCAACCATTTGGGGCTGACAGCACTGACCCGTTTCAAAGTAAAAAGGGGTTTGGGGACCCATTTAGTGGAAAAGATCCATTTGCTCCCTCCTCTTCAAGTAAAACTTCTAAAGACTCTTCCTTGGGGTTTGCAGACTTCAGCTCTGTAAGTTAAGTTCATTGTCTCTGAGCAAACCACTTTCTGCTCTGCTTGCAGCAATCTATTGGGTTTTTGTTTTAACTGCAAACCTACTGTTCACTGGCTTCTGTCTCTTAGTACCTTCATGCTGTCCTCATTGTTTTTGTATTAATATTTCTGTAATAAAAAGGCATTATTTCAATAAAAAAGAAGTTTCATACTAAATTTTAAAGGGTTTACTTGCATTTAAAATTATTTTAGTACAGTGTGCCTTGACTCACAAATTCTTTGTAGCAGAATCTGTGTATTGTTTTTGTTGCATGGAGGCTATTTTGTAAACTGATTTTTTGGGAGCCAATGATGTAAAGATTCAAAACCAGTTGTTGAAAACATTTATATAGCGATTTCATCATATTCTGAGAAGCAAATCCTTAAAGGGAAAGGTTCCGTAAAGTATTTGTAATTGTTTGTGAAAAAAGTTCTGACAATCCTGTCGCAATGTTTGCTGTATATGATGGAATGTGGTCACAAATATACATATATGAGACAGAGATTGAAAATTTAGCTGTTGAATTTTGTTCGGATTACTAATATTGCAGAAAAGCCCTTGTTAGACAAAGAAAACAACGTTGTTTCATAGAACCAATATAGAAATGCCCATACTGCACTCCAGAACACAGTATTGGAAGGTTTATAAGCAAAGCCAAGTGCCCATTCATTAAAAAATATCAGGGTTTCTAAAAGCCTGGCTTTGTTTTTAGTGCTGGCAGGTACATGATTGAATTGGAAGTCATTGTAAATGTAGTAGTAGTGTGGTTCTTACTGCTTCCATGAGTAGATAGAAATCTGTTCCATCCACAGCCTCAAGCTTCTTCCTCCTTTCATGTGATTTTTGTTCTTGTCACATTGCCATGCAGTAAAATTGCCAATTTAATCTGTTACTTAACTCTGATGGACACGGTTCAGTGTTCAACAATTAGAGATCTCTCAGCTGAATCTTTCAGGTTGCTTATTTTTACTGGGTTTTCCCCTAGTTATGAGTACATGTGTATCACTTTCTTATTTGATATTGTTAGTTGAGGTCATCTGTGCATACTTTTAGCTGGCCTCAGTGCTTTAATTTATCTATGATGCTGAAGACGTCAAAGTTTGAGATACTATGTATGCTTTACCACAGTTAGTACTTAGCCTGTTGAATTTGCACAGTTAAATTCTGTGATTGTATACAAAATGGTGACATTCTTAATAAAAATAAGACGCAAAACTTGCTTTATCTGAAATTTCTTGAACACCATCTAATTTCTTCCTTCAATGAAAGACAAATAATGGAATGGAATGACTGTTACCCAACTACTGTCATCTTAATTTACAGACTGCATTTCTTGAAATTGTGGCTTATGCTGAGTGATTGCATCAGATTATCAACCAAAATCTCTGATCCCCGTCCCAGTGGGTGTTCTAGTGTTAAATTTACTGTGCCGTCAGGTTTTTAGGAGATGAGATTAACTTCGGAAGAGAAGGAAAAAGTAGGGAAAATGAGATCGTGAGCAGCAGCCACATGTGATTACTGTTAAGTGGCATTTCATCAAATGAAATTAATTTTTCAATCAGTTTTGTGAATTGTTTTCTCCTGCTGTAAGGAAAAAAAAAAAAGAAGCATTAACTGAATTTGACTGAAAAGGGAGAGACTTGATCCCTGTTCTTTTCAGTTTGTTGGGGTTTTTTTTGCTTGCCTATAACACAATTATGTTGCTACACTTCCTAATTCTTAATCCTTCTGTATGAAGTCTTAAGTGTACTAGTTACCTTGTAATCAGCAAGAATATTGTGCTTCTCTGCATGATGGTTGGGAAACTTTGTTCATAATGGAAATTAAAAGCAATTTTACTTACAGAAGGTTTTTTGACGCGTAGTTTTGAGTCCATGGAATCTGAGAACAGAATCATAGAATTGTGTAGGTTTGAATAACTGAATATTCTGATTTTTAATTGGAATTCTTTAGTGTTACAAAGAAGCTGCATGAGGACCTTCACTAGGTTTTTAGCAGCACTCTAGAAAATCTGGCTTTTTGGCTTTTTTTTTTTTTTTTTTTTTTTTTTTTTTTTTTGAGACACTGGCAAATTCATGCACCCAGAGTTTTAAGTATAGTTTCATTACATTCTTAACTTTTTGTGCTGGCATTAAATACAACTCCTTGGAACAAAACAAAGTCTTTTGGTAGCTCATGTTTCAGGTATTTCTAGGTTCCAGCTTCAGTTTACAGAACAACAAGAAAAGCAGTCTTTTCTCCAACAGAAGGTGTTTAAATTTCCAAGAAACAGAGCACTTGGAACTAAACAAAAATATTCTTTTCTTAATGTAAGCTAGTAATGTAGTAAAGACAAGTCAGTGTAGCTCTTGTGTATTCGATTAATTTCACCGCAGCCTGCTCTTTTCCTCATTTATGCCTTGGGTCTAACTGTACTTCTGAAAAAGAGATAAAAAAAAAAAAGGTTTTTAATGAAATGACAGATATTTGATATGTATTTATAGTCTTCTTGAAACCTGGACATGCGCAAAAAAAAATGTTATTATGTTAAATGACTTGTATTTCAGTTACATTACCTTTTGATAGGCAATCTGTGCAAGAATCAGTGGCATTAATGAACTGTTGTGTATTTGACTGCCTAATGGTCAGAGTTATGCTCCTGAAAATTTTACTTTACACTAACCATTTGTAATAAGGCACATCCAGATTTGTTTGCAATGAATCACTTGTGTATTTTTCCTTTTTTTTTTTTTTTTTTTTTTACTCTGTACTTTTAAACACAAAAACATAACTTGTGTACCATAAACAAATCATAATTGGGACTCTCATAAGCTTTGGAAGACTTATCCTAAGTGGTAAGCTATATAAGTAAAACTGTTTTCTCAACCTTTAAAAAAAAAAAAAAGCCACCCCAGAGTATTTGACCAAAGCTTATTGTATTTCTGAAAATAGTAACTGTTATTCTCCATCCCAGCTATATGATCTTTATGAATTCTTGGAATAAGTTAAGAAGTCTTACTTCCATTTGAGTCCGTCCTTACTGTATCTTGAAAAAAAATAATAATCATCTATGTAAAATGTTAGTGGGGTTTTAAATCTTACCTGTCAGCTGACGTTATTTAAATGAGTAATGATAGTAGGTTTTCTTTATTTTAAAAGTAAAATATCGTAAAATGTGTGGCACTTCTATTGGATTTCAGTAACGTTGAAGGCAGAGGTCCTCATCTAAATTTTGATAGCAGTGAAAGTAGACGTATTGTTTGAAGAAAAGTAATTTTTTTTTTTTTGCATCAAATCATCTGAAAAATCATATTGAGAGAAATAAAATGAGAAATTGTGAGCATCTGGGAGCACATAGATAAAGCACAATTTAACTAAATTATAAGTAAATAAGAATTGGACTCCGCTTGAAAGAAATTCAAATAGGTGCATTTATTTAAAATTACAAATTGTAGATATGATGCAGAGTGGAAAAGGCAGGGGCGGGGCACATCCCGTTGATATATGCTGCTAGGCATAGGTCTAGCACTTAAAGTTACATTTAATAGTTCAATATTTCAGGCTTGTCTGGGAAGATGTAGCAGTGTCAGCTAGTGCAACGGCATCTTCTGCCATGTTCAGAGTCACTGTGTTGTGGACCACAGGGCAATTTTTGCAGTATACATTCAGCTGAAATTGAAACTATAAATTCCATGTTGTTTTCAAAAAAAAACCCCAAATCATGTGTTTTCCTGGACGTTCAAAAAAAGATAGTACAAAGCAAATTTTAGAAGTGGGATATAATGTAAACATTTGCATGCAGCTGTGTGAACGCTTCTGTTAACATCATCCTCTTCAGTGAATGCTAAAATTAAACAGTAACAGATTATATTTGAGTTTTAAATTGTTATGATTTCAATATAATATTTTAATATTCTGTGCAGAAACTTCAAACAAGCAAAGTTTTGCATACTTCAGTGGTAAATACTGGCATATAATTTTGGAGTAGTTCCGCTGCAGTGTACTTAAATGTGGTTTAGGAAGCTCAAACAGGCTTAGAAGCTGAATGTTGTGTGTTATATTTCCTTCATGTTTTCTGCTGAAGTAAATTTGATTCTCTTACATTATTTCTTCCTGGACAAGCTCTGCATGCGTTTTACAAACAGTAATGCTTTTTGTAACTTTTGAGTTGGTGACGAAACTTCCCACACATCTCCAGAGTCAGTATTAAAACCCCTCGTCCGTAGCAGGAGCTACTACAATAAAACTGTGCAGTGGAGTTGCACAAGAGTAAATAACTCTTGTTTTTACCAGCTGTTTACTATTCTTAAAAACGGATGTAGATTGCTATGCTCCCAAACCACTAACTTGCTTTTTTTTGTGTTCGTGGAGTTTTTGTTTGGCTCCAGTCCCCTGACCATTTTCATACACAACTGAGACATGGATGCAGGGACGTGCAGCCCAGATGGGTTAGTTTCCTGGTGGGAGGAGGAAGAAATTAAGGAAATAAATTAAAGGATGAAGTGAGGAAATCAGTGAGTGCATTTTTATCTTAATCCAGAAGAACTACCCTAAGACAGCTTGGTATACTTGATTCATATATTTAATAAGTCTGATTCGTTGTATTTTTCACATAATTTCTTCTGGCTTTTTTGTCAAGTTATTAATTTATTTTCCATTTTCATTTTTTAGTTTGGAAATGAAGAACAGCAGCTGGCGTGGGCAAAGCGTGAGAGTGAAAAAGCAGAGCAAGAAAGACTAGCTCGCTTGCGGAGACAAGAACAAGAAGACCTTGAGTTGGCTATTGCACTCAGTAAGGCTGATATGCCAAACTCTTAAAGAGAGGTTCTTTGGCTCCACCCTGGCCAACTGAAACCTTTAAACGTGGCTTTTATAAAAATACTCAATTCTTGGTTTATGTTGTGAAAATAATTTTAGTCACCTTCAACTCTAAACAAGATTGGCTGGTTACGTCAGACTGGGCTCTGTGTGGCTTTTCAAGTGCGTAATACACAGGAAACACTGTATAAGCTGTATTATATGTTCTAGATAAAATTTACTGCTTGTAAGAAATTTAACGTATGATCCTGAGATACTGAAAGCAAAGCTTCTTTATCTGGAAGACAATGTTGCATATAGTAAACTGAAACTTGTGAATCTGGCTTTTTATTACTGGAATTCCATTGGGTTTTTGAGGCTGCAGTATGAACTTCGTGTATCATAAAAAGATAATATTTCTAGAATTAGCTTCCACTCATTACATTTATTTAATAATTCATGGTAGGCTAATCAGTATAACAGCTGCATCATCTATGTCAAAATTTTCAGGATATGTTCATTATTAGATGGTCCCTTTTTTCTCAGGAGATGTGGCTTTTACGGGAGAATCTGGCAACTTATATATCGTGAATACAAACGTACTGAACTGTATAAAATACTACAAATTCAAAGCCTCTATGAATAAGTAGTTCTAATGTAAGGAGTTGTTTGCATTGAGTTTTAGTAATTGTGTATGATGTTGTAAAAGAGGGAGTTAATTCAGTTGTAGTAAATTGGACAAATAATTTGGCAATTAAATCATTAGGTAAAATCTTGCTTTATCTCAGAAGCAAATGTGATTGCAGGATTGTGATACAAGTTTGAGTGCTGCTTTCGTGTCAAACTGAGCAATGGAAAACTTACACGGCTTGAGCAGTGTTCACCCTTACAACTCATTTTTACCCTCTTTTGCTCCAACCACCAGAACTGTAGTTAATAATAGACCATGTTAATTGTGTTACCTGATTGACTGTGTCAGACCGTCCCTACCTCTGTTTCTTTACTTCCACCTGTCTTATCTTATAGGGCTACAGGTCAAAGGTAATTTAGCTGAAATAAGGCCAAGTTGAAACAGATTTTATTTGCCAAATACATGTCCGTGTGTAAGTTATAGGAGTGCTGGTAGACTGGATTGGCTTTAAAATGCGGCTTGCAGTACTAGGTCCAAGTAGGAACAGATTTGATATGTACCTGTAGAACTCAATACTTCCACCTGGTAAGGCTAACACAGAATGTGTTTTACATGTCATATAGAAAATAAGTCTTTATGGTAAGTCTGTGAATTATTTATTTACTAAAAATGCCTTTGCTGATTACAGGAATTCTGAAACTTCAGTTGTCTTTGCCTTGGACTTTTATGTCTCGATAGAGTGGGCATGTAGCACAAAATTTCTAAATGTCCTTAATGTGCATCCGCTTTCCTGTCATTGCTTCTGTGGGAATACACAGCTGAACATTCTGTGGTTTTACTGATGTAGCCCTTATCTTCCAACATTTTCTCTTTTTTTTTTTTTTTTAAAACGTGGTATTCCTTCGTCATCTTTAATGCATTTATATTTTTTTATGTCCTTGCTTGCTTTTATTTTTCATAATACAATGATCGTGCCTGTTCACTGAATGAAAGCAATCTTCCCCCATTCTGTTGTAATTGCCTTATTCTGGATGCTTTCCTTACACAGAGATACGAATCAGGTTGGATCATTTTCATATTTTTAGTAGTTTTCAGCTCTGAAATGCAGTAAAGATGTGGCATTTGTTGTCTCAGGCTTTTGTGAGTAGGCATATGGGTGGGTGTCTGTCTGCATCCATTTATGTACGCAGTGATACATACGACGAAACTGAAATGCGTATATCTCAAAATGCAGTTTTAGGAGCCACAATGCCCCGTTTGCTGTGTCTGTCCTGTGCTAATGGTACTACAGATAATGTGAATCTTCAGTTTCCCTCCGAAGGGGAGAAGATTCATTCTAGTATCAGAAACAACCATATAATGATCTTTAATACTCTCTTTTAATGACCTCATTGGAATGCAGTAGAAGGTATTTCTGGTTTTACAGAACCTGACTTGAAATCCCTTCCCATTGTGTTATTTTTTCTCTAAAATACGTTAGATTAAATGATCCAACATACTGAAATGTCAACAAATTCTCTTGCCTGTTGGTGTACAGGACTTGAGGTCTCTGAGAGCAAACTTGGGTCTGTAGCTAGCATGGGACAGAACTTTTGGTATGAAAGAGCAATTTTCAAAATTGAATGGCTGCAGGATTCTCAGTGAAGTTAAACAAATTGTATTTGTGTGTAAGATTCTTCATTTTCATTTGGGCCTGAGTCTCTGTGGTGTCTCTTCTGCTCTAAGAAAACCCCGTTCGTGCGTAGTGCCATTTTAGAAAGGAAACCCGCTTTTGGAGTACGTCTTGGGTGGCGTCACTCCGGTGGGACGGGGTGGATGAGCTAAACAGCTAGATTCATTTTCTGAGTTACGTACTGTTACAAGACTTTTTGCTACTTCGTTGGTCCTCTACAATACTGTAATTTATAATGCTTCTAAGGCAATGCGTCAGTGTTCTCAAGATGTTCAGCAGGAAGCCAGAAATGTGAATTAATCTATCATTCCATATAGTGTTAGAACTAATCGCGTGTTTTCCGAATTCCTTATTGACTCATTCTTCCTATTTGCTTGGACAGTAACAGAAGATCAAGCAAATGAAGGAGGGCAGAACACTTCCTCTGTACACAGTGTATTAGATGTAGTGATCTTAGGTTCACTGAAACACTCCCGAGTCAAAATTTCAGACACTGCAGTAGAAGAAAACTTAGCTGTGATTTCTCCCCCTTGTATTTAATACAGTTTTCCGTATGAAAAGGAAGATTACCTGTGTTCTTCCCTTATGCTGGTAACTTAGTGTTTTGTATAATACCTGCACTTGTTCTTTTAAGGCAAAACTCTTATCATGAGACATTGAGCATCTTCTTCCTCCAGAACAGTGAAATTTAAAGCACAAATAGGCCTGTCACTATTTGGGCAGAGAAAATATGTACAATGCAAGATACATAAAATGTGAGTATACACAATGCATAATACAGTGTACATTATGAGATCCATATTATTTGTGTCTATGTGTGTATATATATATAGTGTATTGTATAATGTAATAATAGTGTGTGTATATACTATATATGTCCACATACTATGTCTAGTATATAGCTACTTGTGCTGTACATAAAACATGTATATACAATGAATATGTAGAATATGCATATATATTCTATATATTAAAGCTTGTGTGTATGTATGTATTCTCTAAACAGAGATGGATACAGAAATGGAATTTTTACAGAATGCAGATTAGAGCAAAGCTCTTAGAATTTCAAAGTTCTGGTGAAAGAAAAAAAAAAAAAGGAGAAAAGGTTATTTGTAATACATTTGTTTTAAGATTACTTTCATTGGCATGAAAAACTGTGTTCGCTAGCTGTGCCAAGCCTAAGAGAAACCTGGCAGAAAGTAGGTATCATCTGCGCTGGTTGTGATTTCACATTCTTTTGAGTTTAATTGTCTCTTTGAAACGTAGGCTCAATTTCTGATCTTCTTGCGTGTGATGGTCATGTCATCTGTTCTTTTTTCTGTAGGCTGAGGCAGTGATTTTTTTCTCCTACATTAGCTTGTAGTTTCACTTCTCTCTTTCTTTTTTTTCCCTTTGTTACAAATTATTTTTAAGGAGCTATTCCCATACACCCCAAACAGTCACACGCTAAGGTGGAAAACATGTTTTTCTTGCTTCATTCCAGTTATTTAGGTTGCACGTAATTGTCGTCTGGATTTCAGATCTGTTTTTCCTCCCTTTCCACCTAAGCTTTTACTTCAGGAGAAGTGACGATCCATTGCATTCTTGGCTTTGAGCAAAGAATGGAGGTGATTCTACTTTCTACTTGGATAAATTATTAGACTCTGGTACGTTGAGCAATCACTAAGAGTTTAGTAGGCTTTTATAGTGGCACATGTGTATTTTATACAGAGTCTCGTCACTGCTGGAATGACTCATGGAAAACCGTGAATTGCACACAGCACCGAGGCACAACAGTTAAAACAGGAAAGACGGACAATTATTCACATTGAACCTACGCATGCAAATGTTGCATGTAGGGCACAGGTATTGAATTACCCACATTACAGACCAGTATGTTCACATTTGCCTCGAGTGATTTCCTGAAGTTCTATTCAAATAGTCTTGTTGTAAAACATACCAGTCATTCTGCAATAAAAACAGATGCTCAAAAGCAGTACTTCTACCATAATGCTGTATGAAATATTTTTATATTGGCAAATTTTTCCTTATGAAATCTCTGCCTTGTGAGGATCATCAGTCCTGACTATTTTGTTTCATGTAATGTGCTCTCAAAGTGTAGGAAATTCCAAGCTGTGTCTGGCTGCGTAACCTTTTTTTGGGGGGTTGTTTGTTGGTTTTTTTTTTTAAATTCCTGTCTGTGAAATCTGTTGTCAGAAATTTTGTGGAAATTATTTTGTCATCTTATGCTCAAAGATAATGCACTTTTCGTGGATTCTTCTTACAATCCTTTTGGGGTTACTATTTTCTTCTTTAGTGTTTCTCCATTGAGAAGAGTATTTATTCTGTAGAACCGAGGCCCAGGGAATTTTGGTCCAAGTAGAACTGTTGCTTTCCCTCGTGTAAGAGTTTGATTTCTCTCTTCTTCTGTGTTTTATTCCTCCCTCTCAGGAATTTCATTTCTGTTTAATCCTCATTTAGAGCTGGAACTCTGTTAAAGTGAATTGGGCTGTGCTAATAATGATCTGGTTTGAATACCTTGCTACAGTGGTGGAACATCGTAAGTTTTTGTTGTGTGTCAACCAGTACATCTCTCCGCAGACTTCACAACAAACACCTTTTCTTGGAAAGGAATTTTGCTTCGAGTATGGTGGATTCATAGAAGATTTATTTTTAGAGTAAATATGTTAACTATTATTCATTGACACACCTGTTTTATCAGTTGATATACTGCTCTTTTTACTTGAAAGTTTTATAAATAAAGGCTGATTTGTTATAAAATGGAATTTTCGTTTTTCCAACTTCTGCCTTCCTCTTTAATTTTAACTTTAAAAGGAAGAACTAGTGACTATGGTTCCTTCTGCTGTTACACTTATAGAGTGCTCTTCTGCTGTCCCTTTTAATATGACGTTCTTTAGCCTGACCTAAAAAAGGTGGAAACACAAAGTGGAAACTGCAATGTTGACCTAAATTTGACTAATATCTCCAAATATGTACATCATTGTAGTTCTATTTATCTTTCAAATATCATAACAAATTTAAAGGTATTTTAATTTTAACCCATCTGGTGTTTATTGTTTAATATAATAAGAGAAATGTTATTGTTTAATATAATAAATGAAAAGTTACTTTTTGGAGCTCTGAGACTTTGTCAATCTTTCTTTACTTTTTTTTTTTTTTTTTTTTTTTTTTTTCATTACTTTGGAACCTTTTTTTTCAAATATTTGAATCTTGTTTT
>JAVJGI010000050.1:49514708-49550559 GCA_035590275.1 Ibycter americanus | reverse complement strand
CGCCTCAGGGCCGGGCTCGCCCCCGGGCCGCTGCCTGCGGCTGTGAGGGAAAACGGGGGGTCCCTGCGCTGGGGGTGCCGAGGGACACTCGTGAGCTGAGGGGATGGTGAGGGGGTCACAGCCCCGGGGATGCCGAGGGACACTCGTGAGCTGAGGGGGTCTCAGCCCTGGGGTTGCTTAGGGACCTTCCCTGACATGAGGGGACCGTGTGCTGAGAAACACGGTGAGGGACCTGCTGTAAGGTGGGGGACACTGAGGGACCCTCGTGAGCTGAGGGGTCTTTGCTCCCCTTGGGGATGCTGAGGGGGTCCCAGCCCCAGGAACGCTGAGGGACCAGGGACCCTCCCTGACGTAAGAGGACCATGTGCTGAGAGACACTGTGAGGGACCAGCTGTGGGGTGGGGGACAGTGAGTAGTGGTCCCTGCCCTGGGGACACTGAGGGACCCTCGTGAGCTGAGGGGATGCTGAGGGGTCTCTGCCTCCCTGGGGATGGTGAGGGGGTCCCAGCCCTGGGGATGCTGATGGATCCTCCCTGACGTGAGGGGACCATGTGCTGAGAGACACTGTGAGGGACCTGCCCTGAGGCGGGGGACACCGAGGGGTCCCTGCACTGGAAACACCAAGGAACTATCCATGACATGAGGGGACACGGATGGGTCCAAGCTCCAACAGCAACTGTGAGGGACCTGCCGTGGGGTGGGGGACACCGAGGGGTCTCTGTCCCGGGGATGCTGAGGAAGATGCAGTGAATGAGGGGTTTGATCCCCCCACACCTCCCGGCGGCTGCCCCTCGTCCCTGGGGCCAAACCCAGAAAGCGAGGGTGGGAGCAGGGCGTGCAGTGGGCACAGCAGGGGAGGCAGATCCCCTGCCCGGCGTGGGCAAACGCACTGGGGAGCTGGGGGTGGGGACCTCCGGCCCTGGGCACCCTCAGGGTCTCCAGCCCATCTCGGTACGGACAGAAAGGTGTTTAATGCCACTCTTGTTTGGTCTCCGCTGGAGACTTGCGTTTAATGGAAGCCCAGGTCTCTAGCAGAGTTTCCATTTGCTGCACAAAGATTGCCAAAATCAACGTTTCCGTATGACATTATGAGAGAAATAATGCAAGTAGCTTCTGTGATCTCCTCTGCTTGTAGCCAATTTATGGTCCTGGGCTGGATTTTTCAGAAGGGAAGACTGTTCTCCTCCCTTACCTTGGCCTCTAGCTCAGATACCCAGTCTGAAGGAGCTATTCTTCAATAATTTTTGATAGTGTGCCCCAGACTCCTGTTTTTGAGGGTCATGGCTGCTTGGCAGCCATCCAAGAGCGGAAGAGCGAAAATGGCAGTTCTTAACGGAGGGAAAATGATGATCTATCGCAGGACAGACTGATTCTTTGAGAGCCCGTTCAGAGAAAGAGCTATGCTTTCCCCTTACCTCCTCCATATTTCCTTTGCAATCACTTCTGAAAGGATTTCTAAGTGAGCTGGAGATCAGAAGGGTGTAGGAGAACAACTCTCACTTTTATGCGCTCTGTGCCCCAGGAGGGGAAAGAGCGATGGCCCTTGATGGGCTCTGGTTCTCAGAAGCATTTTGAGCACGTTGGCTAGAGCCCATCCCAGGCTTGTGGCTGTATGCAGCCATCTCAGGAAAGCACAGTTGCTAGGGTGAGTAAATGATCTTTTCAATAGCTACACATGTTTTAAAATAATGAATATCTCTTGTTTAATTTGCTATACTTTTTATTCTAAAAGTTCACAGGATGGCCAGGAGGAGCAGCCAAACTTCTGTGACTGGAGCAGAATCAATACACTGAATGCATGGTAACGAAGTACACAAAGATGTATGACTCATAGCTATGTAATGTCACACTTGTGTAATCTTTCAATGTAAACTCTTTTCCTCTAATAAAATGTTAGTAAGTGTACAATACGTATATATGGTGCTGTGAGTCAGCCAAGAAAATATACTCTGATGAATTCAGAATGAATGTGAATGTTCCCTTGATAACACACCCCGAATGTCTGTGTTGGTTTATGTGCTTGTGATTTCAGCAACAGCTATAACAAAATATTCTGTTTCTAGGATATACAATGGTACGTGTACACTTTACTGAGAAGCTCCAGTGGGATGCTGTCTTCCAGTAGGCACTGGAAGGACTCTTGTTTATAGCACTGCGCTGACTCTGTCACCTAACTGTGTTTTTTCTTCACATAAAGGAAACGTTTAGTGCGTAGTGAGGATGAAAGCCAAGCGCACAAAATAATAAATTCACCATCTTTAGTTTCTTTTTGTTTTCAAGTAAAGCGGTGAAGCTAAAAAGCTATAGCTATGCTGAACGTGGTGAGGCATATGTGAGAATTTATTTACGTTGTGAGTCACTAGTTCTGCACAAACTGCGTACAGCTTCGCCGTGACCTTCTGCTTGGTCCATCATAGCTGTGCTGACATTTTCTGGCTTTTTGCTGCACGCAACACTAGTTTTAAATATCTAAACCCAAGAGCCTGTCACTGATCTCACTTATGGCAGCATAGATCAGGAGTGATGACACTGGTGTATAAATGACAAGAATGTGAGATTAGAAAGTATTTGTTAATCTGCTGCCGGCAGAGGGGAGCTAAATGATGTGTGATTTATCCTCCAGCCAAACTAAACACAGGTTCAGCCATTTTTGTATGGCAAAGCTGATTTTTCTAGGTGTTGCTGCTGATGTCTGTTGTTGCTTTTACATCAGGAGAAACTTTTAAAGGGATTGCAAGCAAGATTGCGCATGTTACTAGAAGAACCAAAGCTGGGGCTGTGTGATGGACTGCACCCTGGGTGGACCAGGGCAGCTGGATGGGTAGGTGAGAATGCCCTGTCACCTGGCTGCTGGAGCACTCTGACTCATTACAGAACTCAAACGAACAAACAAAAAGCTCCTTCCTCATGGGATTGTTCTCAGAAAGTCCTGACTGCACCTAGAGCAAATGTAGTAATAGCAGGGTAAGCGAGCTGAGGATGAGCCCTCTTAGCAGCACTGCTCAAAAGCACAAGAACACTGTGAGCAGCCACTTCACGTTTCAATGAGACACCCCTCACCATGGGATTTCCCTGCCTGCACCCCAAATTGCCAGACTTCTGTTGACTATACAATTTTTTTTGGCTAATTTAAACTGCAGGTTCTGACTTAGTGCTTTTTAGAGTCTGCTCTCAAGGAAGTTGATAAAGTGATGTAAACAACCACATAAAATGAAACATAGAGGTATTTTTTGGAGAGGCATGTCTTACTTTGGGGAGAGTGATTTAATCCAGTGGGCCTTTTGTCTGATTAAAGTAATGGCATGAATTCATTTGGTAAAGGAATGTTTTTGACCAGACCTTTCATGCTTGGAGTTGGGTCTCATTCAGGGACTTAAAGGTGAACCATCTCTTTGATAAGCTGAAGTGGAATGAGCTCATTAAGTTTTTAGTATGACATATTTTCCTTTTTTTTTTTTTTTGTGATTGTCCTCTGAACTATACGCCGATTTTCAAAATCTTTCTTGAGGTTTGAGCCCTGGAAATGTGGAACAGCAGACAAACACGAGTCACCCGTCTTGTGCACTTTCAGTCATGGTATTGCCCCGAAGCTCACCCGTGAGTAACTGTTCCACAAAGCCCTTCTCTCCTCCAGCTTTTCATCGCATCTCAACTTCCCAGTCAAGGGCACCACCACCACCACCATGTATAGACAGTCCGCACTCGATATCAGCTCGAGGCTTTTCCACTAGGTTTGATTTATGGCCATGGCGAAAGCAGAACACATGGGCAAGGAGGGAGGCTGGGAGTTGTAGCAGAGCCCTGGGGGGGGCTGGTGGAAGGGCTGGTGGGCCATGCTGGGAGGCATCATGAGCTGCTGGGAACAACTGCGAGGAATCTAGCTTGTTTAGGACTGCGCAGATGGAAGGTGGAGCGTGCAAAAAAGTCCTGCGAAAAGAGGCATCTGACAACTGCCTTCTCCAGCAGAGCAATTCTGCTGCCCCATTGTTTTTACCTGTTGGCTTAGGTAGGAACCTATTTTCGCCTATGCCGAAAAGCAGAGCTGCTTGAGTTTTTTACCCCTGGAAGTACGGCCTTGAACTTGTCTGTATGGCCGTGCGCGCGTTTGTTCTGCTCGGATAGTGCAGATATAATAATTCTTTAACAATGGCATGTTCTTCAAATTATGTTGCACTTCCTTGATCTTTGCCATGTAGGACCTTATCAGTAACAGTTTCTGTTTTCTTCCAGGTCATTGTTAACAACATTGAATGGTAAGTGATGATAAAAAAAAGATCAAGAACTAATAAATCTGCTTGATTAAAATTTAAATTAGATTTCAAGATGTATCAGCTTGTTGTTGGACCAGTTCGTGTGTGTGCCCCATACTGATTTGTCATGTTCTTGTTTCTTACTGTGAAAGTCATACTGTACCGAGGCAAATCCTTGCGGAGCTTTGCCTGTTACATCAGCACGGCTGCCTTATTGAAAACACCATTGTCATTAACTACACCATCTTTATTTATAATTCTTTTTACGTAGCAAGTCCTTCCAGTCTTTTGCCCAGGTTTATGTAACGCGGACAGGCATATCTGGGTCATTCTGTTTATCCTGTTAAAATATTGACATAGTATTAACATTCTCCAAGTCACCTGGGGCTTCCCCGCTGCTCTGAAATGGATTGATAATAAACATTAACCATCTGGATATGTCCTTAGTTGGTTCTTTGGAAATGCTCACTTATAAGTTACCCAGACCTGGCAACTTGATATTGTTTGAGATGAGTAGCAGTTGTTTTAACATCCTCCTTAGTTACTGGAATGGAAAGTATTTCAACATCATTATTGTCTGATCTGAATACAGCATCTGGCTTCTTCCCAAAGAGAGAACAGAAATCTTTTTTAGCACTTCTGCTTTTTCAGCATGATTATTGACAGTTGTATCATTCCCATTCATTGGGATGGCAATCCCAGTCCTTTTTAGTGAAAGCTTTACTAACTTTGTTCACAAAGATTAGCGGAAGTCAAGCGTCGATACTTTTCACCACTGCACGCTGTAGCTAGGCAGGCCTCCTGCCATGCAAAAATAAAATAAGCTTAAATTCCATTTCAATAAATAAGTCAAATCATATAAAGACAACTTTTCTGCTAAATACATGAGAAAATACTGTTCCCATCATCAAAGTACGTTTGTGGTTCAGTAAATCATGCACAAAATCAGCTGTTTAATGAATTTAATCAAGGTAATTATGTATTGTTACTTGAATTTGCTGTGTGAAGAATGGCAGCATTTGGCTGAAACGATTTCTTGTCATTTTTGATTTGGGGACTCTTCAAACCTAAACAATTTATGACAGTGTTTTAATTAATCAGCTTTGATTAGGTTCGTCGTCGTGTTTCTGCCAGCTTTTACTGCTGTGTGTGTTGAACATGCACATGTTGTATTGCAGATGTCCCTTTCAGCTGTCAATTAAAAACACATTTGAGAGATCTTTTATATTTTTTTTTACAGAACTGTGAAATGATACCACAGTTTCAAAAACTCTGCAAGCATGTTTAATCGTATCAGTGAAACTGCTTAAAAAAAATATCAGTCACTGATTACAACTAGCAGTTTTCAGTTGTTGCCAGATACTTTTTATTGCAGAACCAAATATCTTGTGAGGAAATGGGCAATATAAGGGTGTGGAATAATAGGAGCATAGGTCAGAAAGTACCTATGTGGTTTCATTCAGAAAAATTACTGTTACAAACACGGATGTAGTAGCCTCCACGAAGTTGGAAGCCGAATAAGGTGATATTCATTTAATTCCGGAATGCAGAGGGTGTTACACTGTGAGATTTCATACTGGTCACGGCTGTCTTGGGCTGCATTTTAGGAGAGAACTCGCATAATTGGTTGGAGATGACAGGAGAAAAAGTGAAATGATGGCTTATCTCTTATGTCCACTTGGGACAATTAGTAATGCTGTAAGGCATGCGAAGTTAACTGCTTTTAGAAGTGAGAACTGTGTTTGGGGGTTAATTAATGCAGGGAAAAAAATCTGTTTGAGGGAACTTCAAAGAACTAATCAGATGCACTTTTCGCTCTTTCTAATTTGTGAGATCTGTTGCAGTCTGAGTCAGCACGGCAGATGCAGATGGCTGCCCTAGCAGATTTTTTTTTTTTTTTTTTTGTCACTTTGAAGTTCACAGGTTTTAACTGGGGGAGGGGGAGAGAAGACTGGACAAAGCTTAAAACCAGCCACGAGAAGAGAATTGCTGCGAAGCGAGGAAGGCTTTGGGGTGTTTTTCCCCTCGCTGATATGCAGAACATCTTTATAGGTTATGGTTTTATCTGATAAGTGGAGGTTTATTCACCAAACATACAAAGTAGGATTTCACACAGGGCGTAGGGTGGAAAGCCGTGTTTAACGTGATGAACATGTGGGATTTAGTTCTCATTTATAAAATACCTTCTTTGTACTGCACCTGTATTATTTATTAGTCATATGTCCTGCAGCTGAGTAATGGGAAATACTGGAGCAAGCATTTCATTAACTGTGACACTGTTAATTGGTATTGCTCGCTGCCTGGAATTACTTTCCCTGTTTGAATACATGGAAGTATGAATCAGAGCCACAGTGCATTAGCCAGCGAGAGGAAGGCAGGCATCTTTGCATGATAGGCTGTATGTATAGAGCAGCTGATCTCATTTGTCTTCCTGGCCCATGAAGTCCTTTTCAGACTTAGATCACCGAGGTATTCAGAATGGTATATATTTTTTTCCATGATCACAATTAGCTATATCATTATGATTAAACCTTGAAACTTCAGTGGGATATTTTGGGACAGACTTTTTTCCAGACGCTAATGTCCATTGTTGTGAACAGTTTGTTTGTCTTTTTTTTTTTTCTTTTCTTGAGCTATTAATGCCTACCTTTCAGGATATTTATACATTTAAATTCCTGGATACATCTGAGCTTAGGAACAGTGCTTTGTGGCTTGTAGAAAATGCTTTCTGTTCAGAAACAAAACTTTTTGTGCATCTGAAAATTTACTTCAGTTCGTTCAGCTGATATGCCTTCAAGGAATGTCACACACTGCTGACAATAAGCTCGAGGGTGGAATTAAGTGCCAGTCGTCAGGGTTGATACTGATCAAAATTATTCATATTTGGTGCTATAGTATATACAGCAATTATAGTTTAAGAGAATAACGCTGTTGAAATCCCTTGAACGGTTACAGCTACTCTTGAGCAATAAAATGCTTTTCAAGGGACAGCCTAATACAATGCAACTTTGTAGAATGAGTTGCGAAATTTTCTTTTCATTTGCCACATAAAGTGCCAAATAAATGTTTGCAATAAAAATACAAGCCTGGGAAGAATGTGTTTTGCCAATTACAGCATAACGTAGGCTACAAAGAAGTGTTTAGGATGGAGTTCGGTATGGATGTTGGTGTCAGGTTACAGCAGGGAAAAGGGTGCCTTAATGTGCCAAATCACCCGCGGGATTTTTATCCCTTGTTTGCAAGGAAAATCGCTGCCTGTGAGAGACAAGAGATGGGTCCCACTCGGTGCCAGATGAAGGCGGCCAGGAGGAGCCGGCAGCCTCTGCCGGGGGAGAAACCCGTGCGTGGGGACTGCAGGACACTGATTGATGGTGGCAATCCCTTCAGCTGGTGGTTGCCACATTTAGCTCCTCCAGTTGGCCAACGCCAGGAGAGGGGGGCACGGGGTGGGATTAAAGCTTCTGTAGCAGAAGTGGGACAAGCCGCACTGGGGCCGGCGGTGACAATTTAGGGGGCCCTTTCTCCTATTGCTCAAGAGCTTGCGTGATTCACTCTCTTCCCTTTTTCTGAGTTTCATATCACAGAAAGACGAGTTATTTTTCAACGTAACTTTTACTTCAGCCTAAAGTTAGACACCGAAATACTGTCCCCGTGGCTTAGCTCAGCCCAACAGCGCTCTTGAAATAAAACCTAGGATCCTGCTTGCTGAAAACATGCAAAATCAGAGCAATTTTGAGCTCGGCTTCTTTGTGGGCTGTTTTCTGTCTTCTTCTGCTTAAGAACCACCTGCTCCGACGAGATGGCAAAGCATCTCATTCACATGAAATCAGCGCGAAGCAGCCGGCCAAGAGGCAGCGGCGTGTATGAGCGAGAGGGGATCCTTTGCAGCCTTTATATACCAGAGTTATTTTTAACCACAGCCTCCATGCTTATTACAGTGTTTCCTCTCTCAGACGCTCAGGAAGCCCACTTGGCTCTGTTTCCTGCTAACATGCGGCCCTGGCTCACAAAATCTCTGAGAACAACAGGCCTGAGACTGCTCGGCTCCATTAAAAAAACTGGCAACTTTTCAAGCCCTGACAGAAAACCTTTGAAAGCTCTGGATTTCCTCCAGCTAACGTATGAGGCTCCTACATCAGTGACAAATTAGACTGAAACAGCACAAAACACTCCTATGTAAATAGCCTTTTTTCTGCGTTCACCCTTTTAATAGTTCAAACATTATTTATAGTTATTTCTCTGGATGGAAAAATATTTTCATATTTTTCCAAAGATGGGTTCTCGTGAAATGTTTTCCTTGTTTGTTTGGGTTGGTTGTTTTTGGTTTTTTCTTTCTTTTTCCTTCGAGATTTTTGTGACAGTTTTCTTAGGCTCCAGGAGCAACCTTTCCTTCCTGGAAACCAGGACAAAATGGCTGTTGTGAGCTCTTCAGCAAAAGGTCTGTGTCCAGCGCTGAGCACAAGCCTCTAAACGCTGCCATTCCTCAACTATTAAATAATAGTTATAACAGGCACAACTGACTCCTGATTTCCTGAGGGACAGCAGAAGAGGTCAGTTGCACTTTATTGGTGCCTTTACCCATGCGTTTTACGCGTAACTTTAGGTCTTCCGTATTTTATTTTTTCTTGCAGGCTTTTCACTGCGATTCCAAAGGGACTCCTGCTTCCAAAAATGCTTTCAAGTATCAGAATAGATGTGACCTTTGATGCTGAGCATGCTATTTTCTCCTGAGGCTGACATTTTACAATATTCTAAGAAATCTTACCATGAAGCCACTTCTCATGTCTGTCAGTAATGATGACTTGGAATCATAGATGATAACTCCAGAATATTACATTTTTATTATTTTTTGGTTTTCTGATCTTCTAGCAGTGTTTTCAGTCATGTCATCTTTGTCTGGGCTAGCATCACCTTAAGGGTTATTTATTGCCCTGGGCATGAGCTAGCATCATCTGTAGCATCTACCTGGCCTCTCCAGTCCCAGTATTTATTCCAGACACTGGAGGGATGAGCGTTGCTGTCGGGAGCAGGTTCACTGGAGCAGGAGGATTTCCCTGACCTGCCCATTTTCTTGCTAGCTGGGCAGTAAGGTGTGTTTATTCTCCCCACCCCCCCAGTTTTAATCGTCTGCAGCCTGAGCACGTAGGCTAAGGAATTATAAGGCTCTGCTTGTACTTAAAGGGGAGAGTGATGGAGAATCCATCCCACCCCAGGATGATATGGCCAGTTCTTTGATGGCTAAAGGCAACTGCAGTTAATACTCTTCCAGCTCTACAGATCTGTGGAATTCCTTCCTATTTTCTTGTGCATCCTTAAAGGATCCTCTTCAGTCCTTCAGTTTCTTTGGTTGTGCCTGAAGCACCAGGTTATGCCTTGTGGAAAGAAAAAAATTAATTATTCTGGTTTTATGGTGGTTGGGTTTGTATGACAGCAGCATTTTTGCATTCTGCCTGTCCCTTGGAGCTCAGCTGTAGTGTGAGAGCATCTCCGACAGGAAATGTCATCTGTATCATGAAGAAGGGAGTAAAAATAATGTCTATTTTACTGGTCTTAGTAACGCCGCTCCAGCAGCTGTGCTTTGCTACACCAGTGACAGCAAAGTACTGGACCGGGAGCTGGCTATATCAAGCATGATCTTGAACGAGTAACTACCACCATCTCTCAAATGACCCTTATTCTGATTGGAATCATTTTACTCCCAAAGTTATCTACATTTCACACAGATGTGGTTAACTTTTGCAGTTGAAAATTACTCTTATGAGAAAAGAAAAACGTAAACAGTTTCTAGATGTGAAAGAGCTGAACCCCACATTTTGTAGCTTTTAGCAACTCGTTCTGCTATTCATTCATTGCTTTTTGGGGGCTTTTATCTCATATTATGCCCAGCAACTGGGCTTTGGCTGTGCTGGGGCATCTTTGACTGAAGCTTGGCAAGCAAATCTTTTATATTCAGCCTATCATTTTGGCAAGTGATCCTTATTTTGCAAATGTTGAGTTTTGTTGTTACAATCATAGCTCATAGTGTTTGCCTGCGTAGTTTATGGGACAAGTGGTATGCAAGAGAGGATTCACGTTTATTTTCAGGCAGGAAACCAAGAGTGCAAAAATGCATCACGAACTGAAGGGTCAGGGTGAAGCCTTGTTAAAAAAGAATCAAGGTGGTTGGGTTTGCATTTATCACGCGCAGTTGAGCGGTCTAAAATTGACTTGTTTTGATGCTATTTGGAGCTCACTGTAATGAAAAACTGACTTTGTGCAGATTGACTTTCTGCGTCACAGCCCATCTTGGGATAGTAATACCAGCAAGGACAATTAGTTTAACTGTTGTTCACAATTGCTGTTTGTTTGTACTCGGTGGTTTATGGTAGAAACTACAGGACAGCCTTCCATTCGAGCTCTTGCCAGTGGCCTCAGTAATTGCCCACTAGTCACCGAAAGGCAGACTCACCAAGGACTTTCAAAGCTAACTTACCCTCCTTCAAATATAACTGAAATTTATAGCTAGCAGCTTCTAAAATAACTCACATCACTACCACCTCCAAAAACAGCTCTGGGACCATGTGGCCTTGTGGTTATGGCTCTGGGGTTGTGGTGATGAAGTCAGAGATTCAAATCCAGTTGTAGGGAGATAAAAAGCTTCAAAGAAAGTGAAACTGTTTTTGCCTTGATTATGTGGAAATAATAACACCTCATTTTACTTGCACCTGAAAAACAAAATTCATAGCTAAAAATAAGGCACGGGGCAGAACACGGTGTCACAGCAGGAGATGCACTGGTGTGAAGGGACCTTGTCACAGCAGGAGATGCACTGGTGTGAAGGGACCTCGTTCTATGTGACAGGTCAGAGGCGTTTGCTCCTCTTGGTACATAATATCCAAGTGCAGGGTGACAAAAGTCAAGGTCTGAAGCCCCGACAGGCAGGCAGAGACTAACGAGGTCTTCAGGCTGATGGACTGACCATGGGATTGGGGTTTGGGATCAGGAATGACTTTGTTTCCTCACCGAGAGCCACCTGGAGGTTTCTCTAAGCTCTCAGGAGCCACTTGCAGTGCATGGAGGGAGTTGCATAAGAACCCCATGGACACTGTGCTGGAAATTGTCATTATTATACAATATTTAGTAAATGTAAATAGAATAATAGCTATATTATGCATTATACTGTACATTATACAGGCTCAGGGTGGGCAAGGTGCCTCCTGCTGCTAGAAAGCTGCTTTCCCGGACTGCGGTGTTTTATCTTCTCTCACATTTTGGGGTCCTTCATCTGTGCGGTCCTGTAGGTCTTAATGAGTTGTCAGACAAAGCAGACCTGCTTCATCTGGAGGACTTAAGAGATTGCCACTGTGGGCTGGCCAGTGTCTCTGGACTGAAAGTGTCCTGTGGAGAGGTACGTGTATGTTTGCGACCGCACACACATGCACTCGATACGTACTCAAGTGCCTCAGGCCAAAGAGGACTCTAAACCTGGGCTAAATGTAATTAAATTGCTGAATTATTTGGCATGAGGAAGGTCTTTTCAGCTGGAAAGCTCTGACACACACACCCCTGCCCACCCAATATGCAGCATTAGCACACAACCATCACTATCCTGCTGAGTTATTCCTACAGCCGGTTGACATGTTCCTGGGAGCCTTGCTGAGAAATCCTTGGGGAAACCTCCTTCAAAAAAATGGGCCAGCTCCAACAGGGTTGGCTTTAGGAAGGACCTCCCCACCCTCCCCCAAAAACCCAACCCCAAAGCCCACCAACACCCCAGCCTTGTGATGCTGACTCTCAGGTTCCGTATCTGTCACAGGTACTGGACTAAATTCCCGCTGTTTACACAGGGTACGAGAGGATTTTTAACTTCAGCTGAGAGCAAAAGTCAGGTTAAAGTCTTGCTTCTTGTGCATAGGATGTAGATGTGAAGGCATATCTCAAGGCACAAAAGCCTACAGACTGTCTGCTGCGTATCGTAACGAGAAGAGTCCATGGTGCTATTGATCCTAAGAAGAGCTATTACTGGGTTATGATGACATCTAGATGCCCCAAGTGAGCTTGGCAGATTTTTCTGATTTATTTAGCAGCTTTTCAACGGGAAAACGCGGAGATGATAATGAGCATCAGTGGTACATATTGCCCCTACAGTGCACAGGGAGAACCCAAACCTGATTCATCAGTGACAAGCCTGCCAGATCATTTCTTGAACAGCCTCAAGATTTAGTCTAGAGTAGAGACAAGCACTGAAGCATTTACAGAAAGAGAACCAATGTTTCCGTTGTTGGAATCCAGTGGATATCAAAGATGTCTTTGAATTTCTACAATTAGAAGGAGCCAAATAAAAACCAAATAATTTTCCAAGCAGATGGCCTTAGCCCTCAATACCAAAATTATCAAACTCCCTGAGTAGTGGTTTTGAGATAGATGTTAATGGATCTTTGAGCAAGAAGCATTAGTGATCTGGACTACAGCAACATTTTAATTAAAAAGTTGTACAATAACAGACTCAAAACGTAAACTTCAAAACATTGAAAGCCGAAATTACTGTGGGTTAAGAACTGGCATTGAGTATGCAATTTTTAACATTCCAGACTGCCTTCATTATAGTTCAAGAAGCCACAGAAATACACCGTTACGAGCCAGGAATAGTTCTTCCTTTTATTTGGAAAGAGAATTACAGAGGGAGCTATTGGGAACTGAAGTTTAGCTCCTAAAGCAGGAGCAGGCTACAATATTTTTATACACAACTGCAACCACAGACTTGCACTCATTCAAACATGCCGGACTAAATGGTGCCGGCTGTATAAATACTCAACACTAAGTTAAAACACAGGTTCTTTTTTATTTCAGCTTTGAAGGTTTATCATGCTATTTCTACTTTTGCAATATCATTTCAAGTCTAGATGCCTTATATATATATTAAAAAAAAAAAAAAAGAGTGCCAGTAACTTAAACCTACAAATTAAGACCATGGTTCTTCAGTGGTTATGGAGAAAGGCTGATTCTGTTTTGGTCATTGTTGATGGACACAATGCTTGCTTTCATTTGTGAACATACGCTTAAAATTACAAAGTAAATCCTTCTGGATTTGTTGTAAATTTTTTTTTTTCAGCAGTTACTCCTCAACTGCATCATAATGCTCATATAATCTTTTTTTCAGAAATTGGGCTCTCATAACTCATTGGTATGCAAAATATGTAAGGCCCCAGTCTGCTCTGAATTACACCCGTGCAAACCGTTGAAACTTAAAAGGGAATTTAAAATATGCATGAGTAAGGAAAACAAACAGAGCCCTCAATTTGCAAAGTGCTTTGAGATCTTCAGAAGATCCTTGCACATTTTGGTACCTGTGCCCTCAAGACAGGGAGGGGAGAGGATATGATACTTAAACCTAGGATAGTCGAAAACAAGGTTTCATTGGTGCTTTTGATAAATCAGAAAGGGTAGGAGTAACTACCGCCCCCTTCTAATGTTCTGAATCCACTGTAATTAATTAAAAAGCTCTAATGGAAAAATATTCTAAATCTCACAGCTTGTCAGAAATCAACTGTCGTTTTGTTTTGCCAAGAGCAGTAAATAAACCCTACATGAACAGACATGAAAGGACTTTCTAGAAGTGGCTGGCTGCGATAATTTCACTCAGGAAGCTGCTGAAGAGCAGCAGTGACTGGCTGCCCTTACGTTTGCCATCCCTTTTCCCGGTGTTGTTATTAAAAAAGGGGGAATTGATTTTGCTTTGTGGTGTTTGTTGTCTTGGACAAATGGAGCTGTGCTGCTGAAGCCTTAATTCTGGGAGAGAACACTTTTTACATACTTCTGTCAACTGTTTTGACTATTTTCAGATTGACTATTGAACCACAGTGGAAGTGTATGGATTCAAGATATTTCTGGTGATTGTGTAACTGGAAAAAACTGTCCTGATTTTAAAGTATTTTTGGCGTACGAGGGAAAGTAAATAAGCAAGTTTAGAGACGCACTGGAAAGTAACTGCTCCTGCAGGACACTGGCTGTGCCAGGACCTCTGGCAGATGCACTGAGCCCTCACTATGAAACTTCAAATGCAAGCTTTTTTTTGTTTTTTAATGCAAAAGATCAAAACGAAGGATATATAATCTAAAATGCAAAGAATTTGGAACGCATGGATGCCTGTGAAGGGAAATGGCTGCACATATGAACTGCATTAGGAGGGGATGCAATGGAAGAGAAGCCTGGTTGATAAGCTCCAGAGGCACCTTGGCTTGCCGTGGTGGGAAGCAGGAGCTGTGGTGGTGGTGACATGGCCGTGACAGTGGCGGGGAGGGTGTTGAGAGCCCAGAGCCTGTCTGGGGATGGAGCTGCCCTCACCCGTGGCTCTGCCAGTGACACACAAAGCCACGGGGTTATCGGAAGGGATCTTAGGCTGAGCAGCCCTGCAGGTGCTTGGACCAGCTGCATTGGTGGTGACAATAACATGAGAGAGAGCAAGAGCAGCACCTTGTTTCGGATGACAGTGAACCACCGGGATGGCAACCTTTGGATAGGAACACTCTGTCCCTGCGCTTCCATCCAGTGATTCATCGGTGACTACGACACAGTCATAAAAGCACCACTGTCAGCTAATGTGTCATTAAAAGAAGTGTTCTGCTTTTTTTTTTTTCCTAAACAAGTTAATGAAGTATTATTTTTCACTGCCTTGATGCTCTAAGCTGGCATTCCAAAGGCTGAAGCTACTGGCCTTTGTTGTTGCTTTACTTGCTCATCCTGAAGCTGTAATTGAATCCACCCGGGCTGTTTTGCAGGACTCCGAACTGTCGGTTCTCGCCGTGGCTCGTCTATATAAAGCCCTGCCACTAGCTCCAGCAGCTTAGCAGTCGATCAGTAAACCTCAAGGGGCTGTGGACAGACACATACTCCATAGTAAAGGGCACAAGTGGCTTTGAAACTGAAGCCACCTGCAGAAAAACTTCAAGAGCTGTGTTTGGCCAACCCCTTCCGTCCCAATAAGAAGTTGGTTGGGGTTGGTTTTTTTCTTCTTTTTTTTCTCTTGACCAATACTTGCTGCCCTTGTCCTGGGTTCCCAGGCTGGGGGCTATAGCACAGCAATGATTTTTTTGGTGTGGTAGATTTATCCTGGATCTTTCTGGATGCTCCTTTGGCAGTCCAACCCAAATGGCCATGTCCAAAGAAGCGTAAGCCTTACTGTGACACTC
The DNA here is from genome assembly GCA_035590275.1 of Ibycter americanus. NCBI lineage: Eukaryota > Metazoa > Chordata > Aves > Falconiformes > Falconidae > Ibycter > Ibycter americanus. The sequence goes on along the minus strand of JAVJGI010000050.1, from coordinate 49,535,141 downwards.
AGAATACTTCCGCACAGGATGAAAGGTAAAATAAAGCATTTTTAATGCTTCAGGATGTATGGCTTTGTCTTCAGGGTTTGTATCTGGGTTCAATCAACACACTATCAAAGTATTAAATCAACCACATGAGCATTAGCTCCCCATTTACTGCAATGGGACATTCCGTTCCCTTCTGACACAGGAGAGGGGAAAGCCTCCAGAGAGAGAAGAACCTTCCAGGTTATGGTAAAATGCCATCCACCCCGTGAAACCAAGATAAATACACATCTCTGGTCCCATTTCCCCAAAAGAACCATGAAACTCAGCTCCAGCGTGGTCAGCCGCTCACTGCACACCTGCTCCCTCGCAGCCACCAAGTTAATGGAAGCTGTTTTCCTCCTTGTGAGCAGCGAGCAAAAAAGCTGCCTGGGCTGGCCTCAGGTTGGGATTTTTTTTTTTTTTTCCACTTAGTGCTTTCTGCTTTTCTATAAAACACTGGCATGGACAATAAGTACGAGGTGCCACAATTGCTAATATTAGCAAAGGTCCAGTTTCCTGAGTGATAGAAATATATAATGTCATGACTCATCTTTTATTGGTACTTCATTTTTAGAGCAAGCATAGTTAAGTCATTGCATTCTGATAAATTATATATTTTTTTATATATATATTTGTATATATATAAAATATATAAAAGATCTATATAAAAACTATATTTACATGTGCACACCCATACATACAAACTCCAGGATTTTATCTGCAAGGTGCACTGGAGGAAGGCTACAACAGCTGTAGGCAGAGACATCTATGCAAAAAAAAGCTATTTAGCCATTGCACAGGGTGTTGTAATTAATTGTTTCAGTGTATTTTTTGGGGGGAAAACCACCCCAAACGCAAACCCCCTTGTTGTATATATAAACACATATCATGTGTGGATACATGCAACAGAAACCATCACTAGCTCAGCAAGCAATGGCACAAAACAAGCACACCCCCACCAAACCTCCCAAGAAATCCCATCCAAGGCTCCAGCCTTAAACAGGTGGGAGAACAAAGCACAAGGCAACCGCTCAGGGTTACCCCGCTGCTATAAATCTCACAAGCTGTCCTATCGTGCCTTCATCTGGGTGTTTTTGTTTGATTGGGGTTTTTTTGTTTGTAAGCCACCGCCATCCCTTCTATGATGCCGTTAGATTAGCTGTGGTGTGGGGAGGGGTGCTAGAGGTGCAATGCCGACGCTGTGCCTTTCCCTGCTGCCACTGCTGCTGCCCTTGGCATTGTGGCAGCGCTTCCCAAGTAAAGGGGCTCATGGCAGCAGAGGAGCAGCTCAATCTTTTGTCCCAGATGCTTCTGCAAAGGGATGGATCCTGCAGAAAGTAGCCGTACGCCTTCAAGGACTTGCTGGCACCGGGGTGGCAATGGGATATCAGGGATGAATCCTGCAGAACGTGGCCGTACGCCTTCAAGGACTCACTGGCACTGGGGTGGCAATGGGATATTGCTGGCAGGAGGAAGACAGGCAGCTTCAGGAGCATAACGAGTCATTTCAGGGACATGGTGCAGGCTCAGCTCTGCCTTGTGCATTGGCTTTTCGTTTGGCTTGGGTTTTGCCAAGAGCACAGCTGAGTTTTCAACTCCTCCACAGTTTTGTGTCATCAACTGAACAAGTCATTAAAAACCACCGAAACTCAAACCTCTACAAAAGCAATGGTCCCACAGACTGTGAGCTGCTGTACAGCACCTGATGCAGGGGCTGAGCTGATGCAGCATAAATCAGTGGCTATTAGCAGTGCTCCTTTTTCCCTTTGAAGCCCATTTGGAGGGTGCTGCTGTGGCCAGGGGACATGGTCCTGGATAAGGACACGAGAGCCCCTGTCCCTGCAGTGCCTGGGTGCCAGACAGTGAAACCCTGCCATTGTTGCCTCCTTTTGTTGGATTGCTGAGAGCTCAAATCGTCTTTTCTGAAGATAAAGCAATTCTTCAAACTTCTTGTGGCCTCTGAAGTTGCAGACTGAGCGCAAACAAAACTCATTGCATCTTACCAGTGATATTGCCTGTCCCCTGGAGATCTCAGCCTTTACTATCAGTGACACTTCTGTGCAGGGTGGGTACAGTACAGGCACTGGGCCTACAAAAGAGGTGAAATCCCAGCTGGATTTAAAAGCGAGTGAGAAGTGAGGTCTTCAGGACAGGGACTGACTTTTCTTTTTGGCGCTCGTTCACTCTGTGGCACGGGGGAGGCTTTCCTGTGCTTGGGACTTCTCGATACCACAGCACAAGTCCACGCCAATAAAATAATATGAATCAGGGCAGGTCAGTCCTGGGGCTGTTTAAGTAGCCGGTGATGTAATATTGCCGTAGGCAATAGCATCTCTCCGAGATTTGCAGTTGCTCCGAGCAGATGTGACGGGCTCGCTGCAGGACATGGTGGGAGAAATTCTCTGGCCCTTCTGGTGCGGGTCAGACGGGGAACTGCAGCGCTTTCCCCAAGCTTCAACATCTCCTCCTCCCTCCAAACGACTCTTGGCTTCTCCACTGGTGCAGCTGGTAAGGACGTGCTCTGAGGCAACCCCTACAGGCATGCTGGATTTTGAATGTGCAACTCAGTGAAGCAAGTTAGTTGTTGTCATCCCCTCCTTCCCCCAAAAAGTCCAGGAATAATATCTTGGAGCCAAAGTGAAGCCTGCCAAGGAATGAATGCCCTTGGGTGGAGATTACTGATACCGCATGTGTTATATTAGGCAGGAGGACATCAGACCATTCTTTCAAATAAGTTACAGTAAACAAGCTGGGTAGCTGAGCCCTTCAAATGTTTCATTACTGATGAGTTTTAACGTTAAGAGCTTCTATCGTACGAATCTTGATCAAGGGAAAGATAAACGTGCTGTTTTTTAGCATTTCACTACAAACACGGTGTTTGTGCCAACTGACACAATGATTAAATATGATCCTCTCTTCTCAGAAATGAGGAGAACTGTAACCGCACTGAGCTCTCCGCCGCTGATATAAGATAAAAAGAGTCAAATCGTGTGTGGTTTCCTTCAGACCAACCTTGTGGCGTAGCGTTTCGTGAATGATGTTGTCCAAAGTCAAAATAATCTGTTTTGCCCAAAGGTATTTTTACAGAAGAATTTAAGAGCGTATTTTTCTACAGACGAATAGAAAAGGTTCATTTGGCCTTTGCACTGTGCTCAGCGTTGGCTCTTTGTTAGTGCAAATAGAAGCTCAACACACCAGTATGGGAATGGGGGTTAACTGGTGCCCAGTTGCTTTCATTCTAATGAGGGCTAAAGAGGCAATCGAGCTTTAAAACAAGCTGGATTTGCGTTGGTTTCTTTTAAAAATAAAAATGAATATTCAGGGCGTTTTCCCACCACTGTGCCTCAGCCCCTGCATGCGTTTGGTGCGTTTGGCTCCCTGCTCTTGCTGAGCACAGCCCCAGAGTTGGGCTGAGCTCAGCCCCACACAGGGTCGCCAGGGCTGCGACAGTAGCTCCATCGCTGACCCCTGCTGAAGCCACCACCCTGGTTAACACAGAAAATGATCAGCAGCTGTTTGTCTTTTCAAGAGTATCAGAAAAACAAGGTGATCCCCTCCCCATCTGGGCCAAAGCCTTCTTCAGCCTTTTCACTTTCAGCCACGCCGATAGCAATAGTTCTCTGCCTTTCTCCAAGAGCTTTTCCAGTTTATTTCACTGATGCTCCACAGGCCCGTGGGAATTAGCTACAGCTACCCTTCCCCTGCTGTAGACCAAAATAAAAGCAGTGACAGAGCCACCCCAAAAAAAAAAAAAAAGAAGAGGTGAAGAATCGCAGTCCCAGGCACTTTGCCACCCTGATGGTGCTACAAACTTTGCACTTTGCAGCCTCTCAAAGCCCTGCAGAAGCTTTGGTTTGCTAAATCTAAGTAGGATGCCTCACCCTGCTTGTGAGCAAAGTGCAGCTTTACTCATGCTTCCTTCGTAGAAAGCACCGACACTGCACTGGTAACGCCAGTTAACAGCAACCACTTTTGCCAGGCTCCACCAAAAAGTGAACCTTTTCTCGGCACAGCTCAGCCCTGCCCCATTCCCCAAGCTCCAGCAAGTTTATCCCAAGTCCTTTAAGCTCTGCTTTATAGGACATGGGCTCGGTGCAGCGCCCTCTGTGCAAACAACCTCTTCTGCAGCACCAGGGCAGCCTTGGAGAGCAGCGCTCACACAGCCAGGAAGAAAATCTTGGAGGAAATTTGTTGTGACTGACACCTGCTAATTCCTCCTGTGCCCTGAGATGGCCCTGTAGCCACAATGTGGCCTTGAAACCTTCCCTCTGCTTGTGGAGCTTTTTAATGGCTCTGCACCAAAGGCTGTTGCTGATGGGATCCAACATGGGCACAATTAAAAGCTGGACCATGAAAAGGCACACCGAGAGCCTCCCATCAGAAATGCACTATGGATGCAGGGAAAAGCAGCTGCAACATTTATACTCTCTCTGACTCCGTGGGTATGGGGAGAGATGGTCAGGAGCCAGGAGACGTGAGGCCAGCATCCCCCATGCAAGCACAAAGCCAACAGCTTCTAACCCATATGGCAAAGGACAGGGTAACCATCGTCCTGGAGGGGGAAAGGGGAAAATCCCTGATACTCAGGCCAAAAAAGAGGCAATATTTCCAGCAACACGCTGTGGCTGTGGATGGAGGGCAGGGAACAGAACATTTTTGGTACCACCTGCCCAACAGGGCAGGATGGGCCACACCATGCGCTGGGGTGCCTTTCTACACCGCTGGCTTCCCCCGTGCCCTCGCGTGACCGCCACTCTCACTTGGGATTCATGCAGGAAACGTGGGTGAGAAGTTCTCTGAGAGCAGACGCAATCCTGCCGCGGTGCCCACGGAGGTACCCAGGCACCAACCTCCCTCCGCGCAGCGCGTTGACTCAGCGCCTGGCGCCCCGCTCGCAGCGGGGATGTCCCATGGCACCTGCAGGAAATTTAAACTGAGTGTGGAGGTGTGCGGCTTGTTGCGAGGGCAGAAACTTTGATGAGCTCAGCAGGGGAAAAAAAAACCTCTAGGAACTTTCTCTGAATTTTTGGAGCTGAGGGACTGCTGTGGTCCTTTATAGCATCGCCTTTAACATAAGACACAGCACAGAGGCCACTCCGTGCCCATGGATGTCGGACTGCATCTTTTGGAGAAGACGCGTTTTTTGGAGAAGGTGAGTCTTTTGGAAGAGATAACCCCGCCTTCACATGCAAGGACCTCTGAGCTCTCCCCCGCATCAATTCTTCCAGCAGCAAATACATGCACACAAACACAAGCTCTGCTAGAAGCAATCACTGCTTTTGTAACTTGACTTTGCTTAGCTTTAACCTCCAGGCATCACAGCTGCTGTTTCTTTTCTCTGCTGAACTCACGTTCCTACCCGCCCCCCCAAAAAAATCAAAAATCTTGTGTTTGCTACAAAAAAATTTCACTTCATTAATCTAAACCCCTCTGGCTATACTGTCACAAAACACTGCTTGGAAAAAAGAAAGCTGCTTCAACACTGCTGCCCTGGAGAGCTTGGTTACCGAAACGCTTAAGTCAGGAAGACCAAAATGTTCCCTCCTTCCCTGCCACTTCCACCAGCATGTTGCAAGAGTGAGCAAGAGGGAGAAAAAAGCTCTTACAGTGCCCCATCTATGCACCATGTCAGTCCCTCAGAAATAACTCCTGCTGTCATCAGCTCCCGATATTTGCGGTATTTGACACAATACACAGCGATAAGTTTGGGGACAGCCTTTTGCACAGCAATCCAGAGCCACCGGGGCACTGCAGCTCCCTGGCTCCCCCGTCACGGCTCTGGCTTTGCCCGGAGCCTCAGGACACCGGGGATGGGGCAGCACAGACCGCTGCCGGCGAGGGATGCTACTTTGTGCCAAAGGAAGCTTCTGTGACCAACCAGGTGCTGAAATCAGCCTGCAACATATGAAAACAGAAAACAAAATCCTGACTTTCCCCACAGCAGAAGTCAGTTTTGTTGATTACTAAACGATCCCTTCGCCCATCTCTACTGAAGAATGTGCTTTACAGCAACAACATTGATTTCTGAAGGCAAGGGACGTGTAAGAAAAAAAATTGTAGCAAGAGTCAAGCTAGAAAATCTGACTTTGGGAACTCTATAAAAACAGCCACGGATTACTGCAGTAAAGGTTGCGTATTGCTGTTTATTCTGAAAGATTAAAATTAACACCCTCATTATTAGAGTTCTTCATTATGCACTTTTTAGGAGAAATTTTGGGCTATCATTGCACCGGTGTTTTGTCGTCGCCTTTTTTTCCCTCTTGGTAGTTACAGTTACTTTGATTCTAAACAGTGACGGCAGCTATGGAAAAAACCACTCCAGCTTTATCAAATGGTCCAAATGAGGTTTGCTATAATCAACAAGTGGTGTAATTCTGCACAGAATATTAATTGCAATATTGGCCCCCTTCCAGCTCAGCTCTTTACAGCTCCATTTAAACGCTGTTTGCTCTGATCTAATACTAGTTCGAGATGTTGCTGGAATTTTTTTTTGCCATTAACTGCATGAGGCAGAAGGGTTGTTCCTTTTAACACATAGATCATTCAGCACACGGAACGCTTCTTATTTCAGAGCCCAAATATAACATTTTATCATCTAGTGAATGTGAAATTTGCTTGGACAGAGCTCAATCCTGCACCATAGAAGTCTGTGAGTATTTAATGAAAGCTAAACAAAGCCCGCATTGATATGATTTATGGCTTCGTTGTTTATTTGCTAAAGGCTTCTTTACAAGACTTGTATCACCACGTTAATTACTTTAAAATATGTCCATCTGCACTCAAATAATAAAAATATACATACAAGCTGTAACAAAATACTACCCTGACCCATGCAGGGCAAGCAAAATCATTCATACTGCAACTATAGCAACTACTAAAATAGCAAAGCACACTGATTTCTGACATGAACCTGCTCCTAATGTCCAAAAGACACTGTGTGCTGCGAGCTTTATATACCAGCTCCCAAAATATCCGAGTCCTGATAGGATGAGAAAATACTGTCATGTTCTTGCACCAGGCCAATTACAAAGCTGTAGTTCCTGCGCTGGTAAAGATGTTTCCTGTTGATAAGACAAAAAGGACAACGTCGCACTTAGCTGCTAACGTTATCTGGGACCCTCGTGACCTCTTGGAAACTTTAACAATTGTAGGGTTCAGCACACATAGAAGCACTCCGTCTTGTGCTTTTGTTTGAATAAATAAGCAAGAAGGAAAATAAACCTGTGTTCCGCAGCCATGTGCTGGCTGTTGGTCAGGGTGTCATTAGAGGTGGCTGGAACACAGATGAGAGCTCAGTGCTCGTAGCAAAGGGTTCCTACCTCTGGCGTGGGGCAGCACTGGCCTGATAAGTCCTTTTCTAAACAAATACAGTGAAAAGGTGGAATCTGACACTGTAAAATTTTGTCAGTTTTAAACATGCTCCTTTTAAACTTTATTATAGACTGGTTTTTAACATGAGAATATGAAAAAGCAGATTTCATTGGTTTATAATGTTGGCATTTCTATACAGCCCTCATCTGTACCCTTTCCACCAAGCCTTTTCTCCAACTTTTATACTGAAGTCTCTTCAAACTCCTCCTGTCTGTGTGGCTTTGTACTATCTCCTTGGCCATACCGCAGCAGGCACTGGTACATAGCCTGGAACACAGCACTCCAGGAGCTTTAAGGAAAAACTCCTTGAAAATACAGACCCACAGCTGGATTTGAGCATTATAGTACCTCTTAACTGTCTGTGTCTAATGCACAGGTGAGATCTCCTACCTGACACCCAACGGGTACTTGCCAGCCCACTCACAAAGCCCGTATTGGCAAAACCTCCTACATCTTGATGCCACAAGAAACCCAGTACCTCTGGACTTCACGGGATTCTCAAATCCCTCATTCCCTGCTGGTGCAGGAGCATGCTTCCTGCCCCTGTTCCAGTGAGTGTAACTAGCAGCTTTTACCAGCTCTTTAAGGCTTAAAGTGGAAAAACCCAGAGTGAAATTTCTCCTTCTGATTTGGAGCATCGGCTCAACACCTAGTTTCCCCATAATGCAATCCAGTCTGCCAGTAAGGAATTGCTCTGTGGAGCCTTCCTTGCCGCCCAACAGGGACATCAGTGACTTGTCCACTGGCTTCAAGATTCATAAATAACACATTTATGGCTCTAGCCTGGTCTGCCCGATTTCCCTAGATACTCTTTTATCCTTTAAAATCCATGGTGCACCAACCATGCTGCTTCAGATGGTCTAAGAAAGCCTCAAATGGGGTATAGGATGCTCCTTATTAAGGAGAGAAAAGGAGTTTTTCTTGACTCAACAGAAAAACCTTTTTAAAGCCTTGTAATTGAATATTTGGGCTTTAGTTCTGTGCTAAGGGCGAGTTCTTTCAACGCTGCTTAAAACACCCCATCCACTTTTCACCTATACCTGCCCAGCTGGAAGAGCAGAGAGAAAACTGGCTAGTGTTTTTCCTTGCTCAATTGTTATTCCTGCTGGAAAGGGGAAGAACTGCTTGCGATAGTTTCCTTTGAGCAGTGCTTATTCACAGCAAGTCACAGTGGGAGAGGGTGGGAGGCAGAGTTCATTCATTTTTGTAGCATAACATAGAGCAGATTGTGTTTGGATTTCACTAGATATTTGTTGTTTTACGTTTCTTTGCTTTATATTGGAGAAGCGCCTGCAACAAAACTTTGATCCAAGGTACAAATCCACAGCCAAGATTTGAACTAAGCCCACAGAATGGGCCGTAGCCCAGCACGCTGACTTTGGGAGCATCTTGTTCTTCACGTTGCTGATCATTTGCTTCAGGCCTGTTTCTGCTTATTTATTTGACCATCAGCCTGCAAATGAACTTGAAGGCTCCAGGTTCTAGTCCATAAATTTTTTAAGGAATAACCCAAAGTAATTCCACCTACAGCAAAATGGAGTTGCATCAGTGCAATGCTGCAGCTGCCAGGGGAGTCAACAGAAGCAGAATGAGCACAAATAGATGCTAGCGGCTTGACGGGGGAAGAAGAGGAAGGGGAGGGATGTCATAAGGTTCAGATGGGCATAATTTCTGATATTAGACTCAAAACTATCCAAATCCTCTGGTTCAACTTCTCTGCCAACAACCACAGTGACGGAACAGCCGAGGTGGGAAAATGGGCTTTAACCTTCCAGCGCGATACCATCGATTCTGCAGGGCTACTGACAAATCTCAATTTCAGATCAATGTTTGCACCAAGTTCCTGGGAACTTCACCCAGAACACGTTCCAATAAAAGAATCCTTCATTTTCAGGAGAACAAACCCAGAACTGAGTTTAGCTACAACTCCTATCTTTAAAAACACAGTACGTTTCTCTGTTTAGGAACTGGTGCACAAGAAAGAGCTGGAGGTGCTGCTGCCCAGAGCAACGGGCACATTGTAAAGAGCCCACGCCCAGAGCTGGCCGCGACCCGCACACAGACCCCACGCTGCCAAAGCCGGAGAGATCGAAGTTACAGCCCAGTTCACCAGCCCCAGGAAGGGAGGAAATACAGAAGGACCCAAAGTCTCTAACTAATGTGCTAATGACAAAGTGAAGTAACTACAAAAGGGAACTCCTGCATTTGACTGCTGTGAGAGATGTGACTAACTGTGCTTTCATAAACGCTGAGTCAAGACAATGTGCCGTAACTACAAGAGAAACAAGTTTTATCTGCGCGTAGAGAGGGCATGACTTGTAGAACACTCTGGATTGCACAAAATTCAGTGGAAAAAGGTTTACATTCGTCCGTGATCTCAGTACTTCTGTAGTATAAAACACGTTGTTGTATAATTAATTACCACAGCAATTAAGATTATTCAATTGTCCCTTAACTTTGCTCTCTCACGCTATTTTCTGCAAGGCCATCAACCCTCATGGTGCCAGGGCTGCTGAAATTACAAACAGCAGTGGGTGTTAACCACAGAGGGGGAAAAAAAAACAACCAGGCGCTGAAGAATTGCAACATACTGCATTTGGCACAAGATAAAGATAGAGGTGCCAAAGTTTAGCCTATTTCTTGTCACAGAAAGTAAAGTCAGAAATAAACAGGTGCAATTTCCCAGCCCAAGACAAACCCACTACGGATGAACTCTTATTGTCTCTCTTTATGTGTAAGAATGCTTTATAGAGAAAACCAGCTCAGATTAAGAGTTGGGAAGAAAATATAAGCAGTCCAAATAAGATACAGGCACAAAAGGATGGCAAGAAGGAAAAGCAGAAACACATAAAAGAGAACCAACAGGCGAATCTCCCCAGCTAGAAGACAGAGGTGGAACAAAACTTTTCTAATGCACCCCTTTTCCTTGACTGGGAGGTAGGTTCTGGCTTCTTTTATTGGGACAAAACCAGTTTTCTCTAGAGGTAATCAAGCGGGGGTGGGTGGGAAGATACCCCTTCTTGTATGTTGGGTCAAACAGAAGCTTTCAGACCACCAGCTGAGTCTAAATTTGTGACCAGCGATGTCCATCACCACCAACGGACAGCTCCAAGTGGCTGCTTCTGCGGCACGGCACAGCCGCTCCCCCTTCCCTTCGCCCTGATGCCCTCTACTCTGTTTCACAGTTTTACGATCACCAGCCCTGTCAGTAACGGAAATGTGAATGTTAAGAGAGAACCATCAAACTAAATCCAGAGTTACCGAACACCAGAAATCATGCTAAAAAAATAAAGTAATTATAGTTTTGGGTGGGTTGTTGGTTGTTTTTTTTTTTTTTTTTTTATGAACTCAGAAACACTAAAATAGCTGTACCTTCCCAACCAAAGGACACATTTTGTACGTAACAGTTTGTGGGACTCTTTCTGGTCATTAACGGGAAGCACGCAGTGTGCTCAGAACGCCACCTACTGGCAAAATGGGCCAGGGAAGGGAGGAACAAAAAAAGCAGTAGTTGCGATCTTTCATTCTCAGAAAGCCAAGCTGTCAGATACACACACCGCTACAGGAAGCGAAACTACCTCTCTACTCCAATGGGGCAGCGCCGCTGACGCACCTTGAGGAACAGCTATCTAATCAATTCACAATTAAATAATGGGTAGATGAGGTTACAGTTTTGCATGCCAGGGAAGCGAGAGGGGGAATGCTTCCTGCTGTTGAAATATTCTGACTCAGCAGTCCTAAGGAGAGAGGAGAAACACACTTAAGCTTGATGAGGGAAAAAAAAATAAATAAATCACCTGTTTCTCCACTTATTACAACAAGACGGCTGTGGCAACATTACAACAAGACGGCTGTGGCAACATTCAGACATTGCTGGCTTAGTATTAGAAACAGACATGTTTTCAGAGCCTTTCAGTTTAAACATTCCAAATTCTGGGTAACACAGCTATGAAACCACATCAAGCTGACACACAGAAGAGACACTTTACTGCTTATCTGAATTATGCAAATCGTCTTTTAAAAGTATTTTGTATGAGGCACTTACCTGTAACATAGCGGCCAACCATCAAATCTACATTTTTTCCACAACACGCAGAGAACAGAAGGCACCAAGACAAGAAAGATTTAGCAGTTGCTCTAAGAACAGAACTTGGCAAAAAAAAAAAAAAAAAAATAAAATTACTTCTTGAGCAAGAGCTCGTGCTGGAATAGTATCACATCTCTTTGTTTCTGACTTTATGCCCGTCTGAGTCAGGGATCCTACATTTTGAATATGAATAGATGAAGAGATGAGGGTTTTTTGCTTTCTGAAAGAGAGGGTGCTAATGAGCGCTCATTTTATGGTGCATGGGTGTATCTTGCAGAGAACAACAGAAAAGCAAAGATTTTGGCAGCACTCAATAGACAAATCAGGACTATGAATACTTTCAGCTTTTCTGAAGTTCAGTTCCATTTATCCAGGCCTCATATTAGGACAGCTGAGGGTACGCCAAGATCAGAGACTACAACTTGCTGCAGATCAAACTGAAAAAAAGAGTAAGTGAAGCGCAACCGATTCAGAGAGGACTTTCTGCCCTTTATTACTTCCTGGACAAGCACGGCTGATGCCCCATCATCAAAACAGAGTCAAACTGCGACAAAATATGAGAAAACACTGTTCTGGTCTGCAAGATATAACCTTCAACAGGAAAACAAATTAAGCAATTAAGAGTCACATTTTCCAGGCAAATAATTATAGTGAACACTTTGAAGAACAGAGTCATCAGAAAGTGATTTGTCAACCAGTTACAGTTTTAATATAAAAACGTTTAGTCCAGTCATAAGCTTAATTGTTCAAATGAAAATGAGTAATGGAACCGAAATCTTGGACAAGATGATTTAATTTGTTTTGACATCAAACTTGTTGGGTGACAAATACAGAAATCTTACTCCAGAATATACACGTTCACACCTCTCGTTGCCCAACCAGCTGTCTGGTTATTGCCTGGATAACTCCAGATACCGGGCTTCCCTGAGGCAGATCTTCCTGTGACAGTACAGCAGCTGCATCTCAGGTTGGAATTTAGCAGATTTTTTGCTGATAGTATATACTGTATACACATGTATATCTACATATATAGTCTACGAGTATTTAGTGGGGACAATGACTGAAATACGTTCTGAATCTTGTAGGACAGTCAAGGACTGTCAACAAAGTGGTGTGGAGAACCTTGCGACGTATATTACACCTCATTTGTGGTTGCGTTGTTTAGATTTTGATGGTTTAAATGTAGCATCTGTCAGGATTACTAAATTCAAACCAAAACATTCTAAAAATTGTTTAAAGAAAATACTGATAACCATCAACATTGTTCTGAAAAATCAAAATAACTATGTACACCCATGCCAATCTTAGCTTCTCAGAAAAAAATGAAACTGCATGTAAAAAAAAATATAATACCTTTAAGTGTAACATTCCGAACTGTTATCCATTCTGTCAGGAAGTTACAATAACAGCTGTTTACAGATGGAAAAGACTGAGAAGAAAGCATCCCCCTTCAGGCAAATAAAGTTAATTCTTGCAAACTACAGCAGAAAAGGGAAGTATCTGCCCTAAATTAACACAAAGGCAAGCTGGAAGAAAGATGGCAACTGTATTTTTATCAGTCTCTTCAGAAACAATGAGCAGTTTTCTGCTCAGGAAGAGGTTGGAGTATATTACTATTATCTGGAAAAATAATAATAAAAAACCCCCAATCTTCCTACAAATTTCATCACCTCCAAAATTGGTCTTTTTTTAAAAAATAATTAATCTAAGGTCTTATGCCTACATATTAGAGTTTTTAACTTGTTTTACAAATAGACATTTTAAAAAAAAAAGTAAGTATAGTTAATTGGCGTAGGGATTTCATGCCCTTAGGGGTATCACAGGGTTGAAACTCTTCAGTCTGCATGTTGACTAACGTGAACTAGCAATCATCATGCTTCCACAGATATGGTCCCACAGACATTTACTCCTGTGATATCTTGTTCTCAGTTACGTTAGTCTTTAACCAACCTGTATTTTCGCTTCCAAACCCTTCACTTGTTCTGTCAAATTAATTGGCCTGAACCATGCAAAAAGACCAAACCGTATTTTTCAACTTCAGATAGTTTCAATTCATATTCCGTAAATTTTTATAAGTTAACAGAGCTTTGAATGAGTTAAGGCACCCATATGCCCAGAAAAAAAATAAATACCTTGGGCTAAATACAACTAAGTGTTCAGCAGTCATTTAATTGCACAATCGTCTCCCCAATTTGTAGCCTAATGCTGCCAATGTCTTTAGAGATCCTAAAATACGAATACTAGAAACATTGTGAATGTAACTGACAAGGCATCGACAAGACATTCTCAAGGTTCATTCTGTATTCCTGGCCCCTCAAGGTAACTGCTACTCCTAACGTAATTAGCACTTAGCAGCAAGATCAGCATGTTCTAAGAATGAAATAAATATTCACACAATCAATACTAATGGTTCAAATGCTCAAACACATTATTGAAAACAGTAAATTTCCAATCTTTCTCCTGCCAATCCAAGATTGCAGAAACAAGACCCTTGGCAACAACATTCACAGCTCTCAGTACCACAGAAGCTTCTGCAAACAAATTCTAGGCCTGAAGTTTTGTTGTCTGTGGTGCTTGCGAGGTGTTTTACTGTGTTCGAAGCTGATAGTCTGTAAAGGGGAAAAAAACCACCAAAAACAAGCTTTAGTAAATTGTCTTACTGAAAGGAGTAAAGCAGATCAACAAATCGGGATGAAGTGATGTAAAATAGAATAAAACCAGATTTTTGCTTAGAATGGCCATGATAATGAGCTCTAAAGTGATTAAGGTACCTGGAGGCAGTTGTGCTTCCATGCCAGAAAAAGTTAGATTAGAAAAAACAACAAAAAGAAAAAAAAAAAACCAAACTCAAACCCAAAACACCCCACCACTTTTACTTGCTAAACATCTAATACCTTTTGGCAGACAGCGTCTTATACATCTTAAAGCTGGCCGAATGATACAAGTAATTTCTTTTAAAATTTAACATTCCAAAAATGTCACCAAATCCCAGCTGAATTACAAAATACTCGGACAGCGTTACTGAGCTATCCCATTGGATCTTTCATCAAGCCACCAAAAAAAGGTGACCAGGCAAACCAGCATACCTTAACCTAACATGCACCTAAACCGTAGGGTTTAATACTCAGGAATATGAGCAAACTGGCTTTGTGAGTTTCAGTTTGCAGGCGTATGCTGGAGAAACAGAATATGCAAGCTGGAGATGTCTACAGTCTACTGTCTTCCATTTACCTCCATTTTGGGTAATATAACGAACCCACGGGAGAGCCTGATAGCCACTCTTCTCAATTATCTTTAAGTAGCGAACCTGGAAAGAAAGGTATGTTAAGAAATAAAGTCTCCCATGTCAGCCAAAGTCTCACGTATCCCAAATATATGTATTTTTTAAAAAAAATACAAATGAGCAGGTATTGGTATACCAACTAGACCATAAAAAAAATTTTTTTATGTGTAACATTGAACAGGAATCATCAAGACGAGAAAAACCTGTGTGTTAAGAACCCAGCACATTAACTTATCAGTATTTCTATTTTCAGCTACTAACCTGGATTCCTGAAGTGGTGAAATATGGAATCTCAAACTTTACACTAATGGGAGGTTTTCCTTCCTTATCTTCAGCTTCAACACTTGGAAGTCCAAAGTGGGCTCTCATCAGGTATTCTTTTCCACCCTACCCAAAAGGGACAGATTTTTTTTTTTCTTCTTGAAAAACTTGCAACAATACAAGTGGTTTTCTTCATGTCAAACTGCTGAACTCCACTATTCATTTCAGCTCTGCTCTAGGGCTTAAAAATGAGCACTTGTTTTTATTTTAAAAACTTCTTTGCTAAAGATGCAGATCAAATTAGGACCAGCCTGAGGCATAATTCATTTTCTTCCAGCCTCATACTGAAAAGCCAAGGGTGCCACTGACCATTCTGACAGAATGGTGACAGACAGCTGTACTACCACACCACTAGCATTTGAAATGGAACCACCCAAGAAGCAAAGTCTGACAAACTAAAAGAGCTGCTGCTAAATCTAGGCCAAGGGATTACACCATCCACAGACATCGCTCAAAAATCTGCTCTCTAATCTAGTTCTGAAAAAATATCCCAGTTAAACAAATATAAACAACAGTATCTTCAACATCTATTAGCAAGTTCCAATCCTTCACCCAAGGACAAAGGGGAACAGTCCAGCACTACTTATCTGATACTATCAGAATTTGCTTTAGGCAGAGTCCGAACATTCATAAAATAATAAAGTTAAGTAATTATTACACTACTAGGCGACAAGACTAAAAACAACACTTACTGGAAAAGATTTAATGGACCAGACAATTTCACTGTTCTCTGGAACCCATTTGACACTTCCAACAGTGGTTTTAAACTTTGGCGAGTCTGCATCATTTGGAACTGGGATGTGAATCTCCACATTATTGGCCGTTGATCTACGCTTAAATTGACTTTTTGCCTAAAGAAGAAGAAAAAAAACCCAGAAAAGCAGACCTCTAAGTATTTTCATCATGCTAGCGAGTTCAGGGAGCTGAGACGCACACAATTCTACTCCACCCCAATCTACGAACTGAGAAACAAAACTCCAACACTGAGATCATAACTTACAAATGAACTTTGCAAAAAGATTCAAGTCCCACAGAAATACTAACTAAAATGTACAAAAATGCACGTGCTGCTGGTCAAGCTTTGAAAACAAATCAAACAGAAGACTAAAATTAGCCATAATTATTTTAAAACTTCTGACCTTGATCATGTACTCAATGCGGCTGTGGGAATGTTTTTCAATCACAGACTCAATCCAGATCAGTGGTTTTACCTAATGGGGAAAAACACTTAACAGCTGTAGGTTGTACTTTGACACGCTTACTAAAATGTTGCTTCTCCATAAAGCTACACTCAACATGTGAACCCCACAGAAAACAGAAAGCCTGTGGTGTTCCAGATGACAAACAAGTTGTGTTTTATTTAAAAAAAAAAAAAAAAAAATTTTTTAAAAATACAAATGAGCAGGTATTGGTATACCAATTAGCAAGCGTTACAAGAATTACAGGCTTAAAAATATATGTCTTGAATTAATCCTTAATAACAAACACTTGTATTCCATTTGATAATTTAACATACTAGGAACTGAAATATGACAAGCACTAAAAATAACTCTAATTCAAACTGCTGCCCTGAAGATAAAAAATTAATACTGAACTTCTCATTTGTTGCTTCCTGTCATAGCTGCACGTTACAGACCATCTCCATATTGAAGTTTTCCTTCTCTGAAAGGAAAGCGATCCTTATCACTGTGCCTAACAGACTCTAATAAAATTAAGTGACATAAATACTGTTGTTGTCAAGCACAATGAATTGCTACACTGACATTTCATCACATACCTTAAAAAAAACCCAACACAACAGCGATCACAGGAACAGTATTTCAGAAACAGTTTGAATACTAGTTGAGACCTATTGCCAAGTTACTTCTAAACTAATTCTTACTTCCTCCAAAAAGAGTGAGCACAAAGCTTTGCTATTAACAGCTGACTAGAAAACTACTATGCTGCCCATACTTTTAAGGAAAAAACCCCACCTAAACATTACAGGAAATCCATTAGCAATTCTGCCTACAATCTAAAACACGATCATACAAAAAAATGCAAACATCCAGACTTACGTGGGTATTAAGACGGTATGACATGAGTTCAAACTCTCCATCAGGTGGAATGAAAGAAATTGTCCTGTCGTTTTCAAAGCGAGACAGACGAACACACTGGTGAAACTTTACATCTTCCAGTTCTACTGATTTACTTTTGCCACCTAGCAGAAAATACACATTTCATGGCGCTACACAAATTACGTCTGAAGTCTCATCCCAGCCAGTCACACAGCAAAGCAGTTGCCTGCTGACATTCCTCCCTTTTAGCCAATGCTTTCTGTAGCTCGCTACAGGCTTTCAGGACTACAAAAGCCCCAAGGAAAAAAGAGATGAGGAAGCCTAGATGGTTACCACGGTATTCCATCTTTGCTTGGTACCGTCACATGAGACCTAATGTGGTTTTCTACACTGAAAAAGGGACTATTTCTATAATCTTAGGACAAATCCTTTCAGCTGAACCTCACGCATCCCAAAACCTAAGACTTCGGATAACATCCTTCATGATTATCAAGACATCATGAACATACTCACGGCCTGTATTATCAAAGAGAACTTTGTCATTTAAACCAAGGCGCAGCTCTGGCATTCCTGAGAGAAAGACTCGCATTTTAATGGATCCAACTATCTCACTCCGTAATACGTTTCCATTGGCACTGACCTGAAGAAAAATGAAAAGAAAGGTAAGACTGCTCTGATGTGATATGTTGCGACACCAAACAACACTCCCACCCCATTCCCATGTCCCAAGTTTTTGTGGTGGTCTTCCTCCTGAGAAATTAATCCAGTAGAGTAGAATCAGATCACAGAAGTGACGGGCACAGACGGAGGAGGAAAGGACAGATCAGAAATGAGCAATACACCCAAGGGAAGTGTGACTCGTCTGCTGGATGTCCTCACAGATACTGGGTCTTAACAACTGACACCGCTTTGAGCATCACACTACGCTAGCCACAGTCAGGCCGACTCTTTGTGGTACCCTTGCAGGTTTTCAGACAGTAAGCCCTTTTCCACATTTCCTATTACAATTCTCATTACAAGTTAAAGGTACCCACCAAAAGGTTAACAGACTCTATAACATCCAGGAACACTTCATTTTTCCTGTATTTTATCCCTTCTGATCTCCACGAAACAGCATTCGTAACAGTGGCAGGTGGACGTGGAGCTCCAGTTTCAAGTTTGTGACCTTCCTGAGTGATGTACCTTTACAGCCACAGAATTGGCAGGAAAAAATACAAATTATTTTTTTTTATAATTAGACCAAGCCAAAACATTTGTTTGCAAATGGAAGAAGGCTCACAGCTTTCCAAGGAGTTTGTCACAGAATGATACTTACTCTTGTAAAATTTTGCTGTCAGTGGTTTGTGGATAACCAAAATCCATAAGCTCATCTAACAACTCATAAATAATAACGAAATTATCCCTAATGCTCTCTTCTTCCAACTCCTTGAAATATTCAGAAAAAACCTGAAACAAAATGACAGGAGGGAGGGGAAGGAGGACATTAATGGACAAAGCACAGCACATTCAGAACGTATTCCTGCATCTAGGATAATGATTTTTCAAAAGCCCCAAACCAAACCCCGTAATTCACAAACCGCATTCTGTTTAGAAAATTAGCCTCAGGAAACCCACCTCAATTAAAAGAGAGCTAGAGGATCCTAGAAGCAACTCTTAAGTATTATGAAAAATACTTATTCTGGAGAAAAATATTTTTCATGCCAGCTACAGATGAACCAAACACAGAATCTATATGATACGCCACTACTCATGCATCAAGTTCACAATTCTCCTCTGTGTTCTCAGGTCTTGTGCAACTACTTACAGCATTGTGTCACATCCTTTGCCTACTCAGCTACAAAATATCAATTCCGTTATTAGTGGTTAGGAAGACAGTTCTATAAAATAATCAAATATAAAGTAAAAATGCTATTAACCATACAGTTCTTTAAGACTGTGAAAGCTCTATGTGCTTCTATTTAGATCAGACTTAGACTGAACTGAAAAGAAGGCAGAGGTTACTTTTGAAATTTCATACTCACCTGAACTACTTTATATAAAAATGAAAACACCAGTGATACACAAGCATTTTTCTTAGAAGTTGCAACAACTGATCAAGGATGTTGAGGAACACATTCAAAGTCACCATTCAAACAAACGTTTAGTAAGTGCATTTTTTAAAGCCTTTAGGCAATTAGAATTAATAGGCCAAAAAACCTAAAAGTTAATTAATTAAAAGTACCTCTGGTCTAATGAGATACAAAGATAAACATTCAGAAGATAATTTCTTAGAGTAAAATTAACCTAAACACTTTTCTGCACCCTATGCTGCTGGTGCACGTTATGTAAAGCAGAAAATTACTTCATTTAACAAAGCCTCCTTATGTCACTTCACTCGTTCTCTAGCTTTGCATTTAGAGACAACGAAAATAACACAGCAGCGCCTGGTGTATCAGCATATGCGAGCTATCTGCAGTATCAAGGATACGATATAGGTTGTTATGTTTAATCCACATAAAACGAACTCCTCCGTGTGCTAGAATAGGAGAAAGCGTCCCCTCTTCTTCCTTTTCCATAAGGATTGGCATAAAATGCTCCACCTCTGACATGTCCACATCTCCACGGTAATTCCGACAGATGAGAACCTAGAAAGAGAGCAACAAAATCCTTCTGTTTTTTTTCTCTTTCGTGAGATGTCGCCACCACGCAAGACCAATATACAAGATGTTCGGAAGGCCTCTTTAAGTAGCTTTAAAGTCGCCAAGCTTCGCCCTAGCTTCTCTGCATCCTGTGAGTGCGAATCACAATGCCAGAATACTTCGCTGATTAGAATGCAAATACTAATCTGCCATTGCAAAGTCATGTGGTAATACTTTCCAGTTATTCTTCACCTACGGCTGCACACACCCTAATGGGAATCTTAAGATGGGAAAACACGCAACTCCTCTGTGACAAATTACCTCCAGTTAGAGCAGAGATTAATTACCCCAGGCGGGATGCCCGAGGGCCCCGCTGGCACGGCTGCTCGCAGCAGCCGCCTCCCTCAGCATCGGTAACTGAGGAGACACAGGCCACGGCTGCCCTGCCACAGCTCGGGCCCGCAGCGCCACGTAAAACCGGGGCTGGCGGCAAGGAGGTGCCGGGAAGGGGCAAGCGGCTCCCGCAGGCCCCAGCGAGGCCGGGCCCCACCATCACGGGCCGCCCCCCAGACCGCAGCGTGCCCGACCCCGCAGCAGCCCGGGCCCTGCGGGCGCTTTGCCCCCCCTGGGCTCCGAGCACATGGACCACCAAGAACCAGAGCGTGGGCCAGTGCTTCC
>JAVJGI010000050.1:49497898-49511547 GCA_035590275.1 Ibycter americanus | reverse complement strand
CCCCCTCTCGCCCCGCTCCCCGCAGCCCCTGCGAACTGCGCGCCCGCGCGTATGTTCAGTGCAGAGGCCGTACCCGTACGGACGCAGTATGAGCTGTATACCCACGCGGATTTTCAGTTTAAAGGCCATATATGTGTCCGTATATATGCATGTCACGCTAGTGGTCATTCGTGGTCAGGTGTATTAGCAGACAGTGCAGAATAAAGGGAGTGAGCGGACTCTGTAGGCGCTACCTCCAGTACAAACGACGATTAGCGTTAGTGTCCAGTGAATGTGCAGAAATCGCAGAGAAGAGCAGGAAGGATGAGGGGTTACCATCACTGTTACCGATTTCTAGGATTTGGTGCTGATTCTTAAAGAAGAAAGACACTACTAACGCTTTACGGCGACTCTCCCATCCCTGAAGGAATGAAGACGCACGGCCCATGAAGCCAACCCGCTGCTCCAAAGGCAGGCACAGACAAGCAGCAATTAGTTGTTTGGCTAAATACTGAAACATGAGTCTGTTGTGCACACAGGGGACAGGTGAGTGATGCTGGATAAGAGCCTCAAGCAGCCAGATGAAAGATTTGATGAAACGCTCCTATTATGATACTTTGCAGCCTGTGGAATAGGGGAGCTGGTTACTTGATCCTCTGCTGTACCTGAACCTTGTTGTTGTGGCCTTTAATAACTGAATACCCAGACCTCCTATAAAGGTGCCTTTGAGGGAAGAACGATGGGACAAGAATCAGCATTCAGAGCTTGAAATGGGCAACAAGCAAACCATTTTCACTCCAGAACAACTGGATGCATATCAGGTATAAAACAAACTAAATGGCTGTTTGGGCTGAACGCTGAATAAAGGCAAAGGTTTTTTAAAAACAATCTCTTTTAAAAATTATTTAGTAGTAGTACTAAATTACAGTAAAGATTTCAGTAGCATGGTTTGAGTCTTACATCAAGATGAAGGGTTATAAAATACTCCTAATTATATGCCAGAAAGAACGAACTGTAATGCTTGGCCACATACATTACAATGTAACTTCCTTTAAGTTACTGTATGGGAAAAGTCTGGGCCAATGCATGCTAAAAACTGTTGTTACGTGTTATATCTTTTCTTATTTCACAGGACTGCACATTCTTTACAAGGAAAGAAATTCTGAGGTGAGTCTTGTATATGCATTTTGTGGGTAAAGGACAGAAATTGCAATGAAGACAGGTTACACATAGGGTGAAGTATTTTAAAAATAATTTAAAAATGGATTTAGACAAATTTAAGGTGATACCTTTGGGCAATCTGAGCATTTATGGCGCTTTTTTAATGTACAGACTCTATGTTATCTATCCTAAACTGAGCCAGAATTCTAGATTTTGTAACAAGGTACCAGTCTTTATCAGAAATAGATGTAACAGGTTATATTTTAGTGCATACTTTACGAGTGACATCCACATTCCTCTCACCTTGTTTTGTGACAGATGCTTCAAAGTATACTGTTATTCTTTGGAATACTTTGCCTGGTTTCTGAAAACCTGAACGATTGTGTCAAATTTTCTTTATCTTTCTTCACGTCTCCTTGTAAATAATAAGACTGATACTTTAAGGTACATTTTTCCCAAAGCCTTCAGGCGCCTCATCAAACACTCCATTTAATCTCTGGCCAAAGGATCTGATAAAGACATGTTCAGTAGTCTGTTAATGTGGGGCTGAGAGTCCTAACATAAAACCTGAACTTGTTCTCCTCTCATAAAAAATACTTACCAGGTACTAATGTACATAATGTTGAAGTTGCATTTGCCATTCCTAACCATCGGGCATGCTAACAGAAAGGGAAGTGTTCTGTTTCTGCATCTCTCAAGGGGTCATCACACATTTTTTGCTAATTTCTCTGAAGGGCGGAGCACAAGTGACAATTTTGTACAGAGCATATCCCTCTTTAGAACCTCCATATATGTGTCTGAATCCTATACAGGATAAAATATGAATGGTTCTGTAATAATTGAAATCTGAATCTGTCTCCTTTCCACATGATAAATAGAGGCCAGAACCATAACTGTATCATGAATAAGACATTTATTATTGATAAGCATCCCTTTTAAAATTCTGTCCTATTGTTTTGTTGATAACAGCTGTGAATGGGATCCTTGCTCTAGCACAAGAACTGAAGCAAATAGCATGCTGATAAAGTGGTGAATACATTCAAATTATTATACGTCTCTTCTATCTCTTGAACCTGAGTTCTGTGGAAAAACAGGGAGATACTTGGGGTCGATAAAAGCCTGCTAGAATTGGTCCCAGATCTCTCTCCCTGCATTCAGGATTTTATTCTGACATTTAGATGGATTCTTTTCGTGCTCCAGTTTAAGCCCATTATTTTTGGTCACATTCACTGTGGATTTGGAAAAGAGAACCCTTTTGCCTTGCCACAAGTATTTGTGTGTTTGGAAACTGGTTAGGTGGACCTTCAGGTTGAAGGTCTTGTGCCTTGTTGTCATAAACACATACATCATAGCTACGCTACATGCCTGAATACTACTGCTGGCCACACAGAAGTAAATCTGAAACTTCATAAAAATCTGGTTTCACATACAGGGTATCTAGTGGTTTGGCTGCCTGACCTGTGTATTATTCTAATTATTCTGTAACCATGAAGGCTTTGTATTTTTCACAGTTACACTATGTTGTTCTTTTTAATACTGTCTCTTCCACCACCAAGCACAGAGCATACTAAATGCTATTTAGTGACCGCTATCATCCATCTTGGTAAAGGGTGCAAAGTGTGAAGAATAATACAGAAAAGGCAAACACATTGTTCTCAGAGGTGTAAATAACTTGTTCCCTAAACAACCTTTTCTTTCTATTTCAGACTGTTTTACAGATACCGAGATCTAGCCCCACAGCTAGTTCCACTCGACTACACAGATAAACCAGACGTGACACTTCCCTACCAACTCATTGGCAGCATGCCAGAGCTGAAGGTACAGAGCAAGGAACACAACTAGAATAGAGTGACACATTTCAGTTTAATTTACCCTTTTTAAATAATTCATCCAGTACTAATTGCTGGGAGGCTGAAATACAAATAAATTTCAGCTGTTGAAGTCAAAAGTCTTTCTGGAAGCTTCTAGAGATTCCCTGAAAACACCCTGAAATTGCACAAAGGTTAAAGAAGGCTACAGCTGTGTCTACTGCTGATGCGTTAGACAAGAACGTAATAGCAGAAAGGAGAGTGTGTGCCAAAAAGGGGTTACAACAAAAATCATCTTGCTGCAATTGTCTTATGTGCACTGAAATAAATGCTAGTAAAGATGACCTTCCCTTGCTCCTGTGTTCTGTTTCTCAGGACAATCCATTCCGCCAGCGGATAGCAGAGGTTTTCTCCGAGGATGGAGGTGGCAATATGACTTTAGATGATTTTTTGGACATGTTTTCAGTGCTGAGTGAAATGGCTCCCAGAGACTTGAAAGCTTATTATGCTTTTAAAATTTATGGTGAGCGAAACATGCAAAAAAGTAAACTTTGGGGAAATCCTGCAGCTTCATGTAGGGATGCAAAATATTCATTTTGTCACCACAAATGATTTCTAGCTCAGTATGTTTTTAATACAGCCTTTGTTTTCATTGCATTTGAATGTCTGTTCTCTCTCCTAGAAACTTCTGCTCTTCTTTATCCTTCTGCCACTTCCCATATTTATTTGGGATTAGGATTTACTACAAAATTTACAACCTGAAATTATCTGCAGTTTTCAAGAGCTGATAAACATTTAAGAAATACTTCTGTCTGAGGGGCTGCTTGGAAAAGTGCAGCACAAGGGATCTGGCTGCCCGTAAATCTGCAGGGTGGTTTTGGCAGGGGGAGGTGGGAGGCAGGGAAGCACGCTTCTAGTATTTTTCTCCAAGGACAAATTTAAAGACTTTTTTTTTTTTTTTTTTACAGTACTGTTTTCAGTTACTTTATGATCACCTAAAGCCAAACAATATATCAAACAAACTCTTTTCTTGTGATTTAAACTGTACATGATTCAGCAAAGATGTTAAAAAAAGTGAACCTGCACCAAAACTGCACTAGTCTATTCTCTTCCTTTAACTTCATACTATTTCTTGCATTTAGTTCAGTAGTAATGATTTGCTAGAATGATTGAATTATGCCTAGGCTACCCTTATGTATGATAAGGAGAAATTACTCCAAGATTTTTATTTTGTTACTGAATTTCTATACGATAACTTCATTTCTGATCTGAAAGTTCTACTTACATAAATACGTTACAGCCTGGGAACCAAATCCTTCCTATTAGGTCTTGGCAGTCAACCATGTGAAATGCTGACTTTTGTCACTTTGAATTCATTTTGTTTCCTTTGACAGATTTTAACAATGATGATTACATATGCAAATCAGATCTAGAGAAAACTGTTAACAAATTAACCCGAAATGAACTTACCCCAGAAGAAGTTAGCCTTGTATGTGAAAAGGTGATTTATGAAGCTGATGCAGACAACGATGGCAAGCTGTCTTTGGAGGACTTTCAGCGTATGATAATACGAGCTCCAGATTTCCTCAGGTAATATTTGCTTTTAATTTCTAACAGAAAATTGCTCTTAGTTTAATTGTCAGAAGTCTCTGAAGTGTGTGTTTTACATCTCCTTAGCCGTTACAGATCACCACTCTTCCCTGACAGTTTCCAGTAATGCTGCCACTGCAAAGACTGGGAACACCGATGCTTGAAAAAGTGTGGAGGCTTCTTGACTTGCTTTTTTGAACCTCCGATCTACTTTTTACATGACAAAACATCCTTGTAACTTAAAAATTTAATATGAGCACTTAGGCTTTGTTGATAAATACATGAGATGAGCTCACTGAATGCATGACTGTCTTAATGTGGTTTCTGACGCACGTCTTACACAAAGCAGCACTCACATCCTGCATTTATTTAATGGACCTATTCTTTGCAAGTGCTTTACAGAACAGTTTCCAACTTATAGCAGTCTTAGGATTAATTGTAGTGAATCCTTTGAATAGAGCACTACATAACTGATCATTACTTCCTCTTTTCAATAGCACGTTTCACATTCGAATCTGAATCTAGTGAAACATGTAGATGGAAGTGCTTCTTGAACCTTCAACAACCATTACTTCACCCGAGATTACTGTCCTCGAGAGCAAAATGAGAGGAGCAAAGAGGACAATTTCTGGTAACTGAACCAGTTGGAGAACTCTTGTCTCTTATTTATCTCTTTTAAAGGAACAATTCATTAAGCTCTTCATCAAGATTTCCCTGTAATCTAACAGTGTCTATTCCCCTCTCCCAGCTAGAGCAAATCTGGCCTCGACAGTGAGATGGGAAATATTTTTTTAAAGTTCAGCTACCACCAGGTAGTAAAGGAACTTGCATCAAATTACAGCTTAAAAAAAAAAAGCCTTAACCAGTAAAAAACCCTTGAAAATCGTTTCAGAAACATTATTGGTAATCAAAATTGTGTAAGCAACTCTTCTGATCAGCTACAGTCTTAACAAATGGTCCAGTGAATCCATTTGCTAAAGCATTCTTCCAGTGTGTCACAGAAGCCTGCTACAGGTTCTGAGAATATAGAGAAGAGCTCTCCATTTCAGAATTTATACTGAAAAGTCAACGTACTTTAAAGGACGCAACAGGCTACCCTGGATTCCTGTCCCTCTTTTCTATTTCTAGAAATACCCTGGTTTCCACACTATCCCTGTGCACAAATAAGGAACAGGACTGACTAAGTTTGTAAAATTCTCTTTTCGTAAGAAGTTTATTTATGCAGTGCTCAGGGTCCTGTACAACAGAGTAAAAACATACATACTGTAATAAACAACAGTTCTTGTTTTAATACAAACATGAAAATCAATGAGAAGTGTTTAAGAAAGCAGTTGTAATGTGGGAAGGATGGCAGCCAAAAGTGGTCATTCTAAAAACACAATTTACAGTTATTTTAAAAAATTTTGGGATGCATTAAGTTCCCTTCAAAACAAAGTTGTAAGTCCCAACTCGCGCTCAACGCAGAGCGTATGATTCCTGCAGAAAGGCTAAAGAGACCAGCCTGCTAAACTTGGATCAACTACAGAAACAAAAACTCCAGTGATCAGTGAAAGAGATGGGTCAAAGAACAAGGCAGCCTGAAATAATCAGACTGCACATCACCATTAACGTTCGATTGAACAGATCTTTATTTAATCTATACATGAAGACAGAAGTAAGTCATCATTCTTTCCAAACCCCTATGAACTTCTAGTACAAATGGAGACCATCCTCTGTGCAGCTGTTTGCCCGTTTCCTCTCCAGCTAAACACCAGCTGTTTCAAGTCCAAGAGAACAAGAAATCACGGTAGCTTTTGAGCATGATCATTCAGCCAATGACACTGCCACCACAACAATAAAACCCTTAACAATTGTCAACGAGATGATTAGCATCTCGCATGAAAGGAGAAGACCAAATAATTTTCAGCAGCAGTAAAGAGACTTACAGTAATCCATAGGATTTATAAATCTGAGGCTGAAAGTCTGACGCTGGTCTAAGGCTCTGATGTCAAGGAACATTCGATGTGCCCATCAGCAGGGGACACAGACAATGTCAGTGTTAAAATGGCCAAGTGTTAGAACAGCAGTTCCACCCTTTACTGACAGGTCTACACCTGAGGGGGTGAAGACTATCCGAAGTATTGCAACCAGCCTCAGATAAAAGTCAACCACAGAATTCTATGATACTCATTAAAGTCAGGGAATTTGAGAACATGCTCAAAAATGGGTTTGTTTCTCTACAAACCAAGTGTTAATCAATTACCTGAATTTTTAGTGGCATTTAGACACCGAGAGTGTGTAGTAAGCACATGGTTAGTTTTTCAATTCTACTTAAATTCCTTTTACAAATTTTGTATCCAATTTCAGATTTTCTCCTCCTTAGGTAAAGGAAAGCTTAGATATAAATACATTACTGTCTGTATTTACGCAGTACCTCTTTTGATCGTTTCCCATAACATTCATACTTAAAAAGCACAGTAATTTAATTCCGCAATGGAAACATCAACTACATATTGTACTTCTCCAAGATGTGATGTCCGTATTTAGCAGCGCACAGCCAAGCATACCTGCAACTGCAGTGTCTTTAACCTTTTCCTGCCTTACATTTGCATTTTAGGTTTCATATTGCTTACACTGATTTAATTTCTGTGTAGAGTCTGTGTACCCTAGAAGTACAGTGATGACTGTAGTCACAGTAACCGTATGAAGCTTCCTGAGATCAGGCAATAATGCAGTTGTTCATCGAGTAAACCCAATCATTTCGTAAAAGGAAATCATGCTATAAATTAGCTACATAGACACGTGCAACAACCAGCATAAGTTTAAACAAAAGGTATTCACATACAAAGAGTTTGCTTTGAATGCAAAAGAGTAACTTAAGATTTAGAGAATGAGGAGTGAGAAAACACAACCTCATCCTTCAAGTTTTATCCACTTGGGAATTAATATAGTTTGCTTTCTCATCTCAAGACGAGTTACCGATTTAGATACTGTCAACAGGCAATACCCAGTATCACGGTGGACAGCCCATGATACCAAATTAGAGTAACCACTTATTTTTCCAGTCACTTTGAAAAATAAGTCTGGCTGCAACATCTGGCTATGCTGAAGGAGAAGGATGGAGGCGAGACAATCCACGTTTACTACTAAGCCAGCAACAACCTGTTCAACGGAGCAGTTTTGTGCATGAAAACAACATTCAGACCATGCCTTAATCACCTGCCCAATTCCGCCTCAGGAGTTTCTTGGAGCACACAGAGTCTTTCTTTAAAAGCATCCTTATCTCAAAACTGAAGCGTTGCTTGTCCAAGCTACAGCTCTGTATTAACAACAGTTTGAAGCACATAATGACTAGAAGGCTCTTCAGTAGCTTAACATGATTTTATCCTACAAATACACCTTCGTGTAAATCCACTATGGTGCACGTTCACAAAGTCCTCGTGCTAAAAAGCCACAAGTAAACAAACAAAAAAAACCATCACAAGGTTCTGGCTAGAAGAAAGCTTTATGTATGATTTTAGTCATGATCAGAGCTCACTGTAATCTGCTAGCTATTAAAAAATAAAAATAAAAGGTTGGTAGCATATAAAATGCATTTTTATAAACCAGTAACTTACACAGTAAAATTTCCTTTTCCATTTTAGAAAAACAGGCAATGTTCCTGTTGAGCCCAATTGCATGCTGCAGATTTATAAAGTTTAAATAGGAATCTGATAGATCTTTAACTACAGTAACGCTTAGGAGTGCTACTTTCAGGCCAGAATACAATACCACAAACTTGAACAAAACAAAACTGGTGAGTAAATTCATGAACTTTAAAGTCAGCTTTAATTTCACCCTCAAGTGCAGTTGTCAATGTAAACAAAGCATGTTAACAATTCCAGTGAGTCGCAGGACACAGCTGATATGTTCATTCAAATTAAATACACCATAATGCCAATCGCTTGACAGCAGACTTTGAAGTAGATGGCTCTTACTGGCTCCTTTTTCTAATTAAGTCTCATTAAGAGCCAGGCTGGCAGCCTCTGAACTGAGAGCAATTAGATACCTAGGAGCTTTACTTGGCCATTACATTTTAGATATTGGAATGTAATAGACTGTGTTTACAGGAATAAATACATAGAATATTTCCACTGAGGCCTAGACATCATTTGCATTGATGCACGCTATTAATAGGTTTGTTGCTGCTTGAAATCTGACATGATCGATACACAGCAGCAAGGCAAAACTCAGTTTTAAAAAGTTTGTTTTCAGAAAGTGTTCATATGTGCAACATTTATTTGCATATGTGAGCGAGTGTGCATGAGAACACACAACTGGAAGCAGTGCAATACATTTTCTTGTCACAATTTAAAACGAGCTACTACATCACAACAGATCCGGAGTCATTCTCAACTGGAGAAGGAAAAGCCGCCCACTGTAATGTCACAAGTTTTGAGCAAGTGTCCCTACCTGAACCGCACCGTCTGTTTCTCTAAGAACAGATGACAGATCATTTGCACGGGACTCACTGTAGCGATCATCTCCTGTTAAATGTCTGGAGTACTTAATTAAGCACGGTCAAGTCTCACACAGATAAAGTAATTCCTGATGGTGAGGATCCATTATATTTACAGCACACTTTGGTTTTTTAAAAAAATAGAGAGTCCTTTGAGGAGGATTTTTTTTTTTTTCTTTTTAAAACTTCAATTGTACTTGTGGATTGTCTGGAGTAACGCAACTGAATAAGTAACAGGCAGGTAAAGGATTTTCTCTGTAGTAGCAAAGCGGTGGAGATGCAGAAAGCTTCCTTCTACCTTCTGAAAAAAGGTATGGGCCTGTACTACTCACCTAAGTGCATTTATTTGATGTTTTGATGCAATTGTTGTATATGCATCTACAGACAAGAATACGCACATGTATCATGTACGCATACCTGCACTTCATTAATATTGGCATTTCAGTTCCTTATTTTGATCATAACTGAATCTTTCTAATTTGGATACATTACGGATATGAACGACAAGATTGAAGCCTGTCAGCAAAGGTGCTATGTCACAGGTCACATTCGATCTGTACTCCCTCTGCTAGACAATACACATGCCCAGTGGCAATCTGACAAAAATAAACTTGTTTCATCTCCAAAATTGAAGAGTCAGACAATTACTAAAATAAACGATTTCTTATTCAGATGGTCACAAAGTGACAAGGTATGTTGAAAAAGCTAAGTCCACAGACAGAGGAAATCTCACTCAGAACAGGCACAGTCCAGTTCCGTCGAGCAGATGCTCGGGTTAAGGCCAAGTCCCTCACAGGAGAACACATCGGAAAAAGCTGCTTTTCTTTTGCTGGTCTGGTGTGATTTTGACTCCCTGGTTGCTCCCTTGCGGGCTATTGCCTTCCTGAAGACGCAAAGAATATTAAGTTACTTATTGATACTGAACAGCTTCTAGCACCCGTACTTCATCCATTCATTTTGTTGACTCAAGCCTGCCATATCCAAACCCCATTACTGAAGTCAACAGCAGGCTGCACTCATTCATCCAAGCCTTACGGCAGCCGCCGTGAGAACCCACAGGACTGCACCCGCTACTTTTGGCCTCCACTAACATGTACTGCATCTGTTCTTCTTCTTTCTCTAAACTCAGACAGCTAAGATTAAAAAAAAAAATTAAAAAAGAAACTACAGGACATGTTTGCCTCTCGCTGAAGCACTTCAAGATCGTCAGCAAGACCCAAAATATCCCAGCTTAATCACAGCGCGTCCAGTCATGTGAAGGCGGAATGCTCGCTAAAAGCAGAAGGAACCTTCGTTAGCTTCATTTCCTAAGGAGCAACCTGACATCAATGTACGTTCGCTTGTGGCACAAAAGATAACCCAATTGTTTCTCAGGACGCTTTCACAAAAGTTAGCAAAAAAATTTGTTCTTCATCTATTTTTAAACGTACTGGTTTGAAGACTGCCCTGAAGTACAGAGCGGGCCTCCTCTGTCTAATTTATATGGTTCCATTTTTCAGCCTGCACGAGCAAGAAATATCATTAAACTGCCCTACCACTCGCTTGGCTTCTCATAAATCAAATAAAAGGTAATTTTATTTGGAAACCCTCATCAACCATTGCAGCCAATTCCCGAAATGCAGAGACAATTGTTTATTAGCCACGGTCAGACAGCAGCTTGACCAAACCAAAACCAAATTTCTGTAACCTTCAGTGCACCCCCCATGAAAGAGACCACAAAGTATGTGTTACACACTGTGAAACAGTACTTGCCATCGGTGAGGTTTTTCCCCCTGTTTAAATACAGCGTGCATGGAATAAAAGTCACTCACCAACTTCTTGTCCATTTTTGCTTTGATATCTCTCGCGAGAGTGAAAAATGCCTGTGACAAGTAAAACAATTGTTACAAGGTGAGTCAAATACATTCTAACACTTTCGCTCAGCAATAAGTGCCACCCCGAGTTTCTCTGTATACTGAACTCTTGAAGAATGGCATGTTTTCAGGTTTCCTCGCCCCCCCCCAGGCTTTAACAGCCCCTATCCAACTCCATCACTTCCCTTCCAAGCCCAAAAACCACAACGGCACACAACACTGCAGCAGCACCCAGGGCAGCGCAGTGCAAAAATGCAGCCCTTTATCTATCACATCGCTGGTCGCAAAGACATGAGCAAAGTTGTCCAGTGTGCTGCTCTAACACCCTTGTGTTACGCCCTCAGCACCAAGTTCAATTTAAATAAATTAGCATAACGTTAGATAACACCTTCAAGGACCACAGGGATATGTACTTCATAACCCAGCCACGGTATCAAACCACCATGTTTTGCATCTGACCAGGACAGGCAAGCGCTCTCCCTGCTCGTTTGCACAAAGACGACAATAAATACAAAAGAAAGGTTATGGTACTTACGTTCTCTATGTTTATATTTGCTTTTGCACTGGTCTCCATAAATTTAATTCCAAAACTTGCAGCAAGCTGAACGAAAGCAGGTTTCATGTTAGTTGGGTACTTGCAGGAACTGCTCTAAGTACAACCACCTGCGCCGGATCTGCCCCTCCTGGCGCAATTCATAGGAACTTGGGGATTTACTCAAGCAGAACAATTTGCAAAAATTAGGAACTGAATCTCCCTCCTAGTAGCACCTATTCTGACTGGGCTGTGTTCTGCTGTTTTACACGCTGCACACATTTTCATCTGCTCCTTTGTCTTTTTTTTTCTTTCTTGCATAGACATGTCAATCCCGTAACATCAGCAGCGCGCAGACGTACCTTCTCCACCTTGACTAAGTAACATCTGACACCTGCAAAGACAACACTGCCTGCTTGTCTCAGCGGCTTTCAGCCAGAGAGACACTTCCTCACTGCCCAACGCTAGCACACTTTTTCTTCCTTTTTCTAAGAACAAATCCAGCTCGTTGCTGTGCCCCAGCACATCTTTACCAGATAACTGACAACAATTCTTAACCCAGACTCATCTTTTTATCAGAACGGGGAAACGTATTGCAACCACAGCCTGGGAAACGTCCAATAGTTCTGCTTAGAAATATCACCGTACCAAAGCAGCATAAAGACAGCAAGAAACTTCATTTTTATACTCTGAAAAGTGTACACTGAAATACGTTAAAGCTACAGCCCTTACCTTCTCCCCTTGCTCTCTAGAAACTTGTCTTTTGTCATTTGCATCACATTTGTTCCCGAGGATCATTTTTTCAACATCTGGAGAGGCATGCTAAGATAGAAACAGACCAAATACTTGGGCTTCGGTTTTTTTTGTAGATAAATATTGTCCAAAAGAGGAGGCACACATCGAGTATGTAACACAGAAACACCGGTGCTAAGCATCGTCCACGGATGTACGGGCTCCCCAACTCCCTCCTCCCAGCCACCCAGCACATCCTGCACCACGACAGCTCTCAGATCACTTCTGGTGGCTGCAAAACATCATCTCTTAGGTCCCCTCAGCACCAGAGGGGCTCTGGTCCCCCAGCTGGCTCTCGTGTGCCAGCACGACCGAGTACTGTTAACCACGATGTTCCAGGCGTTATTATTACTGGTTTTCCTTCCATTTATTTTCCACATTCCCTCCAGCTCATGAATTTAGAATAAACTTGACGCTGCTGAAGCAATTCAGTTTCAACTACTTTTGGAGGAAGAAACAGCATCTTTAATGTTCAGTAAGTAAATAGAGAAATTACCTCTTCAATATTCCTGACCCAGTTCCGAATATTTTCAAAAGATTTTTCATTGGTGATGTCATAGACTAACATAATGCCCTAGAGATGAAGAAGGAGACAGACCGTTTCAGCTAGCATCAGTTTAAGCAAAAGTTAAAAGACTCATCTGTAGCAGAAACGAGCAATTTAACAAAGACAATTTTTAAAACAGCCGGTTCACAGCTCCACGCAGCATTTAATCACAGTTTGTGCCTTGCCAGATCCAGCACGCGGGATACACGTATTTATAGAGCGAGTCACGGAGGAGAGTGGCCTCCCGGCGCTCCCGCGCTGCCCCAGCACCACAGCGCAGCCGTCGGCACTCAGCCGGGCAGAGTTCACGTGTCAGAAGCCAGACAGTCCCATACGCTCCACGCTAACCCCGGCGGATCTGACCGCGAGAGCTGCACCACCCGGTCTGGGTTTAGCGCGACCCGCACGGCTCCTACCATTGCTCCCCTGTAGTAGGCGGTTGTGATGGTTCGAAAACGCTCCTGTCCGGCGGTGTCCCTGCAACAGACACGACACGGGGCTCACGCAAACATCCGTGCCACCATGCTCAAGTTAAAGCCACCAAAAGTTTTAATTAAATGGAACCAGTCTTTTGGTGCGCTACAGCTGCCTTTTAGGTTTATAAGGTTTCGTAAACCGCTGAATAACAGGAATAAAAACGGAAGGGAAACCTGCCAGCGGCGCAGGGGCAGCGGGCACCCGGCGCTCGCTTCGGAGGAAGGGCCCTACCAGATCTGTAGTTTGATTCTCTTGCCGTCCAGCTCGATCGTCCGGATTTTGAAGTCGATACCTGCAACGCGGAGCAGCGCCGTGACCCCCCGCTCCGCCAGCACCTGGGGCTCCGCTCTGCCCCTCCCTGCCCCGCGCCGCTTCCCGGGCCCCGGGCAGCCCCGGACGAGCCCCCAGCCCCCTGCACCCCGCCAACCATGGG
>JAVJGI010000050.1:49368075-49485845 GCA_035590275.1 Ibycter americanus | reverse complement strand
CCCCCCCCGGGAGCCTGCTGGCTCGGCCCTGCCAGGGGGGCTCGGGCTGAGGTGAAAGCCTGGCTGCTGAGGCAGGGACCGCCATGGCTCTTGGGCCAGCCGGTGCGGCACAGCTGTGGTGATGCCCACTCGCTTTCTTCATGGCAACGTACACCTTTAACAAATTTTCTTCTGCTGGCTGCGACCAGGTGGTCCAGCTTGCACACTGCTCCTGTGGCGTTCAAACCAGCTGGCCGTGTTTTATGGCTCCTCAAGGGCTTCTCTCCATCGCACCCGCCGGTGCGGACCCCCAGGGCTGTGCCCGTCGCACCCACCCGCACGCCACGAGGGGTGGATGTGCCACAGGCCCTGTCTGTAAGGAGCCGGTCGTGGGGTGCAGTTTTGGAGCCGCATCCAGTCGGGGAGGAAGGGGAGCGGGGAAGGGCGGCGTCAGCCCTGTCTGACCCGGCACGTGTAGGAACTCGCGTGATAGAGGCAGACGCCAGGCCATGCACGCCCCTCCCTGGCACTACAGCTATGCGTAGCCTTCGGTGCGTGTTTTGAGCCGTTCCTGTGGCTGCTCTCACAGCCTCTTCATAATTTCTGATTGCTGAGAGGAGCAGAAGCGGCTTTCCAGCCAGCTCACCAGCCCCTCTCCTGCTGCAGGCTGGGGCAGGCTCAGAATCGGGGCTGGGGAAGCGAACACTGAACAAAACCCTTTTGACTTTGTATTTCTACTGCAGGAAGATAATTTTTCTCATCAACCCCATTGCATGACTCAGGGTCACATTTAGAAAGGAACATCAAGGAACACGTCACCCTGTGTAGCCCTTCAACCAGTTACATTCCCTTCTTCCCCTCCCTGCTTTGCCAACTGGAGAGAAATACCTGAAAAATTCACTCTGCTCCCTCAGTAATGATAATCCTGTCACTCCCACAGCCTCTGGCTTTCATTAGCTTGGGAAACATGAGCAACCAAGAGAGAAAGAAGAGCCCTCCAGACCTTTTTCCTCTTTTGGGCAGGCAGGAAGGCGCTTCACAGGCTGTAGGAATTCCTTTGTTTTCCCTTTTCTGTCAGAGGGATTGTTTGGGCCTAGGCAGGGCTTGGCAAGGTTGGGTGTGTAAATATGAGAGGATACCAGAAGGAAATGAAGCTGGAAAGTTGGATTGTTGGAGAGTGTGCTCATTTCTTTGGCAGCACACTGCATGGGAAGCGTGTCACAGCAGGCGTTTGAACAGGCTGGCGGGTGCTTGGACCTGTGGCCTGAAGTCTGGCAGGTCTCAACATTTTCTATGTTCTCAATTCTTACTCCTTTTTTATTGCGCAGAAGTTAAGCTGGGACCCACGCCATATCCCATTTCACTATCTGGGAAAAGCAGACACTTTATATCCCCATTTTCTCCCCCAGCTCCTCCTCTGTTCTAAACTCCTGGTCACAAAACATCACCTTCCTCTCTTTCACACTGACCAAGCTCCAACTCCTCCTCATATGCAAAACTGCATGTGTCAAGGCTAGAAATGTTTCCAAGCAGAAGAAAGAATCCTTTACCAAATTTCCTTCAGTTTCTTAATGTAAGTATCTCCCAACAGATTACTCTCTCTTATAAATTTTCTGTTCTAGAAACCATATAATACGATCTATCATTAGCAGCGCACTGTAGCAAAGTGGCACCAGAATGAACATCAAACTTGTCTCTTCCTGGTGTTTCCTTTTAAATGACAAAATCTGTAAATCCTCACATCTCACTGAATTTCTTTCTCACATCTCACTGAATTTCTTTGTAGGTTCTCCCTGCAGGGCTGTCTCCCAGCGTTAAGGGTATGGCATGGCAGTAACAATCTGTAATATCCTCTTCCCAATACTTTCTCATCACGTATTCATTACTCACCATGGAGGAGGACATGGTACTGAGCTAGGTGAGACCAAAATGGTAGATCTACTCTTCCCATGCTTAGATCCAAGGTGAATTTACCTCCTTTCTTATATAATCCTGGTTATCTGAATTTCCCAGCAGGGTCTTGAACACCCAAGATGCTGAATTGACAGTTTTGAATAGGATGGCAGAATTCACTCAGCACGTGAAACATGCACCTCCTTGGGAAGCCGGTCTTACTGCCAGTATCTGGTACACCAGGAGAAAGCAAATCCCATTCTATATGCATGTTAACGTTCCTGGCTGATACAGAATGGAGTGGAAAGGACGTCAGGAGGATCACCAGCCTCTATCCAAAGACTTTGGCTACCCTTTCCTTCTGTGGGCTGGCTGTATTGCCTTCACCGGTGAGACCCATTCAGTCGCAGAGAAGGATTCGCCTTTAGACCATCCCCTCTTCGGTTACTTTGCTATTATAGTCCATTTCTGGGCCACAGTGAAAGCTTTAAGTACTTCCTTGCCATTAGATGGCAATGTAGATCCACAAATCCTCTTCCTTGAGCTCCTGGAAAATCATCCTGCTGCTGGTGGAATGGCTGGTAGAGCCTCAAATCTTTTATTTCCACCCACCTCACCTTTTAAAACTGAGGGATCCTGAATCTGTTTTGCCTGCAAACAAATGGAGCTGGCTGCCTGGGATGCCAGCTCCTCTGGAGTCCTCAGTGGCATAAGCACTCACTCTCTCTCCATCTAAGGCCCTCCTTTGTGCACAGAGGTCTTTTTTTTCTCTTCCAGAGATTAATTAATTTGTCTCTTGTTTTGCTTTTTCCACAAGCATTTTGCTGTCTTGCTTGTTTCTCAGCTTATTGCCAAACCTGGCAGGCAAGTGAGTCATGGGCTGCTGCAGGCCAAACCCTGGAGGATACAGACTTCCTAGGGTCATGAATCTCCCATCTGGGAAGTTATAAAGAACTGCAGTGAGAAATAACTACCACCACAAAATGCTTTCCTCCATATCCATTTTTCAGCTTTTCCATTGTCTGCACTTGACTGGTTCATTTAACATGTGCGTTACTGGGTTTTTTCCCTTCACATTTCCTTTTCCACCAGAAAATGTCACCAACTCACATCCAACTTTTGCTCAGAAAACTTGCAGGTTCATTTGTGTTCCAAAACCAGGCAAGTATGCTCCTTCAAAGCTGAATATACACAGCTTTATTCTGCAGCCTGTTTAAAGTTCAATCCCATGCCAAACAGAGACCACCAGCTTCCAGTAATGCAATATTGATACTGGGCAGCTAGCCAGGGAAATTGCAGGGCCTTTTGGAGTCTGGTTTGGATACTGCAGCAGGATCTGTCTGACTTGGTAACTTCAGCTTTGTTAGTGGCAGAAATCCTCATTTGTACCAAAACCAATGAAACTAGGACCACCCCCCCTTTTTGTGAGATCTTTTTTTAAAAAATCAGTTGTACTGCTGGAGCAGATGGAGAGCTCCTGATTGTGGTCTAGGACAGGGCAGGATGACAGGGATGTTTTCCCCTGTGCCAGGCAAGGATGGGAGACTGTGGCTGGGTACTCAGTGGAACAGAGAGGCCATTTGGCCTGGGAGCACAGGACCCTGTAGCTTGACAAGTAGATGACAGGACAGTGCAGAAACTGTCACCTTCCCTCATCGCTCACACCTCCTGTATACCTTAACATAAGCACCTTTCAGCTTTTCTGGATTTTCAATTGTCTAAACAATGAGGATTTTTTCCCTAATCTCCAGGAGAAGTGCTCCTCCATCATAGAAAGGCTCTCTTTATTCCTGGTGCACAAGAAGTTAACAAT
Source organism: Ibycter americanus (assembly GCA_035590275.1). NCBI lineage: Eukaryota > Metazoa > Chordata > Aves > Falconiformes > Falconidae > Ibycter > Ibycter americanus. The sequence continues at coordinate 49,482,160 of JAVJGI010000050.1, read as the reverse complement.
ATTCCTAAGCATTCTTGCAGATGTGAGCAGTATGCTGTAGATAAGTTGTATCAGGAGAAAGTGTTATCGCTTGGGCTTACATATTTTGTGCTTATCCATTGGACTCTAAAAAGCTTTTGCATTTAATTACCCATTTCTCAAAGCATTTATTAATAATTTATGAGCGCTTTGTTCATTTGCTGTAGATGTAACTTGACATATAATGTGAGCCCAGTCATTTTATAACCAAGCACATCTCAGGAGGAGGAAAGCACTGGGTGACAGGAAAGGCCTTAGTCATCTCGGCACTTGGTGGTACAGCTCTAGTGGGGGCCTCTGGGTACTTCAGGAATATAAATACTAGCACCTTAAGCTGCCCCATCACCCGAGATATCTGGGGTGCTGAATGAATTAGGCGACAGGCTGCATATCAGGCTGGAGATTTCTAACCTTAAGTTATCACTGCCAAGACTCGCAATTTGTCCTGCATGGTCATTCACTTCCCAGCCCTGTGCTCCCCAGCACCTAGTGCGGGTCTCAGAGCTCACGATGCTGCAGCCTTCCCTCTGCACCACCAGTTAATGGAGCAGGACAATCATGGGGTAGAGAATGTGCCCACCAGCAGAACTGTGTTCTTAGGGGAGCTTAACAAAAAGCCCCTCTCCAGTACCCAGTGTTGCAGAGTTGCAGGAATAAGCATGATCAACCTGACAAGGGCAGTCATCTCTCACACTTCATCCCTTGTAGTCTATCTGCTCCCAAACACAAACTCACCCCAAACATCAGAGGAGAATCCTTGGTGCTCAGCATTACTGACTGCAAGCCCTGCAATCAGAGAGCTTCAGAAAACAGCAAAGTATCTTCCTTAACAGAAAGACGAGCACTATCAGAGTGGTTTCCTCAAAGACTTACAGATTCTGCCAGAGGAATCAGGGTCAAATTTCCCCCACATGTTGCAATTTCCCTATGATTGCTACCAGGAAATAAAGAAACCTTTTTTTCCTTATAGAGCATCATCCCACTTCTCCTCTGTTGTCCTCTGCAAGGAGAGCAGCACAACAAGTAGCAAAACACAGCCTCTGCCAAGCAAACAAACAACAACAACAACAAAAAAATCTAAGAAATGAGCGTCTGTATTCTGGCATAGTAAGGAGACATTGTAAGGCCCAGGATCATCTCAACCAGCTTGAGACATCTTAATGAAGCACCTAATTTAGGCAGGTGTTTCTCTTTTGCTCTAGTCAATGGAGTAAGGCAGCTTTGAGAACAGAAAAGGAGACAATATTTTATAAATGCTGTTGCTTTATTTCTTTCCCCCTTTAAAAAAAATCGTAGCCCACCTGGGTTCTAAATTGCTTTTCAGGCTTTCCTAATGAACGTTTCTCTGAATGTTTGCATGTCTTCTGTTTACCCTCAATATGGGGAAAAGCTTAGGTTAGCAAGTTTTTATTTGATTTGTAAATAATGCCAGAGTGACACATTATCGCAGATCCTCAGAACTCTGACTCCATGTCTTGTCCTCCAGATGTGACGTGCCAGAGACATCACCCAAGTAGGCTGGCAAGGCGCAGGGTAGGGGATGGAGATTAAAATAACTTTGAGGAAAGACCATCTAGAACTTTATCCTGTATCTCTGTTTAGCCCACAAACCATCAGAAGTTGATGAAATAATTGCTCTGGACAGATAATAAAACATCCTCCAGCAAAACTAAGGTACTTAACATACTGCCCAAGTCAATTTCCCTTATTTCTGCTGTCTTCTTCCTTTTCATAATGGTTTAATGAAAAATTCAAAATTAATTGGAACTGGCATTAGACATTCACATGTTCCAAGGAGGTCTTCACTGCTTCAATATTTCATAAGCTGACTTCACTACTATGCTTCTCCTTATCCTGGCTTTCATAGGCTAGAATATTATCTATTTTCATAAAATGAAGGGTCCCAATATGGGCAGATGGGGGTACATGAGAAAAGTTTGCAACCACATTATAGGCAAAGAAATAAAAATGATAGCTGTGTGTTTTCCTTCTGCCACCATCCCCCCTTTCTATCTAAAGATAAGCATCTGAGCCTTGACTGGAAAGAGCTGTCCTAAAAATAAACAGGAGCCGTCTGAAAGGTGTCTGAGGGAGGTATCTGGCAGCTGTCAGGCTGTCACGTATGCTAGAAGGATGGAGCTGATGGACTCGCTGACACCAGACGGGCTCTGCTGAAATGAGAATACCTTATGCTTCCCTTGGCACTCACTGGGCAAATTCTGTTGGCCAGAGCCATCAGACCTCGGTGTGCCTGGGGCCTGCTCCAGTTCTGGCTGCCGTCAATGAGAGTCTGCCCTTGGATGGCAGTGGGAATTGGATCAGACCCTTGCTTTACCCAAGACTCTGGCTTTACACCAGGGATGAATTTTGGCTCCCCATGTGAACGTCACCCCTGTAGAGAAGGATACACCAGGCCCCAGGCTTGAAAGTTTCTGCAGGTCTCTGAAAATGAGACCTCTCACTGAGATGCCTAGATATGGGGACCGGAGGCTAACCTGTGACATTTTTTATTATAACAGCCTTGCACCACTCTACGTCTCAGATTCTCCTTCTGAGGTGGTAGTGTTCTGTCTTCGAGAAGATTACTGACATATCTGTACACCCAGGCATTTTTAAATGTTTCCAGACTACTACTGTGCTAAAAGCTGTTCCGAATTCCCACAAGGCGCTTAATGGACAAGTGTTATCCCATGAAGCAGTCATGAGATGAGCAAACAGAAACACAAAGGCATGACATTACTCACCTCAAGCCTTTGCAGCAACTCAGTGGCAGAGTGAGTGCCCAAGAATCCCAGTCCCCACCAAAGCAATCGTACTTTTACAGTGACTGAATCTGGAAAGAAAATCTTGCTAGCAGAAGCTTCAGTTCTTCTCAAGTGCACAGGGAAATCTCTGTTGCCTGTGGTGTAACTGAAGATACCTGCTGCTATTCTTGGCAGAGATGTAATGTGCTGAGGAGGAAAAAGAAGGGAGGTGTGAAGACAGGGTGGAAACCTCCTTGTTTCCCAATGGAAGAGTGGACATCTCTCTTGTTCTCAATGGGAGCTGACTGCTGCCATATCTGAAAAATCTGACAGTTTGTTTTATTATCTAATGGCCAAAAGCAGCCCCTTTTTAGTGAACAGCAGACTCTGAAGTCAACTATCTTGCAGTACATTGGTCTGAAAATACTGGACTGTGTTGAGAAGAATGGACAAGGGAATTAATTCCTGCAGGGCTGCAGGAAACTACCTGCAAGATAAGAAGGTGACTTGATCTTTTTGAGAAAAAGAAAAAAAAGACGACTTCCTTATCTTGATGTTTGCTCTGAAGTATCATCTTGTGACTACCAGAGTCTGCCTTGCAGGATCATTCAATTACAGCTGGCTCCCACGGCTGGCATCGCTTCCTTCCATTCGGAGGTATCGTGTTTACCAAAGTATTGCTTGTTCCTCTTGGTATTCTGAGGCCTCTGTTGCTGCCTGTTTGCGTAATGTGCCTGCAGCCCCGTGATGCTGGTCCCACTCACGTGGTAAAGCAGGATACGATCAGTCCTTCAATTAGGCAGGGATCTGAAAGGAAGAGGAAATCAAGATGATGAACCAGTGAGGAGCACGTGTGAGTCAATATTAGATATCTGATGGTATCACAAGCAATGAATGAGTCCTACCCCTTCTGGAGGGTTCAGTCTGTATGCCTACAAGAACTATACAGCTCTCCTAGGGGGAAACTGCCCTGCACTAATGAGGGGTGTTCACATCAGCCTGGCCCTGGCTCTCCCTCATGAAGAATTTTTCACTATGCAGAGTACTTTTCTTCATCAAAATGGCCACGTTAAATAGCTGTGAGGTTCCTCAACACGTACTTTGTTGAACTGGTCTACTCCACAGCTGGCAGCTTTTTAGAGCAGGAGACATGAGGTTACTAAACCCATTCATCTCTCACATGTACCCATGTTTCTAATGGCTACGGAGATCCAGCTTTAAAGTCCTCCGAGAGCCACTGGAATGAAGAGCACTTTGTGAAGACATTGTAATTATTATGGGATTTAGGGGTGTGTGGAAATGATTCATGGAGACGTTTCCCAGCCAGCAGGCTCCTGAAGCCAGGTGAGCTCTTTTCTGGAATGTGAAGCATGCAGCGCAGCAACTGGGAGGAACAGGTCTGGCAGGACATTTTAAGTTGTTCACGGCAGACAGCCTCTTCAGAGCCACATCCCTGCTTTACCAGCCTCCCAGCTGGATGCTCCTCTCTGCCACACTGGCCTGGGTGAGCTGGAGAGGATGGACACGCTGCGAAGGAGCCTTTCTCGCTGGAAGAGGTACCACATTAAGGTGCACCTGGCTGATGAGGACCTGATGATGCCCCTGACGGTAAAGCCCAGAGACACAGTGATGGACCTACGGGCTCACTTAGTACGGGAGGGCGTCACTTCCTGGAAGAAGACATTTTATTACAACTCCAGGCAGCTCGAGGAGCACGAGACTCTCAAAGAAGCCAATATCCAGAATGGCTCTGTCCTGCTTCTTGTCAGCAATAAAAGGTAGGCAAGGAGCTTGTCGGCAGCCGGGGTGGTGCAAAGGAAGGGGAATGCTCTGTGTATCTCAGCCCCTTGGGACACTTTCCTGTTAGGGTTTGCAGAAAGCAAATCAGGAACTCAAACCTTGGAGTTTCCAGCAGGGGGATTAAGATTCAAGGCTCTTCATATCCAGACATGCTGGGTACATACGAGGGGTAAAAGGAGGAGGAAATCTGGTTGATGCTGCCTGTCCTGTCTCCGATCAGGTCTCACTTTCCCGACTATGTGGCCAAGCACAGAGGGAGAGATCAGGTGTGCAAAAGGGCAACGGAGATTGTGCAACATGGGGGAGCGCTCTGGGAGCCTTTCGTCCTCATTCTTTCTCATTGTGCCTGGCTCTCTTAATTTCTTTTTAGTACATACTTTCTACAAGTATTTTGGGGTGGCGCAGTCCTGCTCTGACAGGGAAGAGCTGTGAGCTGCCAGCTTACAGCAAAGCGCAATGAGTGCTGGACAGAGATGGCAAGAGGCTGCAGCTTGCCAAAATGTGGCCAGATCACAGCAGAATGGACAGTGACACTAGAGACACCCAGGGCAGCCAGTGCAAAGAAGATTAATCAGGGCAAGTATTATGTTCCAGTGGGTGTGAAAGCTGAGCTAATGGACCTGAGACCCACTGGCTCACATGATAGTTTAGATTCAGTGGGGTGAATTTATGCCCACTTGCGCTGTTTCTCGTAATGCCTGGTGGTTGCTACCAGCAACCAGATTAGTTCTGTGAAGCGTTTTGGGGATACTTGGTAGAAGAGGTGCACAGCAAAGCATGGTATACTGTGTCTAATTCAGTTTTCTAAATCCTGAGCCCTCTGAGTTATGTGTCTATGTTGATCAGTTTCCTCTGCAGAAAAACATGCACTAAAGACTTCAGTTCCTGATTATATGCCACATACTGGAATGGTCCTATTTTCCAGTCCAGAGGTGGCTTGAAATCTCACACAAAGAAGATTTAATAAAGCATTTCTTTTCAGAGCTCAGCCAGACACAAGAGATTTCACGTTGTTCAGCTAACTGCAAACCCCAAGTCACCCATGGCCCCTTTCTCCAACATCTCATTTCAGTTCTCTGATTAACTTGGCACAGCTCCTCCTTTTCACCGTGTTTTTAATGGCAGGAGCATTTCTACTTGTTGTTGTTTCTAGTGTTTATTTTCCTAAATCGTACAGTCTGAATTTTTGAAAGTAAAAAAGGCGTTGGAGGGACTCAGTTGATGGAGTGCACATATTGACACTCTTTTGACAGATGCCCGATTTCCGTAACATGCCACGCACCTTCCCAGATGCTGCAAAAGCAGGGTGTAACTGCAGCAATGCAAAAATCACCAGGAGATCCTGTCACCGGTGTGTGGAATTCAGGGTGCTTGCCTGAAGTCACTAGCTGTTTTTGAAAATTTAAAGCCTGTTGCTGAAAGTCCCAGCTCCATTTTTGTGAGTACACGAAAAAGGGAGTGGGATTTCTAATATTCTTTTCCTTGAATTTCATCAAAACCTTCCTGGATGCTAAATAAGCACCTTTGGCTAACCTCTTATTCCTTCTCCTGGAGCTGGGTGCATTGTAGGGGATGGACAGCCTCTCCCTGAAGTCACATCTCTCCTTGAGTTCATGGGCATGAAGGATAACCTCAGCCATTCCCGAAGTATTTTGTGTGGCATAAGTGCTAACTGCTCAGGTATTGGGGACACATTTTTCTAGAAGCTCATGGGGGTGACTGAGCTATTGTTGTAGCACAATCCCCTTAGATACTTCTGAGACGTGCTTGCGTGTGGCTTGGCAGTCATGACCCTGCTCAGTACGTAGTCCTGGGCTGAGTGCAGCCTCTGTGACTCAGCACCGTGCCGGATCCTCAGCACGCAGAGGGCTGGTTTTCAGAGGGCTCTATGACTTCAGCTGGGAGTTAGGAAATAGAGTGGGTGAAGGCAGACACTGCACTGCAACTGAGACTACGGCATCATTTTGATTTTTGCCTTAAGAGTATTTGGCCAGACCTTTAGGTATTAATAACCCATGTTGCTCCAATAGTGTCTGTGGAGATATGCTGCTGGTCTGCATCAGCTGGGTGACACTGCAACCTTGGGGAATATGAGGAGAGTAGCCTATGCAGTGTTGGGACTGTCAAGGAGCCACAGGAGCAGAGAGGAATAGAGAACATGGTGCTGAGTTTGGCCAGCAGCCCATAGGATTTAAAAGTTGGTTTTAGTACTTCACTGACTCAGTAAAGTATGGACCCTCTCCATCAAAGGTCAGCATCTGCTTCTTAAGTTCTCCCCGAAAATCTTGGTGTCTCCTACTTACTCTTTTGTACTGAGATGCCAGCCAAGCAGAGGTATATTAATTCCAAAAGTGGAGTTGCTCTGATTGCCAAGGTCTGCAGCTCAGTGTTGTGCCTATAAATATTAATGGTCACTCTGCATGCTAGGTGTTCCTACAAGGGGCTCACGGAACAGTTTACTTTGAACCAGAGAAAACATGAAAATGACCCTATTTTTCATCCCCCCCCGCTTAATGCCGTTGTAGATAATTGGCATTTAGCAAAGGCCAAGTCAGCATTTCCACTTCTTGCTCATGTTTTCTCGGGTTTATAACTTAGTCATAAAAATTCACTTGGCAGGAAAGGGATCAGCATACCAGCTAATGCTAATGCTGAAAATTTATTTGGACCTTAGTGTTTAAAAGTTTGAGCAAGCCATTTTGGAGTTCAGTCAACATGACCTCTTGCCTTGGGAAAACACATGGGCAGGCCAGATCTGGGAATATCACATCCACTGAGGATGCAATTCCCCCTTGTGCAGAGCTTGTTAATCACATTACTGCTGCACTGACTGAGATTGCAAACCTGTTGCAGCAGAAGCCGAGCAAAGAACATGTGGAAAAACAGTTTCTGCCCTAGAGAGCTACAGATTACAATAACATGGTTTGCAAGTGGGTAAAACAAGCAAAGCAAGACTTGAAATGTGAATGAACAAGTAGAGAGAGAACCCCCGCTGCTCAGTGGCCTTGGGCCAGCCTGTGGTGTTCAAGTCACTGGTGCCCAACGCAAGCAGACCACCAGCAAGTCTTGACATGAAAAAAGCAGCCATCCAGCACAGATGCAAGAGCATCCACAAGGGCACGCAGCAGGCTGTCCCAAATGCCCAAGGCGTGATCAGTCCTGGCACTGTGGACCACGCCACGGCAGAACCTGTTTGGGTTGCTCTGAAGGTGGTGCAGGGCCCCAGAGCCAGGGAGCTGCTCAGCTGGTCTGGTGGTGAGGTGGGAGTTCCTGAAACTGGCATGACTCTTCCCAAATTTTGTCTGCCACAGCGAGCTGCCCGACTGCATGCTGTGGAACACCAACCAAAGAGGCCTCCCACGGTATAGTCAGCAGCAGTGCTGGATAGCAGGTGTATGGCATTAGCTGATCCTCGTTGGTAATTTGTTGGCTGCATCTTGATTTGGTCCACGTTAGGTGGAGGGTTCTTGTCTCCAGCTGGTAAATCCACCACTTAACCCATGAGCTATTTCAAACAGAGGATGTAAATGGGTGATCCAGCACGATTCCTAGATGTGCTGTGTGCCTGTCACTAACTGCTCCTAAGGATGTATGGCGCCAGCTGGATCTGGATGTGGTATAAGGACAAGCACACCGACAGAGCCTTTGCACTTGGTTTCAGGCTCCTTTCTTGCGCAGTCACCTCTAGCAGTCAGTCAGACAAGGTCTGTACTAATAAATTAACCAGTGCCTGGACTGCTGCTGGAGTACTGCACTGCAGTGTTGGCCCAGTCCAGCTGCATTTCAGGAGCTAGCAAGGGCCAGGGACTGTTCTTTATGGGCTGTCTGGATGTGACCATGCAGGTTTGGAGGGTAAGAATTTAATACAAAAACACTGGCTGTTCTGTGCCAGCTGTCCTCTCGATGCAGAAGAAAATCTCAGGCACATTTAATTTACTGGCATAGACTCAGCCACAGCACACGGGAACCCCTCAGTCTTTTGGAAGCTGAGGTTCACTGAGGCCAAGCAGCTATTGTTATCATATACGGCTTGCCCAGAGAATGGAGTTCAGTAAGTCATTGGTGAATAGGTTAAATAAAGTAGATGCCAGCACTGCATTTAGCAGAAGTCTATTATCTAGAATCTATTGGTGTTGATTTTCTGGCCTGAAGCCACCTGAAAACATCTATCTCGGGGCATTAGCTCAGTTACCATAACAACTCATCTAGGAACAACTCCTGACAGCTCGAAGAGCAGACCAAGGTCCCACATGGTATGTAAGCCACTCTTAGGTCAAGATAAGCACGTTCAGGATTCTCCCTCTTCTGCAATCCAGCCTCAGTGTCCCTGCTGAGTGCCAGTGCTTATACGTGCTTTAATATGCTTGGGACCCTGTTTTATCCCTCAGAGGCTGTTCAGCCTAGTTTTCCAGAAGTCCATCCACTCAGGGAGCTACCTCCTGGCAGAATTACAAAACCACCCATCTTTGGGGAACCTGGCTAATTCCTATACTGGCATTCAGTTTACAGTCTCCAATTTTTGGCTTCATAAATGAAAACTATGACTGAGCCACTTGCATAAGGTCCAGTTTAGCTGATACTAAGAAACTACTGCCTACATTTGACTCCCGTGATGATATAAGGATTGATGTTTGACATAGACACGTGGTAGTGGCTCACTGCAACTTATATTACTCCACTATCCTGTCACCCTTTCTCACCCCCACTGGAATTGCCTGAGAAGCAGTCACCAAGCACAGCAGATGATGATGGCTCTCTAGAAAGAAAACCCAGAAAAATAATGGGATCTACAGTTTGACCCTGAAAGCTGACACTACAGCCCAGACATGAATTAAGTCCCTTACACTGGGTTTCAGTGTGATTTTGTGATGCCTGCTCCTTGTGCTGACCTTCCAGCTCCTGGGGTTGCTCAGCAATTACTCCTCAGCATGGATGGGAGACTTTTCGCTCCCATCCAACTACTACAGACTTGCCCTGTTAAGCTTAGGCCTAGCAGCAGGCTCCAAGGCATCTCACAGTAGGATAACGATCCTTTAAATAGCACTGGGAGTCTCTCTTCTCAGGGAGAACTAATTAAGTTCTTCAGTACATGCTTAGACATATGTTGACCTGGTATGGCCTTAACAGGCCTGCTTCCATCTACTGGATAAATAACACTGGCTTAAAAAATATCCTCCTAGAGATGCGTTACTTAGGCAACAGCCAGGTGGGAGACTGACTTCATCTCTGCAGCTGAAGGTAGTATTTCTGTGTATTAATCATGGGCCAAGCTCTCCGCTGGTGTAAACTCCTTGAAATCAGTTAAGTGATTTTTAAGTTCCGAAAGCACCAGTGCAGTTCTCTCTGCTGACCTCTTGCAGCATACAGGCCAGAAAATCACATCCGTATTTAGCTCAGTTACTTACTGTTCAGCCCAAGAAGCTCATTTAACAAAATCAGAGGGTTGCATCAGTGGAGAACATGGTCCATAGGATCTGAATTCTTCCCCTGTGCAGTTGCATGGGATTGCAGTAGATGAAACTGAGCTAATATATCCCATGGGGAGTCTGTCTTGGCTCTAGGCAAAGAATTAATGAATGGAAAGCATATTCTAAACTAGGTTCTTTTCTGGTGTGATATGACACAGCTTCCTGGACTTATTTGTAGCTGTGCTGATTTATACCAGGTGAGGATTTTGCCCAGCTGGGATAAAGACCCTCTCCTGTGTCCTGGTGTTTTATGGGGCAGATGTGCTACAGGGTGGGCTCACAGCAAATCCTTGGCTGTTACAGTCCCCTGAAATTTCCAGTGAGGAAGCATGTGCTGGAATATAAATCCTGTTCTGGGTTCTGCAGAAAACCCAACCAGTGATTGATAATCAGCCTAAGTAGACTTGCAGTGTCCTTTGCTAGGACCCAAGGAAAGACCCCATAAAGTCTGAACTTCTCTAAAGTCCTGATGAAACGTTTGCAGCACAGGCTCAGTTTCTTGTCTGCATAATTGCAAAGAGCAATTCAGAGGAGTCAAAAGACTCAGCCCAGCATTTACTGGCTCGGCTGGGTGGGGTGGATGCCTGGTAGAGCTGCTGCCTACGGGCCATGAGTATCTTGGTTGCAGTCCAAGCCGTGATAATGAGCTCTCTAAGCAAATGCTAGCCCTGAAGAGGTACCCCTAGAAACTTGCAAGAGCTTCAGCCTCTGTTCTGGAGACTCCAGGGGGTAGCCCTAGATGATTTCCAAGGGTCTTCAGAGGAGTAACTGAGAAAGTAATCATACTTTTGCTAAGCTTAAGTCTTCTATGCAGGATCTGTGGGCATCAGAAAATGTTTATGGAGCCGTAACCCCAGAAAACCACTGTTTAGTGCTAATGCATGGGAGTGAGAGTGTCTGCAGCAATTCAAGCTCTGTCTTACTGTAAACATCCTCCAAGTGCTCCTAAAGCTACAGGTTGCCCTTGTCCTAAGATGAAAAATGGATTTCCAGGAGCATGCACTAAAGAGGCAGAGCCTTGCTTCTGGAAAAAGGCTTCCAGACAGTTGCAGATTATCTGAAGAAGGGTGAAAGCATCTTTTGCGGAAGGATAAACAGGTCTGAAATCCTGCAAGTGGCTTATCCTCAGCTATATAGCGTGACTGAAAAAACAAAACAGAGGACCAGGTTTATATTCTCCCCACGTCAGGGTCAGTGCCTCCCTGGTCAAATGCCATTTTTGATTGCATATCCACAGTGCTCCAAGCATATGCCTCTTTCTTATTCAGGTAATGCCAAAGAGCACAGCCAAAGCCATGAGGGATGGGGAGTGTGACAAGGGCTGAAGGGAAGCAGATGGAAGAGAGCTTGGCCGTGGAAAGGCAGCCCAGCCACCAGTGTTTGGTAAGTCCCTCCCTGCATGCCAGCTCAAGGACTGTTCAGAAAGCAGCTCCGAGTGTTTTCAGCACAGTGCCCATGAATAATTAACCCAAACAAAACAACAAATAACGTTTCCTCATCAGCATGCCATGTGGTCTCAGCTGCCAAAGGAGAAGTGCGGGTAGGACTGACTCAGCTCCTGAGGGCAGTGAATCAGAGTGAAATGCCCATGAAAGGGTGACTTCTGCCTGGGTGATGAAGCAAGAAGGAGCTGAGATGGACTTTGCTTAGGGCCCTAGATGGGGACATTGGACATTTGAGCCTCCTTCCAGTTCTCACAGAATTCCTCAGTAAGTTGCTGATCTTGGCCTTTGTTTTCCTACATTTAAGTCTGAGATAATTTATTCTTCCCTTTCTTCTACTCTTTGTCCATCCAGCTGTAAGTGACCCAGGTTAGGGACTGTCTGGGCTCCTGAGCAGCTCCTATACAGTGGGGCCCCGATTTCTAGGTTGAAGGCTCTGTACAGCAAGGAAGCCGTAAGTGCACTATAGACAGTCCTGGAGCTTGACAGCCTTTATATATCCAAAGGACAGAGACTGGTTGGCCACTTTATGGTGACTATCTCACCTGACATTAGGGACCCACTGTTACATCAAAACTGCCTTATTTTTGAGCCAGGGTTTGTAAGGCAATGAGCCTCCTTGTGTTGTTCTTCCACCTGTATACCAGTACCCCCCCCCAGCTCCAATAACTTCTGAATCAGCTGTCCTGATTCAACCCAGCTCAATGGAAAGAAAGAGGTCTTAGAGACGCAAGATTCCTGCAATTTTCATGAAAAAACAGCAGCTGGATAGAAGGCAGACATTTCAAGTTAATATCCTACTGAAGGAAAGGTAATTACACCTCTTGCTCCCTACCCATTTTGGCCAGGTGACCAGCTGGCATTTAGATACTGGCTGGTCAATCAGCATCTGCCTGGCTTTAAGCCAGCTCCTGCACTTGCTGCCCTTTGCCTGCAAAGCAAGAAGCTGCTAGAAGAGATGAGGACTTTGCTGGGGAGGTCTGGAGGGGATAAGGGTGCCCTGGGGATATTACGATGAGCTGGGAGCACCAAGAAAGGAAGAAAGAAAAAGCAGTTGTAATACACAAATCAGAAGGAGAACTGGTTTTGCTACTTTCCTGCTCACAGAATAACTTGATTTTTACATTCAAACTTATTTTCAGGACAAAATGGATGTTTCTATAACCACTACAGTACTTTACCCAGAAAATTTCAATGACTGGAAACTGTCTTACCAAACCCCCCAAACCTGCATTTTCTGTTTTTCAACTGAAAAACATACCTTTCTGGACTTGTTTGGCAATGAGAAAACATTTGATGCTTTTTTTCAACAAAAGTATTTGAAGAAATTCTATGGAAAATGGAGCTTCTCATTTTCCAGTTTTCTTTTTTTTTTCCCTAGGAATAAAAATATTTCCCCAAGTGCTTCCTTGGATTTTGCACAGAAAGAGAGTCTAAGACAGACAAAGACCTGAACATAGTCACAGCTGAAGATCTTTCAGACCAAGAAAATGAGATGGACAAAGAGTGGGATGGGATTAAGCATGGGAAGACAGAATGTGACTTTTCCCAAGGTCAACCAACCAGCTAGGCACACAGTGGAGAGTGTGCTGGTGCTGCTGGGTCAGCATTTCTGCCACTTGATCATGTGGCGCCTCTGTGCGTCTGTCTGTCCTGAAATAATGAGTTTCTTGGAGCAGAGCCAGTACTTTCCTGAGTGCTTGGAAAGTGCCTCGCGCAGCCCTAGGTGCAGTCATAAATAATAATTTAAATGATGATAATAATAATATTAAAGTGGAGACATGCCACTGAAGATGGGACACACTCAGCAACGGAGTCCTAAATCTATGCCCCTCTTCTAGTAAAAGGTACAGTTTGGCTCGCAAAGCCTGAGAGAACAGTATTTGCTTCCCTGGACCAAATAACCAGAGTCTTTTGCTCTGCAGAAGGCAAAGTGACCTGAGTGGAATTAGGTCTAGTATCTACTCTAACACCTCATGCCTGTAGCTGGCAGCTCTGGTCAGCTCTGGAAGGCTTTTTGCAGCTCAGGGGGATATCTGGAAAGAGTAAATTAACTGTGACGGTGTGGGGAGCTGCCTGGACTAATGTTTTTTTTCAGAGATAGGCTCTGACTGACACTTCAGATCTGCCTGACAATCTTTTATTCTAAGTGCAGTTGCTGCCCTTCTTCAGAGCAGGAAGAGCTGGTTTGGTTGCTGTCCTTCAAATGATGGATCTTATCACATGGGAAAAAGAAGAAAAAACCCACCAAACCACCTGGAAACAGCCACAGGTACAGCATAAAAAGAGGTAAAAATAACTGTATCTATTTGAGGTATTTCTGTTTTTTCCCTCTATGCCATAATCCAATGCAAGATATATGAGAATAGAGGCTATGCTCTGAGGAACAAGAGCTGACTGCTTGCCTTCTTTCTTTGACTGTTCATTATGTTGTTGTTTTCCTTCAATAGATTTTTTAATGTTTTGCATAGGACCGTGCAACCCTCCAGCGATGAGAGCACTGGGAAGTCAGTGGGACAATCTCTTTTACTCACTCGTTTTACACTGCCTCTTCTACCGCCTGTCCTCTCTGCTCTGGTCTTACTCCTTAGTTTCAGGTATCCTTCATGCTTGCTAAATGCTGGGATCACACTACTGAGCTGCTCTCAGAAGAGGTGACAGCCACTTTACCATGTAAGTTAGACATTTGGGGCTTACCTGAGTCTGGCCAAGAAGGTCGGGTCTCCCCATGGCCAGAGGCATGCTTCGAATCCTCTTCTGGACACGCACTTAGGTGGCAAAAGAGGTCTCTTGCTTGAGATGTCCTGTCTCTCCTCACTCATCTAGGTCCATCAAAAGACAGCCAGGCTCTTTCAGCTGCAGAGTATAGGGCTACTGTTGTATGTCTAAATACCAGGAAAGATGCTGATAGTAAGAACTGCTCTGAAGTGGATGTTTCCCTTGTTCTCTGTGAACACAGGTGTGGACAAGACCAAGGACCAAAGCTGAAAGGTGTACCAGCTCCTGTCTGTGTGCCAGCCTGGGTATATTGCAAGATGGATATGTCTACAACCTTGCACGCTGCACCATGGATGGGATTTCTTCTTGTCAGGAGTGTTTGTCTTTGTGATCCTGCTATTGATGGAGCATCACAGCCAGGATTACCAAAAGCACTGCTGTTCACTGCTGCATTCACCTCCATCTTGGAGCCGCAGTCAAGCCTTCCCAGCCAGTTCCTTCTCTTGAGCTTCGTGAGCAGAAGACAAGCCCAGGCAGGCCAGCTCCACCAGCTGCTGTGCTGCAGCAAGGCAGCTCAGGCTGAGGCATGTTTCAGCAGCTCTCTGTGCTTCTCCTGTACCCAAATTGTGGATGCATCAAGTGTTTCAGTTTACAGGGCCATCAGCCTGGCAGCTTTCCTCAGCACTAAATTTACTTTTTAAAGTTACATCAGTGTTGTACCCAGAGGGAATGGAGGAACAGATGCAGCCTGTGAAGTCTGGCTTTAATTCACCTGCCTCATTTAATTTCCTGCCCTGCCTTCTAATCAATGACTCTACACTAGTGGCCCTGGGAATACAGAGGTTTTTTCATATACAGGAGAATTCAACGCAGTGGCTGCACCGGCTGAGCTCTCCAGGTCTTGAGCAGGCTGTGACTTGCACACAGCCTTCAACCATAGCAGCTGCACCACATTTCCTTACAGGGGCCCGTTGGCACAGGGCAGCTGTGCCACGTTAGCCTCTCTTAGTCTGGCCGGCTGTGCGGCATTCCCTCCTGGAAGTGCTCTCTTTCCAGGTGTTCCTGGTTTTCAGCCACATGGCTTTCTTTTCAGGACCACATGTCTCCATGGCGGCTCTGCCATGCTACCTCTGACAGACTGCTGGGGCCAAACGTGCCTCATTACCTCCCAGGGGCTCCCAGCAACACTGTGGGACCAGTGGTGCTTCATGGGGGCTCCTTTCTCAAGGCAGCTGTGCCGACGCTTCCTTGCAGGGCCTTCAGGCCAGGCCATCATGCCTGAAGGTGTCCCTTCACCGAAGACAGCAGCACCATATCACCTCAAAGGTGCTTTCAAGACTACATTGCCTCAGACACTGAGGGCTGTCAGAAAGCCTTGATGAAAGGGTTTCTGGCACTTTTACTTTGGTTAAGTAGGCTCCCACTCTCCTACTTTTTTTTGAGCTCATGTTAATTCCAGACAGTGCTGCCCAATTGCTTAATCAGCTGGTGTCAAAACCCCGGGGAGACAGGAAGGCTGTCTTTGGCTGGTAGCACCTATTTTGTGACATTGCTGCTTTACCTTGGGTATTATAATCTGTATCAGATTGCTCTTTGCCTGCTAAAATGGACAATTAGGATCCAGTTGTAATGCAAATTGCATGGTGGAATAAAAACCGTGGGGAACAAAATCACAAATAAGTATTTATGTCAGCCTTTGTTACTGCGTGATGGGTCCTGCTCAGTTACTGCTTGCTGTGAAGCATCAGACAGAAGAGAACCTGGTGTGCCTTTGTGTTTTATAGGCATGAGTTGCCGAGCTGCTCTGTGTAAGACTGCCTTTAGGCACTCGCAGGCCCCGATAATGTGTATGTGTGCAAACCTAACAGACAGATTGCCGCCTACACTAGAAATTTGATGATTGCCTTGTTTTTTCAAGGCTCTGTTTTATATACTGCAGGCCAAACCCGTGGGGTAATTTCCAGTCTCTCTGCACAGGGCTGAGATGACGTGGTGAGAGAAGCGTAGAGATGCTGAAATTTCAATCTGCCACATAATGTGCTCCTAATACTGATAGCCTTGTAAGTGTGGTGTTGTCATTGATGTCATTGTGGTTGTTCTTGTCATTGTTGTCTTCCCATGTTTGGTGCTGAATGTTGTAAATTAAGAGAAATATCTGAATTTGTAAAGGAATCTAAAGTTACTGTGCTATTAAACATACAGGAGTTCTGCAAATGCAAATGGGAGAGGTATGTCTTCATTTAAAATAGCAAGTCATACCAATGTAAAGCAATATGCTGCCGATGGAGCTTCTTTTACTGCGTATCAGCTTTGCACTTTCCCAGGCCTTGGGTAACAAAGAATCAAACTGCATGTTTTCACAGCAAAACTTATCTTTGAGAACTGAGGTGGAATATCCATGTTTATAAAGTGTTAGCTGGCAATTAGGAGGCCGGGAATAACCCTCTTATTACTTATTAGTAATAACCCAATCTATTGCTAGCAGCATGGTCACCAAACCAGCCAGCCTCATGTGCCTGAGAATCATTGTATTGCTCCTAATGTTTCCAATTACAACTGAACAAGGGGAGTCGGAAGGGCCTCAAGGGAGGAAGCTCTGTAGGAAGCAAAAGGCAACATGGAGAACTTGGGTTATAAACAATGTATGTGACAAATGAAATGTATCAGGGCCAATGTATCTTTTGAGGAAGACTTCAGCCAGGCAGGGCTAAGCTCATTCTGTTCCTGACTTTCTTCTAAGCTAACACACCGTATTCATGTGTTAGGTCATGAGATAGTGCAGGTGCTGGCTTGCTAGATCATCTTCTGAAGGAAAGAGGGGCTTCTATATCTTTGGTGTGGGTGAAGCAGCAGCTGTCAGGCTTAGGGGTCCAGTCCAGGACTTAGATGAAAATTCTCCATTGAAATCGATGACAAAACACCTGATCACCACGGCAGGGGTGTTCTCACACGGCAACGCCCTGGGAAATTCTCCCTTGGAATAGATCAGATTCTGCTCTCATTTATGCAATTATAAATCCAGCGTAGCTCCATTTGAAACAACTGTTTTCATCCAATGCAAATGAGATCAAGATCTGGCCCAGGCTGGTTTTGTACACAATGGAAACTGACTGAATTATGGAAAACAGGAAACAAATGTAATGTAAATCTAAATGGAAATATCACGCTCTCTGTTACCTCAGAATAAATTGGAAGCAAGTCTGTTGATTCTAATGGAATTCATCTGGATTTACACCAGACTGTGGCTCAGCATTTGTCAGTTGGCTGCACACCGACATCAAAACGCAAACCTCATCTGAATAGCTTTGAACAGTTTCTTCCTTTTCCTTTACATTTAAGCAATTGCCTCTGCATCCTGGTAGTTGATTAGCCTTTTCAAACAAATAAACCCCATCAAACAGACATCAACAAATGAGCCTTGCTCTTGCTAGCATTTTCAGAATCAAAATGATGAATCTGAAGTACTAAGCTTGGTTTTGGAGTCACTTAAACTTGCTCCTGTTTCTCTGTGTTCACAATGTAGAGCAGCAGGATTGAGCTCATGGGAGGACAGACCTTAGCAACAACTATTCTGATTTCCCCGATGTATGTCAAATTCATTGCCTTTTCACCAGCAGTGGTCAGGGCCAGCTATTTCCTAGGATGCACAGGAGACCTTTCAGTAGATAAGGAAAATACTGTCATACTTCCACTCTTGGTGTGTTCAGCCAGATGGTCAGAACGGAGCCATAACCCTTCCTAATGGATCTAACAGGAAATTGTGCCATGCTCTGTTCCTGCAGGCAGGTTACTGAGCTGCTCTGTGCCACTGTGCAGCTGGCCATGGGAGCCCGTTGCTCATGGGACGCTCTTCATGGGGAAAGTGAGAGGGTTAATTAATGTCTGAGCAGCAAATTTGACTCCCTGGCTGAAAGTCACTGGAAAAGTGCAATGTCTGGGCAAAAGCACAGCCACATCAGCCCCTCCCTTTAAATCTCAGTTACTCCTGCTTCTTACATAATTCAGTTTTTAACCTGTTGTTCATGTTTCTCTTTGGATAATTAGTAAAATGTATCTTAATTAAAGCAAAGAGGAGGAGGAGAAGACACACAAACTAAAGCCTGAAGTCAATGGAATTTGGGGGTGGAGGGGGGGGTAAAGCCATTATTCAAATACAAATCTTGTTGGCAACCAGACATACATGGTAATAACAGGTACGGAGAGCGTTTCAAAGGTAAGAGTTTTCTCAAAGCTGGATAATTGTTTGTCTCTACTCCCTTCTTTCAAGGAACTCGCTAGAGCCTGACATCTGAATACCACAGAGCCTGGCCTGCAATCAGTCTCCTGGGGAGAAGAGCCAGGGGAGCAGTGTGGTCAGCAACCCTGGTTTCTATTTCTCTGCCACTGATTTTCTGTGGGATCCTCAGGAAGTTAATTAGGCAAGAATTTCACAAGTGGCCCCCGTCTATGGTTGCTTTAACGTGTAGATGTTCAGCCTGAGACATGCACAATCACCCTTTGCTGGATTATTAGCAACAAAGCATGCACGGATCTCAATCAGCATCTGAATGTGCCAGCCACTACCTCTCATAGTCTTTATGTTCCCATCTGTAAACTGTTAAAATACTTTCCTGATTTTATAAAGCTATTAAAGTCTCTCTAATGAAACAGAGGCTTTCAAAGAGCTGTGATTATTATGGCTTATTCTTGCTTAGGCTTATTCCGGCAGGTCAGCTGTGCTTAATTTGTGAGAGCTTTCTCATTGCTGGCACTGCAGACCCTATGTGGCATGCAATGTCTTGCTATCTTGTTTCTGTTCTTTACAGCATCACCTGGAATAAATGCCTGCAGCCAGAATCCACTTGACAGTTGTGCTGTTGATACACAAACAAAAGCTTCAGCTTACTCATTGCTCACAGCCTCCGTAACTGTGTCTGCCATGTACCACAGGTTTATTTCATCCATGTCAATGAAGTTGGCATGTGTGAGCTTGGAAGCAAAGAGAAAGCAGAAATGAGAAGTAACTGGGTCCCAGCCCAATCCCAGCTCTCTGCAAGAATGCACTATATGCAATCATGAGCAGCACTGGACTGCAAAGTACATGTAATCCTAGGGAACCAGCTACAGTTAACTTGCCAAGCTCCTTGGAGAGTCTCAGCAGCATCACTGCTCTTTACTCACTGCCTGCAAATGATCCTAACGCACCTGAGAATAAAGCCTGTGTTGAGGTGGGTGTAACAGGGCCACCAAATACAGAGAGAATCACAACTGCAGAGACATTTTCTGCTCCAGCAATACAAGCAGATGGGGGGCAGTTATTTGTTTTTAGAGGAATAAAATTCTTTAGGCAAGGGCCTTATCAGTGGGAATAATT
This sequence comes from Ibycter americanus, assembly GCA_035590275.1. Lineage (NCBI taxonomy): Eukaryota > Metazoa > Chordata > Aves > Falconiformes > Falconidae > Ibycter > Ibycter americanus. Next base: position 49,462,617 of record JAVJGI010000050.1, on the reverse strand, counting down.
GTAATTTACCATTCACACTGCGCAGTGGGGCATCAGGCCCAAGCTTGTAACTACAACCTTTAGCTATAACTGCTGTGGACTGGACTGTGCAGAGCTTTACTGAGTAAGCAGTCACACTGATTTCAGAACAGCTTTCCCCAGGGTACGGCACTGCTTTATGTGAGTATAGATGTGAGACCCTACGCTTGATTTTGCTCTTACATTCCAGAAAATTGAGCGCTTTCCAGTGGATATATGCCTGACTTACTTGAATATGCATGTGACATGGCTTCAAGAGCTGATACAACCTTGATAAGTAAGTTATTCTTCTAATTAAACCCTACCTATATATTGGGCAGAATCCTATCCATTTCAGCTTGGAGACTCTTAGGAACACAGAGCTGGGTTTTATGTCAGAAATCAGGTTTGGCCATAATGGCAATAGAACGGGTTAGCCTATAAGCCCAAAGTAAATTTGCAAACTCCATCTGTTTAAAAAGAAATGCATTAATAGATTCTATGACTGATCTCCTGAAATGTCATTTGAATAGTTTTGACTGTGCATTTGTTTTATTCCTGGGAAATTTCAGAGTACAAAAAGACTTTTAATTTCCTTCTTCATTTGCCAAGAATCTCTTTGAAACTTGTTTGTAATATAGACCAAGACTTGGACCAGATCTTTAGCTCACATAAGCACATGTATCTCTATTGACTCCTGTAAAGAGATGACAATATACATGAGCTGATGATCAGCTACAAGAAAATGAAAGCAAGAAACTACTAGGTATGAAGCTTTTTGACCAGGGAAGCAGTTACTCCAGGAATGTATTATTTCCTAAAAGATTGATTCTTCCAAAACGACAGCCTTACCTGTTTGGGATATGAATGCCTAGGACATGTCTTACTGACCCAGTGCTGTCCTTCAATCAATCCCTTTTTATGCTAATAGTTTGAGGATTTTTCCACTGTCTGCTCTGCCTCTCAGGGTATGTGCAGGTAATGCTGGATGGTTTGAATTAAAATATTTCATTGTGGAAAAATCACAATAGATTTTTAAAATATAAAGCCTTTGGCAATAGCTCCTGATTCTGCGAACTGGAGAATGTGGTGGTATGGGAGAGGGTCTGGATTATTTTAGTGCTGCTAAAAGCAAGTGCTTGAAAGCCAAATGCTGAGGATGCAACAGGTAACGTACATGGATCGATGCGTATAGAGATGCTTGGGTGAAAAAGAGACAGGGACATAATGTAGATGTGGGATAGAGCTCTGAGTAAGCAGAACCATCCATAGACTAATGAGACACTAATATTAGGAATAAAAGAAGAAAAAAAGGAAGAATGTGGGGCATCCTTCCAGATTGCTGCAGCGTGGTAGAAAGGCCTGGATGCCTCAGTATCAAGTGCTCAGAGAGATGTTCAGAAAGGAGTCTGCACATAATGTTATGAGGCAAGACTGTATGACAATGAAGAGGGTAAAAAAAGCCACAATTCAAGGTTTAAGCCAGGGCTAGTTTAAGCTCGGGGTGCATGAGGCTAGACCTGCCCAGTTCTGGTTTCTTATAACCTCCTCTGAAGACTTTAGCACAGCAAAAGGATGCTGGAAGAGTCTCCTGCTGCTAAGCCTCCACCATCACCGGGGAGGTGACTTTTTTTGTAGTTTAATAGTAAGTTGTCAGTTTTCAAGTCTGTCAGTGCAGTGCCTTTCTCCCATAGTGAGTAGCTTATTTCAGCAAGGAGTTATTCCTGGTATATATGAAAGAAAAAAGAGCTTCTTTTTTTCTTTAAAGGAGAGAAGAAATAGTCTTCCTGACAGAATGCTAGTGAAGGCATTGGGTTATCAAATGCTGGGAGAACTCCCTAAAAATATGAATTATAGTAATGCCAAAAGCAGCAAAAGCTATGTTGAGAGGTGACATAAAGAAGGGAGCCCTTGGCGAGACACAGGGCCAGTCCATCAGGAATGTGCGCCAGCCACCAACTGCAGGTGCTTGAGGGAGGAACACAAGACCAGGGGATGCTTGGATGTGTCTGTTCTCTCCTATTCCAGCTTCTGCAAGCTCATGCTCTGCCCAGCTTTGCCTTCCTCTCGCTGTTGGCTGAATTTTGTTTCTATTTTCTTTCACCCTGAACATGGGGAAAGGAAAGGAAGCAGGTCTACAAAGCAGTTTCAGTGTCCTTCCCTATCTGTCTGTCTGCTCTGTACAAACAGTTGTTTTTCTTAGGGATGAAGGCAGAAGATAATTCCTTTAAGTGGCAATTAAGCTCCAGGTGGCTGCAGAAAGCTGCAGCTCTCTCCAGCTCCTGCAGAGACACAGCTTGAGCCAAAGGTTTCCCTACTTCCCTACACCAGGAGACTTTTTTCCTGTCTTTGTTTTGTGTCTGGTGGTGATTACAGCTGTACTCCTCCAGGGTAGCCCAAAGTGATTGCAGCAGCAGGGAAAATGACAAACCAAGGATGCTCCATAAACTGGCTGTGCCCTCTTTCTGAGATGCACTAATTTCATAGAGTAGGGAATAGTTTCCTCTCAATCCTGATTTGAACTCCCTGTGCTTCAACTGCAACACATCTCTCTTGCAAGCACTGAGCCCAGTTCAATCCCCTTTTACCCCTGCTGTGCAGGCAAATGTTGGAAAGAGACTTTTGATCATGTTGGATGGAATACTGTGGGCTGATGGAGCAATACGTGCACTCCAAGACTCAAAGTGAATCTCATCAGTAGACATGTGTGATCTTTTTGGCTCATTAGTTAATGAGGTTAATGAGGACACCTGTATGAGCCATCTGATATGGAAGGGGATGTGTCTAGCCATAGTGATTGCTCAAGATGACACAGCATATCACTGGCAGAGCTGGGAGCAAGCAGAGCACAGCAGGGCAGGGCTTTATGTTCAGGCCTCCTCCAGGTCTGAAGTCATCCCATCCACCCTTTGGAGCAAGTGGATGGACATAGCCATGAGCTTGAGGAGATGGCTCAAATTCAGTCTGGTGGTGTGCTTGCGCAATGGCGTAATACAAGATGTCAGCATGCAGTCTGGATTGGACATGTCCCCCACTATCAGTGAGGCTCGTGAACCTTAGGAGAGCTTCAAAGCCTACCCGTGCCTTCATTTGCAAATAAACGTGAGCCCCTAAACTCAGAGGATCTCCCTTTCCCAGACAGGTTTATTATCAATGGCATCAAACGGTGGGACATTACCATTTCTACCTGGTTTTAATGATTTATCACCCCTGATTTATGCACCATTGGTGACAGTAATTTTCTCTGATTTGGACAGGTGGATGGAATTACTTGTGTCTCTGTTTGGTGTGCTAACAGAATCAGAATTAATATTTTGTCTTGCCTGGCTTATCTTAGCTAGACACTAGCTATTATTTCACCTACTCTGTTTCTCTTCCCCCTCCCTGCCACAACTAAAATAATTTGATTTTTGAACTATACCTGAAGCCTGCAGGACTCACCTCAAATCAGATTTCAAATTCCTTGACCAGAGTCCGATCTCAATGCTATCAATCTCCACCACGTCCGAGCACAGTCAGTCATGTAATAGGATGGATCAAGCGGGGAGAACACATTTTGTGGGTCACCGCAGACACCTGCACACAAACACACACACATATATTTGACTTTGTGTGCATGCAGGCCAGCATGGGGCAGAGTAAGTGAGAAACTGCTTCCATCAGCCAGCCTGGCACATGCTCCCATGCCCCATGCCACGGTCTCAGGGCCATGCAATCCCTCACGGAGATCATGGCTATGGCCCTGCAAGTGTATGTGAGTGCACATGCAGAGGAGCATTCCTGTGTGCTCCTGCCCTGAGTGTGTCTGTGCACACCTTGCTCTGTGTGTGTGTATGGTGGGAGGCAAGCGGGTGAAAGCAAGTTGTTGTTGATTATTCACAACATGCTTTTGCTCTGCCCTTTTTCTACTTTGTTCCCACTCGTGCTGAATTACAGTCACCATCACTGGTCTTTGCCTCCCAGTGTGGGATGCTGTGTTGTGTTAGATTCCATACATATTGCATTGTTTGCCTTCTTTTTCCCCCCTTTCCCCTCCCTGCTCATGGTTGTTTGTTTTCTCTTCATGTGTGGCATCAAAAGCCTGTTTGAACAGCAACTATCCAGTCTGAATGAAAGGGGATGTTGCTTTTGGAAGATCCAACAGAAGCCTGAACAGAACTGATACTAAATTATGAATTAGCTTGAGCTTTTTCTCACCTCTTTTCTTTTTCTTTATTTTTCTCCTGCTTTCTTTCCTCCCTGTCTATTTTCCTAACCCTAATTAAAATGTGCTGGGCACAAAACTGTAATGAAGGGCTGGACTCATTATTTTTGTTTATGGCAAAACCCAAGCGGAACAGAACTCTAAATGGACTCTGGTTGAGTCCCATCTACCTTCATAAAGAGTGTAATAAATATCAGCCACATTGATTTTCCTTCCCCGTGAACCCTTTGCTATTTGTTCTGGTCTAAGTGCACTGTGTTTTCCTCTGAGGTTTCTTTTGCTCTAACTGTTGTTGTTGTTAATCTGTGTTGAGTGTGTAATTGAGATCCTAAGAGGGAGATTAAGAGAAACCCCCTCGGGAAGACATCTGACCTACATGAAGAAAAAGGAAAAATAAAATAAATAACCCAAGCCATTGAGGCCAACTGCTCTACTTACCTGGTGGAGCCATTTCCTTTATCAAGGGCTCTCATCCACCCCGGGCTTAGCTCTCTTTCTGTAATTAGTTCTATGCATGTTTTTAACCTCTGGTTGATTTTTGCACTGATTTCTTTGCCTTGGGGGGACATATACCCGTTGATTCCCTAGGCTTGATTCTCCCATTACCTGCAGTTGTCTTTGAACTGGTGTTACAGTCAGGGACGTTCCAGGCAGAGGTAGGACGTGGCCCCTTTTCTCTTCCCATTTGCATGCTGCGATTTAACCTGGCCCAAGCAATACAGTACATGTTGGGGGGTGATGTAGAAGATGTCTCAAAGCACAGATGACAACTACTTCATTCCCCTTGGGTTTCCCAGGGAATGAGGCACGGGTACAGCTGAAAGCCTCCTGAGAGACTGTCTGGGAAAGGCGTGTTCACCCAACCTCAGACACTGCTCATCTGCTTTCTATCCACAGCTGGCCAGCTGATCCGGGCAGTCTATGTCCTGAGCACTTGAACTTCCCGTCTCCCTTGTTTGGTTGCTGCCGCAGGGACATATTACAAATACACGGAATCCATTATTGCCTGCTCACTGTACCAGTTCCCGAATCTCAGCAGATAAAGAGTTCTTAGTGTTTTCTTATTGTCTCTTTGTAGTTTATTAGAGGCCTAGGAGGCATGAGGGGGAAATGGGAATGTGACTCAGAAATCCCTGTTCTGAGTCACGTGCTTCCTTTGTAATCTCATTTGTAACTAGACTATTAAAAGTAAATTATCCGAGCCAAGTGGCAATGCTGAAGCGTAAGGGCTGGGGGGAGGGAAGTAACACTTCCCTCTGGTGTCTTCAGATACAAGCAGCTTAGGTCAGGCAGTTTAATCTGCCCTTTTCTGCCCAGACTGGGATTTTTGCTGTTACTACGGGAGGATTGTTGGCACTGACACTTGTGGACATGGCTGGCTTGATTTTCTCTCCAGACCTGATCAAGAAGTGCCCTTCTTGGCTGCAGCATGGGGATGCCTCCATGCTCTTGACATGAAGCTGGGACGAGGAGAGGGAGGTGCCCATGTGATGCCAGCTTTTTCTCCCTGAAGCATCCATTGATGGAGAGGCCCTGAACTGACAGCTCTACTTGCTGTCATGTTTCCATGGTACTTCCATCACGCTTGTTTCCAGGGATGTCTAATAAACCGGAGCAAACTGGGATGAGGGGTTATCAGGCGTTAAATGGTGCTACTGAGCTGAGCCTCCCCGCTCTGTTCATTATGACAAATTTATATTTTCTCCCAGGGACTGACTGCAATCCAAAGGCAGGGTGAGGAGGTGGCTGCTGGCATGTCGGTGCCTGTGTTAAGCAGTTAGGGCTCCTCCAGGTCCTGGCTTGTCTCTTGGTGAAGGTCAGGTCCTGTTTCTGTTGAAGCAATTTCGTATCTCCCAGTACGGGCTGGATCAAGCCTTTAAGGAATCAGACTCTGCTTCAGTTCATACAAGTGAACTCAACCTCTCAAAAATTCCCTTTTGATCCCTATTCTGTTCATGAATTGCTGTGAGTGTATCTATTGACTTTCCATGGAAAGTGGACATACCCATGCAAAAAGCCTTGCTGCTGAAGGTTTTATAGAAGTAATATTGACCTTCCCATAGACACTGAAGAGAATAGAAAGTCCTGCTCCTCTGTAAAACTAAACTAAAATTGTATTTGACGAGTTCTATAAAATGCTTATAGATTTTTATTTTTTCCTACTTTGGCCAAAACATCTTTTTTCCCACAAAGGCCGGAGGCAGAATATTTACAGAGAAGTGGGGAAATGCTTTTTTGAAAAATATTTGTGCTGGCAAATCGTTGCAAATTTGTAAGCTCCCAGACGCATCTAAATAAATAATAGCAGAACTTTGGCTACATTTGCAAAAAAATACATTGGATTTATGGGCTCGTTTCAGGTATAATCAGGATCTAAGTTAGGCTTATGGAGCATTTACCAGCTTTATATAGTTTACAATGGAAGCAGTACCTGTGCAGTCTTGTGGGAAGTAAATCCTGTCGCACCCACTCCAAAAACATGTCAAAACCTATTTTTACTGGCAAGCCTCTGGCTGCTGCAGTCATGCCCTGCTGTGGCCACAGGCTCACAGATCCTCCCAGAGATGTTGCAGATTTTCAGGTGGCGACATCAGTTCCTTCCTTGGGTGAAAAGGTGAGTCTCTGCACACTGGGGGAAAACAAATGGTTCAGGGTGAGGTTGGGCCTGGAGGGATACTAGCTCCCCAGGGGGATATTAGTTTGCCAAACTTCACATGGTGCTGGGCTAGACAAGGCTCAGCTGGGCAGAGAAAGATCTGTCCTGTTGCTGAGCTGGTGCGTGGAGGGATCCCATGGCATCTTGTGCCTACTTTTAAAAGGTGCAGGAAAACGCCAGCTCTTCCTAAGAGCAGCTCAAATCTTCTGTTCTTGCTGCTCATTGTCTCCTGTGGCTCATACCCTGACAAAAGCTCATCACTTATCAGCATCACTTCCCTAAACCCCGCAAACCATCAATCAAGCCTCTTCCCTCCCTAGAGTAGAGGCGTCTCCAGCAATCAGAGAATGTCTTAAAACAAGAACTGGATCTTTATTTGCTTTGTGGCTCTCAGCTTCATGTTTTCTAGGTTTTCTGCCACAGAGAGTAGAGAAACGTTCCCCTCATTTTTAAGGAAAGCTGAGATAATCTGTGTCACAGGAGACTAAGCACCGCAAAAGGTTTCCAAAGAATTTAAAGAGCTACCACCTAGTACACTGTGGCCACAAGCAACTTGTTGTCTGAGATAGCCTAAACCAACAGATGATTACAATGTACCTAAATATCCATTAATTAAAAATGTATAAACACTTTCCATGTGTAAGCTTCATAAAGTACATGATCCCTGCTTTCCTCTGAAACCTCTTTCTTCCCACTGAGTCTTTTATTTCCCTGTCAGCTCTCTAAGTCTTCTTTCTCTGTCTTTTCTCAGCCCCTGATGGCTTTGCTCAGTTCATCCTCTGTCATTTGCGTGTGGATCTGGAAATATTTCTCAGGACGTTTGACTCATCTATCATTTAGATAATCAGAAGGGGAAAAGAAAAAGTTTTCAGCTATGAACATCCATAAAAAGCACCAAGGAAAAAACCCTCACCTTGAACTTCCCTTCCTGCTTTTCTTTTCATTTAATTTGAGAATCTGACTTGACAATCTTTGCTCTGGCAAAAGTCCCACTGAAGTTATTAAGGGCAAGAGCTTGTCAGGATTAAGAGGAAGGATTTGAAATATCTGTGAGTGATAGCAATATCCCCAGTTCTATTAGGCTGGATAAGTATTCGCAAAGGACATTAACCCTGGTGCCTTGAGCCAGCTGCGACTGCCCTGGGGGGAAAGGAGATGATGCTTCCAGTAGGGACACCGTTCCATAGCTGCCTGTAATAAGGTTTTGCATCCCTTCCCTTGCAAAGCTGAACTCAGACCACTTCCTCTTAAAGTACCCATTTGACCATCAGAAACAGGGCGCTGTTAGAAATGAATGGGCAGCGAGGAGCCTAAATGGGAATTAAGACTTAAAACTTGACATTGCTGCTGAGTCTGGGTATGCTGGTGTCCTTCAGAGATGATGACACAGCGGGTGCAGCCCAGTCAGGTGCTTACTGACTGCATTGCTGGATTTGAAAAGGCCACCTAAACTGCACTGCAACCAGGGGGTGCACATGTTTGGGAACTGGAGCTAGCAGAAGCACCACAATCACAGACAGCTGTCAGCTGGAGGAATGTTTATCTTCCAGCAACTTAGCATCCCTTTTCTACTGATGTGAACTTCTACTACTACTCTGCTCCCATTTCTCAGGGAGTGACTGTTATCACAGATCAAACATTCACTTGGCCCATTGGAAGGGCAAATACAACTCTGAGGGCAAAGGGACAAAGGTGAGTGGATCAGGAAAGTAGAAATCAGGATGGAGTCAGTTAAAACAGCTTTTCTCACATCTTTTTTCGCTTTCTTGAGCCTGCAATACCAGACAGATTCAGGGATCACACGTATTCCCAGCTGGGCACAGTGGAAGACAATTTACACATACCTGCTTCAGAACAGGCAGGCAGCAACCTGTGCTTTGTGCAGTAAATTGGAGTGGTGCTCCTGCTCATGCCGCCTTCTCTGCTGTAATTCCTGCCCTGACACACACGGCACCTACGTGTGCACGTGATTTGCTATCCCTCTTGTCAGGGGGAGATCACATTAATGCGGATGTTAAGACCAAATAAACACTGAAACAAATTTAAAACAAAAATAGCGTTTCAGAGGCTATGTTCCATTCCTGCCACCCACCACCATTTATAACTAATTGGGGCTTTGTTATATTCTCTCACCCAGTGACAGATAAATACCAAACTCCACTGGTTAACAATAATCACCCTAATTATGCCAAGATGACATTTACAATACAGGCAATTGCTAATCCATTACCTCACTCTGCTGAATACTAGAACACTCAAATTAAAAGTTATTCACCCACAAAGAACAATGTTTTAGTAGCTGACACAGCTTAGTAAAGGAATTGATTAAGGTAATTTGCAGTTTTTCCATAAATAAAACATTCTAGAGTTCCTCCGTCCTACCCTCCTTTCCCCCCAAACAATCTTTTGTGATAAATCTCTTTTTTTTTTTCTTCTCTTGTAGTGCGGTTAAAAGAATAATAATTAAAACTGTCAGAGTTACGTATTTAAATTCACTTACCTGAAAGACAACAGAGAGCTTCTCTTCCATGCCTTCAGGTTATTTTTGGAGAACTGGGGTCATACCTGTGGTTTGTGATGTGTAGGAGGTCACTCCAGAAAAACCTTTGCCAACGTGGGGTTTCGGTGAAACCTAATGAAGGTTCTGAATGCATCAGGGAGTTGTGACCAGCACCGAGATGTGCAGTGGTCAACAGCTCAGTGCGACAAACCAGATGGGACTTGCAGGACTCTTTGGCCCTCATCAGACAGATGCTGAGGAGGAAGAAAAAAGGCTGTAAGTCTCCTTAAGCATGGGCTTCAATTCAAGCACAGGTGCAAATGCTGAGGCCTCCACTTATGCGACGTCCCAAACCAAAGCCAAGCAAGAACCTAAATGGGGCTGCCTGTTTATCCCAGCCTGTGGCGAGCAGCAGCGGCGTGGGGAGAAGGGAGGCACCTGGGGACCTTGTTTTTTTCATTGACCTCTTCCTGACTCTTCTCCCAGCATTAAGACACTCACAAAATGGGAAAATACCCCTCACTTTGATGACCTAGGAAAGGAGGGATTCCCACTGACAAATAGTAATGGAGGGAGGAAAGCGTTAAACAGACAAAAAAATCAGACCTGGGTTTCATCATCACCCCTTGAGCAGCCCCTTGCACCTGGTGCTGGCACAGCCTCTGCCAGCAGCAGATCCAGCTACAGGATGGAGCAGGAAGGGATTTTGGGGGGTTTGGTTTTTACTGTTATCACAGCAGCTATGGCCAAAGCTATTTGCAATAAAGCAGTGAGTCGCAGCAAGCCAAGAGCCCCTGCTAGCATATACCTGCTACGTGCTGGCCACCTGCAGCAGCAAAGACAGCATCCCCCTGGGTGCCCGCGTCAGCCGAGCCGCACGGCTAGCCCCAGCCCTACATGGAGTGAGCAGCTTGCGGGGGAAGCCGGGTGTTGAGGGCAGCATCCGCCAGACTGATCACCGCTTGCTCAGGAGATGGCTAGAGGACTTGGAGCAGAGCTGCTATCCATCTGCGTCTCCTGCACAGACCCTCTCTTTCTGCCCAGGCATTTCATCCAGTGTAAAAAAAGATGCTAGACATTTCTCTGGGATGTTAAAGCTTTGGCAGCTGGGCTGGAGCAGTAGCTCAGGGTGGAGAGCAGATGTCCAGAGACCTAGTCAAACAGCCTCCATGCACATGCAGCTGAGCTCTCCAGCATGGACACCCTGGGTCTCTCCTATCTCAGACATGTTAGATTTACTTTGTTTACGAAGGCTGTCATCATGGCAAACGAACTGTGACTCCACATTGCTCTGCCCCATCCGTGCAATCCACGGTGTAAGTGACCATCTTAGAAATCAGCGTTTGGGGTACGAGAGCGAGCCCTCCTTTGTTCTGCACTACTCCACAGTGATCCTGCCCCTGGCTGAAGGAAGGGAACATGCTGGAGAGGAAAAGCCCTGGTGCTCTGCTTTTTGGACCGAAAGTGCTGGCAGCATTTGGGAACAGCACTGAAACAGCGCGTACACAGCCATGCACCCCACATGCTTTGCATACAGCCGCTCTGGTTCAGCTCCTCCCTGCATGACGCTCTCTCAAGGGTAGCTTCGATGCTTCTGTCTGATAGAGACAGATCGCAGGATGGCAGCTCTCGTAAACAAAGATCTATAAGCCTTGCAATCACCACTAGTCCTTCTCACCCAGCTCAATTAAAAGACAATGTTTTCCAGCTCACCCGCTCTGCTTTTATTTGCTCCTTTCTCATGCTTCTGATGAGTTTTTCCTGCCCTCCTCCTGTGGTGGAATGCTAATGGACGGGCTCCACTCCAGCCCCGAGCTCCCAGCCGTGCGCAGACACCCAGGGAAGAATAAGACAACTTCCAGAACTGCTCCTGGGAAAATAGGAGCCTTTTTCAAGAAAAGGTCTGACTGCAAAGGAAAAAGTGCGGAAAAGGTGTGCCATAAAAGACAAATCATTAAAATGCACACTGAACCTCATGTGGGGGTGCTTCTATTTGGAGATAAGTGGTGTTAATTTGAATGAACTTTATTCCTTCCCAAGGAGGGTAAATGAAGCCTGATTAAATTCACTTGAATTCTGAATAAGAGTCTGCCCAGGGAGTTAATGGCCAGTAACAGGCAGCAAACAAAGCTCGGTAATGCTCGTCACAGCAGGGTTCAGACTTCAGCACATAACTTCTTATGATCTGAAAACTATATTTCATCTCAACGTATAAACTGACAAGCCCAATTTGTACAGACATATCAAGACAGTAATATATGCCACTCTTTACTTGTTCCTGTTCAAGGCCACACAGGGCCACATAAGTACACAAATGTGGGGGTAATAACAGACCAGACCAGAGGAGAATAATTCCTAACCACGGCTTGGCAGGATGCAGTGACGACACCGCTTCAGCTGCGCTGGTTCACCCAGGTCTGGACTGTGTCATCCTGCAACAATCAAAATCACATCTTAAGTAAATGCAGAAGCTTGCTGAGCTCACTCATGCCAGTTGTGACTACAGTCCCAATTCTCACTGTAATTCCTCACCTATTTTCCTCTTTTTTTTCCCAACTTGTTGCCATTAATCTGGTTTTTCCTTTTCCCCTCTGCCCCCTACCAAATTCCTGCCTGATTAAACCCAGTAACTCTGGCTCAGTCACTTCTCTTCTGACGGAAAGCTCAGGCAGCATTTCAGTGGCCATTCAGCTCTGCCTTCTGTATCCCTGGCTGTGCATGATACCCAGTTTAGACCGTTACATCTGAACCCAGAGTCACGAACGCTTCCGCACTGGAGCGAACCGGAGCAGAGAGAGGCAATGCACCAGCCAGAGAGGGTTAAAGCATTTGTCCTACAGTCCAGATGTATTTATAAGGAAAGGAGAAAGCTCTGCCAGCCTGGGATTCTTCCTTATTTTCTCTGATCGCAAGTCTGAATTTTGGTGGCGAGAAGCACCCACAACTCTGTGTGTTTGACCCCACTTAGCCTCTGACATTAGCAATGCAGAAAATTCATAGTCCCACCAAAACAGGGAAACTGTAATTGCATCTCCACTGACAGATGCTGGTTGTTGAACTGTGAGGAGCAACAGGGGATTTCTTGCTCTTTGTTCTTAAAGGCACAGAAAGATGGAGCTCCCTCGTTCCTCACCGACTGCAATTATTTTCTGTCTTTTCCATTTTGGCTACATATTTCTTCTCTGCCAAGCTTCCACTTATATCAGACAGTGCCTGGTTCTTATACTGAGGGTGCACAGAAGTGATGGAAAACAAAGAAAGAATGAAAGAAAGAGGGAGGGAGAGAGGGAGGGAGGAAGGAGTAACATTAAAATCAACAGTTTCTCTTCCTCTCATTTTAGGTCAGAACAAGTCTCCTCAACTTTACGAAAGGCATATTGAAAAAAATCAGTAAATTCATGAACATGCAGTTATTACTTAGCAGACAAATTACATTTCTTCCGAAATGTTCCAAAATGCATTCATTTTCAGAGTACATTACTTTCATAATACTGTGTGGAACATTAAATGAGAATTTCCCTGACTTGGCTACAGAGCACATTTTTATATTTCATAGTCTGACACAGAGCCCAGGGTAACTAATGAAAATCTTTTCGAAAAGTGACAATCTTGTCTAGCAGCCTCGCCTGTTGAAGAGATTGCAACATAAAACAGATGAGTGCCCTGCTTGACAGCTAATTGTGTCAGGCTTAATTACAACAAGCAGAATTTAATCGGCTGTGCAGTGCAGTTTTTTAGGATGGGGGAACCATCTGGAATGTACCTTGCTCCTAGGCTGATGGAGGGGCAGGCTCGCTGGATTTCAAAGACAGAGGAGTAACTGTGTGTGGATTTAAATGCAGAAGTAGTTCCTTCCTTAGTGTATTTCATTTGAACTGTTTGATGAATTTTAGAGATATTTATGCAAACCTGCACACTGTTGGCTCGTGAAGACAAGGTTTTGGAAACCTTCCCAGGCTCAATTTGATGAGCCTTGTTCCCCTCCGTGGCTCTGTGCTGTGGCCAGACCTCGACACAGAGCTGTCAAGTTTCACATATTGAGTCACTCTCTTGGTCCCTTGCCTTGCAAGCTCCACCATGACACCTACCTCTCTCCCTGCCCCTGCCAGCTCGATCAGGTGTGGGCAGCCCCAGCGTCGGACAGAGCTCTGTTGTAGCCAAGGGAAAGTGCTGCAAAACCACGTTTCCCAGGGACAGCTTGGTGTCATTGGCCTGTCCTGCTTTGTAGCTTGGCACAAGGGTCCTGCACACCAGAATACCAGGAGCTGGAGAGCTCCATTTATATTGGCATGAAAATATTTGAAAAGGAAGTGCCTTAAGTCAGGGATCTTCAGGCTGTCAGTGGGACAGGAGGGACAAGAGGGAAGAATCAGCCTTTTGCATTGTTTTATATTCCTCCTTTGAGACTGAGCATCCACACTCAGGGAATATAGGCTGGGGAATATGCCAGCACTGACCCTGGCGAGGCTGAAGCCATCTCCTGCTGAACTCTGGTGGAAAGAAGCTATTAATAACTGACCAGCTCCCTGAGAACAGCAGGCTAAAGCAGTCCTTCATTTTCCCCCCCTCTGAACAAATTTAATACACAGCTATTAAAATAGTCCTTTGTCATGTCAGAACAAGGAAGAACGAAACATGCATTTCAAAGCCTTTGAAACAACAACAACAAAAGATGCTTGCTAGCGCAGGAATCCTTTGGTACCGCATGTCTGGCAATAGCTACATGCCCACAGACTGGTCCCTGCAGGCAGGAACACGGCTGCTCACGTCCCTGGGAGCCTGGCAGCCAGGGCAAGCAGGGCCTGGCCCCACACTGCCCTCACTCACACACAAAGCTATCAATGCCAGGGCACTGGGGATTTGCCCCAGTCAGGGCAATGAGGATTTGGCCACAGCTGCCCCAAGTCTGTGGCCTGCCTGCATTGCCCAAAGAATTAATAACTGCAAACTTTCAGGACAGTCAGTCATAAAAGACACCTTGGAGCTCCATGCATCTGCAGCGTGCAGAGAGGTTCCTCACTTCAGGGGTGTTTCATCCAGCAGTCTTTGCTGCTGGGTAAGCAGCAGTACGTGCGAGGGTATTGAGCCCTCGGTGTCTATCCACTGCTGTTTTCATCCACCCAGAGTTGGCTGAGCAAGGCCTCTCCAGAGGAAGCCACAGCAGGGAACTGTCAGGATCTAACATCCTGCAGCATGGTCCTCACGTCCTCTCCCAGGCTGCATGTTTAACCTACTGCCTTCCTCAAGTCTCCGTGGCATGGCATCACTTGATGGGACCTTCCCTTTGTGGCTGCTTGTGCAGGGCTGGTTGCTATTCCTGGCCGCAGGGCTCGAATTTGCTTCTTGATTTCAGCTGCTTGTTTTGCCTTGGCTCCGCTGTGAAGTTCCTTCACCTCATGCAGAGTTTTTCTTGGTGTAATTGACTTGAGACACCTTCCTCCTTTCTTCTGTTCCCCTGTCCATTTTAACCAGTCTTCTACAGTTTGATCTCACAGAGGCTGCTGTGAGCTCCCTGCTGGGCTGACATTGCTCCTACACGTCCCATCTCCTCTGGTGCTGATGGAATCATGGACAATTGCAGTGCGGTGTCAGAGCAGTACTCATACTTCCACTTCCCTGATGCTGCATTTGCGCCCAGCAGTGCGGTCAGGGTATGGTCCCTCTGCACTGAGCAGAAGGGAGACTCTGCGGCACCTTGCACAGCATGGGATTTTTGGGAGCTGTAGGACAGTCCAGGTGAGTCCCCTTCATTTTCAGTGCTAAACTCACTCAATGCCAAGCAGGTGGGTTGATGTACTAGGACAGGCCCACCTCCGTGGAAGCAGTGAAGCTTCTTTGAAGGGTGGATGTGAGCCATGGGATGGAGGAGCACCCATGCAGCCCCGTTCAGGGTGAGGGCTGAGCCCAAGCACTTCATTCTGGTGGTGTGAGTGACCAACAAAAGCAAAGCCCAGGGCTTTGGGCTCAGCAGAGGTTCAACCACAGACTCATGGCAGATCCAGGCGGACTTCAGGCTGTTTTTTATGCCTGGGGTACTTGAAAGCGTCCTTAGGAAGGTGGAGGGAGCATGCCACTGAGCCTGGGACGATACACAGTGGCTCCAGGCTCCCATCATTTTCTCACACCCACCCCAGCAATTCTGCATCCCTCTCCCACAGGCTGCTCTGGCTTTACTTGGAGGGAAACTGGGAACAGAATTTAGCCCAGGTTTTATGTTCCTTGGCCTTACACTGGACGCACAGAAGCAGAGCCGCTGTGCAGCCATTGCTTCCCCTTCAAATGCTTCTTTGGGTCTGCTGAAGTGACTTCCAGCTCTGCCCAATGCATGGTACAGGGAACTGAAGCACGTGGTGGGGTGTCTGTCTGCATCAACAGCTTTTACAGACTGTCTGTGAACAGGCAGCACAACCCACTGGTTACAGCAGGCTGGCAGCACCTGCAACACTTGGGTTCATTCCCAGACTTCTCATATGACCTTGGGCAAATTGCTTGACCTTTTATTTTTTTGCCCCTTTGTTCAAATGAGAGGAATGAGACCATCTGTAGAAAAAAGCTCTGAGATCTCTAGAGAAGCAGCTCCTGCATCCCACACTCATTGCAAAACCTTCCTTCTGTTTCTTCCCCTCTCTCCTCTGTAATTTTCAAGCCAATAATCATTAGCCATCCCCCAATGAGCTCTCCCCGCCCTCCACTCCCCCCCCTCCCCCCCAGCAATTAGTCTCTATTATGCCCATTTTACAACTGCAAAAACCAAGAGGCAAGGTCAGCTGCTGGCAGACTACAAGTCAGAGGCAGGGAGAGTATGAGAACAGCCCATTTTCCATACCAGCATCCCTGCTTTGACCACTAGACCTTGCTACACTCAGAAAACATATCAGGGAAAGCCAGACGACAAGCATTGTCCACAGTGCTAATCTTCAGAGGACCATATTAGTGCAATTTGATGTCAAGACGCCTTATCTATCATGAAGCAAAGAGTAAGATTAAAGAACTGGAGTTACAAGTGCCTTTTTGTTTGCACTAACTGACTGAATGTCTGTCTGGAAAACAGAGGCTTTCAATCTAAATTGCTGTCACGTTTGCCATACAGGAGTAGATTGGTCTCGGCACCCTTATTAAAAATACTACTAGCATTCTACAGCGGCTGCTTGAAACTCTGCAGCTGTCAGTAATGGGGTTGCAAAGTGGGTGTTGAATACCAGATACTGATCACTGCTACCCTGGTGTAAATCTGAAGCAGCTTCCCCAATGCCAGTGACATAACTCCTGGATTTACACCAGAACTCTACACTGGGGACCTGCTTGTGTTCCCCACCCTCTTTGCACCAACTCAGCTGCAGCATGTCCTCTGCTCTCCCAGGCTGGCAGAGCCTCTGTGGACCTGGATACAGCTGCACAGATTTGCACTGGATGCCACTGCTCCAGTTTGTTACGCTAAAACCGATATACACACTGGTATAACGGACAGTCAGAATACAGTCCTTTCAACTGTATCGTATCTTGGTGAGGTATTACTCCAGAGCATCCCTGAAATGACTGGGGAGAAGAAATAAGGAAGGTGGAAAAAGACTAGAAAAAAAAAAAGAAAGAAATAGGATGGCGTAGGAGAAATGCAAAAAAGAAAGGCAAGGAGGAGCATGGGGCAGAGTGTTATCAAAGGCTTTTGTTGTGTGCTTAATGATGCTTTAATCTCATAATGACATGGAGGTGCACGAACATGAATATGGAAGGCAGGTACAGCTAGGATCAAACACGCTTGGGTTTTTTGTGTTTTCACCTGAAATGCATCCAAAATACACTGTCAAATACTGTTTGCTACACTTGTCTCTTGCTGCCGCTACTCTGCCTGGCAGCTACACTGACACTGCTCCAGCAACAGGGTGAGGGAGGCAAAAGGCACTGCAAACTTCCTTGGGGAAGAGGATAATAACAGTAACGTAGATCAGTATCCTCCTGAGATGGCCTGGCTTTGCTACTAGCAACAACAGCCCCGCAGATGGCAGTGGCAAGTTAAAATCCAGCCAGCTCAGCTCTCTGCCTCCGATGGCAGCCTACATGTCTCAGCAGATACAGTTCCTCGAATATTGACAAAACCAACAACTTTTACCTGGCCCACGCTGGTTATCTTCTTGCTTCAAGGGAAATACTTCCTTTCCATCTTCTTTTCTTCCCCAGACTTGCTTTAGAGGTGAGCTGAGGCCGTGAACAGAACAGCAATGCTGGGAGGTCCATGGTGGCAGTGAAGAGAGGGACATGGGGCTATGACAAGTAGAAACTTGGAGACACAAAGGCAATACTGGGGCACCAGGGAGGAGCACAGCAAGGTAGTGAGGAGAATAGATGGAGGAGGATGCAGCCTCACAGGGCAAGGGGAACATACCTTCTCCTTGGCACTCCTGCAAGCTCTGGGGTAAACCCCAGGCTCTCTGTGGCCCTGGGAGCAGTGTGGATGAGAGGCTACTGCTTATTATCATGTATTTATTTGCATGGTGCCACAAGAGCACAGGGGATTTTATCAGGGCAGGAAAATGGAGCCCTTGCCTTTAAGCAGTTTGCAACTCAGCAAGGAGAGAGAAGATTAATATGAGCTGGTGCTTTGGAGAGCAGCAGGGAGACAAAGTGCAGGAGGGGGAGTTACATCATCAAGGCATGGAAACAGGAGGTGAGCACAGGGATCTTAGAGGGGCAGGAACTACATATCCTGACTTTAAGTGTCCTTTCTCACCTGCTCTTCGCTCAAATTTCCAGCAGGAAAAAAAAATAATTCTTGAGTCTAACTCCTTGAAGTTCAGTGGGAAGGGCAGAAATCTGCATTCTTTTCCCTTTAACTGAAGCTCAGAACTCACCAAGACACTGAAGAGTGGTTTGGGTTCTCCAGAGTTCTCAGTTAACACAGTAAAAAGATGGGACTCTGGCACTGTGGACTTCCTTGCCCTATACCCTCCAGGACACATGGTAACACCAAGTAACTCAAGAGCTGAGTGCAGAGATCCCTGCCCTAAGTTTAAACTCTGCAGCGTAGATAGGTATCTTGATGGAGGTATGCCACTGCACAGACTCAGGGCGAGCTTCAGGTTGCCCCCAGCTCTTATGCCAGACTCCACAATGCAGAAGAGGCGACTACTCTCATGTGTTCTGAAGCTCCAGGGATGAGACAGCCAGAATGTCCTGACTTCACCTGTAGCCAAGGGCATATTTGATTTCCAGCTGCTTGCAAGAGTAGCATGGACATTCAGAGCCCGATCCCTACACTACCCTTCTGTGCTTTGTGTGTGTTTGCCCACACTGGGTGTTACAGCTTCTTCTGTGGCTGTTTGGACAAGAATACCTCACTGGCTTCCTCACAAAGCCAATTAAGCAGGAGATGTAAACATCTGCCTGCATTTAATCAGGTGAATTGCCTTGATGTCCTCATGGGCTCCCTGTGAAGGGGAGGTGATGTCCAAGCGGGTATGTCTGGATTCCTCCTGTTCCCATCTGTAGTACAGGGACACTTGCTCTTGTCCTGCAGCTTGGCCATTTCCTCACTGAGCGGCTCTTTGACCTTCAGGTGTCCTCTGCATACGCAACATCCCAGGTTTAAATGAGATAAAAGATTAAGTATGTAAAGTGGGAGCTGATTCCAGGCTGCCAGAGCTGGGAAGTGAGCAAGGAGATATTAACAATAATTCATCACCCATTGCTTTATTGTCAAAGTTGAGCAAAATTGCTCCAGCAAGTCTGCTGCTATAGGAGGTCCGATGAAGTGCTGGGAAATCCTGACCACTGGTGGTAGCCTGAACTGCTACCATCCATGCTCCCAGCCTTGATGCAGTAGGTGAAGATGGCTCCTCTGAAAGACCCTTTTACTCCCTTGGTCTTCCCCTGCCCACACTTTTTTGTCATCTATTTCCCTCTCGTCTTCTCCCTCTTGCCGATGAACGATGGATCTGTCGTCTTCATGTTTCCAGGGTAACGAAAAGAAGTTTTCCTCCAGCCCAGAGGTAGAGCAAAATCCATTCTGCTGGAAAATTCAAAGCGAGGATTAAAATTTATAAAACAGCACACGACCTAGTGCAGCATCTCCCGTTCCTGCTAATTCATCCAAATCGCCGCGTAAAAGCAGCAAAGCTGAGGCCACCTGCATGGGATTATCCAGTGGGTCCCTTGTGCCAGCGGAGAGCCAGCGCTTGCCTGCAGTGGACAGAGAGAGTTTTGTTTCTGGGGCTACTAGCCACCAGTGGGTCCCATGGCTCTCTCTAAATCAGTCTGCACTCCTTTGAGTAACAATGTTGGTGGATCCAGACATGTCCTGGAGAACAGGGAAGACAGCGACTTTATTTTTAATGATGATTCTGGATCTCCCAGTTGGCCTGCTTGATCCTGTCCTGTCTAATCTGGCAGAAGAAAAGAGGAGGGGCGGCAAGGA
This sequence comes from Ibycter americanus, assembly GCA_035590275.1. Lineage (NCBI taxonomy): Eukaryota > Metazoa > Chordata > Aves > Falconiformes > Falconidae > Ibycter > Ibycter americanus. Next base: position 49,442,852 of record JAVJGI010000050.1, on the reverse strand, counting down.
AGAAGAAGCAGAACAAATTATGCCCAAGTAAGAGTTTAAGTATTCTTTAAGCAGGATGTGGTCTGGGTCAATCAGTTTCCCAAGAACCCCATACAACAAAGCTAACGATCTCCTGACGCACCAACTGGAGATACAATGGTCTGCAGCAACGACTTCACAAGGCTTGAAGGGTAACAATTTATGCACTTAATATTTCTGGCCATCAAACATATTTCTTCTTGAATGAAACCTCCAGGAATTAAGTACCTGAGTTCCTCTCTGGAACGGATTCCAAGGCATCCCAGTCTTTAAGCACCTAAATTTCTCAGGCGCTTTTGTTATGCCTCTCGCCAAACCATGCTCCCTGCCTGTGAAGGGTTTACATCCCAGTGATAAGACAAGAGCCAATAGTTTGATGCCAACAGATGGAAGCAATAAGCAAGTACAGTGACTGTAACAGAAATAATAAACAACCACACGTAGAACATTTTCTTCTATGCTAGCCAAGGAAAGTCCATTAATTCTCATCTGGAAATCCCTGTAACATTTGTAGCGAGGAACTGCCATGGCTATACACGCTGCTGCACCACAACACGCATTTGCCTTGGTAATGTGGGCCATCACCCAGTGAATTCTGCTTTCTCCTACCAGTTCATTTCCACAATGCCCAGCGAAGCAGAATATACCGATTAGTAAGAGCTGAGCCAGATACAGGTGTGGGCTGGGTAGGATGGGAGAGAAGGAGCCTTGCATCTTGCACATGGGTCTTTCTCATCCTGTGGACTGGGCTGGTGAAATGCAGGGGTGAGATGTCATATTTATAACACCAGGAGTTATGCATCAGGCGATCCCAAAACATAATTAGTAATAAATGTTTAATTAATAGCTTATGAATGTGTTGATAAGTTCATTAAAATGATGCATGAGCACATGAATATTCCAAAGCAGGCAAGAGTCAGGGAAGTTACTGCTGGAAAGTGTGTTAACAAGGTGATTACACGGTTTACATGTGGACTCTGCAAGCGCTCAACTCACTCCTGTTAGATGAACAGTTTATGGCCCACTAGGACCGAACAATCTCACTGCAGCCTTCTTTTTGCAAATCTCTCACTTTTCTTCTTTAATATAAACAAATGGATGACATTTTCCAGTTAACAGTAATATCCAGCAGTGTGGACCAAAGCAAATGAGTTAATTGCTTTAAGAAGCTGTAACTGCATTTCCATCCATTGGAATTATTGCTTCTGGAAAAACAAACATTAAAAACCTCCAGGCACAATAAGCAAGATACCCAAAGGGTCAACTCCAGCAACTGCTGGTGTGGAGCAGAGATATAAATAAACCAAGCACTGAGTGATTTTGCCTGGGCTCTCCCTCTCTTCTTTAGCTCCAGAGAACTAAAGTTCATCAGCTCTGCAAGCATCCGCCCATCACACCCAACTCTAGAAAATAACTTGGGCCAGAGCCCTTGCTAACTGCTAGCCCTTGCCTTCCTCCCGTTTTTCCATCTCAGTATAGACAGGCAGGCTGGGATGGAGGCAGAGTTCTGGACAAATTCAAATGCTGCCAGATTTTCAAGCCTAGAGGAAGAATGTTTTGGTTTTTGGCATTATTGCACAAGCTGGTTTTGGCTGGGAGACTGAACAGGAAAGCCAGGGTAGCAAAAGAAGAGCTGCTCTACCTAATCTCATCTTCTTGAGCTAATAATCTCCCTAGCTGTTCCTGCTTTTAGATCTGTTCTATATTCTAACTGATCTATTTTACCAGTGCCTCATCCATTCTGGATCCCTCCTCATCTATTCTGATGATCTGTAATCCATATTGGATTCTGAGAACAAGTTTTAAAAGGCTCTTGTGAGGAGACTAAGCCTTGCTGTTAAGTTTCAGCCTGAGTTAGGTGCCTAGATATGCATCAAAAACATTGCAGGTGCTCCTAAAGTGCTTGGGAAATTTCACTTTTTGTCTACTGCACGCTGAGACTGAGTCCACTGTAGCTAGATTTAGGTAACTTTTCATCCAGGTGTATCCTGGTAACCTTGCCTGGACCGGCAGCAGCAGGGAATCAGGATACAGCAGCAGCATCAGTATAGGAGAGATGAAATAAAGTATTTGTGGCATTTACAAAGACAAGACCATAGCTGAGACTTTTTGGTCCTTCCACAATACAGATAAAAGAGGGAATTGCAAATATGCCTATCTTTGCAGGTGCTAAAAATATCGAGCTGCCTAAGAGGCATTTCCAAACTTGCCCTCAGTGGAAATGAATGACCCCCAGCCCTCTCCTCATCACGTGCTGTTGACTATTGTGGGTACTTTACTCAGAGCTACCAAAAGTCACCATGGAGTGAAGAATAATAAAAATCACAGCTTGTTACCAAGACAGCTCCAATTATTTAACAACCTAATCTTGAACAATTCCACCCCCATTACCCAGGACAGAGAGCTGGTAATGTTCTGCTCACGTGAGCACCCAGAAACACCTGAACATGGCGTGAAGCCTCCCCTCACCCATGCAACAGGCACGTGGTATGCCCGCACCATCTGCTCAGTGTCAAGACTCCCGTCCCACACAGCAAGGCAGGAGCACCCGTATGCTGAGCATCCTCAGGGGATTCCACAGCTTTCAGCAGGGCTAGGAGCACAGCTTCCAGCTCCCAAACCACAGCCAGTCTCCCTTAATGTACCTGCTTTGTACCTCCATCCAAAGCTGGCTGCCATCACAACCTCCCAGCACCTGAGTTAATGGCCCTGCCCAGTAAAACGCCCACACATCACCAATACACCCATCAGCTTAATTCTCACTTTTACTATGTAGCACCTTTCAGGTGCTTTGAATGTGAAAAGCATGTAAGTACTAAGTACCTCTCCTCCTAATACAGTACATCTCATCCTGCAAAGGATGCTCTGGCTCTTATTTTGTGCAGATGGGAAAAAAAGTCAGTCTCATTGTTAAATAAGTAAAACTAGTGACTGACTTCGGAAAAACCTCTAATGAGGTCATAAGGGGTGAAATGCCACCACTGCAACTGGTGACCTTTTCTCACCTCCAAAACAACATTTTCTAGATATAGACATATACCACTGGTTGTTTATAAAGTGATTGAGGATTTTTGCTTACAGAGAGATCCTAGTTTCTGACTTTTGCTACTGCTCACAACCTTGTTCTAACAGTGACTCGCAGATAATGATTGAAGCCTTGCAAGGCTTTCTCACTGAAAGTTTGTGAGAAAGAAAAAGTCTCTTCTGAAGTCAGAGAACAGGATAGGAGGTTGGAAACATTTAATTTGCTAACAGCAGTCAGCAAGGAAGAAGGGTTTGCAGCTTGGTAAACAAGCATTAAAAAGCCCATGCCCAAATCTGCTTTGCCCCAAGAAAAAGGAGTGGGGGCAGCAGGTGAAATACTGCTGAGAAGCAGCTCCAGACAATGAGGACCAAATGATCAGATGCCTCTGAGCAGACCACATGGGGCCCAGCCCCAGCACACATCCAGCCCCCCTGGGCACTGCAGCCACAGATTGTGGCCTTCAGCTCTGAGAGATGGGCAGACACATAGGCCTTGGTGGCATCTCAGTGCCAGCCCTAATAACTACCAAAAACCAAACAAATTCAGCTTGATAGGTCTGAACAGCACAGGCTGAGAACAGCTTTTAAGAGCTACTGCTCCTAAACTTGTATTCCTTCCCTGGGGACTGACCCTTCTTTTCACTTGGCTTTCCCAGTCCAGAGCATCAGCTCCATGGGTTGCCCCACGTGGGTGACTATGATGGTTTCATACCCGTCCCCTCGTGCATCTACACACATGCTCATCTCAGCAGCTCTTTACCTCTCACCTTGGTTACATTGTAAATGAGAAGGAGGTTAACCCACCAGCCATCAGTGAAATAGCAACATCTTCCTCCTTGACATTCAGGTGACTGAAAAGCTCCTTGTAGGGTCAAACACAGTAGCTTTTAAATAATGCATTGTGTTTGTTATTGTGTTGGCGTTTAAGTGCCGGCTGAGAGAGAAAAAGCAACTGGGCTCCCAGTGCTCTGTGTTCTTTATACCGGGGCCACTGGAAGCCCTTGGGCAGACACAACACTCGCACAGTTGCCTGTCCCACCGCTCATATGCTCCCTCTCCACAACCCACATGTACCTCAGTAGCCCATCACATCTCCCACATGTGTTCTGGCTCCCCATGCATGGTCACAGACATGCTTCCACCCTCACTTGCACATCCTATCCCTCTCCACACCCCCAAAACCCCCGCACCTTGTACCAACATGACCACTCACTCAGACCTCGTGTTGCTGGGCTGGGTGGATGCATGGATAACTACACATGGCCCTGAAATGTACCTTACCTCTATCTGTCCCGGAACACTAGCTGCAAAACAGCAGGGACCTAATGGCTGTGATTACCGGGGTGTCTCTCATTGCCCTAGAGATGGGAAGGAAGAGGTGGGTTTATGCACCAGATCTGGGCTATGAGATAGGTCATTTCAGAGGAGCCGCCCAAAGCTGCCTCCAGAGCCTGCTGTGATAGACAGACCTCCCTTCCCACCCCATGGGCCATGATCATGTTCCCTACTAGCGTGAGAGACATCATGGGGAGCTGTGCTCTGAGCCCTTCTTTGTCACTATTCTGTGAAAGAGAAGAGAGGGCAGCAGCCAGAATCCACCTTGCTGACTCTTAGCTGAACATTTTGGAGGACCTGGTTTGAATTTTCAGGCTGGTGACGTGTTGCCAAGAGCTGTCACTTCTACTTGGATCAGTCATCTTGAGCAGTATGTTAGCACGTGGTGTCACACCTCTGCCTGGGATCACTGATCAGAGACGGGGAAAGGAGCTGAAAGCACACATGACCTTCTGCCAGCACGTCTCCCACCACTATCTGGCACTGCAGAGCATTTTATTATTGAAGTCACCCTCTGCTGCCTTGTTTTAAAGCTGCTGGGAAGTGCGGGTGAGTTGGGATGTAGTCAGTGTCCACCACCCTGGTCTGGAGCCAGCACACCTGGGGATGCTGTGTCTGGTCTGTGGTCTTCAGTGGCCCAGTTTCCCAGTGTTTTCTGAGGTCCAGGGTCAAATGCCTTTGATGTTGCAGCAACACGTGTTTGTGGAGGGTCTGGGCTCTTTGAGAGCAGACGGATTTTCCCCGAAGTTACATGGTGACAGCATGGGAGAACCTAGATGTTCTGGCTCCTGCTCTGCTCTGTCCACCAGCAGCTCTCACTTCCCCAGCTGGGACCGAACCGCAGATGCCCCAGCTCCCTGTGCTTGCACTCATGGATGTTATCTCTAACCATCCCAAGTGCAGGCTAGCCCCCCCCCCTCCGAAGAGAAACATTTTAATGTAGAGGTTGCTTTGGTCTACTGTAATGAAAAGCTAATAAAAACTCCCCTGCTCTCTGTCCCCAGGACCCTTTCTGAATACTGAAAACCACTCAGGCCCCAGCACTCAGGAGCTGATCAAAGTCTCTTTCCTTGCACCATACATCACCTCTCCCTGATCCTGCAGGGCACCACACAAAGAGCTGGGAAGAGAGAGGGAAAGGCAGTGAGATGCTCAAGACTGCAGCACTCACCATGCTGCCCAGGCTCAGGCTGGTATCAGTCAGTCACAGTTTTTGTCCTTTGAGGATATGCCCATCCACTCTATTTATTCCTTGTGTTTACCAGCCCAGGAAGAGAGGCCTTCCCCCCCCACCCCTGAAATAAAACCCTTCCCCCCTTGAGATCACACTCAGCTTTTTCAGCCCTGTTTGCATAGACCGAACCCTGTACTGAAGTGCAGCATCAACCGAAGGACTAAACAGCATGACTCAGGGTAGCAGGGAGAAAAGCAAACTGCCAAAGAACAAGGGGAGAAAACGGGGAGACGATTTGCCATCGTTCCGATGCAACTGGACTGAAAGCACTGCGTGTGGATGTGAGAGAGCTGGGGAAATCTGTAATGCAGACAGTCGAACTGCCTTGCAGTGCTGCACCAGTCTCCCTTTCCAACAACAAGAAATGCAGGTGATCCTGTGCAACACGCCTAATGTGCTGCTGGAATTAGAGTGTGCGACAATAAACGGAGGCTGATTTTTGAGGAAACTGCCGGTCTGCAGCACACACACCTTTGCTGCAATATCACCCTTAACATGCTTGCTGAGGCTCTGTCATATACAAAGGGTAACCATGCAAAAATCAGTGGATCTGCTCCAGATTTACACCATGACAGGAATTTTGGCTCAGAACATTTGTGTGTGGGTTTTCTTTTTTTTTTTTTCCTTTTTCCCCCCAAAGCAATTAATTAGCCTTGGTTTAGAGCAACTTCCCTTCCAGCAAAAATCAGGCCTCACTGCAACAGCAGCCCTAATTGCCATGTCAGATATTTCATAGCCCCATTCATTCCCCAGCACCATCAGCTATTGTTATAAATTAATAAATCCTGGACACATTCCGTATTTAAGAATGAAAGCACAGAGAGAAGGAGTGTGATGGAGCCTTAAAGAGACAGGAGATCTGAGGGCTCCTGACAAGACCCCGGGACTCTGGTCTCCTTGCCTCCTTTCCAAAAACAACAATGAAATGTGCGTCTGGAGGTATTTCTAAATGCAGCTGCCTAAAACCGCATCCATTCAGAATTACAGGGTATTTTTAGACTGTAAAAGAGAACAGACATAAATATGTCTTCATTCCTGCTGCAATCCAATTGGTTTAATCAGTTACATCACTGATAGGTTTGATCCACGCTATACAAAGATAGCTTTTATTACAGAGTGAGCACGCAAAGCATACATGTGTGCGTGTGTGTGCCTGGAGATATATATATATGTTTTTATATATTTGTACATAATATATATATATATAGAGAGAGGCATAGACACATATACCCCTCCCTTCTGTATTTAAAAAAATGCTGCCTGAATCCTTTTCACAAATAAGACAAACCCCGTATTTTTCTGGCAAAACGATTACAGCTGTCAGATTTGATGGACGCAGTGTCTGCAATGAATTATTCATGGAGGCTAATTATAAGCTGGCAGATTTCTGGCGTTGTGGCACAAATGGGCTGGAGATCCCGGTTATCTGTAATTGATCTGCTCCTCCCAAGCTCCTGAGGCACCAGAGCAGAGGGAGAAACGGGTACCATTTACTGTGGCACAAACTGATTCACTCCATATGAAATGAGTTAGGTTGGGACTCAGCCCTGCTCCCAGGAAGTTCTGCATGGTACAGCATGACCCTGAAAGTGGCCCCAAAAGCCCCCAAGGGTTGTGTGCTCCACACTGTCATTCCAGTCTCTAAGGGCCTGATAAGGGTAATTGTTACATGAAACAGCTACATGGGGTCTGCTTGCTGCTCCGCAAGTCTACTACTATATATACAGAGTGGGAAACAGCAGATATCCAAGGAGAACATGTAAAATTGGGGAGAGTGGTTCAAAGCCAGAGCCTGGACTACCTCTGCTCATCAGCACTGCTTCCTGCATCTCTCATGCCTTTCCTTTTTATGATTCCCAATCGCAAGGAACAACGTGAGTCCTCCTTTCCCTTCTGCTGACTACAACAGAGCCCTTGCAGCTGGCGATAAAGAGTCTCTAGCAGACAGCAGCGAAGACTGGATTTTTCAGACGGGCAGCAGATGAGCTTGGAGGGTACAAGGGGCCCTGACCCAGCCCTCACTAATCCACTGCTACTTGGAAAGGTTCTGAGGCACGTGCTGAGCCTCTGCCAAAGCCCACAGGCACGCACTGAAGCGTGCCTGTAAGCCCTGTGCTGAATCACAGTCCTGATGCATAAAGGTGAGGAAGAGGACGACTACAGGGAAGGACAACGCAGCGACCAGTTGCGCTGGCCTGACTAGGAAGCAGAGGCACTACACCAGTCCAGATGGAGAAGGACTGGATGTGGGAGATGCAGTGTTACCTGCTATTGGTTTTCCAGGCAGCATTCCAGGTGTCCCTCCTTCCCATCCCTCCTCAGCACTTGAATGAAAGCCCACTGTGAGAGTCTGTAGCTCTGGTTTAAAGCTACTTGCTTTCTTTGAGGCTTTGGGGACCTTCCAGGACTTCTATTCACCCATCAGTCACTGGCTGGAGAATAAAGCGTTACAGGCACAACCAAAGGTCAAGAGAAGTTCCCTGTTCAAAGTCTCCTCCTCAGCAGGAGTTAATACAGCATCAAACTCCAGCATCAAGCATGATGCCTCTCTCCAAGGCTCTGTTTCCATGGCTGGAGCTCACCTCCGAGCAAACCAGAGGCCAAAACTCCCAAGCTTTGACTGGAGGTTTCAGACAAACCACCCAGCTGCCCCACACCACAGAAACCTGGGCTAAGGACGGCAGATAGTGAAGATGTGAAGATTAGAAAATCCATGACCGCAAATTCTGCATCCTGGAGAAAAATCCAAGGCAAATTTCTTTAGGTTTCTCCAACTCATTAATCTTCTACCCAGTAATATAAGACTTAATGCTGTTAGCGCTGGACACCTAAAGGGGGAGGTTCAAGGCTTATTGGTTCAAATAGTCCAAGTAGTTTCCAACTTCAGCGGATTTTTCATTACAGCCCAACAGAGTGAGTTACTAATGATAAAACCAGCACACACCTAAAAGGAAATGAAACCCCTGTTTGAACCCCCGTCTAACCCTGGCTCCCCTGATAGCCCCAGTTCTCACTAAAATCAAACTCCCCATGGTGATTATCAGCATTTGAAATATCGCTTTGATTTCTCACCAGCCTGTGGGGTCACGCACACCAATTCTGGCCGTGTATGCAACCACTGGACTGGTGCACCGAGAGCAGATCACAAAACCCCAAGTGTGCTGAGAACACCTGAGGCAGTGCAAACAATCTCATCACATGTCCATCCATGTCCCAGCTCCCTTGAAAATAAAAGAGCAGGTTATGAGCAAGAGAATGAATGTCCCTAATCAGGCCAGGCCTGGTAAATAACATTATGCCCACATTTTCTCTGAAACCATTCATATGCTTCCAAGCAGAAAGGTAACAGGAATTGTGCAGCAATAACAGATCATCAGCTGTTGGGAGCTTTCAAAGTTTGTCTCTTCTCTCAATGTATGCTATAAAAGTTACCCCCCAGAGTCTTTTCTTTCTCTTTCCTTTTTTTCTTGACATACCGTAGACATAAACTCTCTCCCTGCAAGGAAATTTCTTCTTACGTGAGTTCCAAGCTCAGTGACATTCTTCATGGTGCCCTGGAGCACAGGGTCTCTCTGTGCGTCTGCCTCTTTGGTGTGAACTTAAAGATCAAGAGTCATTCATTTCCAAAAATAGTGAGGACACATTTTCTACTTCTTGCCTGAGTCTCTTCCCAAGACTAAAGAAAGGGGGAGCTTCTCAGGTTAAGAGGGAAGCAAGCAGCATGCACGCTCAGGCGGTGGGTATAGTATGCACGTCAAGACAATTGCAATGCAGAGAAGACAGACACGGCTGATGATGTGCATAAATCCCTGCCTTCCCCACCCTACGTTTCCTCTGCAGTTTTGATGTTTAGTTTCAACCTTTGGGTTCTATTAAAATATTAATGCTAACGTTTTATTATAATTTTATATTCCATGTTTAATATTTTAATACAATCAAAGGCCCAAATGAAATCTTTCAACATTATCGGGTGAAATGATTATGCGCAATTGAAACAAAACAATCCACCAGAGCCAGGAGGATGTTTTCCTGGAATTTTCTTTCCCTGGGTATTTACCACATGTCATTCTTTCGTTCTGATGGAAGGACAGCTCCCCCCTTTCAAAATATTAGGAATTCAATTGAATTGTACATTCAAGTGCCTCCAATTGAACGGATCATCCCTAATGGGTCTCAAGATTCACCTTCTTGCTATGAGATGTCATGTACTTCTGAGGCCTGAAAGGAATGGGGATGTCCCAGTAAGGTACTAAGAAGATGTGAGACACAAGGAGGTCCAGCCCCGCTGCTTCCTGCCATCCCAGCACACCATCCCGTGGTGCTGAATTTGCTATTCTGCCTCCCCAAAGGGCCCTGGTGACACAGAAAAGACTGCCACATTGCTCTGCTGTGACAGTGAAGGTCACTAGGTGAGCCCCTATGTAAACGCAGACCACAACTACTCTGTGCTGATCCCCCTCCGGTCCTAACACTTTCAAGATCCCCATTGGGTGCCACGTGCCTGTGATACCCCCTCTGTTTTATAGCATGAGAAAACTGCTAACACTTCCAAACAATTTTTCAATTTAAGGCAGATTAAGAGCAAAATTCTAGTGGGACTAATAGTGTGTAATCTTCTTTACATTTCTCCTCTTGCTTTATGAAGAACAGTTCACTGCAATGGCGTATTTCACACTCCGATGCTGATATTTCAATTTCCTGCTTAAGTTACAATAAAAACTGCCCACACTGCTGATGCTCCCAAGAAGAATAATTTATGTTGATTGACGTTCTTTAATTCCCTTTGGATGCAGCTAATGATTAAGAGATGCCAGGAAATTTAAAAGCACGTCCTACCTGCGGACTCCTCTAAGCTCCTTTGGAAGGCTTTGAAAAGCTTCCAATTTCAAGCACAAAACACTGCTACTGATCTTTAAAAGCACCCTCCTCATTTTCCCTCTCTTCCTCCCCTACTTCTTCCCCGCCCCACAGGAGGACAGAATTAAATTATTGAGCTCAATCAAAGCCTAGGGAAATGAGTTCACGGCAGAAGAGCGATGCTGGGAGGACACTCACCTTCCTGCAGTTTGTGGCAGGGCAGCTGACTGCAGGATGCCCCGCCTGTGTTCCCAAACAGGTCTTTAGGACAACTGACAGCTTGATGAAGCTGAAAAGCCCATGATTGGCGTTTGTATTGATTTTGGGGACCCCTGGGACAGATTTCAAGACCCTGATGGGGAACTGCATCCTCATGTAAATCAGGACCTATTGGACAACAGAGCAACACAAGTTAGGTATTAGCAGAAGGGAGCAGAAGCACCAAACCTTGGGCATCAGCAGTTCTCCAAAGACACGCCCTGCAGTCATCCCCCATGCACCCAATTCTGCCAGGCAACTTCAGCTACTGGGGAAACCTGCTGCAGAATCAGGTGTCCAGGTGTGAAACCAGGCTACAAACCTGCTCCAAGAATGGTCCCTGCACTGACATTCTCAAGCCAACTTTGCTGGCATCCTTATGTTAACCTGACATGAGAAAACATGCCCTTCACCCCCTCCCTGCACCCATACACACACCTTCCCCAGCATGCACAGATCAGCAACCCATCTGCCCCTCATGCACCTTTGCCCCTGCCATGAAGAAATGGTTTATATTGCATCCTTTTGCCAAGACAGTCAATGTTTTCCTTGTATTCGGCAAAGCAGCTGTCTTCCTATCTTCTGTGGACAGGAACTGTCTCTCTGTGAGGAGGATTTGCCTGTATGGCAAGGATTTACTCTTTATTTCAAACTAAATTCACATGTGCAGGCTGCTAATCCAGCATATCTACAGCAGAATAATCCATCCAGCACAACCACATGAGGGGATTTCCCTGTGTGGACAAAATCTCGTAGGCAGTTTGCTGGCTGGTAAGTGAAGAGGAAAAGGGAATTAGTCCCTGGAGCTCCCCAAATTTTGGCAGATTTCCCCAGGATTTGCAACAGGGCTGCTGAAACTCAGAGGGTTAAAAAGCAACCCCATGCAAGGGAAGACTGAACATCGTTTCAAAATGCTGAGAAATCTTCTCATCAAAATAATGTCAGAGCCTGTCATGGCAGAGGGAAAACAAACGTGCGATACATGATGGTTCTGCATGAAGCATAAAACGCTGTTTAGTTAAAACAAAACTCTTTCAAAAAGCACCCAAATGGGGAAGAAGGAGGGGGAGGGGGGGAGAGTTAAAGGCAGAAAGCACTCCACTCTTTAAGCTTAAAAGACCTTTAAATGGAGAAACCTGTTGAGGCGTGCACAGCCCTGTCTCCATTTCCAGCCTGCGCTGCACGACACCCACAGTGCAGTGAGCAGTAATTACTGTCAGTCAGGGAGATGGGAGCCCCTTCACCCAGAGCTCACCAGGCTCCTACTCGCTTCCAGGCACCCCCTTCCGCTGCCGTCGCAACCATGGGATGATAACAGTGGAGGGGAGAAGCTTTTTAAAACCAGTCAGAAGAAGAAAGCAAGAAGAGATGGTGTTGAATGGAACTGTGGTGAACAGTTGCCATGAGGCGTTGGATCCCTCTGAGCATAATTCCTGCTCCAGGATATTTCACTCTTTCCCATAGGCCTTGTTTACTACGCCAGGAAGCAAAATGCTTTTTACAGGGATGCACTGACATTGCTGCAGAAAGCCAGGGTTTGGAACGTGGATTTCAGCATGCCAACGCACTGCCGTACCCACAACCCAACACTGCCCTGGCCATGCTTCCTGTTCTCCAGAAAATCTTTGGTAGACTTGGCTCTGAAGCCCGAGAGAATTAGACAGAAGGGATGCAGGCAACAGAAAGGCTCCTACAAGCTTTGGAGCTTTGATGTCAATTACTCTAACTTGCTTCTGCAAAGGAGAGCAGGACTCTCGTGTGCCTCTTACCCCATCTGTACATAGTCAAATCAATGCAATCTCCCTCTTCCCTGCCCATCTATGAAATAAATCCTTTTAACATGTAATAGTTAATAACAACTGCCAAAAAGAACACCAACTGTGAAGACATTGACAGAAACCATGGCTAAGGAAAGAAAAAAGATCCATTTAAAATTGTGGAAGACCAGCATACCTACAGAAAGAGACCTCCATGGATATGTCTTAATCTTTCCTGCTTCCAACCCTTAATAGCAGAACCTGATTCGAAGACTTGGTGATTGATTTCCAACCCAGACGCAAAGTGACAGGCTCATTTTCAAGTATTGCACAGCTATAATCCCATGTTTTATTTGTTATTATTTTAACCTGCTGATGGAGTGGGACTGTATTCAAGGTAGCGGTAACAACTCTGGCTTGAGGCATTATTTAGTTAGGTGTTTAAAGCAAGAGCCTCGTGCCTCTTGATATTTATGAAGAAGATGTGCCTGTAGCTGCAGTGCTCGTATCTTATTGGTTTGTTGTTCAAACAAAGGATCAGGAAATTGGATGCTGTTTCTAGTGAGTGATATCATCTCAACAGTTAAGGGAAGGCCACTGGTCTTTACCTGTTTCTCCAGCAAAGCAATGAGGAGAGTTGTCTCCAGTTCAAGGTAAATTAGTCACCTTGGAAAGCGCTTTGTCTCTGCAAACAGGGAAAGGCCCCGCTCCATAAACCTACGGGACAGAACAGACTCTCCAATAGGGCTGAGCAGCACCCTTGAGATTGTGGGGCCCAACCCCGCTGCCCATCACTGAAGCTTGTCTTCTGATTTGCAGGAAGCGTTACCAATTTCTTGCCTTAATTTCCTCCCTTCTACTTTAAGATCAAATTATGAAATCTGGCCTTGGAGAACAGTGTACAGCATTTTGCTCACTGAGAGTAAGGTTCTTAGAAGAAAAACCTTCCAGCCAGATTCAGTGAGAGCCTTCATCCCACTGGACACCAGTATGAAAAATCCTGCTGTGGCTGACAGGGTTTTTGTGGGATTAGGGCATGTTTATGTAGCCAGAGCAGAGAGTCATGCTGGGTGCCCCCTTTTCTAGGCCAGAAAAGTGCCTTAGCCCCAACTTGGCAGCTCTGAAGTTATGCCTGACTTGTTTTAAACCTCAGCTAGCTTCCCTTGCCTTGCAGCACGGCTGCACAAAGGAGATGGTGCATAACTTGCTGCACTCTATGAACCTGCCCGTGAGCTCCTAAATCACTCTGGCAGCTTGGAAAAGTTCATTCAGCCTGAGAAACTAAGCCTGCTGCAGCAGCAGAAGCCAAGGAAGAGACTATTTGCTCAAGCTATGAAGTTTAACCTCTGCCGTGCTTTTCTGTAGCAGAGAGCAGTGGCATTTGTGCTCACAACAGAAAACAAGCTGTAAGCGGTGATTTCTGGATGCTGCCTTGATACCCCTGAGACAGGCGCAGAACAGAATTTCTTCACACAGACCAACAGTTTATGCTGCGACGCTGAATGTCTCTACGAAGTCTTCAGCATTCTTATTCCAGTTTCTCATTAACTGTGTAGAAGACTAAATACTGTCTACTCACAAAAAGCTATGAGCTCTGCAGGGCTTTGCAGCAAGAACCAACAGACTTCAGTCCAGTGGATTAAGTGAAGGCAATTTGAAGGTGATCCAGTGTTATCTGTTTCTTAAAGATCTCTCATTTTCTAGGCTTTCTCCCTAAGCCCTGGTCAGCAATAGCCTGGTGCGCCAGGAGCCCACACTGAATGCAATATGAAGATCCTGAGCCCTGTCCTCGTGCCAGCTGGTGACTCAATGGATGTGCAAAGCGCAGGACCACAGCCCTGGTTGTGTGCTGGGCACCCAGAGCGCTGGTGTGACTCACAGCACACACATCAAAAGACATGCAACTACTCTGCGACCTGCCAGTTTGCCAACCCAAGAACGAAAGGGGATGAATTAAATATATATCCTACCCAAGCTGCTACCAGTTCTATTTTGCCAGTGTGTTATTCATAAAAACAATCTCTGGTGCCAGCTCTGGTTCTCAGCCAGGGCTGCAAACTAATGAAATTGCCTTTTACACTGATCGTGCGAACAAGCCTCCTCTGACTGCGGGAGTGGGCCATACTCTTCACTGTCATCCTTCTGGGGGTGGTGGTAGCCAGGTCCTTATGGACTTGACAGCAAATGGGATGCTGAATTGAGGGCAGAGCTAAAATTGCTGGAGCAGCTCTGAATCCTTTCTAAAGAGCAGACTGCAACAATGAGTTCTTGAGGGAGTCAGCATCTCCCCTGATGTTCTGCAGCCATTCAGGGGGCCTGGAGGGGCGGAATGGTGGGGGAGAAGCAGAGAGTTAGCTAAGGGCTTAGAAGAGGAGTTCTTAGAAATAAGACAGCCATCTTTGGATAACAATGACCCCTGCCACTGCTCAAAGGCATTCAAATCGGTTTTATTCTCAGTGGGTTTTCTCAAACTCTCAGCCCCGCTGCCTTCTCAGCAGCACCACCCGGTGCATTCCAAGACATGGGTGCATTCAGAGACATCGTACGTTAACATGAGCATTAACAAGTGAGTGGGTGTAGGCTGATGCTCTACTACCCCCTGTGATATCCCTTCATATTAGCACATACAGGGAGGCAGAGTGCTCCAGAAGGCATGTGGAATCAGATTTAACAAACCCAAGAGTTCACAGCAGTCACTCCCTATATCCAGTAACCTCCCTCCCTGCTAGCAGCAGGCAGAGATTTAACAGAGAGGAGGGTGGCTGGGCCACCTGGGGCTGGTGCTCTTCTGGTGTGTTACTGATGCTGCAAGGTTTAGAAGTGGCTGCACAGCTGCCTGCCTGCAGGGTGGCTGCAGCTGGCCCTGCTTACAGAGCCCATCTGCCACCTACACAGCCTGCTGAACAGCCCTCCTACGTGTTAGCCGTAACCCTAATACATCATGGCTGTCCCAAGCCCAGAGACCAGGCAGGTACCTACAAGAAGCAGAGATTTTCCTGAAACTGAGAGGAAAATCCTCCCACAGCACAATCATGAGAGCTGAGGCACTTCAGTGCTATGGCAGATTATGATCCACAAATATGCTGCTTAAAAATGATGTGCTAAGGCTAATTTTGAAGCACTGTGTCCTTCAGTGGATCAAAACTGCAACCTGCCTGTGCTTCAGTTTCCCACTGTAGAGAAAGGAAATGACGGCCCTTAGCACTGGGAGGATAAGTATGTTAAACCTGAGAGGTGTTCATCTACCACAGTGATGGGACTAACAGAGAGGCGGAACAGCAGAAGGGAAGCAGGGATGATGCTGATGTGACTGAGATGCAGCTAATCATCAGTCAGGCACTGCATCCTACCCCCAGCCTGATGATCTCAGAGCCACACATAATTAAACTTGATGCAGAGCTGTGCAGCACACCTAGCTTGCTTCTTCCACTCAGCCTCCTTCTTTTCTGTTTGCAAAGCTGCTCTCAGCCCTTTTTTCCACCAAACGTGGCCCTCTTGTGTTCACAAGAGAAATACGGAGAAACCAGTAACAACTGCTCTTGAATATGAGAGGGTTATTAGGAAAGTGGCTTTTCCACACCCTGAACTCCATTCACACGGCTCAGGGAGCCACAAGCAGCATTGTACAGGCATCGGCCCCAAATCCCACAAGAAAAGGCTGAACATCAACTCGAACATCACAAAGATTTCTGCCTTCCCTCCCACCCCCACCTCCCTCTGGTTTGGAAACAAAGACTCCTTAGAGGTTTGCAGATCTAAACATCCAGTGCTTGGAAGAAATAAAACTCCAGTGCTATTATCTGAAGGGTGGAGAGGAAGACCAGCAGTAAAGAATACGGATCAGTCTGGTGTCACTCTGCGACTGTGTGTATACACATGTGTATGTATGGCCACACGCGCACAGAGGGAGTCTGCAACATGGCTCAGATGTACAGAAACGAAATGAGCAGTCGTTTATATTAGGGTTTCCATAGAGACCAAGTTTTGAAAGAATTAAGGTGGAACGATTATGTATGTTCTGAAGGGCTTGAGATAAAAATAACCTTGCTAAGCGTCACATGGACTAATTAGACTATGATCCTTGACTTCAAGTTCTCCTTGGTGATACAGTCAACCTGGGCTCCTGGGCTTGCCCGCATGTTACCAGTCCCTGCTAGTATGCAATGGAGAATGAAGCACCTGAAACAACAGCAGTGATCCAGAGCCCTGATGCCCATGTCCCTGGAAGGCTGTTACGCTCTTCAAAGGCTGGTCACCTGCTACCACTCTGCCAGCTCAAGCAGAAATAATGTGTGCCCCAGCTCTTCTGCTGTCAGACCTGCTGTCACCAACACCCAGGCAAAACACTCTGGGTCACAACAGTGGGCTTCTGTTGTGGTTTTGCAAAAGTAAGGAAGAAGTAGAAAGATAAGGAGGAGCCCAGTGATAAGCACTGGTGGATTTCCACCAGCGTGGCAAGGAAAGACTGACCAGAGGTAACCCAATTCACTGAAACCAGCCCAAAAGCATCTCCTCGATGGCAGCCCATGCTCTCTAGCATCAGACAAAGCTGGCTGACCCCCCATGATTTTCAGGAGCTCCAGGGAGCACAAGGGAACTGTCATATACTGGGCGGGGGGAGGGATGGCGGGGAAATGGTTAGTTGGCTCCTTACTAGCCTCTATGAGAAATGCCCTGACATTGACCTGGTACTGCTTGCATACCCAGGTACAAACAAGAAAACGGAACACAACAAAAGGGAAGACCCTAAGACAATGAAAGAACAGGAGTATCTCTGACAGCATCTCCCACGCTGTGATACAATAGAACAATTGCTCAGTCCTGGACAAACGTTTAATCCTTTAGAGACTGGGTGGTTTTCTTTCTTATTTATTGTAAAAAAAAAAAATTGCAGTTTGGGTGGCAGGTCAGCAAAAACTGCTCATGCACTTAGGTCACAATGGCGGCATGGGAAAATTCCTCTTTTGAAGAAGCCAGAACAAAATCTTCTCAGTGCTTCACTTTGGAAAAGAAGGTATTTTGTTCAGAATTGCAATAACAGGGTAAATGCATCCAAGAAAGCAACAGAAAGTTTTGCTTTGGTGTGGAACAAATACAACTCTTTGAGGCCAATTACTTCTACTTCTACTTTGGCAACGGATAATGGAAAAAAACTTTGTTTCAGGTGGCCTCCCCCCAAATACATCACTCTCCAGTTTCCTCCAGTTAAAGCCATGAAACAAATAGAAGTTTCTCACTCAGCTGCAGTCCTTAGCCAGAAGAGCAATTTCCGTGCTGCCCTCAGCCCAGCTGTCTCACAGTCTGGCTATCTAACAAGCCACAGTGACTCCCAATATATTTTTCCTAAAGCAAATTCCTAATGATGGTTATGAAAACCTCCTTATGGTTTCCCAGCTGACGCAAAAGTAACATACAGTAACAGGCCATGATTCACACATGAACGTTTCTAAAAGCAGCCTCTGATTTTTGGGGCTGTGTGTGGGTCCCTTCCAAATGACCCCAGATTGGGCTTTAGGGACTAGGCATGCAATACTTTCACCACCAAATCCCCTGCTTCACACCTGATCACTGCTTCAACATGCTCACCAAGCAAGCGCTGACACCTTCTGTGTCACCAGTTCTGCCTCCTTTACTTTTTGATGGCTCTCACCCAAAGACGGGGGGCGGGGCGGAAAACCCCACTTGTCTACAGCTTGTGAATCGCTCGAGACAGTGGCAAGTGATAGTGAAGCTGAAGGTCTCCAGATCCCCCCTCCAGATATTTTAAGGGGAAAAACAAATAAAGAACAGTTTTGATTCACAGGACTGCTCCTCCAGGAGCTCTTCAGGCAGGATGGACATTTTTGCCTCTGTATCCCACCGTAAAGGCTCAGGAAGCGAAATTATTAGAGGAACGTTTTCCCCCTTGCACAGAATAACCGCCTGCAACCTCACCTCTCTGTCTGAAAGACTGCAGCGTTCTCCTTCATAAATGTCTTTAATACAGAGGCCAACTACTGTTCTTGGCAATGGTAATGTAAGTCTGGTATAGCACCACTGATTGCCGAGTGGGACTCGTGCCTTCCTTGGGTGCAAACGATAAGAGACTCAAGCATTACTTCTACTTCCCACGGTACCCCCCTACAAAAGATCAATCCTGCCTGAGTAAAACAGAGAGCTGCAAGGGCTTGAATTTAATTCAGACAGACAGAACGCTCTTCTCTGCTAACAGTGCCAGGACTCTGGCATCTGTAAAGGTTCCATGTGATGCAGTAAATCTGAGTCAGGCCCACAAAGACACAATCGATGAGGGCAGGAATTGGGAGGCAGGACATGTCTGGCAGACGACACAGGCCTAGGGTGTCCTGTGTTGCTCTCGTGTCAGCAGAAGCTGGAGGGTATGTGATGTGGTTTGATATGAGCAGCAGCAATACAACTTTCCTCCTTCCAAAACACCAAGTTTCCAACTCATCACCTGTCCTCGATACAGCCAACGAACTGCCAAATAGTTTTATTCTCAGCCTGGCCTCCTATCAAACCACGTTTAGGTGATCAGTGTGTGTGCACACACATGCATGTGCATTTATATCCTTTCCTTTTTCCTTATCCCCCTGTAATTTTGAACTCACTGGCCAATCCAACTCTAATCTGACAGAGGCAGAGGTCTCAAAGAAGCTAAATCCCAAGAGATACGGCAAAAATACATATTTGATCAGGGTTGGCAGCCACTGTAATGAAGAGAATATCTGAACTGTCAGCTCAACCCTTACTACACACTAGAGACGCCACCCCAGAAGGGACTGAGCCAGAGAGAACCTTGCAGGCTTCCCCTGAGCTCCATGCAGGCAAGACACTTCCAGCGCTACTTCAGATTTCCCTCCTAAGCTGTCTCTCCCCCAGCACCCTGCTGTCTCCAGAGCTGCCTTCAGCTCCATCAGAGCTGCCAGGGTCAACTTCTCATTAGGTGAGCTCATTATGGCCCCACTGGTCTCAAAAACACATCTTTAACCTTGGAAAAACTACAGCAAGTACCAAGTGTCACTTTCAAAGATCCAGTGACACCTAACACAAATATGCCCATTTACTGACGTACTTGAATTTGGTTTGACTTGTACCACTAAACAAGCCCTAGGTCATAAGTCTGCAGTAGAATCAGGACTGAGTATCCAGCTGCTCTCTCCTAAATCCACACCTCAGCCTCACCTTAGCATCCCCTTTTCACCTCCCTACGGTGCCTCTGATCTGTGGGCAAAGGCAGCCCTGCCGTGCAAGGCACCATACAAACACAACCATCGCAGACTGCCTCGACTTGCTCACCATCAGCTCAGACAACAGCTTCAGCAAGAATTTGCCTGACCCTCCCCACTATACCTGGATTTGGCCTTTTCTCAGCAATTATCTCCTGCAAGGGGAAAACCAGCTTGTTGTTCAGCTGTCAATACACTTGAAGAAGCCTTGACCCCCCTCCCCTTCTTCCCTCCCACTCCAGGAAGATTAGCATCAACTGCTGCAGGTGTTGCCAGGGCTCCTGGGGGAAGAGTACAACAAAAATCCTCTGTTGAAGGTCACCAGCCACAAAGTGCCATGTGAAAGAGCGGGCAGAGCACACCAAAGATTAATGGCACTTCAAGTTTTAGATCTGTCTGTACTTGGGAGGGTCTGTGGAGAGAGCCAATAAAGGCTAATATGATTTTACATACAAATGAAGCATTTCAAGGAATTAAATGCCCCGAACAAGCCTGTGCATGGCCATACTCCTGTCCTGAGGAGCAGGGAGAGGTATTCCCCACTGATTTGCAGAGAGCATAATTAAAGAAATCACGTTTTACACCGGCTGAGCCTGTGGGTTTTTGCAGTCCTTTGGTCAGGTAATAATGCCAATGTCAAGAGCATGACTGGGCCAGTGCAGCCCCTGGGCGCAGTGCAAGGCCTTGGAGAATTTATACCTTCTCTCAGTGCCCCTTTTAAAACAAGGATACTGACGCTGCCTTCCTTTGTAAAATGCCCCCAGAGCTTGCAAAGAGGAGCACTGCATCACAGAGAGTTATTGCTCCACCTAATTCTTTCCCCTGCCCTCCTCAAGGTAATATCTGAGCATCTTCTAGACCTGCACAAAGCTATATGACTCATGTCTGTCATATGCGACTCCTCCATGATCCCCAAAGGGAAAATTAGGTATGTGGTGGCATGTTTTGTTTTGGCAGGGTTGTTTCATGTCTGGGCTCTGTTTCTGGACGAAGAGCTCCCTGTGTGTGTTGCTTTTTTTAGCCAGCTACAGTGCTCTGCATCTATGCAAGAGAAGTGAGGGTGATGAGCTGCTTGGAAACCAGGCAACAGGCAGCCATTTCACAGTTCGGGGTCATTGAGACCTGACATTTAGAGGCAAAATATGGTTGGAAGAGGTAGTTTCACTGACTCCGGTGGCACCAGGCTAGGGAAAGCTGGGTTAGGGCTGGGCCTTGGTCCACTGAAATCCTCCTGGACTCTTATTTCCACCTTATGTCTTAACTCCTGACCCCCTCCTGAGATTCAGGAGAGAGAGGGAAGTAACAGGCATTGAAAGCTCTCCTTTCATCTGCTCCCACTCCCAGCTGAGGCACTGACCTCCTCCCTTGTGGATGGGAACAAGCCCACACCACCGGCCACACTGTTCCTCCAGCACCCAAAGGAAGTGGCCGTGGCAGCACTGCCCTGCGATCGTCTGCTAGGTGAGGGCAGGTAGGATGTAGCCATGTAACCGCCTCCTGCTGAAGGCTTCATCTTTAATGCACCAGGCTGGAGACCACATGCGATTCCTCCTGGTCACACAGAAGGAGCCTTGCTGAGCATCAGGAACTTTGATCTCTTTAAGCCTCCAAGGAAGGAAAAGGTAGGCATGGTCTTCCCCCGTCACCACCACATGCAGCTGCTTTTCTCCAGAACCAGCTGTGTAAGGATACTCAGATGTGGATCCACAAGCTACAGCTGGTGTCTGAAGCATGGTCAGTCCAGTGCCTCCTGTGCTTTCTGTTAGAGGTGCAGGAGGAAAGAGGAACACAAGATATTTTCCTCAAAAAATGCCTGGGACTTTTAAACAGTTTTCCCAAAGAAATAAATTTTTTCTTTTATTTTTCGAAAGCACTTTTGCAAAAAGTGCCATCAAAGGAGAAGTTTTCTATTTCAGGAACATTTGATTTTAGGACCTTTCTGAAAGCCCCAAACAAAAGTCAAATGCTCTGGACACAACTTTTCAATACTTTGAAATGAGAATTTCCCTCACCCTTCATTCTCCCTGTCATAAAAAATCTATTTCATGGCCCATTTGGAAAACACTACCTTTTTGGTTTTTTCCTTCAGATTCAGAACAAATCCACATTTCTACAACCTCAGTATTCCTCCTCCTCAGCCCAGGCTGCGCTGAGACCTCCTTGTTTTCCTGCAAGGCACCTACTCTGCCAGCTTCAGGCATGGACAGAGCCTGCAGTGCAACAGTTAACGTGGTAATACTCCAAGGATTTTGTTTAGAGTTTTATAGCATTACATACCAGCCTTATTGGATTTAAATGGCTTAAATTAACTGGGTTATTTAATGGATTGTTCAGATTAGGGAGGAATCTGCAAAGGCTGTTACTTCAAGAAGAGCAGCTGCATTGGAAGAAAAGATGTCCAAGTAACATTAATATCCTGGAGGCTCACAAGTCCTGACAGGCCACTCCTGTCCTTTATTGACATTCTCTCATATGCATTTAGCCAGGTTTGTGTTTAGTTTAATAATCTCCTGAAAGTTTAATTGTTGCTTTATTCATCCATGACCTTTCCTTCTCATCTGGAGACATATTATTGCTAATCTACAAATTTCAAGAACCAGATTTATTTGCAAAACCAATTATTCTGCTATGCAAATCTCCTCTCTTCCTGCAGCCTGCTTGAACAGGAGTTTTTTACAGCCGCCATAATATATAGACACTATTCAAATATTTAAATGTAAAATTTATCTATATTTCTTTTCAAGCATGCCCTGGTTCTATGTGGTACAAAGTTAATTAAAATCTTTAGAATCAAAAGCACGTTTCCTGACCTTGATCCAGACCCGACAGACTTTAACCTCCAAAGTCCTCACTTAACCACAGGGGAACTGGAACTACCAGCAAAGCGGAAATCACTTCCCTATCAGTAAACTCTAATGGAGAACGACGTCCTCTCCATTAGTGTCAGACGACAACACCAGTTCAGTCCCAGAGACAGACATAGGTTTCCTGAGCTGTCTGCAGATGCCTGACCTGAAGGAAGTGCAGAAAAATGCTCTGAACGAGAGACTTTGCTACAGATCTTTACTCCAAAACATTCTCGGTGGCACTCTGCCCCTGTCTCCCCAGAGTGATGCCTCCCCTCAGCCTCAGGATTTATAATCCTGCTGGCACAAGATGTGAGACAGAACACTTCATCTGAACACGGGGCTGCTCCGAGCCTCTGCAGGTCCAGGGACTTGAGCCCACTTCCTAAATAATCAGGGACCACAGTACTTAACATTAATTTTAGCTGCCCCCTGCCTCAATTTCCCCACCTGCGACAACAGCAGGAACACTACCAGTTGTGTACACTCGGGTTTTGAAGAGGCGAAGTGCCACCTACTGCAACCCCCCTGCCCAAAAGCACAGCCGTTGTCCTATGACTATGGAGCATCATCACCACAATTACAGGCAACCAAGAAACCAACATTTTACGCTAAGACTTATGTCAGTGCACAGCATTATCAGGGAAGCTTGCACAATTAAACCATAATTCAGTGGATGGATGTTAAGTACTTTACAGAGGAGCAAATTAAGAAAGCATTAGCCACAGGATTCGAGGGAGAGACAAGGTGGGTGTCAGCCAGCAAATGGAGATACTCTGCTTGTGCTCCCAGCACTGTGCCTGCTCACCCAGCAGCCCCCCGGCTCCTCTGCAGCTCCCCTCATGGCTACAGGGGGTTCTACACACACACACCCCCGGGCTCCCCCAGCACTGAGGTCGCCAGGATAGCCAGAGCCTATGGCTCAGCTATCACCAGGTGGCTACAGAGAAGCCAGGATCCACTAGTCCTCTCTTCGATAATTCTGAAAATATAGAAAAGGAAGCAGAAACTAAGAGGGGGAGATTTTGAGTGAGAGGCACTGTAGATAGATAATGCAGAATTATGTTTGCTGAGAAAGGGGGTCTTTATACTTGCTCCAACGTGAAATGTTTGCAGTCTTAGGCTTAGAAAAAACAACCAAAGCAGCATGAGCTACAGATGGATCCCATGGGGACAGAAAAGTACCCCAGACTGCCAGGAGATGCCATGGTTCACTCAGCTACGTACCCACTTGGACCTGACTGAGAAACAAGCACTCCTGATTGTTTTGCTTCAAGTTGGTAAGACAGAGATAGTTCCATATCTCGCCAATAAATGAACACCATCAAACCGACAGACAAGGAACAACAGTAGTCTTTCAACAAAATGGAATTACTTGCACACACATGAAAAAAGACTGAAAATACGTGTTGTTGGAACAGCTATCTCCTGTCCTGCGTACCGAAGCAGGGGAGGGAAGGAAGGAAGATGCCGATAGTTTGTTTCCTTGAGATGTAATAGAGTGAGAGCTCTGCTTTACAGACATGCAGCTGCAGATGAGTCTTACACACTTTTATCTGGAGCAGTCCCTTTTCCCTGGATACCTGCAGAGCTCAGAAATGGGAACTGGTCACCTCCTGGCAGCCAAAGCCAGTGAAGTCAACCATGCCATTGGCTTCAGTAAGCTCTGGCTCAAGCTTTATATATTTCAGTTATGAGTGGCTTTAAGCAGTTTTCCACAGTCTGCAGATTGTTTCTCTTGCTCAAATAATTTAGCTTTAACCTGAGGCTGTGGGCTCAATCCTTGCTGTCAAAACCCAGTGTGTAGCTTTGCATGCAGCTCCTGAGGGTATGGGGGAATACAGTATGAATCTCTCCAACTCCTTCAACGTCTAGCAGAGCTGCTTTATATTTGTAGAAATCAACATAAATAAAAATAAATCTGACAGGCTTTAGTCTACGTTTCCCCAGTACATCCTTGTCTGCGGTGGATTTACCTGAGTTGGTTTATATCTAACAGCTTCAATGGGCACATGTTTAGAGCAAGGCAGACCCCAATAAATACTAGCAGGGATAAAGGTTCACTCACAAATACATCCAAGCAAAGCAACCTGTAATGTGCAGCCTGTGGGCATGGGTGAAAGTAGGGACCCACCAGAAATCCCCGGCTGGGTGTCCCAGTCGGCCCCCAGCTCATTTCTGTGGCTGCCTGCCAGGGTGCACACACAATCTACTTGGGGTATTTCAACCCCACGTGCACAGCAAACCAGACTGCTTTAATTACTGCTACAAATGTTATGATGCAAATTTCTTTGTTTTCACTGCTATTTTAGCTGGAGTTAAGAACTACTTCTTGTTCTCCTTAGTAGAGGCAAACAAGACTCATAAACCCCAGTAATAGTGTCCAATTACATCTGGAGCTGGAAACCTTAAAGGAGAGAAAAGAGGCCACATTCCCCTGCTGCTGCATGTACTGTGTGGTGGGCATAAATGAAATGTGAATTGCACCACTTTTACCAGCGTAAATGATTACAGGGGAGCTGCAATCCAAGGTGAAGCTGAGCCTTTAGTAGGTTTATTTTAAGCTCAGAGACCATTAAATATGACAGAAACATAAAAGAAGCTTCCCCTCAGTGACATCTGGATGAAAATGTGACTGATTTTCTGGTGCCCTGCAGCTGGATTCTGGCACCTGTACTGGGCTGGCCACAGGCACTCTGTGCTGGGATAAATGTCTCCATGAAGGGCACAACAGTGTTTGCAATAACCGGCCACCATCAGTTTGCCAGAGTTGTTTGATATTTTAGCTTTTCATCACAAACTGACTCTCATCTTGTCTTACAAAGCTGCTAGCGAGGCAGAACTCCACTGTAACCCAAAGTTTAATCTAAGCGCATATCTAATCCATTAACACTGAACCCACTGAAAAGCAGTGGGTAGCATCGCTCTGGTCTAATGCATATTCTACCGAGCTCAAGGCAATAAGAGAACTGGGCTATGGTTTTGCTCGATGAAACCTTCAGTGGCAATTTCAGCTGATTGCGTCACCACTGTCCTCTTCGTACCTGTCCTCATGCTATCCTGGATAGCCCCTGCACTGTGCTGACACAACCAGGTGTGTGGACAGGCTGCGAAATGGACTGGGAAAGTGGGTCAGCTTAACAAAATAAGTGAACTCTCTTTTGCTGGGTTGTTGTTCAGCCAGATCAGTTCCACAATCCACTTCACACACACAGCCACGTCAGTACAGTGCACAATGTCTGCCCCTGGGGATGAGATGGATATTTAAGAAGCAAGTACACCCTAAGTCTGTTACTGTCATCACGGACTTTGTTGCATGATGCCACATGCTCCAGACTCATCTTTCCAAAATAGGTGTCAGCCTCATCGCTTCCCAAAGCTGCAACGGGCAACAGCAGCCTTTCAACTGACATCAGTGCCCACCTCCTCTGCCAAAATCTTGGGACACAAGATCCTTTATCTCCAAATTACACTCATCTTTTCCACTTTCCCTTCAAATAAGATGAATCTTATAATTTGTCACATAGCTGGTGGTTTCCAAACATCTTTACCCAATGGACGCTGGGGCGGGGGGGTTGGGGGGGATGCTATTCTTCAGGTCAATTTGTGAGTCATTTGGCTTGCCAGTCAACCAAGTTTCACTCACTTGGAGACAATATATCTGAGCTATAAAACCTTAACCTCGAAACATAACTCACCAAATTTAGTGAGCAGCCTGTCATCACTGAGAGCAACGATCCTTAACCCCTTATCTAGCTCTGGGGAATCATTACCTGCAGTTGTTAATTTAAGCTTGTTTTAAGTAATAAAACCCTAGTTCTTTCTGCTAAAAAATGCATCACTAATTCTACTACTGCTTCATTATTCAGTTTTATACTAAGAGTTATTATTTTTATTGATTTCTCATAGAATTGCTGTTCAAATAAATACCGTATGTGCTAGCCGATTAACATAGTTACTGGCCAGCTTTCCAAGCATTTTCACTAGCCAGGCAAGGGCTGCAGAATCCTCTTAAAACAATGAAGCAGAGTTTAACCTGCCCCTGTTGAGCTGTGCACGTATGAACTGTCATCCTGGCCATGGCAGAGGGTACCAGACAGGGAATGTCAGGCTACATGGGACACAGGTATGACTCTGGGATGGAGTGTGGTATTGCCCTCACCTCATCTGTAGTAGTCTTCCTCCTTTTAGCACGATCTCTCTCAAGCATCAACCTTCAAATTCACTTTGTTTTGCACCAATCTATGTACATTTATGTACAAAATAAAAACTATCAGATGCCACGGCGCAGGGCCTAGCAGGTTTCAACTCCTATTCAGGCATCCATTTCTCACTGAAACGCAGTGAAGGTTTGGGGGCAGGTCCTCGCACCAAGTAATATTAGCCAGGAAGTGCGACTCAACTTGTAGATAAGAGTAATATTCCCTTGCAGCTGTGGCCTCCAGTAGGATGAGAACAGTCAGGCTGAAGGGTGGACATCAGTCACTAGTATTCAGAGTGGGAAAAGAAAAGTCCCAGAAAACAACAAAAGCAAGCTGAACAGGTTGGCAATATAATCATCCACAAACTTCTAAGGCTAGCACAATGACCACAAAAGCCTCAAGCAATCCATCTGTCAGCTGGGAAGACGTAATTCAGACAGTGAATGGAGTCACACTAGTGGACAGCTCTATGGGAACCAATTTACTTGAAGAAGGAAGAGTTTAATCAGTCAGGGTTCAAAAGCCATGTAACTCATGTCAGAGGAGAGCAAAACTGATTGTACACTCATCACAGGTGAACAAAAGATCAGAGAAGACAAAACAATTACAAGCAGATAATGAAATGGATAGTCAGTAGCACAGTCAGAGCCTCTATGGGTGTAAATCCAAGCTAACTGTGTTTGTAACAGCAAGGAGTGCAGGAGGAAGGAGAACGAGGGGCTGTTAAGTGGGCAGCAGGACCAGCCTCCATCTCCCCATGTGCTGCAGTCCCCAGTCCACTCACAGAGGGGACAGCCCAGATCTAACACTCCCCTGAAGACAGTGTGGTTTAGGGGCCAGTGCCTCTCCAACACCTCTCCTTTGTGACTTGTGCCACAACCACCAAAATGTGGAGGAAACATTGACCCCATCTCCAATTCCTCAATTCAAAATCACCAGCACCAGCAGTTTTAGGATGGCTGCTCCTGCCCTTCCTGCTCTGCTGAAGACCTGACCCATGCTTTGTGGCTATATGAACTATTGCTCACCAAAACATCAGCTCTGAAGAAATAACTGCCACAGGGAGCCCTGAGACAGAGTTATGGGGAGACACAGATTAGAGGAATCAGTCTCATTTTCCACTGGAACAGCTGGGAATGTGCATGCACTGTGGGTGACTGCCTTGGCTGAGGCAGGTTACCAGCAGCTGATAGAAAGGAATGTCTCAAACCACTCTGTCGCCATGTGACTGCCTAACTACTCCATGTGCTGAGACACAGACATCCAGCAGGATGTTTGCTCTGCTCTTCCAACACTTTGTGGAGTATGGAAAAAGAGAGGCAGCTTTTCCATCCCCTGCCTTTTACCAGTGGGGCTAACTATGCCAACTCTCCTCCATGCAAGGAGGGTGGTCTCAAACCCCACGTGGTACTTGGGATCCTGGAGCCAGAGGCTGCACGTGCTGTGCAAAGCCCCAGGTGGTCCAGGCTGAGCAGGAGCGCATCAACTGCATGCACTCACACGAAGTGAGACACTCCTCTGTGGCTCTTCACAGGGTTGCAGAGAACCAAGCATTAACTCCCCCGCTGCTGCTTTGCTGCACCCCAAGACAAACAGGAGAACGTCAGCGGCAGCTCAAAGGGCCTCTGGGATGGGGGCCTGTGTGAGCAGAGCACTTGCAGAGAGCAGGAGATAATTATCTCCTTGGAAGAAACAGGGCTGGTTTTTCAGAGAACAATGCTTATCTTTCCATCTCACCTGATGATCCCTTACCATTACCCAATCCTTCTGGGCTTCGCAGACATTAGCTAATCTTGTGATAAGAGATTAAGAGAAAAGCCAAGACACGTTCCCAGGCGTTAACGGCAATTTCCCCAAAGTCGGGGTGTGTGACGCAGAGACCCAGAGATGCCTTACAGGCCTTGCTCTGTTTGAAAGACGCAGGCAGAAACCTGATTATTCCCAACTGACCTGCTGGGTACTTAGTCATGGTCGTTCAAGTTGTTTTAAGATGAGAAAAATATTATCATTAGGAGGAGCTGTGTTAGAGCAGTATAGCAATGATAGCTAGTGCTTTGATAATGCCCGTAGAGAAGTAAGCATGCCAGAGGGTAAAGCAGCATTCTGGTAATGTTTCTTGCATGCAAAGCAATGCATCTCTAATGGGAAAGTCAGAGACTCTTACTATAGGTTGGGATAAACCACACTGAAACTAGTAGTTTTTTAACTGTTACTCCTCGATAAAATAACTGCAGTTAAGCACATGCATCTACAGAAAACAGAAAGGAAATGCAAAGCTGCGCTGAGTGTGAATGCTTTGAGAAGGGGAAAGGGGGTGGGGGGAATATCCCTGGTTTAATTTGGAGAGGAAGTGAGAAAAGGGGCAGAGAAGGAAAGCCAAACACACCGTGTGTGCCTTGTGGGAAAGCAGAGACATGGAACAAGTTCCTGAGTTGTTTATATATGAAAGGATTGGAGCTGTTGTTTTAGGCTGTGGGGTTTCTCCCCTGCTCTAAAAACCAGACCTTTGTACATCCATGTAAAGAAAACTGCCTCAAGGATTCCTGACTTCAGTACCAATTTGCTCCCGACAACAGCATTCTACAATATCTCCTACTGTGGTTAGCGAAGCCAGAGCAGTGAGCAGCAAAATGTAGAACCCTCCACCCCGGGAGGCCATCCAACTCATTCAGCAGAGGATGGTGACCAGGTTTTGTGGCATCGCTGCCTGTCTTGGGAACCACCTTTGGGAAACTGCTCTGCTTCCAGAACTTGTTGCGCCACATCAGCATAAATACAGGATCTTAACAACAGCTGCAGTTTCCAGTACTTTCAGTGCACTCTTTTCTGCACAGAAACAGCATGTTCCATTAGCCCAAATTACTTTTGTTTTCAAAGGAAGACATACCAAAGAAGAAAGAACAAAACTAACTACTCTTGCCCAGGACAACACAATGTATGTGTTTTTTGGCTCACTTTCTGCAATAGCAACAGTTTTTGAAGACAAAAATATCTCAGAAATGGTCTATGGTGCACAGAGCAACATTCAATACAAGGACCACAAACCAGATGATGCCTTTGCTGGAGAATCAGAGGGCATTAGGGAGAGTGCCTTTCTGAGACACATCCTGCTCCACCTACTGCAAAAATAGCAAAGAAAACTTCTCTCCTAGAACACATTTCATTCTGCATTACACGTTATGGTTTCTGAGAGCTGCTCCTGTGCAAAACCAACACTGTTACTTACGAAACAATGCATCAAACCCACAGATGGGAACTGGCTCTCCTGGCAGCACAGCCAAGAAAAAAAACCCTCTTTTTTTCCCTCCTGTAACAAATGGCCTCTTTCCCCAGTCATCTGCGTAACATTTAAAGATTAATGCCTTATGTGGCATGACACAGAGTCGTTTGCTTCCTTTTAAGAAAGCTTAAGCTCTTTAGAGATCAGGTTCTACTTTCAGAGTTATCTGTCTACAGAGCAAACACACTTCAGATGTTCAGCCAGTTTTTTGAAGAATGGGTTAGCTAAATGAAGGGTTACCGAGTGTGATCTTAATGGACTTTGCTTAGTTTCTGATTGGCTTTCATCTATTGTATTGTCTGTTCTTTAAATTTGCAAATGACTGTGAACAGAGCCTTGGACTGAAAGACAATTTGCAGGCAGCAAGGAGGGCTGTGCCATCTAATGGACAAGGAACTGGCCTGGGACTTGGGAAGCCTGACACGCATTGTAGCTCTAACATTCCCCAATCTACTGCCTGTCACTTCCCCTAGCTGTCTTGCATCTATGAAATGAGGGTACAGACAGTGCTCAGGAACATGACATACCAAATCACTCTGGGTAAGCAGCATCAACATTTTGTCCTAATCAACTCCAGGCATCTACTTGCTCTCTGGTCTCCAAACCACTACCTCACCCCCACAACACAGGAGATCTGTACTCTGGGAGTTTGTGTATCCCACCTTTGTTGACAAGGAAAACTTGGACAAGTAGTTTAGGTTAAAATTCTTAACTTTCAGGTCACTTCTAATTAGCTTCAGCACCTGCCATTCCTTGACCTCCCTTGTCTTGCTGAGATGTTGTGCAGCTGCCAGTAACAGTGGTAAAACACCTGTAGGAGTCCTAGACAGAAGTTACTTCTGGGAAATATTAAGTATTATTCTGATTATTCTATCAGAATGACAAGATGGGCAGAATGACAAAGTCAAGTGTCAGGCCGCACACTGCCTGGTACAGTCACTCTGTGGAGACCTGTGGTGAAGCAGAGCAAATGTACCAGGAAAGTCCTTGGAGACTTCTAGATGTTAAACAAGAAAGAAAAATAATGGAGGAGGCTGCAAGACTCTGGTTGGTTTTAAATGGAAAAGTCTGATTGGTTCAAAACCTTTTTCTGGTTGGCCCTGGTATTTTCCCTTCCACAGGATGTTTTGAAATTTATACCTTTGTTTTGAAAGAGACCATAGGTCTTTCCCTTGGGATTCCCTACAGAGCAGAGGCTCCTGCGGCAGACTAAGGTCTTATGGCAGCCCTGCATGAGCCAGGGAGCTCTCCTGAGCAAGGGAAGCTGGCAGGGAACATTTTCCAATCCTTTCAAGACCTTTGTAGGCTGTCGCAGTGAAGCAGAGGGGCCTTGGCATAATGGAAACCCTGTCCCCAGAGAGGAAACATGAACAGAATCCTGCCCTGTCTTGAGACCCTGGACTCTTCTGGGAAAAAGGTGACTGATTCTGTTGTTTGTACAGTTGCAGTTACAGAAATGGCTTAGCAAAAGAATAAAGGCAAAGGCACTTCCCCTCACAGCTCCCTCTTTGTCTTATGAGTCTTATTTGCTGACACAGATGAGTTTTGCTGATGTTAGTACTACAAAACCTCAGCAGCCCCCAGAGGGGGAGAAGGGGTCTGATCAGCATTATATGGGGACAGGGACACACTGGGGGTGAACCCAGCAGAGCCCCTGGCCCACACAGCAGACCTGAACTTGCCTGGTTTGATTCTCGCCTACCCAGTGTTGTGTCTCAGTCCAACTCCACAGCTTTCAGAGGGGTCTCTCTTCTGATTAACACCAGAGCATTAACAGCCTGGCCCTTCTCCTACCACTGCTTTGGCACTTACTACAGCAGAGGCTGGATCAGGCCCTGAACAAGAGAAGAATCAGGCCTTCTGAGGCACTGTCTTAAATGCTGCAGGATTTGGCCTTTTTGTTGGAACTTGGGCCAGTGGTATAGCTGCCTTTTTTTTTCCTTCACTGCCTCTTTCCAGCTGGGAGAATAACACTTTGGCGAGTCAATGATAAAATGGTTTAATGTAATAAACATGAATCTGTCAGATTCAAGTGCCCTAAAATATTCCAGGCTGCAAATGCAGGACCAACAGTGAGCTTGTTGATACAGCCTCAAGCCAGAACTAATCAGACATAGACACCATTTGCTTTCAATAGAAATTATATTCAAGAGGGCTGCTTCCTGCTTGCAGGGAAAGATGGGAGGCAAACCAGAGTGATGTGGCACAGTGAAAGCAAAGAGTTCTCTCCCATCAGGCTAAACATCACGGGGTTTCAATGTCTTGCAGGGAAAGAGGCTCACCATTTGACTAGAGATCCTGCTGACTCAGCTCACAGCTGAAGATCTTCCTGGGAAGCAAAACCATACAAATAAATAAAATAGACCTTTTTGTGTGCAGGGTTGTAAATAACAGGTAACGAAAGCAGAAGCAGCAGCCAACAGGCTGGAGTTGTAGAACTGCACGTGTTGGTGCTGCATTAGGACAAGAAAACAGTCCTTTACCTCCTTCAGCTGGCACAGAGATAACATTAATTAGCCTTTCAAGCAGCCCTTTGATGCCTAGGAAAGCCAATGTCACTCAGTTCTGGTGTCTCTGCAGGCAGACTCAGAAAAGAACTGGCAGAAATTCAGTGCAGATGCTTTCCAAACTCTGTTATGCTGGGTGTAAATCCAGCCCAGCTCTGCGAACAGCAGAGTTGTGATTTACATCAGTGGAAATGAGAGCAAAATTCACTGGAATTAGCCCTCTGAGATGATTTGATCTGATCATTAGGGATGGGTAATTAGAAGCACTTGAGCCTGTAGCCACACATACACACACAGCCAACTGTCCCTGAGTTAAGCAGAAGTCTAACTGTAGCTCACCATTTTCACAGCATTATTATTTCTCAGTTCTACTTTACTGGCCTCCTTCCAGGACACACATGCCCCACCCCCAAAATGCACACATTATAGCACTTTTCCTTTGAGAATTGTAGGACCTGGGAGTATTAAACCCCAAGACCTATTCCAACCAGATCAGCAGCTCTGCTTTGCAAACTCAAGGAATTCAGAAAACTTGGAGCGAATCCAGGTTCAAGAGAACTTAACATAGATGTGACAAGGGCTCCCTGGTGCTACAGTTATAAATAACAATTAATAATAATTAATCACTTAATGACAAGGTTCCCTGATCAGTCATGATCACAATTTCATGGCTGATATCACCATGCTTTGAGACAGATATGGCAGGCTTGACCTTTCCTCCTCACCAGCTTTATGCTGTTATAATTTTGTTAAGCCAAACCCTTAGCTTGTATAAATCAGCACAGCTAGAGTGACTTCTGATTTATGCCAGTACAGGAAGGGAATCACATCCTCTACATATTTTACCAACCTAACACATAGCAAGGCAGAGAGTCAAATACAGAGTAGGACTCTTTTCCTTAAACTGCTGTCGCTCACCTGCAGAAAGGAAAATAAAATCAGCTTTCAGGCTTCTCGGTATGACTGCTTCAGGGTCAGGAAGGGGAAGCTTAATTCTGTCTCTCTTTCCATGCAGTTGGTATTCTCCTCCTTCAACATACCACATGACTGAATTAGTACTATGCTGCCTAATTACATTTGATCACCTCTGAAACATCAGATTTCAGCCAGTGAAAGAGGGACCGTGTATCTGTAGCCTCAGCCCAAGTGCTACCCAACTTCCTAGGGGAAAAAGAGATAGGAGAGAAATACTCCTTCCACCCCCGGAAGATCTTTTAATATTCCTTTCCTCCTCCTCCTGTGGCTCTTTTCACTTTTCCATGGGCTGCAGAAGACTGCCTCCCTGATTGAAGTGAACTCCCTTTTAAGGCTTTATCTCTTTAACAGACTCGAGGTGTTCTGGCCGAGTGCTCTGCTGTGTGGGCACCCTCCCCACTCCTGATGTTCTTATTATCCTCATTGTCATCGGCCTGAATCATTTTGTGCTCCTTTTGTTATGCTCCCTAGAACGGCCTGTGATAAAGACACTTCCAGCATTGTTATTGCTTTTGCAAAGTTCTTTTTATTTCTTCTACAGCCAAACAATAATCTAAGGGGCCATATTGGAGGTAATGTATTAGAAAGTGCCTGCTTTATTATCAGCACAATATGGGCCTGTAATCTGATAATGATAAAAATCTGCCCCTCTGCTTTGGCTCTTATTTAATTGGAGCGAAGGAGCACATTCATTTGTTAATAATTTTATAATTGGTGCTATCTGCTGAGACCCATCAAAGGAACTGTGCGCAACAACTGCTTTCTGTACAAACCATCTTCCTGATAAAATGAGCTTTATGGCATATAAATGCTTCTGTTATTGTTTGCAGTGCAAAGGGTGCCTTCAGGGTGCACAGCCCACCTTTAACACCTGCAGCTTGGCACTAAGCCCCACCTTTGCATGCTCCCCCAGCTCCCAGCCTACACATGGACCCGTCTGCTGTTACCAGGGGAGCTGGTGGCTTTTGCAATCCCTTCTGTTCTGGTTTAACTAGACATCCCAGTATTTTGACAACGCAAGGATGTGTCTCTTCACACTTGTGTCTCCATGCGGCTCCCAGCCCGACTCACCTGAGGCATCTCCTCTCTCGTTCCGCCATCTGCTTGTGATCAGAGAGAAAGCAGAGACAGCTGGATCCACACAGGGTGTGAAGAGAAGCGCAAGCCAAAGGGTTTGTTTCCCCCAGCAATGAAAACACTAAGGATGTGTCTACACTGACAGTCAAGTAAGAGCCAAGTCTGTTCTTAAATCCAGACCCATACTGTTTGCACTGGGGCTTAGCCCCATCACTGGGCTCTGTGGAGGTGAGATGCAGCTGAGTTCATCACCTGCACACCAAGGCAAATGCAGTGGATTAGCCCTGAGTTGCTACAGCCCAATCCACCAAGTGCTGGCCTACGCTTGGCAGCTCTTCCCCACAGCATGGGCACTTTGGCTGTGGCTATAAATACAGCAAAGCAAAACAAACAGGCCACAGATTCGTCTTTCGCCTCAGGGTAAATAGCACGGTTTGGCTAGTTGCCATAAAGCTGAACTCTTCCTCTCTCCCCAAAAGCCCTCATCGCTGCTGCAGCCAGAGTGCCTGTTGGGATGAGTCCCTATACCCTGCCCATGCGTCATCTGGAGTGGTGGTATCTGGACTAGCCAAAACCATGCCAGGAAGCGAGCTAGCAATGAAATACTGTGGGCAAGTGAAGACACTGGGCACCCTGCAGCAGCCACAGCTGGACCACTCACCAAGTCCCCAGGTCTCTGGAGCCACCTCAGCTGCAGCGCAGATGCTCCCCTATTAGCACACTCCAGCAGCATGACACACAGTAGCTAACCTGCTGCAAATATCCCTAATGCAAACAAGTTCTAATAAGCTGTTGCTCTCATAGTGCTGTTTGCATTAAGGCACAGACAGCAGGCATTTCCACAATTACATGTTTGTTTAAATACCAGCTAACATAACAGTAACCAAAGCCTAATGAGAGCTGCTCCTGTCTTGAGCTGCCCTTGACAAGGCAGGGGCCACCTTGCCTCCCTCCTCTGGGTCTTACACCTGATGCAGCACACCTCCATGCACCATCTTCTGCCCTGAGGGATGCAACAGGAATGGCCAGTAAAGCAAAAACTAGGAAAAGAACAAGCATAAAAAAACAGAAAGCTGAGGTTGATGCATTCACTTGACTCCAGACCTAAGTGCTGAAGAAAAATGGCCAAACTCATCCAATAAATGAGAGGTATAAACCCTGCATCAGCCACACAACCGTAGCACCCGAATAGCAGCACAGGGCACAGTTCTGCAGCAAAGCTTGCTCTGCTTACAGGTAGGAAACGATGAAGCATCGTACTGCTGTTTAAGTCATTATTACCTCATTTGAAGTCTGGCTGCCAAGTCCTGCCCACCCCACCATTTCAGCGACATTTATAAACCCAGAAGTTGTCACTGTGACCAAATGACTAAGCAGCACTTCAAAACAAACCAAAAAACCCACCATCACCCTTCCACACTACGACTTCTCTTTACCAAGCAGAAGAACTGAGGCAATCAAAAATCAGGGCTAACCCTTCAAAAGGGCTTACCAACACCAGGCACCTGGATTTCTGCAAGGTCCCTTCTTGAAACAACCCCGCCTTCACCTCCCAAATGAGGAACAGCACAAGGCAGTTGCAGAGCTGAGGGCAGGATGCATCAATCTTTGACAATGTGCTCTTCTTCAGACCTGTTTTAGGGCAAGATCTGATGCTGTACTGTGGAAGAGACACTGGAATTTTCTGGTGCTTTCCAGGAATTCCTGGATCTAGAAGCTCAAGGATTTCCCAGCTGGGAATTTTCCCAGTACCTTCTCTGAATTTTCTAGTGTTTTATAGGAATTTCTTGATCAAGAAAGGTTCCATGCTCAGGATTTCCTGGAAAGCCCTAGAACCCCACAGTTTGGCAGCCTGTCATTGAAATGATTTGGACAGAAGCTGAGAGAAAAAGTTATCACAGGCTCCCCCCACTGCCAGCACCTTCCTAACACTCTGGTGTGTTTATACATCATCCAGGAATTAAAAAAAAAAATTTAACAAAATTGATTAAATTTAAATTTGACCTTATCACATCTGGATGGGTCTATTAAGGCATCAATCAAAGGGAGAGCAAAAAAATAATTCAATCTTTAATAACCCTTAACAACAGCTCTGTGTCTACCACCTGTGCTTGCATGAATGGCAGTGTGAAGGGAAAGGAGGAAAAAAACCCACAAGCTTCATCTGGCAAATGCCGAGTGGCTGCCAGCATCTGGAGGGGACAGCAGTCTGCCTCATGCTGCCCTCAGTTGGGCCTGACTTGGGACCTGCCACACAGTTCCAGGCCAGGTCTGCCCCAGGTGCTGAGATGCTCCCGACCCTATTCTGCTCCTTGGGAGCACACATGAAGCTGGGATAGCAGGGGGTGCAAGTCCTTCCCTAGAGTTCTCTGCCCTGTCCCCACCACCCCTCGGTGAAACAGGGAGGGAAACTGGTTCATCTGTGCTAGAAAGCCCCAAGCAAGCCCTGTGCCAGAGAAACCACAGCCCAGGAACCACTCGGGCCCAAACGGCTGTTCATCTCCCTTCTCCACCTTTACATCCCTCAGCCCTGTCAGAGGACTCAGACTTTTTTTTTTTTTTAAATATCCCAGAATAAGCACCAGTTTGACATGAGCAATGATAATCATTTGATATAGCGAGGGTGAGAGACTAATTAAAACCTAAAGCTTTATGATTTCATTCGGCTCCTGCAAGATCTGGCTGTCTAAATTTATTTATGTGAGGTTTAAGTGTTTTATGCAAATTCTAGTGTTTGTGAAAGGCCCTGGATTCCCCAGCATGGAGAAGAAAGTACTCTGTTTATTCACAGGGCTGTCACAAGCAGCAGAGGGTCTGGCCCAAGCTCTGGAGGGAGTCCCAAGGATTCAGCTGGACTGTTTAAAGTGCTGTTGTTTTGACATTGATTTCCATCCACATCAATGCACTGGGGCTACACACAGAGACCAAATGAGGGCCCTGGAACTCGGGTGCATTTAGCTAAAGCAGCTGAAAAAGCTTATTGTTCCCACCTGCAGGGTCTGGAAGCTCTTTGCTGGCAGGGCACACCACATGATGTCCTGCATGGGACGCACAGAGCTGTGCTTGCACCAAAGGGTCCCACTGGCTTTACTGCATCAATCAAAACCCTGACTGAAATTAAAACTAAGGCCCAGATTTTACAGTTTCATCTGCCGCCTCAGTGATATGACCAAAATGGGAGATAAGACAATGATACCTGGAAAGAAGTAGAGAGGCTGTGCACAAGGCAACAGCCTTTGGAGCAGAGAGGGTCTTTTCAGCCTGTGTTGATAACACTGAGCTCTTCCAGGGGCACAGACCAAACTGAGCTGGATTCCCTTGCCTCCAATCCATTCTACTTGGCTTTGGTGTCTGAAGGGACAGCTCCAACTCTTGTCATTGGCTTCCCTAGTGCTGCAGAGAGCTTGGTCTTGTATTGGCAGCCTTCTCACTCCTCTGTGGCCCTGAATTCACCCACCAGTGGCCTGCCATGCCTGTTGGCCAGAACAAAGCACCTGCAGGGAACAGGCAGTCTCCTGCCAGGGACATCTCCCCTCTCTGAATGCACACCCAGTAGCCAGGAATTCCTTAACAATTCACTTGGGACTTGCAATGAATCAGTCATTCCACATCTCCTGGAGTGGAGCCCAAATGTGCAGACGCCCACTGCCTCCCAGTGCTGGGTTTGAAATCTGGGCCCTGCCCACCAAACCTCTCTACAAATGTCCAAGACAAATGGAGAAGCAGAAATAACCCCCACGCTCCAAGCACCACCTAATAAATTACTCCCAATTGTTTCCTTTATTTAAAAATAGACACAATATTTCCTTTCCTCCCTACTTTCCCGGACAGTTCAGAGGATTAATTAATATTGGATACACGTTTGGGTCTGACACTTTATAAACAGTTAGTATTAATCAGATTCGAATTGATCAGCTCTGGCTTAGTGCAGCCCTTGTCAGCCACTCTCACATCTCAGTGCTGATTGCCGATGCTGTGATACATGACTGCACTGTGTCTGAGCCCAGGAACGTCCATCGGGACAGTCTACTACTGCCTCTTAGACCACTACAGCATTTCCCTATCCCTCCACATTACGAGGTATGCACAAACCCATGGGAAGTGTACCCCTGAAATCATCCAGCCTAAGCAGAAAAAACGGGCAGAGGATTTACATGAAATATCCCACAGGAGGCAGCAGTGAATGACTGTGTCACCAGCCTTGTGTCAATCCATGCCTGGTATTCAGCCCTGTCCTCCATACCAATCTTTGTCCAGCTTTGCCTTCTCAGTATTGCCTGCTTCCCATCTGTATCACAGTCTGCAGCCTGCCCTTTCCCTTTCTTTTTTCTGCGCTATGCTTGAACCCTGGGATCAAGAAACAAATGCTGGATGGATCACAAATAAATTTGGGGATTGCTGTCAAGCACTAGCCAGAGCAGACCCCTCTCAGCAGAGAGAAGTTTGTCCTGTTGCTCACCTCCTGCTCTTTGCTGTTTGACACATGGTGTCAATCAGCCTTCAACTCAGATGTCAATAAAATTGCTTTTCTGACTGCGAGGTCTCTGCTAAGCATGGCTTTTGGGACTGGAGAAGCTGTTCACCAGGGTCTGCATGTCTTATGTTACATCACCCGAGGGGTAAACAACAGGCTCCTCTGAAAGAGAGCTCTACAACTGTTTTGCATTTTGAGGATACACTGGAGAATCCCCTGTCTGGGATGCAGGAGTGTGATGATCTCATGTGCCACACATGTGAGCAGTGAACACTCCACATCTGCCAACACATCAAGCAGTTTGCAACAATGCTCTGAATCATGGCTCCCTCTGCAGTCAAGGTGGGGGACAGGATCAGCCCCTCTGAGGGCAAATGAACTTGCCCTAAGGTCCATATTTAGGGTGGAAGTGCACTCACTGACTGCTCTCCACCAACGCTGGAGGGACCTCGATGGGATTCCTTGCAGAGGATTGATGCCATTTTGCCCTGTGTGCTGACAGGGATCAGGTGAAAAAGTCTTTGCTTGGCAATTCTGTTGTGCAGTTCATCTTGCAACAAGCTAGTAATAGGAAAAAGTAAACCCATGTGAGGTGCCAGACAGGTGAGGTAGGAACTGGGACCTACTTACCCCACTTTTCCCTGCAATAAGACAGAACAAGCTGACTTTCCCCAGCTATAGATAGACCAAGGCATGTCCTATATCCTGCCTGCAGAGCCCAGTGATGCTGGCTCAGCATTAGCCTGGCCATCCTCCAAAATTGGATTTCCAATTAATAGCATCGACTCATCACAGAGAAGAGGCAGCTCAGGTCTTAGTTGAAGGTCAAGGAACTTAAGGCAGCACAGGACAGATTTACACTCCACCTAAGTTCCCAAGTCACCTGCAGCATACAAGGCAGAGGCTAGGCCTGAGGCACAAGCCTCTTGTCAGGCAAGGACAACAGAAGGCTTTTACATGAGCTCAAGATCCTAAACCCAGTAGCACTGCAGAGAATTGGAGAGGGAGAAAGAGAGAGCTTTTCCCCCATGACTGGCAGCCACTAGGATAGAAGAGTGTTTTCAGTCTCAGCCAACAAAAGCACACACCACCTGGATTGTGGGTGAAAAGAGCCTTAGTAGCATTCACATAAGCTTAAGGAGACTCAGCTCACAAACCAACCCTTCAGCATGGAGGGAGAGAAAAGACCACCCAGATATCCTCAAGCCATCCCCCGTATCAGATGGGGCCCTTGGAAACACAGGCATAGCACAAAACAGCACCTTATAGCCACCACTTGCATTTTGAAGGATTTCCCATTCTCTCGGGCAAAGGTTCAAGATTTGAGGTTGGAGGGGAGAAGGGGGAGGAGAAGGTATTTTATTTATAACTGCACATTCATTTGATTAAGAGCTGTTTTTGAAAGACTTGCCTGAAACAATACAAAGAGAAGGGGTAGGGCAGTGGGGGAGAGAAATCACGCACTACAGTTTAATCCAAGAAGCACTGCAGAGGGTTGGGAAACGGCTGGCAGTATCTACCCAGCCCCTTCTGAAGCAGCTGAGCAGAGCTCATTTCCAACTCAAAGAGACAGCAGTTCCTGGAAAATGCTTTCCTTCTACATCCCTGGAGTAAGGAGTCTCTGTTCTGGACAGATGGGATCCCTTAAATACCAGTTTCATTTTGGGGATGGAGAAGGGTTAAATTCCCAATGAAAGGACCAAAAATCCATCTGCTGAGACTCACTGGACCACCACCTCCTCTCCCCGTAGGTGCTGCAGCCTGGCAGGACAGTATAATCACCTTATCAGTATTTTCCCACCATATAAATTCACACATAAAAAAGTCAATTAACTACCAGTGTTGTTGATTATAAATCAACTATTTACATAATTAATTACTATATCTTTAATAAATGGTATGCAGGAAAGGAAGCTGGCAAAATATAGCCATTCTTTTGGCATCATCAATTATTTGGAAGGGAAAGCAATTACACTAAATCTTTCTTCCACCTAGCTCTCTTGTCAAGGGAAATATCTCCCCCTCCTTCATCCGATTCAGAGCCTGGAACTGAGCCTCCAACATCACATCACTAAATTGCTTAAGCAGCATTTTAAATAACAAAAAGGGATATCATTTAATTTTTTTTTTGAAACGTGAAAATCAATAAGCTGTCCTTCACCTTCCCTGAGTGATTGGCCAGGGCTGTGTCTCTCCGAGCTAATTCAATTTCCAGCCTTATTCAGAGTAACCAAGGCTTCAAAAAATAATCAGGCTGATCTTATGGGCCCATCTGGGACTTCATCGAGGAATTCCTTTCATTGAATTAGATATTCTGTACTTTTTGAAAGGAGATACATTCCTGTCATTATTTGGAGACAGACCCTGATCAATAATCCTTACTGATATTTATGGGTTACAGTTCCTTGCATGTACATGTACAGTGACATGGAAACCAGCTACTGGATGGGGAGTCCGTTGACTTGGACTGCATGGGTGAGGATCTCTCCAAGGGTGGATGCCCAAAAATTGTCAACATACGTTTTCTACCTGGAAATGCTCAATCCCCACTTGCATGGGAGGGGAGAGTTCACAAGGCTGAGCACCTTTTATCAAGGGCAAGAGTCTGGCCTAAGAACCAGGCTTAGTAAAGGTCTTGCAAGCAAGGAAGGCTGGTCCCAGGTGGGAGGAAAGAATGGCAGCCAGGGCATAGCACTGCATCTTCCTCTGCTGAAGGCTCTGCAGGTGATTTCCAGCAGGATGCTTTGACTGGAAAGACGCCTTCTCCTTAACGTAGCTGTGTAGATGAAGTTACCAACTGTTGCCTACCTGCAGTTTTAGCTACACAACTCTGCCAGCAGA
Source organism: Ibycter americanus (assembly GCA_035590275.1). NCBI lineage: Eukaryota > Metazoa > Chordata > Aves > Falconiformes > Falconidae > Ibycter > Ibycter americanus. The sequence continues at coordinate 49,400,941 of JAVJGI010000050.1, read as the reverse complement.
AGGGATCTCCTGAGTGCTCCCTGATGCCAGAAAGTTCACATCACCTTGCTCAGCACATCAGCAAAGGCATCGAGCTGTGAGCTGCAGCAGCAGAGATACGGACAGACACCCTGAACAGGCTCCTTTGCCTGTGAGGGCAGTCCTGCCACAGCCGATAGTCTCTTCCCTATAAAACCGGTCTAGGTCATCTTTCCTCAATAGACTGCTCTCACAGCTTTCCAAGCTGGTAATTACATCTCCCCCTATGTCTGTAAAGCACCTAGCACAGCTCTAAATGCCACTGTATTATCAAAGATTAATCCTCCCTCATGAAAAACCCAATGAACAAGGGAAAACACAAAAATCCCTCCACAGCCACTAGATTTTAAGAGCAAAACAGGAATTCAGAGCAAGTGTCCCTCCAGCCAAGCAGCCCATCTCCAAAAGTGGCCAGCAGAGGATGCTTAGGGAAAGAATAAGGAACAAGTATAGCATGAATTTATACCTTTCCAGCGATCAGCAAAATGAAGGTTGAGCCAGCCCCTGCATCTGGAACATCCTAATAGTTACGCTCCAGGAATTTTTCTGATGCAGGACTAGCATCTGCATGCCCTTCCTTCTGTTTCAGGAGGACTGCATCTCCATACCCCTGGGACTGATGCCAGGGGTCCAGATGTGACAGTAAAGGGGGCTACACCAGTATCAGAGCAGGGAAAGCAGAAAGCAGGTCATTTCTTTACAACAGCTTGTAAGACTCAGTGGGAAATGATCACTCAGAGGTTTCACAGGAAAATGAAACAGAAGTATAAATCTGCTCTGGAAATCTTGACGTCAGCTACAACATTAGGTCACACAGCACAGGGGGAGATCCCTATTCAATTCACTGAGATTATAGACTCATTCATCAGAATCCTACTAGTTTCATCTCATTACAGTCATCTACCCCAGAGCATAAAAGATGCTGTAGCCATTAACTGGATGACTAGCACTGCCCCATTTTATAGATAAACTGGGATAGAAGAGAAAGTTAAGGTGACTCCCCAAGGGCAGATGCTGAGAACAGAAAACCAGCAGCCCACTTCCTAGTTGCTTTATGCCCATGAGAGATTTCTCCCTGAATACACAAGTCTGTGTGTTTTGAAAAGAGTGTGCGTTTACACAGAGCCCAGTCATAACAGAGCAAATTTGAACATCCACTGAACCACCATAAACAACACTCGGTTTGAAACATTTTCTCCATCTTTCAAGATTATTGCAGCATCTGTTGATCACATTAAGTTGTAAGTGTGCTGTCTCCATGGAGACTGCAAAGTCTCCCTGGGTTTCCAGTTACTGTATGTGGTTTCAACTGAAAGCAGAGTCACCCAATGAGTCAATCTCTATTCTGTGTAATGAGAGGAAAGGATGTCACTGGGCTGATTGTTAGGTATGTTGGATAATGAAGCCAGATTTATCATTACACTTTCTTAAAGAGACATAGGTATGGAAGTGACACCTCAAATGGGGATTTGTGTAAGGTTTGTTAAAAGACAGTCCTTAAAAGCAGTAGGCACCCTTCTTCCTTGAAGGGATCTCCATTCATCCATAGGGAAACTCTCCCCATGAATTTGCACAATAGGCAGGAAATAACCAGAAACTATCTTGTGAAACAAGCAGCCACAGATAAAAGCCAGTCTTCAAGGGGAAAAAGACCACAGCTTAAACTTTTGCTTTTAATCAGCTTGGGGCCCCCTTGCAAGAAAGGTAAGGAAAATATTTTTTGTAATGAATCAGGGCTGATTTCAAGAATGCACAGCCAGCATGCAAAGTGACAACAGTCATGAGGAAACTCAGTTAATTTGGCTTGCAGACTTAATTTGGTCAAATGATTGGAAGCCCTGGAATTCTGTCTTTTAACTGTGCATTTGCTTTTAATTCTTGTAAAGGAAAAAAAACCCCACCATAATATCTGAATTCAAATCCTGCAGGAGACAAATTAAACACCAAAGCAAGCAATGACAAGAAACAAACCACCTCTTATTGCAGATGCTTTATAAATGAGGGGAAAAGACCCAAAAAACACACCAACTCTTCTTTTTCCTGTTCTCCCAAGCTAAAAAGGCAGCAGAAGCTGACCAGTCTTCACAGCCTCTACACAGAGAGATTTGATTCAAGGGGCCTTTCTGCAGGGACAGGGGAATATGAACTGATGAAAGAGGAATATTGTGTGCAGAATCCTGGTTCCTCCTTGTAATCATATCTCCAGCCAGCTCCTCATCATTTTTCCCTTCTTTTCTCCATTCTGTACAGACCTTTCTCTGCACCCTCCACTTGCAGCCCCAGCATGAATTGGACAATTCTCCTGTTGGAGTCACCTCTGCCCAAGCAACAGCATAGTTGAGAAACCCATGCTCCAAGAGTACTCCCACTCCTTCCACGTGACTGCTGCAGCACTGTCATGCTTGGTGGTGTGGCACAGAGAAGTTGCAGAAGGCAGGAGCTGCTTGGGAGCAACAGTGAGGGCACCTGCTCACCTACAATACTGCCTTGGAAAAATTCAGCTCTGTTCCCTAATGCTTGCAGAAAAAGTGAGCAAGCTCTGTATCCTCATCTGAAGCCACACAATCCACCATTCTCATTTCCATCCTCCATATGGTTGCAGCAAGCAACCTGGCTTGATCCTCCCCTTTCCAGGGACTGGGCTACCCCTCAACTCTCCTGTTTTCAAGATTGGAAGACTGAGGCACAGAGGTGCTGGACAGTCTTGACTGGTGCAAACAGATGTGACACTACTCTGCATCTTTTATTCTCACTTACACAACAGAGCACAGCAGCTGTGTGATTCATCAGACTGAGACACCCTGCCCTTGAACTGGTGTGAACGGCTGATGAGGACTGATCTGGAACCATGCTCTCAGCCACAGCAGTATTCCATGCCTTCCCCCTTATTTACACCCATCTCTTTCCAAAACTGTATCACAACAAAACACTCAACAGCATCACTTGCCTGAGGATGAGGGGCCATTTAAGGGGCACTGAGCTTTGCTGTGGTTACAGGCTCCACACAGGCAGACCAAACTCCTGAGATGATTGAGTGTGGCATCCCAAAAGGAGGGGAGGGAACACAAATAAACAAACTGCTCTGCTCTAAATGAAAGAGCTGCTGGATTTAATGTGACAGGGCCTGGGATGCTTCATTTGACACAGACTGGCAGCAGTCTGGTGATTGGCAAGCGCTTGGAATAATGGCTCTCTGGACTGTCATAACATTGCAAGATCATCTGCAGAGCAGCCCAGCCAGCCTCAAGCAAAGCGTGGGTTCTGCTGGGTTGTGGTTAAAAATGAAATAAGCTCAGTGGCTCAGGACTCTCCATTGTCAGAACCTGGAAGGAGGCAACCCACAGGGACCAGGTCACGCATACCTGGCTGAGCCCTTGAATGCTGTCTGGGTATTCATATCTCTGGAAAGAACAGCTCCTGGTCCATTCAGAACTGCAGACTTGTTGCTTCATGTGTTTATCCATGAAAAGAAAACCTTGGAGGAGGCAAGAAGGAAAAAAGTTTAACTGAATTGCCCTCAGAGGTATGTTGCAGAGATCTGACTCCTTTTGCTGTTTCAGCTTTCAGCCGTGCATGTATTTGCAGCCTTGGACTGCAGCGTTGTTCTCACTCCAGGACCAGGTACCACCAGCTAAGCTAATATCCAGCCTGGTGCTCAGCTGCACAGGAGGGTCCTGGAGAAAGGTGGAGGCTACAACACTGCACACAGAGCCAGACCAAGGCTTCTCAGTGCTGGAGGAAGGATTTGACCTTATTTTTAGGACAGGAGCAAAAGAAAGGAGCTGAGGGATTTCTCAGACATAGGCTCTCTTGGACATTACCACCAGTGGCAAAAGTCTCAAACCTACCATGAGCTGTGCTTTTCCCTTCCACAAAAAGAGGACAGCAGGAGCATGGTGAAGACAAATCTTCCCTCAAATCCCATTAAAGCATCCCTATTCAAACCTAGCAACACCCCAATGATCTTATAAGACTTGGAGGCAGGCCAGCAATCTTCTCTGGGAATAACAAGACTTGCTGTCTTCTAAAACACTCTGCTATCAGGAGACTCCAAATAGCTCAACTTACTATAAAAAAAAATGCCACCCTTAAAGAGTATAGTGCTATACTGAAGCTGTTATACCTAGGCTGCTAGGCTTGAAACGGGGTATGCAAACACATGTTCAGATAGCAGTGTCCATTGCTGAAGCTAGGGCTCTTTGCTGCCTGTGTGGAAAATACCATGCCTTCCCCCCTTAATTACACTGCATTTGCTAAGCCTAGTTAAGGGTGGGGAGGATGATGATGTTGGCACTGCTCTGAGCCTGGTTACAGCCTCCTGCTACAGACCCAAAGCTGCAGCTCCACTGGGGCATTACATTCCCCCTTGCTCTTGGCTGTGACAGCAGAGCAGCTGTTTGGGTGGGAAAGCAACTCGTGTCTGAGCAGTGGTGTGGTTCAGTTGTTGCCCAGGCTGTATTTATGGTTTTCAAGGCTCTAAGCTGGCAGTGTCTGCCTGAACAGGCTCGTTTAGAAAGCTGTGTCTGGTTCCAGAACCACAATCAGTTTGCAGTGGTGGAAGAGGGTATTTCAGAACAAGCCAGGCACTGGCTTCCTTCTAGGTTAATCCATGGAGCTCCCACCTTGTGTGTTTTGGAAAATTAACAATCCCCACAGCAGCAATGAAGTGCAGCAGCTGCGAATCCTTCCTGCTAACCACTCTCTTAACAAGAAAGAAGATAATCAGGCCATTTGCATTTTGGTAACCTATGGCTACACCAGCCCTGCACCTTGCTGAAATTAAAAGAAAAAAAATAAATGCCCCGAGGGCCAACACATCCAGAAGATGACACAATGGGCTGTTTCTTTGTGAGATGCCATCATTTCCTCTGACCAAAGTCTTCCAAGTCAATGGGTGTTAAGGGTACTAGAAAAAACATTGGTTCCCCTTACTTAAAGATAAATACTTTTTTTTTTTAAAGGGCAGCTGGTGAAACCTACAACCCCAGTTGCTAAAAACAGCATCATCTGTTATTTCCCATACCATCACAAAATGTTCCATTTTATCTGAGCTAAAAACAGCTTTTCTCTGCTGGAAACATACAAATATCATTCCTTCATAAAGAAGCCACCAGATGGGAACTTAATAACTGTAGACTCTAATTCGCATTGCCTGGAGTTGCAAAAAACACCAAACTTTGAAAATTCTTGTTTATACCCTGCTTATTCAATGGTTTAAATATGTTTCCATGCACAGGCATCTGGCCCGCAGCCAAGCTGCGCTAATACTAAGGCTACTTCTCCATGCAGGGGACAAAGCTGAAATGACTGGTGCTGTTTTTGGCTCTCCTTGGCTTTTTCTGCAGAAGGGAGATTTACATGGCATAATTGCTCTGAAGGTGAGCCAGTGGGAGTACATCAGCTCTGCGAAAGCTGCCCTTTTTCTCTGTGCTTGTTATTTTACTCGCTGTTCACTTTTTTAATATAAAGTCCATTCCCCCCACATCAAAATGTCTGTGAAGTGAAGCAGACATTTTTCTGCTCTTGCAAAAGTATGTGGGAGAGAAAATTTTATTGGAGTTTTATGGATGCCTAAATGGCTCTGCTGTAGGAGGGAAAGAAAAAGAGCCCAGGAAGGAGATGGACAGCAGAACACAAAGCAAGAGTGATATCCCTCTGTGCTCTAAAACTTAAGCAGGGGAATACAAACCCCAGAAACAGCAAAAGGAATAAATTCTTCATGTATCCATTTATAACCAGAACAAGTGTTCGCAGTGCAGGGAATAAAAGCAGGCACTGACAGGGCACCTTTCACATATTAACTCTAACCATCCTCCAGCACTCCTACAGAGCATTTTGGTGCAGGCTGGGCCTGGCTTTGTGTACAGGCAGCTTTCAATAGCTTCCTATAAGGCCTGATTTCACGTCCTCCCTGGTGCTGGGCCAGCAAAGCCTCATCTTTGCCCCACTGGACCCTTTGGGCAGGACAATCTCCTACACGCACATACACCATTCCATGTAGACCCCTACAGAGATGCACGACCGACTTTGGCTTTAGGAACATAGATCAGCATGCCCAACCCAGGCAAGGAGAGGCTTCCTCCTGCTAGGACACATCTGCCTTCAGAGCATACACTAATATCCATACTACTGCTGGCACCTATACTATACTGGCAAAGCCACACTGGGATCTCAACCTGCCACTGCCATCTCGTGTTTAGGTGTCTGGTATCTCCTAGCTCTTGGGAGTCCCAATTTGTATCTTCGGGCACAAATTTAATCACTGCAATTTTTAACAGTAACTTTTCCTAGGTGAAAGTGAGCAAAGATGTGTGATATTTGAGATTCACCTTACAGGAATAATATCTACAATTAGCTGAACCACCCATTTCTCTTAATCACTGCCTTTGCAGGGTTCCATTGTGGCCAAAAGAGTTAAACAGCTTCTTGTTCACACATTCATCTCTGCTCACCACATTGTTTGCACAGGCAACTAGAACAACCCCCAGTCGTCACCTGAGCAATTTAGCTCATTGCATCAGGGTGACCCCAGTATGCACACTAACAGCAGCAAGTCCACTGTCTGCATTTTGCATTATGTGCCTGTGATCGAGTTCCTGTAAAGGACAGGATCAGTTTAACATGCACAAGAACTTCTTGGATTCAGTTAACGCCCAGGTTATAGCCTCTGTTTTAAATATAAATTATAGCCTTTATTGAATCATATAGGTGTATCTGTTACTGAGTATATTAATATGAAAGGTTGTTGTTGAAGACTGCCTGCTAGTGAGGCTGAAGTACAGAAAAGCCTTCTTCCAGTTCACATCCAGAACCAGCCCAGGTTTGCAATAATCAAGAGGTGAAACAAGACTGTGATCCCATCCCATTTCTTAATGGGAAGCTGGCCACACAGCAGAGCTGCCACCATTGCTACTTGCTGTCTACACAGAAAGACCAGCTGGGCAGGGCAGTGAGCAACCCTACTGCCCAGAAAAGCAAGGGCTCTGGGGGCAATGCAACACACCAACACTGGCATTAGCTGCCTGTAGTGCCATTAAACAGGGATGCCAAACTTCTTAGGAGCACAGGGACAAGAGGTCAGTGGGTGAAATGCAGCCCTTGCTATAGCTGGAAGCATCTGCAAAGGAGAAAATAAATTCTGCAATTGCAAACACTGCGCTGAAAGCTGAGGGCTCAGAGTACACAGTTCTTCTTTCCTCCCACCAGTAACACTCCTGCTGAAGTAACATTATTATACTGTAATATTCCCACATCAGAACCTTCCAATCTCTACAGATATTTTACAGTCTTGAAAGATAAGCACAGAGGAAGGAATACATAAAACCAGATTCTCAACCCATAACCAAAGCAGGAATGAAGAAAAATCCAGCTATTAAAAGGAGGCTCATCATCCCTCCAACATTGAACTGGAAGCTCAGGAGGCATGAGAGAAACCCACAACTTTTGGAAAATATGTGTCTCGACCACCCACTCACCTCAAACAGATAACGAGGAGTTAAGACCCATTCTCTGGAGATTAATGCAAAAAGATAGGCCTGAGACTCCACCTAGGCAGTAAATGATAATTAAAAGCCGCTAACTCTACCATCAGCTTTTTCTCTCTGGGTGTACAGAGAGGGAAAAAGAGGGAAACAGGGACGGAGGGAGGCATTTCATACTTGCATCTAACCTGTTTTCCAGATGAGTTTTTCAATGATCAGATTCAATCTACTGTAAAAACTTCCCAGGGAGACAAACCCTCAGCACATGAACCAAAAATGTAATGATCTGGGAAATGTATTCCTCTTTAGGGGGAAGAAAACTGGTTTCACCTTTGTGCTCCCACTTTTATTGTTCACAAACTATGAAGATTTCTTTGCTACAGAGGGGAGAGGCACAGTGACAGAGCCATGACACTGAGCCAGCTAAAGGCATGAGGATCAGGTCCTTGTCAAACACACTGCCCCTTGGAGAGGCTGCCAAACTGCATCAGATCCAACATCTGTCTGCTCATTCTCCTCCTCACATTAAGTACCATACTGGACTCTGCCAGAAGAGACTGGGTTAAACGTGTGGTTTAATAAACCCACAGTAAAATTTATCATCATTAGCTAACGTATTTTTACATATTTTTGCCATATGCAGCAGTGTCCACCCCTTTGGTGACTCTTGTTAAGTGCCTGGCCTCAATAGCTAGCTTCCTGCGGCAACGAGTTTCACAGTAATTATGTAGTATGTTAAGAAGCACTTTTTTTATCAGTTAATGCAGCTCTGGCTACATCTGTGCTTCCAACTTCTGCTAAAAGATCTGGTCCCTAATCAATGCTGCTGTGCCACCAAGAATCCCCTTGTGACCATGCCAACCGCTGGAAGTCTCTGCTTCCATTAGCAGAGCTTTTCACCTGGGTTAGCAGGGCTCAGCTATCAGCACAGAGGGAAACATTGCCGCTGTAGATCTATTCACGCTTGGAGGTCCATGTCTGCGCAAACCCCCAGGGAACAAGATCTTCCACTGGCTAACTGCTGCAGCTGCAGTGACTAGACTTACAAGTCAGAGGTCCCGATTTCACAGGAGCTCTGAAAGCAACAGCTGTTCATCCTCCATGCCCTAGACCTCAGGACCCTACTATGCTAAAACAGAGTATGAAAACCAGCTCAAAACAGGAGGATTTTACATGCATGTGAGAAGCCATGCAATTTGAAGAGTAACAGAGAAGGGGGCCTGATAGTCCAGCCAGTCCCTTGGATGACCCCTGGTTACCCAGAAACAAACCGCATGACCATGTTTGTCATATTTAAACATCACTCAAAAATGAGTCCTCCAGAACTTTACAACTAGCTTGTAGCAAGCACCTTTATAATCATGGATACAACATGATTTAGCATTTGAGAGAAGTTTATCAGACTGGCCAAGATTACCACCAGAACCAGCAGCTAAGGAGAACTGGCACACTCGTTGCATCAAATGCTTTCTGCAAAACAGTGTAGGTCAACAGTGAGAAACCTTTGGTTTCCACCCTCAACATTTGAAAACGCCCAGGGCACAGGCAGGCAGGGAGGTGAGGGGGTTTCGACAGTGTTCCCAGGAAAACCTTAATCCGATTCTGTGCTGGCTGACACACAGTCTCCTTGCTCTTTCGCTACCTGGTCCCAAAGGCTGTGTTCACATTAGACTGATCTCACACAGCACTCACTCTACATCGGAGCAAAGAGGACCGTAGGCTGCAGCCCAGCACAGGGCTACATAAACACAACCAGGATTTAAGGAGATCCTGTGTCATCCCAAGAGGGCAGCACACTGAGAACTGGGGCTTCAGAGCTGAATCCCACTTAGCCTTGGTCCCCTGCCCAGGACAGAGCTGACCCACTTCATAAATGATGCTCTCTTCCTTCAGCATCCAAATGCTGCTGTATCATTTAGCAGTACTCATGGGCTAATTTTCTCCCTCAGGGAGAGTAGATTAGATACTACAATTTCTCTCTCCCCTTGAGTTTTCAAAAGGTCTTTCAAGTGTAATAAACTCAGGTATTTATATATCAATCTGCGTTACCTGAGGCACATATTATAGAGCCCTGGGTCATAGCAACATCATTACAGTGAGTTTTAAAGGGAGCAATGGGAATAGACAGATAAATAATTCTCTCTGTGGTGCCCTTTCTATTTGTACGCTGAAGCTTAGAGCAGCTCCCTGTCTTGGACACACCTTCAAAAATACAGCATTTCACACTGGAGCTGAAAACATCAAGGTAAGCAGCAACTGATCCTCCAGAGCTAAACAAACAGCCTTTTCCCCTTTAAATTACAGGCACTTACGCATTACCTTCGTTCCCATCTTCAGCTGCTTCCTCTCATTCCTTAATCCCTTGAAGCTGTTGCACACCTGCAGTCACTGCTTTTCAGAGCATTTGTGCTGCATTTTTACACTGCCAGGGACATTACAATGTGAGGGAAAAAAAACAAGGTCATGGCTTGGCTTCCTTGGGGAGCAGCATCAGCCCCTCTCCATATTCTGCACAATGCTGTGGCAGTTCAGCCTCAAGCAATCTGGTCAGTCACAGATCCTAAGGCAGGTTCTTCTACTTAAGCACTTGCTTCATGTTTTGTTGGACTGGAGGCTTAAACTGGGCCAAAAAAGGCCTCCAAACACCTGCAGAACTCCTCGGTACAACATGGCTCTGATACCAGCTTACCCAGTTCCTAAAAAACATAGTACACATTTCTGACTGAAGAATAAGCCGAATCACATAAAAGAACTTCAGAAAGGTTGTACAATCTCTTGCTTACTTGCTGGCTGACACAAGCAGGTCAGATCACTCACTCCAATAACAGCATTTTATTGTTGTATTCACAGGCCAAACGAAAAAATCAGGTTCCTCTGGCACTATGTGACAGACAGAAAAGCTGCAAAAGGTTTATGATAGCTAGGGGATATGAAGAGTCATACAAATGTCTGGAGTCATCCAGCACACGCCACTGACTAGGTGGCCTGACACCTGGTCCAGAGCTCTGGCCATGCCTTCCCATGTGTACCACAGACCAGCTGTGGACTGACCAGCTTTCCCCCCTAAATTCCTGCTCACCATAGGTTTCATTATGGTTTATAACAGCATTTTAATGCATTGACTTGCTTATGAGGAAGCAAGTGCCTGGCGTTTGTTTAAGTATCTTTATTAGACCTGAAACCAATACTGCATCATTTAACTTTGAGGCTTTTGTTGCTGGTATCAGTTGTGTTCTGCAAATCACAGACTCAGGACTGCATCTAACCCCTAATAAGCAAGCAAACTGCTATTCGTCCACCTCCCTGCTTTCCCCCAGCTGCTGTTATCTCTGTGTGAGACTGGGAATTGGAGGAAAGAATGACCCTGTGATTGTCTAAATCAGCCCAGCTCTAATTTACTGGAATATGGTTTGAGCAGCTAATGTAACACCTACTGTGAGCAAGATGGAGCTATCTCCAGGACTTCTGTAGGCTAGGAATATTCACTTAAATGGCATTGTCTGGCTGCACTCACTGGAGGGCCTGCCATACCACAGAGAGCAGTTAACCCTTGGAGTGTGAAATTAGGTCAAAAGAACCAAGCCTTCAACTGCAATTGGAAAAGTTAACTTTCCACAGAAAATCGGGTGTCCTGTTTGCCTCTGTCACTTTCTCAGCTCCTCGTGTAGCAAATAGCTGGAGCAATTACAGCACTCAGGTAAACAGACACTAGCAAGGCATCCTCAGGATGCCCTTGGTCTGGCAGGAGCTTTCCCCAGCTTCTCCAGCCCTCACCAAATGGCTACATGTCATGTTTCCCACAGCTGAATCAAGCAGCTGGTTTCTCCCTAGATATAAAGGATGGAGTTGTTTTTCTTCTTTAACAATACTGGACCGAGTCACACAGAAGTCAGTGCCTTCCCTGGCCCTGGTACAGTAGTTGAGCTTCCCAGAAAATTACCTTTGCCTCTGTCCTTCAGCTCCTGATGATGAAGTGAGAGGAATAATTCCGCCTTTGCCTACTGTCTGTAAGCATTTTGAGGCAGACACTGGTTCTTGGCCTAAGCACATAAAGCACCCACGACTGCAGTACTTGAAGAGGCAGGAAGATGCTCATCATATAAACAGCTTCAGTTTCAACAGTAAGGTCATTTCAAGCTCTTAAGTCAACACTCATGAAGGATTCTGTGAGTATGAGACCGAAATCCTATTTTAACAGGTTTTGGCAGAAAATGTATTTGATTTAACCTTCTTTTCAAATGGAAGGATAGGTTTTCAAGAAGCAAGCTTTCCAATCAGATGCTATGGCTTTTTACATAAAAGTACATCTATATCAAACTAATTATCCCCATTTTACAGATGGGGAAACTAAGGCACAGAAAAGTGAAGTGGTGGATCAGACAGAAACAGCTGTGGATCCAGCTGGACCCTGAGCACCCACATCACAAGCATCAGTCAACCAAGTCCCCTCCCTGAGACACAGGGCCAACAGTTCAGCAGCTAGTAAGGGGGTTATCCCAGCACCTTGGACCAGCCCTTCTCCCAAGGGCCCCCAACAGGTTCCCTTCGGCAGTAGTTTTATCAAAAGATGACTTTGTCATCTTCCCATGCAGCAAATTTCCACTGAGGCTGGCTTCAACTGCAGGTAACATCCATGTTCCTTTTCGCTGACAAAAGAAAAAATGGCAACACAAGGAATGCAACGCTTTCAGCCTGAACTTTCATCATTGTGGAATCACTGGAGTTTAGTTGCTCACAGAACCGGAGTTCCTGATTAAGCTGCATGTAATCCCTTTACCTTGCAAATCACAGGGTTGTGTGCAAGTAGCATGTAACCTTCTGGTTTAAGCTAGAAGGTGCTGCCTTCTAGCAAGCACAAACACAGTTCCCATTAGCTTCTGCTGTTCAGAAGCTGCTAAGCTCCCCCAGCCTGAAAAGCTGAATCAGTAGAGAGCACCCTTGTGCTGCTCCACTTCCCATGCTGGGAGATGCCTCTGGTCCCTTTATAACCCACATAGCCTTTTCATAGAGGAGGCCACTTCCAGGAGCTGACTCACTCACCTCCCACAGAGGAGCCTGCAAGCACGCAGGGCTCAGCTACAGTCACAGTGGCGAGGGAAGACATCCCCACATCATTGCGCAGCCAGGCAGCACATAGACTGGGCACAGGCTGAGGGAAAGCTGCCTGGATGCAGATAATGTCCTGGTTATTAATATCCTGCTTACAGCTCCTTCATCGTTCCACATACCTACTTTCCTAGAGCAATGATACACCGGCTCAATGGACCACTTAAATTAGTGGAGGATCCCCTGGCCAGCCTCAGATGAAGGCCTCTCTGTACTCCTGTGGTACAACCGCAAACCATTCACCTGGTCAGCGACAAGGCATCTTGCTTCATTCTGGGGATGCCTTTCCCACAAAAAGACAATCCTTTCTTAACACTAGCCTAGAGGCAGCCTGCAACAGTTTTGAAAGCCACTTCCAATGGAACAGCATTAATGAGTGTAGCACCATCTCTGGGAACAAACGAAAAAAAAAAGAGAAAAAGCAAGAAAGACTGAAGTACAGGAGACAGATGCAAGCACAGCTTAAAAAGAGACTAAGCAACTTCAGAGGAAAAGCCCATGTCTGGCAGAGGTGCCTGGGTGTCTGGATCACAGAGCCAGTCTATGCCCCTCACTGCCCCCAGATGTCCTGCTGCTTACATCAACCATATAGCAAAAATGACAGCACATGTATCAGCAGCTGAACCCCCTCCTACTTCTGCAAAGCCAGCATGCCACCCCAAGGGACTACCAAAGCCAACTAATAGGCTGAGCTGTTGCAACACCTACCCAGGGAGGCATTTCAGATGTTCTCCCGCTCCCATGGGTGCCATCTCTCCCCTTTCTTGGGCCACCTGAAGCAGGCAATCACCTTCACAGCCCATCAGCTAGTGTCCTCCACAGGCACCTGTAGCACGCTAAGCTCAAGAAGGATAATAGCTGGGAGGGGTTAAAACACACCCCCACCTTGTCTGACTAACTACAGCTAAAACCCAATTTTTAGTTACCACGTTACTTTAAAAAGCAAAAGCCATGCAACCCCCCCCCAACAGGCTTTATCCTAATTCTCCCAGGAAATAATGACTTTCTGTTATTAAATAATGTAAAATGATTGAGGTGAGTCATAAAGCATTTGTATTAACACTAATGGATCCATGATTAATTTTTTCTTTATTTTATTATTATAAAACTTGTCTGTATCTCCCCCCCTTCCTCTGTCCTCCCCATCACATTTTGTTCTCATGGGAGGTAATCAAGACTTCACTTGAATTTCTCATTACTTGAAAGGTTCTGCATCACAGTATGATAATGGGACAGTTTCATAATTACAATTAAAAAAAATAGAGCAAGAGAAAACCAAAGTTTTCAGATGCTTTTGTCTTTCAGTCATCCATAAATTAAACAATTGCTTTAAAACATATTTAAAGGAGAGGGCCGTTTTGACTTACTGTTATGCAAAAACCATTGTGCATGAGCTTCATTTTGGAAAGTCTATTCTCCCTCTTTACTTCCTTAGACTACCTCCTCCCTCCTACTTTTTCATTTTCTGTTATTCCTTTTGATAAAGTACTCTGCAACATTAACTTCCATTAAGATGTAAAACTAGACCAGTAACTTCCATTTTACCACTCATTTCCCCAAAGGCCAACTACCCACTTTGTGCCTCAGTTTCCCATTTGCAGCAGAAGACACTACAGCAGCTAAGGCTGTTGTGCTGGTTTTACCCAGAAATCTACAGGCTTACACAGCATACTTTAGATCCTGCCTTTAGAAGCACGAGACAGGTGGCAGAGATGAGCAGAATTAGCACTGTTCTCTGCTCACAAACTTTGAGAACCCACAGGATATAAGGCTGGATTAGATGTGACAAATTATCATTCTTATTATTGTACCTAGCACTGGCCTAAGACATCATCAGCTAGAGATGTCAAAGTAGCAAGACATTATGGTTTATGTGGGAGTCTTGAAAAATTTCTCTCTGAAAATAAAAAGTCTTTGCTGGGCAAAACACCTGCATTTTCTGCAGAGAGTTACACTCTTTGGTCCCAGGTGCACTCCCTGCACAACACGAGCTAGTCATCCTGATTCCTGGCGTCCCTTCTCAGACTCCCTTGTGTGACCAGAGGCACCTTGCAGTAATCGCATGGTGCCTCAGTTTACCCACTGCTTCCTCTACAAAGCCCTTTGGTGCCCTTAGGGTGAAGCTGCACAGCAAGGCTCTCAGCAGTACATACAATGCTCAAAATGCTCGGGAAGAGCTGGAAGGAGGCAACCACCCCCAAAGCAGCCTGGTGCTCCGTGACAGCATGGCCTGCACTGGCCACAGCAGGGCAGGGATCACTAAGGCTCCCTCTCCTCTGCTTCATCCTCATGACAAGGCCAAGCAGCTCCTCCCCGGCCACAGAGAGGGGCTGGCACTGCAGGAGGGAGCCTGCCCACTAGCCCTGGCACTACTCAGGCACACAGCCCTCACATAAAGGCCCTGAGGCCTAGCCAAGCCCCCAGCAGCCTCACCTCCACAACTGGGGGACAAGCACATGAGCTGAGGCAAGGAAAGGGAGGCTGGAAGAGCCTTTACACGCTTTCAGCTGGCAAAACCAGATAACTCAGACTAAATTTTTACATCTTACCTGCCCAAAACCGATATAGCCGCTGCCAGCAACCAACGTAGCGGCACCACTATGAGGAGCTGCCTGCCCAGCCAGCATTTATAGCCTCGCCGTGAGGTAGGGCTGGATGCGATTGGTTGGGGTGAACAGGTTGCAGCAGCCGATTGGCCAGTGAGGGAGCGCCCCCCCCACCTGGGAGGCCGCCATTTTCCCCTCAAAGGGGGCCGTGCAGGTTGTGCCTGAGCTCTGAGGGGGCTCTGCTGCTGCCTCAGCTCCCTGAGGTGTCAGTGCGGGGCCCGATGCTCCGGTTTTGTGCTTGGTGTCAGACGGGTGCCCGGGCATTTCTCTTCCTTGCCCTGATTCCAGCTGTTGAAAGGCAGCCTGGCTGCTGGGGCCGATAGCTTTTGGAGGCAGGACCGGCTCCCTGAGTGTTGGCACGGCTCCCGGGGCCCTGGCCTCCGGCAGGGCCCGATTAGACGCTGCTGTAAAGCAAACAATGCCAAAATGCAAATAGCAGCAGCAGCAGCAGCAAATTCTTGATTAAATATGAACAAGCACAGAGAATTGCTTATGTCATTCACCCCACTCCTCTGTGTCCTCCATCTGTCTGCTTCCCTCCTCTTCCACCATCTCTTCCCCCAGCCATCTGTTTAGTGCTCTCCCTCCTTCTCTTCCCTCCCTGTCCCCACACCCCCTTCCCTTTGCAGCTGTTTCAGTGAGTGGGTCCCCTTTAGCTGCTCCTCTCCCTGCTTCCAGGCTGGGCCAAGCCCAGGGTTGTACGTTACTGGTTCGAGCTCCCTGGCATTTGTTTGGGCGGTCGGTGGGGATGCTGTGTCAGCGCAGGAAAGCCGAAGGTGGGGTTCCCACTCGTCTGCATCCCCTGGCGTGTCTCCTTGGCATCCTGCTTGAAGGAGCTGCTGGTGGGAAATGGAAGAGGGCTTTTGAACCAGGCTAGCAACACCAGTTGCCCTGCTTTGTGCAAGGGGAGATAATAGTTTTGAAAAGCAGCCACTTTAAAGTCGCCCTTGGGGCAAGAAAGTTTCACACTGCTTCCCTGTTAACCTGTGGGAGGCTTGGTCTCAGAATCCCATTTGGGCCAAGGGCAAAGTAAAACTAAAACAACAAATGTTTGGTTGTGCACGTAGCTAGTTAAAGTATTCAGTGCTCATAATGGGAAAGATCAAACCCACCCCCTCATGAGCCTGTTGGCTATCTTGCAATATCATTTACACCACTGCGATGTTTGAGCAAACTGCTTCTGAATCAGAACAGTGGCCTTTTAGCACAACTTGCAGGGTTTTATTTGCTTTTCACTGGAGTAAACAACATCTTGAGGCAAAGGCACCGGATCGATGGGCATTAAAATCTATGGGAAGGACATAAACCTCATTGCTCCAGCACATCACCTACATCTTCCCGGAGGGTGGGAAGGATGCCCACTGCCCGATGCCTGGCTGGGTTACCACCAGCGCTTCTGCTGCAGGGGATTTGTGTGTACCATGGAAGCCAACAAAACTGGCTGCTGTTGGAGACAGATTGGGTTTGATCCAGACTGGCAAATCCAGGGATCCTGTAAAAGAGCTGAATAAGGGCCCTGCATATGACACGAAGGAAATAAAACTGTTGGATTGTTGGCTTTGATAAACCGTTTCCCTGACACATTCCTCAGATTTTGTCTCAGCAAAGGATAATGGTATAGAGACTGTGCCCTTTTTTCTTGTGATTTAAATACAGTGAAACAACGACATGGTATCTACATAAAGCTGTTAGAAGAATAACCTGATGCGTACCTTCTTTCTAGAGTCTCCAGGGTGGAATCAGTTTAGATTGATGCATGATAAAGGAAGAATGAACCTGTTGCCTGAATGGGGCGGCACTTGGTGCAATAGGCAGAGCTGTTATCAGACCTGTTAAACAAATAAAGCTGTGAAGTGCAGACATACTGTCTGAAGTGCTATGCGCCTTTCCAGGCAGCAGAGATCTTCTTAAGGAATCCTTGATAAAGGAACAAGCCTGTTCAAGTTAATGGATATCCTCGGGTGATGCTTGGAGAGGATGCGTGAAGCGAATGGGGATCTTTGCTGCGGCTGCTGATGCACATCACTCCCCTGCACAAACACTCCCCCACTCACGGGTGCGCTGCCTTTGCTGGAGTGAGAGAAAGAAGAAGGGGACATTACTGCACACGCAGGGCAGAAGGTGGTGGTGAATGAGCCAAGCTAATGGGAGTAGCCCCAGCCCTGCTCAGTGGTGGTAGCAAAGGAGCATTTGGGTTGTCAAGGGTGTTGGACCTATGGCAAGGAATACAGAGGGGTCATGGCTCAGGGCTGCTTTGCCCAGTGTCCCACCTTCAGTGACCAAGTTGCTGTTGCTTGGAGAAGGGAAAAGAGAAGTGGTACAGGATTTGTCCTCAGCACATGTCCTCCAGGTGAGCATCTTTCAGGAATGTCTTTAGTCAGAGGCTACCCAGACTGTCGCACTGAACAGCTCCATCCTTAGCCCTGTAGTATCCACAAAGCAGGGCCCTGACCTTGAGGTCTTCCATCCGGTAATAAGAATCAGAACCCAAAGTTACCTTTCAAACCAGCTTCACGCCTCCTTCATGTCACAAGCATCTTTGGACTTTCTCCTGATTTGGCCCAGCTGGAGTGAGAAGAAAGCTGGGTGCCTTCAGCTCAGTTACTAGCAACAACAAGAGAACAGTAATTTCACTGTAATGTTTCTCCTGAGGAAAAAACCCTCACAATTTGTTTGTCTGCCTGTGACAGGGAGAATTTTTCATGTTACCATCAGCCCCAGAGTTCATTCACCTATTGGAAAGATGTCCAGCTTTCAGGGATGTTTAATCTTATTTGAAAAGAGATAATTAGGAAAACACACACAAATGCATGTGCCACACGCTCACAATCTCATTAGAGACTGCTTTCTCCTTCAGCTGAGGAAGAGGTTTTATTTTGATGGTGGGGATGAATGTGTTTTCATGCTTGGTTAAGGTGTCTGCATATGTGTGTATCCATGTGCGTATGTAGGTGCATATTTATGTCTCTGAAGGGGAGAGGTTTTTAACTTGTTGAAGCCTGTGAAATTCATTGTCCTGGTTCCATTTTTGGAAGCAGATTTTGATGAGATCTTTCCCGTCACTGCACAGAGAGCATCTAATCATGCTGTACAAAGACAGCGACAACTGACAATGCATCTCCTTCTTCCAGGAGAAAGGAAAAAGAGAACAAAATGAATAATTCAAATGATAATTAGCAATGTAATTATTCCTGTTTTTAGAGTAACCTACAGGACAGAACATCAACGTATGAGTCACTCGCAAAGTATAAACAGAAATAATTTGGAAGATGCTGTCCTGATGCTTTAGAAAGGGACTTGTCAGAGACTTTCTCTTCTGCTATCATGTTGGCATCAGGAGTCCCCTCCAGCTGCTCCCTTTAAGGTCAAAACTAGCATCAGTGATCTGGAGCTCAGCTAAGGGAGAAGGGGAACTTCAAAAACAGAGACAGGCAGTGAGGTGCGCAGGGAGGACACAGGCTGGTTGAGCAATCAGAGCGGGAGTAGAGATGAGACCCATCAGCTGAACACCTGTAACATCAGGCAGTGATCTGGGCTTGATTCAGGCCAGGGAACAGCCTTTTTCCATGTGTCTACGCAGCCTGGTGTAGCAGATGCTGGTTGCAGGGCTGGCTTTGATGTGCTTCAGTCCTGAGAATAATGATACCCACAGCTGAGATCTCCTGCATGTACCAGAGGCTGAGATCTGCAGGTGCTGAACCATGGGGAAGGAAGAGGTGGGGGTTATCCCTGCATTTTAGGATGAACTGGGAGGGGAGAAGGTAAAAACTCGATCTCAAGGTGTCCACACCGTGCTCGGGAAGAGCCAAACCCTCTGTACAGCACAGAGTTGCCACATGCCTGATGCTGCTCTAATCCTTTCTGACAGGGCTACATGCAATAAGTCTGGACTTCAGCTACAGCTCAGACCTCTGCTTAACCAACAGCCTTAACAATCTTCCAGAGTTACACTTTTGCTTTTTTAAAACCTGGAGCATCTCTCTAACAAGAGACATGAAACGTCTGTGGCTGGAGAAGCTCCTACAAGGAGACACTGAGGCAGCAGCAGCCTGTAAAAGCAAACAGTGGGATGCCTCCTGGCTCTGTAACACAAGAAGAAGAGAAGAAAGATGTCTTTAATTTGCCTGGTAATGATCAATATAGAATCAAATCCGACCTTGAATTTTAATGGCTCTATACTAATAGAAAGCCACTTGCAGATGGATGGAGGAGGATCAGAATAGCCTGGGGGAGGGAAGGCTGGGTGGTCCAATGCGCAGCAGGCTCAGCACCCTGTGTGGCCACCCCCAGCTGCCATGGATGTGCTTTTCTAGGGCTGGCAGAGGGAAAATCGCTCTGGGGTGGCAGTGGCTGGGGATGGGCCATTGTGGGGGCAGGAGGCAGCATGACCCAAGGCTTCCTGGGTTCCCCCAAGCACTGTTTCATCCAGAAATTTAAAAGCACCGTTTTAAAAGCAAAGGCATTTACAGACAGGAAAACTGAGTCAAGAAACAGGTAGGTCCTTAGGCCAGGGTCACGTGGCAGCACCCAGAGCAGAAGCAGGTCTCCCAGGCCCCCGTGGCCTTTCCCCATGACACTGGGGCCTCCTTGTTGCTCCCTCTTTTTGACATGTATCAGGTGCTGTACAGACAAGATGACTCAAGTCCTGACCCAAGGCACTGACAGCATTTGCAATTGGCAGAGACTCCTTAAAAAGAGGAAGAAAACCCCAATGCGTATATACATTTTTATATATATAAATAAATAGAGATGAGATTGACCAGTTGAAATTATATAGCAGCTGTTAACATTGGCATCTTTATTTGCTGCATCAATTGTATTTGGTTTAATCTTGTTCCCACAACACTGAACACATTTGACTCGTCTTCTGGTTTTTTGTTGATATAGAATCGTTTTGACAGTTATCCTGTTGGCTGTTAATAAGTATCTGCACTTTCTATAATCAATCATAAAACAAATCCAATCGCCTTTTCGCTTTTTATTTGACCTTAATCCTAACAAATCTCCCACTGTTTTATTGAATTTACTCATGAGCCAGCAGAAGAAGAAAGAAAAAGAGAGAGTATCCATTGATGCCTGTTCATCTGTCTGAGGCAAAGATAGTCTAGAAGAGCTGAGATGGAAACCAGGAAAATACTAATCTGTAGTCCGATATTGTCTGTTGAATCACACCTGCCAGATCCCTTTGCCTTTCCTGTCTTGCTTCTCCTCCCAGAAGACAAAGTAAAACTGCAGGGAGCTAAGCACCACATTTTTTTCTCCCCTCAACCAAGGGTTCACAGGACCAGCTGCCTTCTGTTGGCCCCACAAGACAAGGGAGCTATCGTGCTTCTTCGGTAGCTGTGGGAAGGACTTCTCCTCCTTAGTGGTCTCACATCGATGTGTACTGTTCACCAGTCTGCAGGTTTCCCCCTTCCTTTGCCCCTCACATTCACGGGGAGCAGAGTGGTACAGCTGTGGTGTGGGGGATCTGGTTGTTGTAATGCAGCTGAAACAAAGTGGAGGGAGCTGGAGGGCAAAGGGTGCTGCATCCAGTGCATTCCCCACCACGTGGCCATTCTTGCTTGTGTGACATCTGTGTTTTCTTCCCTCTCTCCCCTCCCAGACTTCTGTCTGGAAAAACAATCCACTGAACACTTCAAAACCACCAGTGAGATGAAGCTTGCCTCTCAGCACAAATCCTGTATCACGTGGTGAGGAGGAAGGATGCAATAGCACTCTTCTGCTCTTAAATCAGGCCTGGATCTGCCCTTGCTTATCTCTACCCCAGGAGGCAAAGGATGCTTTACAAGCAGTTCTGGTATGGTTTCTGCTTTGCAACCATTTCCCTTCCTCCATCCCTAACAAACAGGATTCAAAGTTTATATGTAAAAATAAATAAATAAAAGCAATCCTACAGTTAAAGGAGACGTGGGAAAAAAGGATAAAAGCAGGAGAAGCAACTTTGTCCTTTGGTGCCAGCAGTGCCAAGCTCCTGTGGTTGGAACCCCAATGAGAACCAAAGTATCTTCATCATTATCTAGCTGCAAATGGCAGCTGCTTTGCCAGCCACTGCTCGGGCAGGACAGTCTCTTTTATGAGAGCAGGAAGGGAACAGTGGGGCAGGGAATTAAAATATGGGCTACAAATTGGAAACGGCAGGGGGTGGAAGGGGATTCAGCTTAGCTGGCAGACACCCAGCGTGCTCCCTATTTATGTTATGCCAATGACTTTGCTCTCAAGCAGCTTGCAGGAGAGAAAGAGAGATAAATATATATATATATATATATATATGTATTTTGCAGCTTGCCTTGGCCCAGGAAACTCCTGCAGAAGCCAATGGCAGGAGAGACTGCAGTGCCGTAGCTCAGACAGTGATGCAACAGCCCATCTGCAGCCATGAATTACCTGCCCTTGTGCAGGTTGCTCTGTCTAGAGTCTGATCTTATGGATGAGGAATTGGCTGGAGAGGAAGCACAGATGCAGCAGTGAACCCCATATGAGCTTGAGCCCAGGCTGGAGGCAGAATCTGACCTGCCAAAGCTCATCCCCAGCCTTATCTCACACTCAGGGGAACCTGAACTTGGATTCATGCTCCCATGTGACCTTGACACTTCTGTGTCTGTTTTCCTGCCTTTAAAATGGGAATCAGTGCCCAGCACTCAGATGAACAACAGGATGAACACGCAGAGAGGTGCAAAGTGCTCAGCCAGGTCTGCAGCATGGCCAGGCAGCCCTCCCTGGAGCTGCAGCCTTTCTGCATCTGGATGTCCCTTTCCAGTAGGACTCCGTGCTTGTCTCTGCTTCTGTGTCCCCATATCACCTCAAACCTGACCAACAGGCCTGCACTTGGCACACACTGCTGGGAGAGAAGCACGCAAAGGAGAAGGAAAGCAGTGCCTGAGAGGTGCCTCCCTAGTACAACGAGGCCTGAGAGCAACCAGAAATAGAAACATGGGGCAATGAATTAAACACACTGCAATCTCTCATCTGTCTCCAGCAGGGAGTTCGGTTCAGGGCAGATCGCTTGTCTGCTTGAATGGATGTAGGGCTGCTTCCCTGGGAAGGCAGGGCATGGGTCAGCAAGTGCCCTACCCCACTGGTTTAAACAGAATCAGTTCCTGCGAGCGTCCCCATCCCATGCCATCCTCACTTTCCTGGCATTGCCGGGCTCTTTAGGACAGTGCTGACCAGCCCCAGGCACTTCCTAGCTCCTTGGTACCCTGAAGCATCCCCCAAAGAGATCTGCGGCCCAACGGCCAGAGCCACTGGTTTCCTTCACATGTCCCAACTGGGAGGCCACCATGCCTGACCCTACAGAAGCAGGTGTACTGCAAAGGGTGACTGGGAGGGCACAAAGTGCTTGCAGCTCAGCTGAGCACAGTCCCCAAGGCTTTGGCAGAAGGAGGCATTCCCTGGGGAACACCCTGCATGACCAGACTGACATGTAATAATGTGACAGGCAGCTCAATACGAGAATAGCCAGAACTTCAATCTACAGGTTTCTCCTACGGCAGGGGACAGTTTCACCCTGTTATTTATGGTGCTCCCAGCTTTGGAAGGGAGAACAGGGCTGCATTTCACATCTTAAACTGACATTGACTGCAATTGTTACTCCTGTGGACACGAATCCTTGCTGGCTTCTGTGCCTGGGCATGAGACGTGGGCAGGGGCGCACGCAGCCAGCAAATACCCCAGTTCCTGGAGGCACAGCAGCAGCAAGACGTAGTCCTGCCAACTGCTGCTTGGCTGTGAGGGTGGCACAGGCAGGAGGAAGGGCTCAGCCCTGGGGCCAGGCCACCCGGCTCCACTCCTCCCGCCAGGCTCCCTCCACTCTCAGCAGTTGTCTCGATTCCCTTCGGTGGCACCGAGGAAGGACCAGCCTTTCCCAGAGGCACGCAGACATCAGGGGAACATCACTTGGGCAGCAGATGATTAGCTTTGCTGACAGCTGTCTCAAGTGAATGTGATGAATGGTGCCTCAGTCTGCCTGAGCATCGGAGTCTATCGCATGTCTCTGAAGTCCACCAGACAGTACAGCTCGCAAAGGATTAGCCCCGCGCATGCCTGCAGCCCTGGGGCTTGAGACAACTCCAGGAGTGACAGGGAAAATGAAGGAAGTAATTTAGAGCCTAATGAGGGGAAATCCACAAAGCCCTGGCTCAGCCTGAAAGCTGGTTGCTTGAGAAGGGGCTTGATTTTCATCTGGCTTTGCAGATGCTCTGAGCAAGTTTTCTGAACTCGTGAAGGGAAATGCATGGGGATTCAGCATCCGGATGGCTTCTCCCCCACTACCTCTAGCATCGCTTCATTAACTGACCTCGCAGAAGATGCACAGCGTTTTCGGTTCACAGATAAACCACATTTGCTACATGGCTCACACACACGCATGCCAGATGGCATGTGGGGACACAGTCAGTGGTGTAGATTGGCTACACGCAATTAGGCTACAAATGTGGCTTGCACACGGACCAGCTGCAATGAGCTTATATCTTGCTGTTAGTCCGCTCAGCCCTGCACACACCACGGCACTTACGCTGGTCCTCGGAGATGACCACACTCCTGTTCCCTGCTCCTCTTCCCCTTCTCTGCCTGGCAGGCAAAGTGTGTCCCTCTCAACACGTACCAGGTCACCTGTGGTGCTTGTGGAGATGGCTGCCATGGCCATCACATGCAAGCACGTGCAAAATGTGAGCACAGACACTGATATACTACTGATCCCACGTGTACAGTGATGTTTTTATGTGCATCAAACAGCCGCAGGATGCCTAGTCTAGAAGTCGCAGCTCAGTTATGCTCATGCATCTTGGGGAGGGGATCACTGGGAATAGGAAACACAAGGACAGGAGTACCACATACTGCTCTCCATAGGGATATCTGGGGTAAAGGATCCTATCAACAACCAGTCCAGACAAAGCAGGGGTTTCGGGACCCCCAAATTCTCTGCATCTGTCTGTTCCTCTCCCTCACTTGAAAAGGCATTGCCTGCCCCTGCAGAAGCCCTGTCTGCTCCGTCTCCCTCATTTTCATCAGGTTAATTGGCCGCTGCCTTACCGGGGGAAATCTCACCCTGGCTGTCAGCCCCGAGCCCTGCTAAGCAGGCTCCAAAAGCTACCCGAAAGGCGCTGACGAAGGGAAGGGTTTTTAACCTGTCACAGAGGCAGCTGGGGAAAGAAGCAGGACTTGGCTGCCTCTAATTGCTCTTTCTGCAGAGGTGCCTTGTTTATTCAATTAATTTGGAGCCATCAAATGCCAGAGCTCAACAAGCAGCTGCTGAGTGGGGGAATTTTTGCCTCTCCAGAAGGGTGGGGTATGCAAAGCCATTTTTTTCCTTTAAACAATCTCCATCTCTTGGTCTTTATAGGCACTAACGCTCGTTGTGCAGTTAGTGGGAACTGTGTTTAAATACGTCTGTGATGCTTTTTTCTGTCCAAAGTCACCCAGAAGGTTCGTGTCAGAGCAGAATGAAAAATGCTAGTCCAGACCCAGGAGTTAAATCTTTGAGGCTTTGCTATTTGGCCAAAGGAAATGCCTATTTCCATTGAAAAATGAACAGATATTTATAAAGTAACAGATATTCCCTCTTCCCCAAGGCTGCAAATCCCAGGCCCAAATTGTCCTCCTTGTTAGCAAGCAAAATCCCTTCCACTCCTGATCTCTAAATGTTAGCGCCGGCCCTAGGAAACACGCAGCAACCACCATAGCCTGGAAGGGGGAGAAGGGCTCCTTGCTCTGAGACCTAAAACTGTAAATCAGAGCAGAATATATTTCCTCTGCCTGGATTTCACAGCTCTCTGTATGTTAATTTGGCCAGTTGCACTCTGCATGCATCGTGCCGGGAGCCCCTTTCAGCAAGGTCTAGGATTTAGCTTTTTAGAGTGAAATAAAATAAAATAATATAAAAAGCCTTGCTTCAGCTTGCCTGTTCACAATCAAATTTTCCCTGAGCATGGGCAGCAGCCTTACGAGCCATTTCTGTTTGATAGCTCGGGTTTTATTCACGTAGATAATGAGTTTGACAGGAGGTTAATAAGTGTCAACTGAAAGATAATTTAAGAGTTGTAAAGATAAATTTGTTGTGCACTCTTTTTCTGTGTGTGTGGCTAATACCTCAGTGCCCGTACACATGCACCCACACACAGTGCACAGGGTGGTTTCTAAGTCCGTGATCCATATGGTTTTCTTTATTCCTTGAGGTATTGTAAATATCTAAAAGTCCCAGCGAAAATCCTGCTGCATGTAAATTCCCATCTGCTCCCTTTTTTTTTCCTTTCCTGCACAAAGCGATTAGATTAATGGAAGGGGGGAAAGAGGAGTAAAAGGAAAAGAAAAGGAATAGAGCTTTAGGAAAGTGGCTTTTCCTCCCCAACATAATGCTCAAGCTCAGAATTTCCTTACAGACTGGAGGGAGATGTGGCCCTTATGCAGAATTCTGAGATAGAGAGTCTTTTGAAAGGTTCATCTGGGTTTGGGCTGCTGGGTTTTTTCCGCTTCTCTCTTTTTTTTTTTTTTTAAAAAAAGCTTTAAAATGGGAGTTTCCTTAAAAATACTGTGAGTTCTGCCCCACTGTAGCCAAACTAATGGCTGATTCCAGTGCTGATGTACTTGGCTGGAGCTTGGTGCAAGCCAGGGCTCAGGACAACAGGAGTCAAAATCCCCCGTGGGGATGTGGCCCAGGATCCCGCCTACCCAAATACCCCCAGAGCAGCACAAAAGCCTGCCGTGTCCCTTCTAACCAGGCTCAGGCTACTTGGAAGTGGTTTTCCTTGCTAACTGATGCTTTCTACCTCCCTGGAAGCTCGATTAGAGCTTGAGCCCCCATGTTTTAAACAACAGGATCAACGCAATACTTAGGAAAAGATCCAACACTCCCTGCACCTCAGACAGGCACAAAACACCCGGGACAAAACCAGCCATCAGTGCTCAAGAGGATTTCACTTGCCTCGGCCGTTGCTGGGGCGAAGGGCCCTTCCCAGCTCAGTGGACATTTGGCATCTCGCGAGCAGCTGATCAGCACCAAAACGCTACGCTGGGCCTTGCCTTCCTCCGCTGCCCCGCTCCATCCCACCCTCTTCCTAATCCCTTTAAAGCAGAACGGTTTAAGAAGGTTTCGGTGGTGGCTGCTGTGTGGCAGGGGCGAGAGAGAGGACAGCAGGGCTTTGTCGCAAGCATCAATACGATACTGTTCCATAAAACAAACCCCCTGAAGTTAAAGATTATTTACATTTTAGATATGGGTAACAACCATAATCTATTTGATTAAGCGAGGCTTGAATTAAGTACCAAATTTATCTCTTTACATTGTCAAACTTAATAGTAGTTTAAAGATAAACCTCATTGAAACTCTGCCTTCCCTGCTGGGCTAATTAACACCCATTTAGGCTCTTAAACCTTTGATGGGTGTTTCTGTTCCAGTGCTTTGGTAATAGGGGAAGCTGCTTTAATAAATCAGAGAAAAATCTCAGCTGAGCAGCACAAACCAAAAGGCTTTCTGACCAGGTGTGATGGGTTTCCAATGTGGTAAGGGAGATAAAAGCACTTTCTTGATTAAATACTGCCACCAGTTTGAACTTTGAGTTTTCAGGTGCTGGTACTGCTACCACTGCTAATGTGTGTGGAGTGTTTTATTTCTAGGTTGGTCCTGCAAAATGGGCCAGATCGATGGAGAAGCTCAGCCGAAGTGTGCTGAGCTCCATGGGTGGCTGCCTGTGCGTTTGGTGGCTTTGGATTTGAGTAAATGGCCATGGTCCACAGAAGGTTGTGAGGACTTCAGACTCTCCTTGATGGAGAGATAGTCTGGTAAAGTGGTGCCTAAATTAAGGGAAAGTGGGAATTCAACATGCTGGTGCAAAGAAATCCCAAATGAGCTCTGACTGCTGGAATCGTGTGCTGGAACGAGCACTGCAATGGGATCAACCCCAATTCTGCCCTACCAGAACCAGGACTGGTGGATCCCACTGGGGATTACAGCCATGAGTTTCTCCCACAGCCCCTCGATACTGCTCGTGGTCTGTTATTTGGCTTTTTGAGGAAATGCCCAGTTACTCTTTTGAGTGGTTCAGTCTGGATTCCTTTTGGGACAGGAAAGAAACCTACTCCTGGCTCCTCCACCCTGTGCAATTCCTGGTGCCCCAACCCCTCCTGAAGCAGCAAGTGTCTGAGAGCACTGGTGGGGTCACTTACCCTGGGCTGCAGCCACAACCATTGCAAACTGGAGACAGAGGGCAGGGAACTGTCTAAACCCCAAATACCCCAAAACATTTTGCCAATTCCTGCTGCAACACCAAAGCTGTGGCGGTTGGAGTCCCCCTCTGCTGCCCCAGGGAAGAGGCAGGATCTGGGGTGGCTCCTCGCTGTTGCCCAGGGAGAGCAGCTCCTGGAGCCCCAGTCCGCTTTAAGGAGCGAGAGCAGGGCAAGGAGAGATCATGCCATGTTTAATTAGCTCTCAGCAAAACCAGATTATTCTTAACATTAAACTAATCTTCAAAAAGGGAACCCTTTAAATGAAAAGAAAAAGTGCAAGGCTAGGAAACCATTAATTGATTCCTTATTCATTAACCTTTGCAAACCACTCCAAAGAGCTGAAAAACGACTTCCTTTGGAGCAAGGGCTTATGCAGGGCTTGAAGGAGCCTCTCATAACCTACAAAGCACAGTGCAAGAGAAGGGACAGTCCCAAACCACTCCTTGTTTTGCTAATCAGAGAACAATTCCTCACGCTGAGTCCCTGCTGTAAACACCATTGATCTTGAACACGCTCATCTGAAACCACCCTTGAGCCACGACAGCTTCTCTGATATTTAATCTGTAAACCTCAAACTTCTCACACCCATCCTCGAGCCTAGCAGCTCAAGTCTCATGATAGTTCTTTTTCTTTTTTTTTTTTTTCAATCCAGAGCTTCTGGAGTCAAGGGATTTGCATTAAAAAAAGTCCTCTCTAGACAAGATTGTGAAAAGCAGTTTGCAAAGGGCTTTTGAGTTTAAAACAACCCAACCACCCAGAGCCAAATGAGGCTGACAACAGTATGCTAACATCCAGATACAAAATCTCCAGTTTATTCACTAAAATGAATCAAATGGGGAAGGGAGATGAGCTGCCTGGGAAGCACCGGCGCTGTGGGTACTCAGGCTGGAAGCACCTTTCTGTGGTCACCCAGAGAGTCAGCAGGAGGACGGCGCAGTTCCCATCCACGCGCTGTCCCCAAGCATCAGCATGCATGGCCACATCTGTCCTGCTCCCCTGCCTGGCCACCTCGCGGCTCCCAGCCCCTCATGCCCCTGAAGGCGAAGGTCCAACATTGGCTTATTTTGCTTTTCCTGGGGAGCTCCGCATGCCCACCGTGCCCACCTTCCTGGGGAAAGAAGACAAACAACAGCAGTTTCCATAGCCACAGGGGAAGAGAAGAAAGAAAAAGCCTGCCCGGTCAACGGCTGCCAAATCGCCTTTTGTTTGTGCCTAGCAGCACTTGGATTTTCCCTGATCTGACATGACATTTTTCTCCCTTTCTGGGCTCTTGTTTTCTGGGTATTTGATTCTTGTGCCAGGGCTTGGACAGAAGCCAATGGCTAAAAGCTTCCTGCTATAAACTCTGGAATTAACAACCCTCTTTCCCTGACCTCATCGGCACAGTGGGGCAAAAAACTAGAAGCATTTTCTGTCTTCACACAGTTTAGGCAGAAGGGAACCAAGCTCTTCATGGGAATGCCTGATCCAACTTCTCTCAGAGGGCACGGACCAAACCTGGAGAGATGGTACTGCAAAACTGAGATGGAGTTTGGATGTTCCCATCAGGGGTAACTCCGGACTCAGCTGATATGGCATAAACCCAATGCTTTGGGGACATATCAGGCCAACAAAAGACTGCATCAGCTGAATTGCTTCTGAATGGCAGGAGGTTCTGGGTTTGCTGCGGGAGGACTGGAGGGACCTGGATTCCCCAGAGCCCCAGGTCATGCAGCCCCTTGGGCTGAGCATACACATCTATGGAGCTGGAAGGGTTAAAAGATTTGTACAACCCATGAGCATGGGACACGCAGCACACACTCATCAGCACATCAGTACTGCACAACCTGTCAGCATGGGGATGAAATACAGCCTTAGCAAAAAAATCATCTTTCCAGAATGTCCCTCCGGCAGAGATCAGGTGCTTGGGAAGTCAGAGGTCCTGATCTTAAACAAAACTGCCAAAACCCACCTTCTTCTCCCAGGCATCCCCTGTGTAGTGCAAGGGCCATTTCCCCATCACTGCTCTGCCTCCTCATCCTCCCTCTGCTCCCGGGCTCAGTCCCTGCTCCCCTGATTCCTCCTGCTTCGCTCAGCGTTTGAAGCCCGGGGCTTTTTAAAGCAGTCTCTAATGATACTCCATTGATCTCAATTATCCAGAGACAACTCTCAGTTATCCTGAGGCCGATTAAGCAGGTTGCAGATTAATCATAGCCTGCTAAGTGCCCCCTTTATCCTCCTTGCTGGTTCCTTACATCTTGATTTTGTTCTTTGAAAGAAAACACACAAAACACCATGTGCTCCCGTTTCCCCTAACGCAAGTCACAACGGTGCCTTTACGGTACCTGGCTTCTTCAACCTGATTATTAACCTGGATATCTAAGAGCTTGTATTATTGTTGCTATTTCTTATCCATCGCTGAGAGCTGCACACCCAGGAAAGCAAGGAAAAAAAGCTCCAAAGAGATTCTTTTCTCCAAATTCAGCAAATTTTTCTCTGTTGAAGTGGAAACCCCTCATCAAAGAGCCCCGGGGAATGTTTCAGCTGCATTTCAATGTTCAGATCTGGCTCATCCCAAACTTGCGTGGTTGGTGGTGCCCAGGAGGAAACCTCAGTACCTGACTAAGGGACTGGGATGCTTTGAGATGTTCCTGTAAGGAGATGCTTGGAAAGGACAGGAGCTTTCTGGACACTTGGAAAGCACGAAGTGCAAGGATTCCCCCTCCATGCTGGGCAGTCCCCAGCTCAGAGGTGGCTCGGATCAACCCCAGGCGGTGTGTGGGCAGGCCAGGCTGAGGGCACAGCCCTGGCCATGACCCTGCACCCCAGGGGACACACGTGTCTCATCAGTGCCAGGCAGGGCTGCCCAGGGATGAGCGCAGGGCTGGGTGGCCTCTGCATCTCCATCCCACCGCCCTCCTCCTGCCAACCTGTGATGCTCCTATGGCATGGCTGCACAAGGGCATTGCTCTCCCCTCTTCTCAACTATTTTGGCTTTCACCTAGAGCTTTGCCGGGTGCTTCTATCACAAGAAGGAATGGGTGGAGGGGGAGAGTTGTGCTGTGTCTGGGAACTGGGAATGTTAGAGCAAAATACACTAAAAGAAAGGAGAAAAAAAATATACTAGTAGCACACTATCCTTCAAAAGCTTGCTGTTTTTCTAATTTCTTTTTTATATTTCTTTAAGCTCTTGGCTCCAGTTTACCCAAAAGGAGGGAAGGGAGGGGAAAAAAAGGGAAAGAAAAGCAGTGAGAGCAGTGAACCCCGCACTGCTGCCCTGCTCGGGCTGGCTGGCTGAGAGACGCAGCCCAGGCAAGGCAGTGCTCATGTCCCTGCGCTTTCCAGATTAAGCACAAGTGCTTTGTGCAGATAAATTGAAAACCCTCAGCCCTGGAATACAGACCCATGTAGCAGCGCTGTCAGGTTAGAGACGGGGAGAGGGAGCAACTGCCTATGGAAAAAGAGATAAAAAGCTGAGAGAGAGATTGGTGTGCCTTTATGTTTTGAGCTGTAAGCCAGAGACAGCTTTCAGATGAGAAATGCAGAACTCTGAAACATATGTATTTATTTATATATTATACACCCACACATACAGCTCCACGTATACTCAATACAATTATATAGGCATGCACACAAATATATGTATACACAGACACAAGTGCTAGGAGCATCCGACAACCTGACACGCTTGTGCCTCGCCACGGCGCGTGTCCCGAGTGCCAGCCCGAGCCGCGCACCACCGAGATCAGACTGCACGGACACAGCAGCCACAGCACGACCGCGGCCACGGCTGCTCCTGCAAATTGGGTGGCAGCAGCGAAAAGCAGAAGAGGAGACGGGGCCGGGGGCAGGCTGGCGGCAGTGCCAGGGATGAGCTGGATGGCAGCAAGCCATGCGTGGGGGCAAGCATGCTCCAGTACCCCCAGCTGGCCCAGCTGCCTGCAGCGGGGACACCCTGCTCCTCCGTTGACTGCCATTTAATTAATTATCCTTTTCAATTAACTCCTTTACTTTCCTCCTTTCACATTTAGCAAACAACGGTCCCCAAGCCCTCTTTGGCATCCCTTGGCAGAGGGTGGAGGCGAGGGTGATGGGGATGGGGACAACAAGACCAGCTTCTGGGGGACAGTCACATCTGCTGGAAGGACTGGGAGGAAGGGAAGGAGGAGGACTTCTGGCTTTGTTTCTGCTTTGAGAGCTGAATCACGACAGGGAAAGGCTAACAGCAGAAGTGAAATTATTTCCCATCTTCCCTAAGCCTGGCTTGCTCTCTCACACACCCCCACAAATCCGGCCCATGATCTTTAAGTGAAACTGGCTTTTATCATTACTTGTTCAATCTAGTCAATCAAGATTTCAATTAATGGCAGGGAATTATTCCATTAAGCACACAGAGAGGGGTTTTAATTTTTTTTTTTTTTTTTTTTTTTAAGTGGCTGTCACGTTGCTTATTCAAGCACTGGGCAGCCTCTGACAGCACCCCTCTGTCAGCCAAGCAGCGATGCCGAGGGCTTCCCGGCCTCCCTGGCACCACTGGTTAAACCCACTGCTGCTTTTTACAGACAGCAAGCACTGATCCTGCTGATAATTTTGTTTTTTCTCCCCTCCTTCTCTAATTTCCCTGCGTGGGATTTCTCTGTGCTTGCCCAGGATGAAGGGCAGCAGCTCACTCTGTGGCAGTGAAGGAGAGGACAGTGAGCACAGGAGGGAGGGATGGAGGGAGAGCAGGGTTAGAAGAAGAATCCAGTTGTAATTACTGAAATAAACACAAGTCGGGGAGAGATGCAAATGCCTTGTGTTGTGAATTACTTGACAGAAGAAGTGACAGCTTTTTATTAGGGTGATAACAGCGAGGAGTTTTAAAATAGAATAATCGGTGCAACAAAAGCAATTTTCATTCTGAATTTTCATTTTAAATGGATGATCCCATTTTAATCAAGCGAGTCATCACAAAATGCTTTTAATTATCAAAAGTCAAGAGCTATATTGTAATTTTAATGCCTACTTTCAGGCTGATGATTAGATTTATATAAAATGTGTGTGTGTGTGTGTGTGTTGTTGCCCCATTCCTGCTTTCTGTCATTTCCCCCTCAAGTGAGCACAAGATCTGAATTTACTATTCAAAAAAACTAAAAGACTTTTTGGAAAGTGCACTCACCTTGCCAACAAATGCAGAATGGGCTTGAAGCAAAAGATATTTGTTAAAATCTGGGTTTGTTTATTTTCTTCCCCTATCTCCTTCTGTGTTATTTGAAGCAGCTGAGCTGCTAACATAAAGTTTGACTTTTTGTGCTTTTAAAGGCATTCTGGGATGCTGCGTAAACCGAGAGGTTGGACCATTTCCCGCAGACTCAGAGAAAGATCTGCATCCACCATCTACCATCATGCCAGTGAAAAGGCTAATTTCAGGCTCAATTCCAAGCGCAAAACCCACCTCTTTAGAAGAAAAATGGC
>JAVJGI010000050.1:49290022-49367913 GCA_035590275.1 Ibycter americanus | reverse complement strand
CCCCCCAGTGCAACCTGCTGCTAAGGTACCTTCATCCTCATGTTTTAATATGGAAGGTTTAAGATTAAAGATGGTTCATTTAAAATGAATGTGGCTGCAAAAAATGGGGGTGGTCCTGTCTAGTCCCAGGGGGCTGGCCCTGAAGTGGCTGCGCTCAGCGGGGCTGGCTCAGTGCGTGAGTGTCCTGGCTGTTCTTGGGGAGTTCAGCTGAGATTTCCTGCACCCACTGGAGAAATCTCCCACTCTGTTTAAATGACCTTCACCTGGCCTGCAGCGATGTCCAAGCCATGGGAATGGCTCCAGACCCGTGAGCAAGAGGAAGGTGCAGCATCGTGGCCGGCACATCCCACTCAGCTCCAGGCTTCTCTGCCCCGGCCAGCGTTGGGAGAAGGAGGGATGAGCCCAAGCTGCAGTGGGATATACCTGGCCATGGAATGTTGCTTTTCAGTGCCCAGTGAGAAGGAAACCCAGCAGCTTGGCTGTTGGGAGCTTATCTGCCCCTGCTCTCAAGAGCAAAGAGTGGTTTTGCTGAATTCATGCTTTGTAACCTTCCCCCATGAAGTCCTACCCTGCAGTCAGAGGGAAGCGGTGTTGGCTCCCAGAAAAGGAACCATTCACTCACCCCAAGATCCCACCAGAGATGGTCTTCTCGGTTCACAAGACAGCTTGAGCTTGTGAAGACAAGCAGACCAGGGTCTGGAGAACATCCCCAGCTCTGCCACCGACTTCCCACATCTCCCCTTCAAGTCCTTTCAAACTCCAAGGACACTGTACCAGCCCTTAAATAAGGAAAGCTACTCAGAATACTTTTTCTTTAAAAAAATATGTAAGACTTGTAGGCACTGGCTTTGGAAACTCGGTGTAACAAGGCTCCCTCACATCCTTTGGCTTTGTGTGTCTTTTCCTCCTGTGCTGCACACTTTCCTCCTTTCTTGCTGCTGTTCAGACCCAGCACGGTGAGAAGGGATGAAAGTTATTTGTAAATGTGTACTCACAAGAAAATCTGCTTCCCCCCCCACGTTTAAAAAGCGATTCCTGTTGTTGCACATTGTTTGTGTGCAGGGATTAAAAACGCTTGAAAGCCCAAACCAGAAACAAGATGTCGCATTTCTAAATTCTCCGTGAAGGCGTGAACGAAGACACAATACGGAGCTAGCACTGACATGCACAGAACAGCTCATTATATGGGAGAAAACCCAGCACCTTTCACCTCCGACAAGCTGGAAGAGAGAAAATCCCCACCAGATAACCTGACTGAAAGCCTCACAGGAGAGGTGTGAGCATGCTGGAGTGCTGGGAGCTAATTGGGAGAACTTCCACCATCTCAGAGCAGCAGCCGGCATGAAACCCCATCCTTTTGCAGTTGAATAAATAAAACATGCCAGCAAAAGACTCCTTCTCTGTCCTCCTTAATTCGTGCAGCCCCAAACTGAGCCAAAACTGTGCCCTCCCTCGGCATCACACTGCGCAGCTGACCAGACCTTGACTTTAGCAGAGTTGTCAGGCTTGTGCCCATGCCATCCCTTCGGAAATTTGGGACAAGGGCTTTGGTTAGGCTGGTTTGAAGCCGTATCTGCGATGCTCATACTATGGAGGCTTGGAGGGGATGAATTCCAGGGCTGTTTGAATCAATCCTGCTCAGGATCCACCAGCCCCAATGTGGCACATTGTTGAGGGCCACCTTGGCCAACAGGTCACTTTGGCAGCCATCTCCAAACCCCTCAAATTAAAATGAATCATGTTTTTAAACAGGTCCTCTGCCATTTTTTGAATGGATGATGTATTTTCCCAGGCAGGACTGGCTGAGAAGAGATCCCTTTCCCCTTGTCCTACAAGCCATCTCTTTTTGACCGACAGCCAAGACAATGTTGGTGTCTCTATTTTTAAAAGAATTTAATAAAGATCCTCAAATATTCAAACAATGCAAGCATCAGACATAGAAATTAGCTGAGCCTTCAGAGACCAGTTTTCTCCCTTCATTAATATCAGCAACAACCGTGGAGCTTAATTGAGCCACTTTGGAAGCTGCTTTTGGAAAGCGCGTGGCAGCGAGAGAAAACCAGGCTCGCCATCACGTCTGCCTCCCCTGCGAGCCCATACCCAAAATCTGCTGGATGCGGATCTGCAGGAGCCTCGTACCTGGGGAAGGTGGGGAAAGCTTCCCAGCTCGCGTGGTACAGAAGGCCGGGTGAGATGAGGGTGAAACGGATCGTTTGCAAATCTTTGAATCATTTCCACTGTGAGAACCAGATTTGCTCATCCTGGGGATGAACGCTGGGGGAGAAGCAGGGGGGGGAGGTGGGTGCTGCTGCCCACAGCCGTGTGCGTATCCCTGCCCATGCCTGTGTCTTAGTGTCCTTCTTACCCAGTGCTGTTCCAGCTCTCCTACTCACTGCTTTCCTCATTTCATGCCTGGAATTTAAAAGATCTGTGTATTTATCTGCTCCTCTGTTCAAATTACTGACTGGTCTGTGCTCTCCACGGTCTCTCTGGGAACAGGCAAGATGCTACCTGGCTTTTTAATTGAAACAATCCTTCTGTTGAGGTGTTTTTTTCTTTGCACAGGGAAAAAAAAAAAAAGCTGCTTTTTTTTAGTATCTTTTTTTCCCCTTTCTTATTTTTGCCAAAGAGCGTCAACTTGAGGTGAAATATTTCCCAGTGCTGACAAAAGCTTTGATATTGTAATGCCAAATCCGTCAAACCAAAGCTTTCAACTCTGCATTGTTCTTTTGTTAAAATATTGGATTTGTGACGTTTGTTCTCCTTCCTCTTGCCCACGATTGATCCACCTGTCCTATTTATCTCCTCCATCTCACCGTGGCCTCAAGCCCACTGGAGACTTTGCATTGATTGCCTGGGATTTTGGATGAAGGCAGCCAGTTATTTTCCCTTCCCCTCTTCACCTCTGCTACCTGTTGTTTATGCTCTACCCAGGCCCAGGTGAGAGTTTTTTTCTGAATCCAATTGACCGGAAAATGCACATCCCAGATTTGTGAACCAGGGTGAAGTTTGGTTAAAACATAATTTGAATATTTAAAAATGTCCTTCATGAGTCAAAATTCTTCCTCAGCGTTTCCAAACCCAAATGTTTCCAATGTAAGAACACAAAAAGTTTCATCTAGAAATTAATTACAACCAGTTGTGAAATGGCTTCTAAAGATGATGGACGTTTTTACACATGGAGGACAAAACATGTTGTTTTTCTCCAACTCACCGAAAAAAAAGTATCTTAGGTCAGTTTTAAATGATATTTTCCTTCACACCTTTGCAACCTACACATCGGTTAGGGAATGTCGGCATCTATTTCGTGGTCCGATGCTGATCTGAAGGCTCAGCCTGTCCCCCCAGACCCATCACCAACCATCCCTCTCCCCAGACATTAGCCTAAACCTCTCCCAGCACTGACTCTGGTGTTTCTAAATTAACTACTTATTTTCACTACTTTTCCCTTCAGTCAACAGAGAGAGACTATCTTCTCCAGAAAGCGATTGCAAACACCGAAGCTAAACTCACTGTGACAGATTAAAACAGGCTTTGTTTGGCGAAAGAAGGGAAAACACCACTGCGGAGGTGGTCGCTGCAGCATTTGGCTGGAAGCAAAGCCAATAAACCAGGCAGGACGTCAGCTCTGTAACTCCAAATGGGCGCCGGGGTTACTGGGAGACTAGCAACATTGTGAATGTAAAGAATTAGTGTAGAGGATTAAGCTTTAATAAGGGCTTTTAGCACTGAAGGTATTGAAAACACAGCAAGAAAGAAAAGCAAAAGGTTTCAGGGTCCTTTCCCCCATTCACACACAAGGCGTCTCTCATTGGCACCCGTCAGCTATTGAGGGTCATT
Organism: Ibycter americanus; assembly: GCA_035590275.1. Classification (NCBI taxonomy): domain Eukaryota; kingdom Metazoa; phylum Chordata; class Aves; order Falconiformes; family Falconidae; genus Ibycter; species Ibycter americanus. Next base: position 49,364,073 of record JAVJGI010000050.1, on the reverse strand, counting down.
TTGAGATGAAGAGTTACGTGCTGGAAATGTTGTTTTCCAACCTCGAGTTCCTGAACATGCTTCGATGCTGCCACGCGGCAGATCTCCCTTTACGAGAGCGTTTTGCCCTCTCCCACCAGTACCAGATAACGCAGCCGGAACCATTTGCGTGCTTTAACGGACAGGTTTTTGCCCTCCAACCCTCCTCCAGGATTTAATAAAAATCCCAAATCCCTCAAACGGGAAAAAAATCCCATTTGATTATTTTAAATGGGGAGAAACAGCAATAAAGTTCCCCCAACCCAGCAGTCGTGGATTACACAGGCTACAGGGGGGAGCAACTCTGAACTCCAGGATCATTCAACAAATCTGGTCTTTGCAAAACGCTGCAAAACCTTCCCTTGAAAATGCTTTGAAGGCAGGAGGCAAAGTACTTACAACACTGACCAAGGAACCTGTGATATAAGTCTCCCTTAGCTCGTTTCTGCCTACTTTGAGACTTAATTAGTATTAAAGGCCCTAGGAAGTCTGAAGATTATTTATGGAGACCATAGCGATAGGTATAGCCTGAGGAAAAAGGAGGTAAGGCTGAACTGCAGAGCCTGTCCAGGTGACTAAATCTATGTTTTTACTGCTTCATTGCTTAAGGGAAATCTAGGTGCAAATTTGGGGTTTTTTTTCACCCTCTCCTGCCCAAAATGTCAAGGTATTGCAAAGATTTCCAAGCCTGGAATCGGGACAAAGAAAAAAGGTTAAAGCGCTCAAAACAATTTGGAGAAATGTTGGCCAAGATGTTTCATTTTTACTCCAACAGGGTTTTTTATTAACTTGCACCATCATTTAAAGCAAAAATTGATTTGCTAAAAGACACCGAGAAGCCCTAAGCCCAATGCAGGAACGTTACAGGCGTTGTGGTGAGAGATGTTGGTCTCAGTAGCTCTGAAGGGCTTTCTGTGGTCTCTGTCTTTGCCAGCATTAACTCAGAATTTTTAGTAATTAACAAAGAATAATAATTAATTCTTAGTAATTAATACTAAGAATTTTCTTAGCAATTAACTCAGCATTTCTAGAAATTCATAGTAATAGAAAGTCACTGAATCCCAACCCTTTCCAGATAAAAAGGTGCACGCTGGGGGTGTTCCTTCTGTTAAATTGCCTAAAGTAAAAGTTGGGGACACAGATGACTATTTACAGAAGCAAGAAAACAAAAATATTCCCCTCTAGTCCCTGCATGGCTGGAACATGCTTGTTCCCATCTCCAGAGCCACCATGGGCTCAGTGCATCCCCGACGGCCAAGGCAGCTCATCATCGCCCAGGGCTGGACCGTGCTCCCTCCCTGTGGGCAGGATGCGGCCCTGGGCAGAGCCACCACTCGCTCACAGCTCGGCAGCCAAGGTAGTGGATTCTACCTTCAGTGATCGCTTCTAAACTAGACCTCTGAGGTTTGCATTATAATTTTTGTTTGACCTTTAAAGAAAAGCTCCAATCGACAACCAATTTCTGTCTCATTTTGTGACAGCTTGCTTTGTATTCTCAATCACTGGTAAGTCGTTAAGGAGAAAATCGGTGGGCTGCCTTACCCTATGAGAGCCTTGACAAAGAAAAGCCTATAATGACACCAGGAATTCCTCTAATAGCTCTTTTCCAGCTGCAGAAAACGCCACAAACTGTTTTTATTGAGATGAAATTTTTCTAAGGATCCACAGACAATGTCTCATCAGGAGGCAGGAGAAAACCCGCGGCAAGCTGCTGCTTTGGCGTGGTGCTTCCCGACACGCCGTTAGGGACTGATTCTGCTCGAGTCCCCCAGACCACAGCCAGGGTGGACCCTGCGGGTGGGGTGGATCCAGCAACAGGAGGTGGTTGAATGTGGGGGCTCCTGCCTCAGAGAAACGGTACAAAATGTGGGAAAAGGGGTGGAGAGGCACATGTGCGAGAGCACAGAGCTTTGAGGGATTGTGCTGGGATGCTTTGAGAGGTGGGAGAGAGACAAAATCCCATTTTGATCCCCATTTTGGCTTGCAGAGCCGCAGTCCTTGCTCAGGCATCTCCCCCGGTCCAAGCGTGCTGGTGCATCGCTCGTGTTCAGACAAGGCACCACCACCACAGAGCCTGTACTGTGAATCAGAAATCCCATCCACGCCAAGGACGGGCAGGCGCTGATCGCCTCTCTGCCGGGGGCTGGCTCAGCTCCAGACAGACACTGAGGCACTAATAACACATCACCCCTCAGCTTTTGAGTCCCTTTTCGCCCCAAAGCAAAGCTGTTCAATGTGCTTCGTGCCAAAGATGAAATGAACTTTGCTCCCTAACTCTGCTCCCTGACAGCTGCTCTGCGCTCGCTCCAGAAACCGTATTTCACAATTAGTACCGACTCTATGATGGCTCTAATTGGCTTCTTATCGCCTCCAAAAATCACAGGCATGGGAGCCACAGGGCCCCATGTCCAGGCAGGGCGATGATCAGAGCCTGTCGGAGAAGCAGCCTCATCCTCTGCCACAGCTGGCTGCACCGTCACCGTCCTGTGAAGATCCTTACTGCTCCGGGGTTGAAGCCCTGCTCTGGGCAGGGATTGCTATTCAAAAACAAGTGTCACCCCTCCAAAGTCCGAATGTGGCTCCCATTTGATCCGATGAAAGCAGGAGAGACAATCCTGAACGCCAGCGGCACGTGGCAATGGCAACAGCTCCTGCTGTAATGCCTTGAGTGAAATCCCGGGGGCTGCGGGCTCGAGGTGGTGCTGTGGAAATTCCCCACAGTGGGGCCAGCACCTGGCAGGATTTTTGGGTAAGAGCAGCTCAGTGTTCCTTCACTACAAGCGTAGGCTGGTGTTTCACTTGGAATCACTCAATGAAGATTAACCGCTGTGAAAACAGCACCAGTTTTGATCTGATAACGCCTTGGGAAGGCCAAAGCAGGCACCTAATTAACTGGAGATTACAGGTATTAGAGCCGGTCGAAGAGGGGCCGGGTCCTGCCTCTGTGCTGGGCCACCCTGGTCCCCGTGTCCCTCCATCGCCGACTGCTGCAGGTGATGCAGGAGGGCTGCCCAGGGCTCAGCTGCCAGCAGACTTCTTTGCTTGCGATATTGTACGGACAGCTGAAGACACGAGGTCTGCATCAGCCAAAACTCACGGAACCAACGGCAAAGGCATTTGTCACTCTTCCCGCTTCGAAATCAGGAAGCTTAAACAACATGCAACATTTATGCACCTCGAGAAGCAGAGAAAAATCAGAATTGAAAACAGACTGGTGCCTCTGTCTGCGTGTGTCTGCATGAAATATTCAGCACAAACTCCAAGTCCTGCTGCGTGTCAGGGCTCGGGAGCGCCACATCTCCACGCTCTGCAATCAGAAACCATGACAGCTCACAAAAAAATAGCAGCTACGCGATGCAACAGATACCATTTCAGGTCAACTGCTAGGATGAAGAGGTGTTTCGAAGCCTCTTCAATATTTAAACCAAGAATGAGACACATCGAGACCCAGTTGCTAATGGCTTCTTGCCTTGCACCGCCACAGTAACACCAAGAAATTGGATGACTTGCTGAGATCGCTGGAGATAGTCAAGAAGGGTGAGGAAAGAAGTGCTGTCTGCTGTAACTGCTGGATGTCCAAGCCTGCTCTGCCTGGGATTGCAGCCAGGCATGAACAAGGAGGAAGATGTAGGCTGACTCCTGAGAAACCCAGGCAGCAAATGAACCTACCTGGATGGACTGGATCCTGCTTTAGGAACTGCTTGCAAAGTCTTGTCTCTCTGGATAACGGCAAGCAAGATCTAGTCTTTCAAACACAGAGATGACAAGCCAAATCCTCAAACCTTCCCTGGCTGCTTAAGAAAGCTTTGAGGCTTCCCCTCGGTGCCTCGCTGGGGATCTGCTGCTGGCACGAAGCCATTGCAGGCAGCTTTGCAAAATCTCCTGCAACACCATGGGCTGGGGTGCTCCCACCTAGCAGTGCTTAGCACGGGCCCCCTTCGAGGCTGGCAGTGGCGGATGGAACATCAAACACCCCCAAAAATTTTTCCATCATTGAGAGGATAATTTAGCCACTAACCCCAGGAAAAGAACAGACTTGTGCCTCCTTATTTCTAGTTTCCAGCAGCAGACGGACACTAAGGTGGATAGAAAAATCACTGACCCACAGAGCTCCTGATGAATTCCAACAAGCTGCATAGGGATCTAGTGCTGGCATAGCCTCCGCTATTTACAGATCACAAAATAGCTGGGAGTGGCGAGCAGGTACCATGCATCCTCAGCACAAACCATCACTGCTGGCATGCAGTGCTGGGGGTCCCTGCTGCAGCCACGGTTGCAATCTGCATTCGAATCGCCAGCCGTGGAGCATTCCCTGCCTGCGACCTGCTTCCCACCTCACCGGTGCTCCCAGCCAAAGCTAAACAAGGGCCGGATTTCCTCCGGAGCAAGGAAAGGGAGGTGGTTTCCCCAAGGGCAGCTGTGATTGGGTTTTGGGTTGAAATTTGTGGCTGCCTTCTTTGAATCCCCTCCTCATTAGCTCTACATGCCCTCCCTGGGACTCTGAGCATGGTTTTTATTGCCCTCGTCTCCTCTCTCTGTTTGGAGTCCTTCAGAGCAGACAGGAGCACTAAAAATAAAATCACCTGTCAGGTTTCCTAGTTATTACAAACAAAATGTCCTTTACAAAAATGTAACAAGTAAAACCTTCATATTGTGTGTGCTTATTCACATAAAATATTTAGAAATCTCCTAATGTTTTTATGGCTGTAATTAATCTTGTGTCATGTTGGGGAAGAACAGAGCATTAAAAATTACTCTGGCATCAGACAGGAGCTTGGGCTTCCCAAGGCAACCTGCAGCGTGTCTGCACTCCCAAGGGTTGAGGGGACCCATGCATGTGCTTTGTGGGGTCCCCACTCTGCCAGGAGAGCCTGATGGGGATGTGGGGGGTCTGAGCCGTGTACCCATTTATGTCATGTTGCCTTTGCCACATGGATGCTCATGCGATTTCCAGCAGCTTTGTAGCCGTGTGTGTAATGAGCAAGGGGTGACACTGTGATTTACACCAGCTCTGCTCCCCGGGGCTGTGCCTCACCCGCCCATGCTGTCAGTACAGCTTGGCTGGGACTGGGGCTCCATGTGTGCCTCCCTCTGGGGAAAGCTGACTCCACAAGATATGTGCTATTTTTAATGTCTAAAATCATGGGGATTTTCAGAAAAAGCTCCCTACATGTTCACTGCAATCGTCTGGAGGACTCCAGCTAGCACAAGAGTCTGAACGCATATAAACTGCCACCGATCAGAGGCTTCTGGCCCAGCTTACCTTGCCAATAACTTATTTGATGATGGGAATATTCCCAGAAATACGATGCTTTAAAATCAGGTCCAGCCCTTGCTATCTGCAGCTTTTCAAAGATGAAATTTTGGCCAACATGCGAGAGATAACAGCTTCCTGCAGCTCCCTGTGCCACAGATGGAGAATAACCAGCCATGGGGGGGGAAAACCAGATGGCTGCTAGCCGAGGCACCGCGTGCTGTGGGAGGACAGCTAGGCCTTGGCCGAAAAGGGTGCAGATCCAACATTTCTCGTAACTTAAATTGTTTTATCATAAACGTGTGGAAGAACCTGGCCCATCGCACTGGGGCTGGGTGTAGAGGAGTTTGCAATTGAAGCCGGAGATGAGAGGTAGGTTGGCCTCGGTGGAGTAAAGCAATATAACTGGTGTAACAAAGAAGAATGTATTTGACATTTTAATCTTGATCCTAACACTTCTAAATTGCCCTTTGAAGGAGGAAGATAATGTGTGAAGTACAGGGCTGCGCTTGGGGACACACTGGCCCATGAAACACCAACATCCTGATGAAGCTGAATGCCACAGACCTTGTACAGCTCAGGGATTTAGACCACCCAAAGGAAACACTGGGCTGATGGAAGACCTGGCCCAGGGATGGAGCTGAGCAGAGGTAACTGGGAATCTTGGTTTTCCTCCTTGGGAACAGGGTGTTTATCCAGGCTGGGAATTAAGATCTAACAAGATCCATCTCCAGTGCTCACTTGCAAACCCCGCTCGGCTGATGGGGCACCGTGGAATGGGGAGGTGGTCCCGTTAATGGCATGTTGGCAAGGTGTCCTGCCAAGCACTGCGTTATGACTTTGTATATACCACAAGCACCATGTGGATTTATAGCCCTGTTTATTCTTCAAAGCCATCTGGGCTTTAACCTTCCTCCTGCATGGAACAAGAAGGGTTCAGGTAACAGTGCACATGTCCCAGATGCAAAGCTGTTATGCACATCCAGAGGTACAGGTGGACAGCAAGAAAAATAGGAAGGCTAAAGGAAGAAGAGGTGATGCACAACATGGCCCAGCACATGGCTGGGCTGGGATGCAAGGGAAGGGACAGGTTTCTGCACGGGTCACATGAAGCTCGGGAGTGGGGTTCAGCTGGATCCCCAAATCCACCAGTTCCTTTCTGCAGTCACCTCCTCAACTGCTATGTATTTCTGCACATGTTGTTTGTGTAGGTTTTTTTAAAATTTAGTTGACTTTCAAAGTAGCCGAACTGCCAAAGCTGCCCATTTTGCTTGCAGATGCTCTGCATTGGCTGCATCTAAACCCCTTTAAATAGCCACAGCTAAATCACAGCTCTGTCAGGCGATGCTCTATTTAACAGAAGCTGCCCGTCTTGCACAGCGGCCACAGCCCAGGAATCTCCTCCCGAGTCCATTTTCTCAGTGAGTGGCAGCAATAAATAAAATCCAGCCAGTTGGTCCTTGAAACGCTACCATGGCTTGATTACTTCTGCCCAGGATTTTGCCAACTGTGCTGCAACCTCCTGCAGATGCTGCCTCCCTCCGCCTGCCACCTCCCCGGGCTGGATGGGGGGAAGAGGCAGCAATGGGATCATGCACAGAATGGGATCTGGGTGCAGGTACAGGGCAGCAAAGGGGCCCAGAGGAGGCATTTCCAGAAGGACGTGCCTCTGTCAAAGCCTCTTGCCCTTGAGCTGTGCAGCAAAAACAAGGTCCTGCCCGGGAAAGCTCCCGGGTTGTTTCTCGCAGGAGCAAGGAGTACTCCCCCTGCCTTGGCCAGGCTCCAGGGTTGTTAATTGCATGCCGCCTGCCCAACATTAATTAATTTGGTGTCGTGCAGAGACCGCTGTGCTGGGTGCATCCGGGAAAAAAAAAAAAAATTAAAAAAATCCACCATCTCCCACACCCAATAAATAAGAGAGGGGGAAGGAACCAGGCTGGCAGTTGGCTCCGAGGCTCGGCAGCCTGGAACGTGGTCCCGCTCCCAGCGGGAAACATCTTGTCAGGATTCGGCCATCTCCTTGCAATGCTGGACCCAGCTCAGTTCGCTTTGTCACCAATTTGCTTTCACCTACGAGTGAATGGATCCAAGTCACACACAGAGGTCACCTCCAGTTTGCTCCCTGCATCCGTTCCCAGGGCAGAGGATGCCGGTGTCAGCCAGGAAAAGCGCTTCAAAGACCAACTGATGGACAGAGAGTAGGGTCCGGCCACCTTGGCAGTGCCAGACTGGGCTCGCAAGAAGATCTGTGGGACTCAGCGTGGCTGCAGGACTTGCACAGATCTGGGGGTGCCTTGGGCTTCATGAGCACCAAGGGTGGTTGCGTAAGGAAACCCCCTCTACTGACTTGTGCAGTTGCTGGGTGGGAAGGTGGGCGCTGCTGCACTCCATCCTGCGCCCCCACATAAAAGTACATGCACGTCAGGGCTGGGGAGGTAAGAGGGGTCTCCTGTGAGTCTCTGGATGCTCACAGGCAGAGGGGTCAAAACTGCAGGTGGAAGACAAGGCCCTGGTATGTGTTTATAGCAAGGCGCGATCAAAGCTGCACCAGCAAAGTCCAGGATAACCCCTACCTGCTGCAGAGACACGTTTGCTCCTGGCTAAGGGCTTCTCCAAGCAACGCTTGCAGAAGGAGCTGCCAAGGGAAACTCATCCCACCCAGGCAGCAAAGCCACGAGGGATGAGACATCCGTAGGGAGTGGGCCCTGAGCACGTGCCTCCCCTGCAAGGTTGTTTTTGGAAGGCAGAGCTGTGGTAGGAGAGCCACTGCTCACACAAAGAACAGATGCCAGTTATTTTAAACCCTACTGTTAACTCATTAAAGCAGCTGTCTGCCATCCCCTGAAGACAGACAAATTAGGATTCAACTCAACCAAGAGCACAACACACACACACAAATAAAAATGTGACCGCATGAAACGCTAACAAGCCTGCTCCCGCCGCATCGAGCCTGGGAGCCACTGGACCAGGGGGCTCAGGGAAAGAGGCAAAGCAGCAGATTTGTTTCCCATTGTCAAGTTCAAGCACAGTCCAGCTGTTTCGCCAAACAAGCCAAAGTCATAAGCTGTGTCTAGTTTGATTTTTTTTTTTTTCTTAAATTCTTGCAACAATGATTTTTCAGATTCACAGCTGGGATCTCAATTGCTGGAGAAGTGGCAATGCGAATTAGCCTGAGAGCTAATTCCCTGACCTGCAATTCCCTCCCTGATCAGGATGATCAAAGAGGAGGGAAGACCCTTAACCACACGCAGCGTGCACAACCAGACCCAGCACCCATGGCCACCATGCATGGCTGTACCAGAAATTCACACAGCAGACATGCAGCGCATCGGACACGCCATGTGTCTGACATGCAGCACACACCTCGTCTGCACCTGACTATGGGATACTGGAGCACACAGGCAGAGCCTTCAGGGCCACACAGCAGCATTTTAGCAGCTGAAGAGCCCTCAAATCTCTTTGCAAATCTTGGCTTAAGTGCCCCATTCTCTGCAAGGGTCTCAGCCTCGATGCCCCATCTCAAATGAGGGGAGCAGCCCTGGGAAATTTGCACAGCAAAATCTGCACCACTCAGATGCTCGGGGGAATCAAATGATTGTTCCCTCGATAGCCAGAGGTAGCAGCACCAACACAGCATCTTCCCATCGCTTGGAAGTGCCTCTCGTTCAGGCTCAGTTAATAGTTAAAGGATCTGGGTGATTATTTCCGACCTCCTGCAAGTGACAGCAGACGGCTCCGGAGTGATTTGTAATCTAACAGAGACATTAACCTTTTAAAGCATCTCCTGGTCTCCCTGGGGCTGTCGAGGGACACTCTATTGTGCAGGGGAACAAAGAGCCCTGGTTATTACTCAGGAGTGAATGGCAGGGATGAGCTTTACATAAAAGAGATCGATAAATATATAACAACAGCCCACGCAGGGCATCGGGAAGAGGTGGAGGGAAGAGGGCTGGGAGGAGATGCAGTGCCACCGTCCAGGTCACAGCATCGCAGCAGTTATCAAGGAGTAGATGAAAAGACGCTGATTGGGCTTTTAATCTCTCTGCTCGACACACAGGTCCCCAGGTCTGAACAGAACACACACCTTGCATCACTGCTGGCAGGGCTGGGGCAGGGGCTACCCACCCCAGAGGCTGCCCTGTTCCCGATGGACTTCTGCAGCTCCATCCGTTCCCCATGATGTGGCTGGGGGACTGAGTGCTCCCACAACAGCTCCGGCAGCACGGGGACCACAGCTGCATCCCACACAGCTCTCCTCCCAGCATGAGAAATCAAAACTGTACTGCTCACAAATGCAATGAGTTTGGTGGGTCTCAGTTTTGCTCCCATGCATGCTGGTACCCTGCAAACCCAGCCCTAATGGGCTTTAAACAAAAAGGAGTTAAAGAACAGAAGGGGGAAATAAAGCCTGAATTTCTGCAGGGATCCTCCCAACACACAGGGATTGATGCTCTCCGTATCGATGAGACAGCCCTGTGAGCAGGGAGCCTCGGGGAAAGGCTGTTCTATTTCTGGCTGAGACTTTCCCATCAGGGAATCGTGTAGCACCAAATGCAACACGTCAAGCCTGGAAAGCAGATGGTCCGTGGAGGTGAGTCTCACTGTGGTTGTACAGCGAGTCTGACACCCCGGGGAGCAATCCCACAGACAGGCAAGGTCCCCAAACTCTTCCCTGACAAAGCTTATGGCTGGGGGGTGGGGGGGGTGGGTGGGCAAGACAACCTATTCAGGAAAGCCCAGATACATCCTAGCAAAGGCACAGAGCAACCAGGATTAGGACCGTGCCACCAGCCCTTGGAGCAGCAGCGAGTGCCTTTGCCCATGCAAAATAATGCCTATTTACTGCCTGCATTCAGGGAGCGTTAACGGTCTGTTGCTATTGCCAGTCCTCCTGCCTGCCCTGATCTCTCCTTCACTACACAGAGCATTGAAAAAACACCTTGAAGAGGCTCGGAGCCGATCTCACCCGCCTCAGTACATGTGGGAGAGGAGGATCTGGCCCCTTCCACCAGCAGCCGAGCTCCGAACCCTGCCTGCTATCGGAGAACAGATCTGGAGCAGGCGAATCAACGCATGAGGCACAGTGGCTTGTCTGCACTGATTTCACCGAGTGGGGTTATTATCTAAATCAGATTAGAGATGCGGAAAAGCTGGAGCGGCAGGTAGAGCAAACGGAGGAGGCCACCAGGCTGGAGCAGGAACCTGATAACAGCAGGGTCTTGAATGTGAGGAGGAACATTTCTTTAAATCTCTTTGTAAAGCATCCTCCTTCAGCTGCGTCTGGATGTTGTTTTCCAGAGGGACTCTGCCTGCCAGCTCCATTGAGCTCTCCTGCAGAGCAGGATCAGGGCTCAGAAGCAGTTTTCCAATGCTGCGGGCAAACCCCTTCCTTTGGGATCCACCATTGCATGTCGGTGGTGGAGCATCCCAGCAGCCTTCCCTGCTCCACAGCCGGCTCTGGCAGGAGCCTTGCAAAAGCCCACCCCACACCTCTCACCCCTAGGGCTCTGTGCCATCATGGCACAAACTGCGAGCAACTGGAAATTGTTCCAGCCTCATCTTTTTGACTTGGAGGGGAAACGATTATCTAAGCAGCAGGTTTCCTGCAGATGGGCTCCACGATACAGGCTTTGCCCTAGCCAGGATCAATCGAGAAAGCAGGGATGGAGCTTGGGCTTCTCTGGTTTCTGCTCTGGCAGTGCAGCAGGAGACCTGGTGGGAGCGGAGGAGGGAGCTCATCTCTCCGAGATGTTTGGTGGCTGCACCAAGCCTCAACGGCAAAACCAGGGTTGTTTTATTACTGGGCTTTGCAGAGCAGAAAGCGGTGTTTTGCTTTCTGGGGAGGGTGCAGAAAATGACACCGTGGGAAAGAGCCTCCTTGGAAATCTGACCCCAGAACAGCACAAATGCGGTGTCTGCCTTTGGCCCTCGACCATCAGAGCAGCTCAAAGGAAAGAGACTGGTTCCCAGGACCTCTCACCACTGCAATATTTGTTTCCTTCTGCAGACCAAACTCCAGACCTTTTAAAATCTCTTGTGACACAGAATCATGTTAAAACATCCATTTTGGGCTCAGCCCCTCAGGCTTTTCACTAGGGGCTCTCTTTTTATCCCTCCCACCCCACCATGCCTCCTGGTCATGATGTGAGAAAAGAGCCACCAAAACACAAAAGCGAACACTGTTAAAAAGCAAAATATTCTCACAAAAAGAGACATCTTTGCTGCAGCAAAAACCCACATCTGACACTTTCCCCATTGAGGGAAAGGTCTGAACCAGCTACAGTACAGGGAACAGCAATTCATGATACCTTTACAAGGCGAACATCACTTTCTTTCCCATTTGTAGAGCACAGAAACAAAGATCCCAATTTTCTTCCATAAATTTCCTATGAAGGCAGCCCTTAACTGAACCAGGACGCAAAACTCCTGATTAAGGAGCAGATTGCACCCTCCTTGCTATCACTGCGGGACACTCACACCAGTAATACCACCAAACCCAGCACAGCCTGCAAGGAAACCTGATTTTTTTTGTACAAGCTGTTACATTCCTTTTCAGTAATATTAATTTTATTCAAATACCTAGGAAACACTGGAGGTAACGGCTGAAGTCTTAGTTCCTGCCTGACCCTTAGGGCAGGAAAATACTCAGTTAATTTCTTAGACATCCAGCCAGACCACGTATTGCTGGGACTCCTATTCCTCATTTTATATACTGAAAAATACTAAGTATAATTCAAAATAAGAAAGATATTTTAAAATGTGGTGTGCCAGGGCTTCTTTACTGACAGACACTTAGCGTACTTTGCTTTGCTTTTCTATGCAAGCTCTTTCTCAACTATTTTCTTTCCCAGTGGCGCCATGCTAATTTTCAGACTCAAGCAAAGAAATGGTTCATTCCTCACCTCTGGCCAGCAGCCATCCCAGGAGGGTTTCTTCAGCTTCTCAGCAAACACTCCCTCAACCAGTGCCAGCAAACTTCTCCCAGTCCTGCAGAAGTTGTAACCACTTAGCAGATGTTATTAATCAGCATCAACAACTCAGGTGCACCATAACGAAGCAACTTTGCGTCATTTGGAGACCTCTCCCACTTCTCTCACCTGGTGTATAGCAGGATCTCCCCAGGTATGAACTTGCGGAAGGAGAGGGAAAATAAAATCATTGTGAGTATTTCCCTCCAGATGTAAAGTCTGGTTTGTGGCAATGGCCAAGGGGGAGCGCGGCTGCCTTGGGACGGAGCCACGTGCTTGCTACTGAGCTCCTCAGTGTCCTGCCCACCATCCAAGACAGGCTATTGTCATCTCTCCAATGCCCTCTCTCTTCAAGGGAATGACATCAGCTTTTTCGGTCTTTTCTGAGCCTTTTTCCCCGTTTCTTTTTTGCTCATCACCCTGAAAATTTTAAGAGAAGCTGCCATTTCCAAATCACCGCATAGTGGGTCTCCCTGTGGTGGCACGCATCATGCTGAGATGTGATGTGACTGGAGCCATAAAGTGCTTTTTTGTAGCTGTCACTGTGGATAAGAGCACACAGAAGAAGGATTTATGCATATATTCTGTCCTTTTTCACCCCACTACCCCCTCCAAGCTCCAACTGCTCAAACCAGAGCTTTGACTTAATTACACCCTGCCGAGCAAAGAGTCTGGTTTAGAAACCAAGCACGAGGGGACGTGTTTTGAGACTCTGCCAGCATCAAGAGAGGAAAGGGGGATAACCTGACTTCACAGGAGGAAGAGAGGGCAAGGCAGTGGCCAGCATTGCTCCTTTGGGCACATTATAGTAGTGGAGAGCTGTCAAGGCCCACGAGGCTTTTCAGAGAATCACCCTAATAGCAGGTATTTGGCTTCTGGTTGAATGTTCGAAGTCCTCTGTGTCCTCCCTGTTACTGGGAGGTGCTTTGTTTTCCCCTGCTTGGACAGACCCGGCCCAGGGGCCCAGCCTGGGCTTCAGCATCTCCCACAGACATTGGGGTCCTGCGTGGGGACACCACACCAGAGAAATGTCAGCCTCCAGCTCGGAGGAGCACGTATGGTGGACTGTGAACCACCACAGCCGACCTTCAGGGTTTGCTCCGGCCCTGTCTGTTAATGGGAACTGTATAAATGTTGAGAAGCATATATGCATAAAATAAGCAAATACACATGAAATATATAAACATAGATAATATACTTTGGGAACAAATACAACACCAGCTACAACTTCCCACCTGGCAATTTAGGTGACTCTTCATCATCACAGTGGGATGAGACCTTTGGTTTGCCTCCATCAGCAGTACAGCACGTTGCTGCCTGTCGGTGGGCATAGACAGGGCTCGGGGTGTGTGGCTGAGCCCTTCGATACCTTCCAGAAAAGGGTGGAAACCTCACAGCCACTGTGAAATCAAGATGGGGAAACTGAGGCACACAATTTAACTACCCCCAAAGCCCTGGAAGGATTAGTTGCTGAAGCTGAGCTTTCAGCCTCAAATCACAGTTAGCCTCCTGCACTCATGTGGTGGTGCTGCCCCTTCTCTTGTGTCCTCCTCTGCATAAATCTGCCCAACAAAATTGTGGTCTCTGGTGTAGCACTGCTGGGGAAGACCCTGCCGGCACAGCAGGTAGGAATAATCTGACAAATCATTTCCAGACCAGAGCGAGCTGCTCCCCAGCAGGGATGTCGACAGGGAGAGGTTAATCCTCCCAGGCCCAGTGCTGTATGATCTGGTGACACCAAGTTTTATGGGCTACATCCAACGCATGCCCATCTGTACCAAGTGCTGGCACAGCATCTGGCAGGCTGGGAGCTGGCAGGAGACTCAGTGTTGCTCTTCTGGCTCTCTGATTAACCCTGAGGGACTCCTTAGGGCAAGGCATCTTGCTGCTTTGTGCTTCCATTTCCCCATCTGCAATGCAATTTGCCACTGTAAAGCAGAGAGATATGTAAAAATACCAAGTCCATTAAATATTTTTAATTATTTATTTGTTACTGACATTGTGTTACCTCTGATTAAATCCAACCAAGATCCTAACCAGACCAATTCAGGCTTCCAGAGGAAGCAAGCTCTGGTTAAAGGTGATCTTTGAAGTAGCTCACAAGCAAAAGATCCGAAGACGTATAATCCAACCCAATCTAACCTGCCAAAGCCATCTCCTACTTGCAGAGATTTAATAGAGTTCAAAGCCAGAAGGGTACGTTATAATCTCCTAAAGCTGCATTTCTGCATGGAGGGGTGGAGGGAGGGAGGGAGGGAAGGTGGCTGGGGATCCTCCAGGCTGTAAGGGTTGTGTGAAAGCAAGCAGAGACAAGACCAAGGCAGCATGGGTGGTGATCTGCGCGACTGGGAAATGGTAAGGAGATGGGGAGACTTGGCCAAGCCCTGACTTCTCCATTGGGTCCTACCACACATCACCCCATTTTCCCTCAAGAACCAGTCCTCGTTGTCAGTACAAACTGGGAGCAAACACCGTGGTGGCCGGATCGCAACCAGCACCGCAGCCATACGGCAGCATCTCCAAACCAGCCCCACCAGCCAACACACGCGCTCGAGGCTCTGCGTAAGCAGCAAGGCAACCTTCAACCTCTTTTCTTGTATAAACATAAAGGGGGCTTACATCTTTCTCCACCTAAATTTTACGTCCTTTTCCCCTCCTTGTCTCCTGCAGAGGATGAACCTGAAGATATCACCTCGTGTCCCACACTGAGCCCGGAGCCTGTGGTGCACTTGGTGCCATTTGCAGGTTTGGCTTACGTCTGCTCTGACGAAGCCAAACAAAAACAAGCTTGGGAGGATTTTAATTTTCCAAGCTTTAGACGAAAAGGATTCATTTAAAGCCTTTGAAATATTTAGCCCACTTCGCAGTTCTTTCCAGTGTTGTGCTCTTTAAATAGGAGACATGTTTTAAAGCCTCTGCCATCATTTATTAAATTAGCCTCAGACTTGCAAATGCAGCTCCCTCTTATTGAATCTTGTAATATTTATTTGCCAAGTTGTGATATTTGAAACTGCGCACGTTACACGTATTGGGGAAAGAGGGAAGTGATGGGGAAGGCGTGAGGGGACAGGGAGAAGGAAACCACTTCTACTGTAAATTGTGTAAATACATTTGCACATCCCAAGAGGGGTAGGGAAAAGGTATTGTAATTAAAATGACTGCCGGGGTATTTTAAACAAGGGAGAATAAATAGACTTTTCTCTGCATGGCACAGGCTCCTTTAACTTGGAAACTTCGTGACAGAAAATGATTAAAAATATCTTATGGCGTGTCTGAAATCTGCAAGCTTTGATGAGAAAAATGTTCTTGGGAATGAAAGGAGATCAAGTGAAGGAGGAACAGTCTCCTACACAGTGTTTTATAGGCCCAATTCATGACTGCAGATGTCGCAGAAAATAATAATAAAAAAGCCTTCTTTATTCTTTTTTTTTTTCCTTACCTAAGAGATCAGGAGAAAAATACCCACAGGGGCTCCTGTAGCGAGAAGATCCCTTTGCTCCAGCTCTCCAGCAGCAGAGTTTAATACGGGTGAGAGGATGCTCCAGGAAACCATGGCAATGGCTGAGGAGCTGCCGAGCTCTCGCCTAGAGATGTCACTCCCGAGTTGGAGAGGGCACAGGGCTGCCCCTGGCACCCCACATCCAGCTCTGGGCTGCCTTGGCAGGGCCCAGGGCCACAGAACAGCCTGTCCCTGTGTCCTGCCTGCAAAAGTAAAGCTCTTTTATGTCTGCCAGGTTCAGCCCTGGAGAGCTGCTTTGCACTTAACAGAGCCCCGAGCTGCTCCTGGCAGAAGCAGCAGCAGCTCCTCCAAGGGCTGGTTGGACAAGGGCTGGTCTCTGGAAGTGAAGGGGCTGGCAGCTTTTCCCCACACCCAGCCAGCTTCTTGTCTGAGTGACTGGGCTTTAGCAAAGCTACGGGGTCTAAACCTGGCCCACATCGCTCATCTCTCCCCCAAATCCCCTCCAGATCCCTCAGCTGGGCAGGGGGATGCTGCTCTCAGCCCCACGCTCCCCCTTGCTGGTGGCCACCATGGAGGGGACTCACTCGTGCCTTCCCTGGCAGGAGCCAAGCTGTGGTTACTGCAGCCCCCTGCACCCCATGCTCTGCTCCAGCGTGTGGCCAGCACCCCATCTTCCCTCCCATCTGCCTGAGAGTGGGAGCCCTCCCTCCTTCCCCTGGGCTGTGCAGACGTCTGAGGGGGAGTATGGCCAACACAGCCACCTGCATTCCGGTCCCCCCCCCCCCCCGCCCAACCACAAGATGATGGAAGTGGAGCCCATGGGGAGGAGATTTGGGGTTTGCTGCAGTTTGGAGGGGGAATTTTGCAAAGCACACTGTGCAAGGGGCTCCCTCGGAGGATACAGCCGCTCCCACAAGGGCAACTGAGCTTTGAAGGGTTAAAGCGATGACTGGGGAGAGGCAGCAGCATCCTGCTCAGCAAGGGAGACAGCTGGGATGAAAGAATCTGGATGTGCCTGGGACTTCAGGGACCAGTCCAGGAGCCAGAGCCATGCCGTGAGCTGCGTTAATCAGGCACCACTGCCCACGTCCCACTCCACCAGCCACTGCCCGTCTGGACAGGCTGGCAATTCTCCGAACACACTTGCTGCCTTTTCAATTCAGTTTTGCAAAATTTACTAGAAAATAGCTTTCCTTTAAGAAGTAGTTCGACTTAAAAAAAAGAAAAAAAAAGAAAAAGAAATGAAGATTGAAAAAAACCCCCTTGATCAGAAACCCTGCAAAAAAGATACTCGCCCTGAGCTGGCAACATCATCACAGCTTCAGTGCTCGGTAAAAACTACCTGTAACCTCAGCCGTGCCCCGAGGTGAACTGGGGTAACACCTCGGCAATGGGTTTTCTGAAGACCTTCAAACTGGGAGCGCCTGATTTGCAAAATGAACTATTTCAGATCATTTTGATCAGGCTTTTTTTCTTTTTTAATGATTCTAATTTTTCTACTGCTTAGAGTCCTGGACCTGGTAACCACGGAAACTCAGCTTCACAAGCAGAGGGAGTCGAAAAATACAGGAGCGCCACCACTAAATACAGAATCTAATCATCTCCCCTAACTGTGACATTAAAAGAGCCATGTGATAATGCATAGCTGAAAGAAAGGATTTTATAAGTGTTTGCTTCATAAAACACTCTCCTTCATATTAGGGTGTCCTTTAATTGGGGCCCCATGGTGAAAGTTACAGTCCTCATTTGAGGGGGCTGATGAGTCCAGCAAGACACAGCAGACCTGGAGAAAGGACAGGGAGGTCATGTCAACGCACACAGGGAGAAGCATCCCTAGAAGTCCCTGACATGCTCTCCACCTGCCCAAGACAGGAAAACAAGGTGGAAAAAAGGAAAAATCAGGGGAAAAATTGCACTAGAGAAGGTTCTTCTTGTGCAAACACTGAATAAAGAGCCCGTACCTCAGTTTCCCCATTTGCATTAGCTACTTAAAAAGCAGCAAAGCACAGCACTGTCTTGCTGGGAGGTGCAAGCTATTGCAAGCCTCTTCCAGAGGGGCCCAGAGCTGCACCAAGTGACTCCATTATTGCTAGCTGATGACAGCTGAGGAATTAAAATGGGCAGCATCTGGCCTTGCTGACTGCCGGCACAATTGCCCATTGCTCCTCAGCTTCCAAAAAACCCCAGAATAAGCCTCCCTCCTTGTCGGTACAGCTGTTAACCCCTGTTTTTCTCCAGCAAATTAACCTACCCCCCACCCCCGTCTCCATCATCCTTGTGTCCCCATCATCTGCTGGCGGGTCAGAGATGGTGCCTCAGCTGGGCTATTGCCAGGCTCACTCAAGCGTGCAGCGTTCACAAACTATTGCAAATAGAGAGGTTCTGTCAGAGCCTCCGCCCCCAGGGAAAGAAATTCCTGCCTCCCAATTTAATTATGATGAGAGGGCAATCTAACTCTCGAGGAAAAAGCCACGCAGCTTGTTTGGGTACCTGCCCTCTGCATGCACACACTGCCCTTCAGCCTGGCTCTTGGTCCAGCCGAGGGCAAAACAGGAGAGACACGGGGGAAGAGAAGGCAGGAGAGGAAGGAGCTTGCGGGGAGAGAGGGTGAGGCTGTGCTGCTGCAGGGATCCAAGGGCTGGCAGGCTCCACAGCCTGAGTCCAGGTGCTGTCCCGCTGCCCCCCTCTGCCTGGCACATGCCAGAGCATCACTCTAATGAAGACAGCTTTGGCACAGGCACTCGCCAAGATTTCTCGCAGGCCAGTGGATCCTGTTCCTTATCCAATTCCTACACATGCTCCTCCTGAACCCTGCTCAGCTCTGCTAACAGCCCCAGACCTGGAAAGGAGAAGAAAAAGCAAAGATAAAGGGACAGAGAGCAGCAAGGAGGGAAGATGAGAGAATGCTCTCCGACAGGACAGAGCCTGGGAGAGGGTGGTTGCGGTGGGCTGCCGTGAGCGGCAGGACTGGGCAGGAGGAAGGAAGGAGGTGACTTCATCTCATACCAGAGAGCTGACAGCCAGCAGAGGATAAAAGCCTGGGAATCCCTCAGCTCCAGCAAGGAGACTTCTCAGCTGCCAAGAGCTGAGAAGGAGGTGGGAAGCTGGGGGTTGAATTGCAAGCTCAGCCTCCTGCCCTTGGTCTTTCCCACGCCAACAAAAAAAATATCAAGAGAGTGGCACAAGTGACAGGTGGGACGCTTGGGAAGGGAGCCGGCTGCCTCCCTCCTTACCGGCTGCCAGGAGGCTGCGGAGCGCCAAGGAGGAGGATGGAGGGAACATCTGCGGCTGCCCAACGACACCATCCATCACGAATCGCTGCTGCTGGAGACAGCGCTGGGGCCCACCTCTGAGCACCTGGTGCAGGCAGTGGCTGCACCTCTGCCTGCTCACCCACTGCCCTCCCCAGGGCACGGTCTGCACTTCAATCCCAGGGGAATCTCCTTCTGCTTGGAGGTGAGCCCTGCAGAGCCACCCCAGCCTGTCCGCACCTCCCCTTGCTCCAATGCATGTGAATGCAGTAGCTGTGGTACACACCCTGCTAGCCCAGCCTGGGAGAGGACAGCTGGCATGCTGCATGGCTGGTGGCATTTAGCACTGCAGGAGATGCACAGAGAACCTGAGTGGCTTCCCTTGGTTGGTGCTCAAACTGCAGCTCGCCAGCTGCACGATTCCTCTCCAGGCTGTTGCAATCCCCACCAAAGACACCGAGTTCTCTCACGGGAGGGTTTTGCCCCACCAGATTTAAACTCCTAAAAGAAACCTTGGGGTTTACCCCATCTCTAATTTTTTTTAGCTGCTGCTCCAAACCTCAGGCCCAATCTTCAACTGCCATTTGGAAAAAAAAAAAGTAATCCAAGTAATTACCACCTCCACTTCAAACGTTACATTATCAAGCTAACCAGCTACCCATTGCCGACAATTAATCTGTACATAGGCACCAAAAGGAACTGTCAGCAATTATAAGTGGAAGCACACCTTTGTAGTTAATTGGGAATATTGCACCTCTGTTACATGTCTAATTAGTTGATGGAGTGTGTCCCTTATCAGACATTTTTCTTTTTAAATGATACCTGAAATTCACCCCCACCACACACCACACCCCCACCCCCCTTTTTTTTCCAGTGCAAAAAAATGAAGGAAATAAACTGTGGGTAATCTGAAACCTGACTCTGGCTCTTCCTTAGGTTGCAGCTTGTGGTGTGTACACAGGAGTTTATAGACCTCCAAGAGATAAGGAGAAAAAGTTCTTCCTTTTTTTCCCAGAGCTTCTCTTTTTTTCATTCTTAATCTGATTTTAAGACCTTGCCTCTGCATTTTCACACTCTCCCATAAATCTAATTTTCTTCCTGTTTCCTTTGGGATTATCAGGTGATCGAATGGAAAGGCCCAAGAGCTGAGCAGGGCTGGGCACACGCTGCGGTACATTCATTTCAACACTTATTTTACAAAGGTTCTAAATTTTATCTTTGCATAATGATGCTGCTTTGCATATCTATAGCTGCTTTCATCCCATGATCTCAGTACATTCTGCCAACTGTTAATTAATTCTCAAAACACCCTGGTGAAGTCAATAGGGGGGCTTTATTGAGGTAGGTTTTATCTAATTTGTAGGAGGGAAGGGTAAACTGAGGCAGATGCAGGCTGTTGAGGCATTTACAGGCATGGAACAGCACAACAAAGCTGAATTACGGAAGCCTTATCTTTGCAAACCCTCTAGACAGAGACACATCACAGTCAACATGTTGCTTGGTCCAACAACTGCACATCCCTGGTTAGCAAACAACCAAGATTTAGCCTCAGCATGGTGTTAAGGGGGGTGCATCCAGCCCACGAAGCTGTGCCCAGTGGCTCTTGTACCTGCAGCTCCTCCAGCCCACATTCCCCTGTGGCTTCATGCCAACACACACCTCTCCACACAGCCTGGGTCTCAAATGCTCTGAAGATGCACATACGGAAAATTTCTTTGCTTGGGGGGGGGGGTGTCTTTGCTTTTGTCATCCTTGGCACCGCTTTCCAAACAGTCTAAAATGAGAAAATTTTCATACCCAGAAGGGCCTATTTTTCGTCACCTCGGAGCAGCATAGACCAAGAATAACTTTGCTGAAAGCTAACAAATACACATGCTGGCTCAAGGCAAGAATCAGCCTGGCAACATACGCCTGCTTGCCATGAACAGAAAAACATCGCAGAGCCCATCCCTAACCCCGGCCGCGATGAGTGTCACTCCCACACCGCCGAAATCGCAGCATGGGTGGCACACGTGGTCCTATCTGCCAACTCCAGCTAACCTTGCTCTAACTCCAAAAGAAAACACTCTGCCAAAATCCCATCACTTCAAGCAGAAAGATCCAGCCTGTAGGAATTCAACGTGCCTGAAGGACTGCTGGAACAAACTGCAACAACAAACCTGCAGAGAACTGAGCTGGCAAAGCCAAGAACACCAACGCAGCTGCCGTCCTTCCCACCCCACTGCCGCCCTTCAGAAAAATCTTCCCTGCGTTATCGAACGTCATTGACTCATTTGGAGCATCATTGCAAGAAGCGGACACCCTGGCTGCAAATCCGCTGTTTCATTTTGTTAGTTGCTGGAGCAAAAGCATCCAAGTTTCAACTCAAGTTTGGGGAAGGAAGGAAACATTTCCAACAGTTGAGCTGGTGGAAGAAAAATAATCACTTTTCAAGTTGCCTGAGGACAGCTGCATGCTTTAAAGGGCAAGAATTTGCATGGGTGAGCCTGTATTGCTCTCCATCCTTGGGCAGGAGGCATTTCAGCAGCTCAGGAGGACCCTGCTGGGGTTATGTCTGTGTTTGCCTCTTCTCCCATCTCCAGGTAGTAGGTACAGCTCAACAAACACACCATCTTCTGGGGATGGAAGTAATGAGACAGATCACAGAAACTACCAATACTGTTAGGTCACCGCAATTTCAAGCCAGCAGCAGCGCAAGCTATTCAGCGTAGCGGTGATATCATTTAATACTGTCGGCTGAAATTCAAACTGCATTGGAGTCAAAGGGAATGTATCCACCGGGCTTTGGATCAGCCTGTGAAGCACATGGAGTGCGTGGGTGCTTTCTCTTTTTGCCAGGGACAATCCAAGCAAAGCTCAAACTCCTTCTTCCTTCAGCTGGAAGAAAGCATCAACAGAAGACTGAAATTTTGGCCTGAAAGGGAGCCAAGTACTGCTTAAAGCTAGCCCGTGGTCCTTGCACTGAGGATAATGAGAATTACTGAAGTGCCTTTGAAAAGCGCCTTGAGATTGTGCCATGTTACATCCTGCTATAACACAGGAATGCAGGAACAGCCAGACCCTGAGCAGGGCAAGTCTCCCACGCTGACCACGAGGTTGCAGTCTTGTCCTCCCTGATGTTGGGCATTTTGGGCCATTGCAGTGCAGCATCAGGCTCTTTCCCTTGCCCTGAGCCTCTACAGCAGATGCAGGCAGTCTCTGCTCTGGGAGTTGTGATGGGTACCCAAGGCTAGGGAGCAGGAGAGATGCAGCAGTGGGAGGAGGGGTGTCCCCCCATCTCCTAAAAACCACCCTTAAAAAGGATCCCCACTGTGTATTGCATCCCCAGCTGGACACTGACAGGCCATCCCTGACGAACAAATCACATGCACCCCTCCTCCCATCACACGTCTCTTGCGTGCAGCAGAAAGAGGATATTTGAGACATCCTTTGGTCAGTCCATCTCCAACAGTGCATGGTATCAGCTGTTGCAGGCAAAGATGCAACCCCTCACCTATCAAATCAAACCCCTCTTTGAAAGTTATAACATAATCTGCGCAAAGGAAAATTTCCATCTTGTCCCCTCCTTTAGAGTTCAGCTTGTGCCCTAAAGCAGGAGAACTTAATCTCAATTCCAACACTCATAGATGCTTTCAAATCCTTGCTTTGTAGCTCTGGCCACTCTAGTAACTTCCTCTGATAAGGGGAAATCTCTTTGCTGGAGAACTGTGCAAAACAGCTTGCCTAAAAAGCAGCCATGCTTTTGCGTGCTTGACCTGCTTTTCTCACAACCTGAAAAGACCCACACCAGCAGCAACCCCAGCACATGGTGACTGTCCTCACAGCAGCGTGCTGGGTATGCGCCGACAGCTGCCTTGGCACAGTTTGGCTGCAGAGGGATGATTGGGCAAGTGCTCACTGTGTCAAGGGTTTACACCAGGAATGGAAAAAAAAAAGCGCTTTTAATATTTTGCTACCAATTTTGTTTTTCTCACAGCCTGGATCTTCTTCCCAGCCCACCCATGGCAGGCAGCTCGACCCTGCCGTGTGCTGTTTTCAGACAAACAGCTGGGGAACATGTGCAGCCAGGCAGGTTTTATGTACCAGCAGATTTGGGGGATTGCCGGCCACCGACTGCATACTTGTTCCTCCCCTCTTCAAAAGAGTGGTTTTCCATGGCACCGACATGAGAGCGAGGAGACCAGATGCTCAGGGGCACCCTGAAAGGCTCCAGGGCCAGGTTTCACTTGTTGCTTCAGACACCTGTCATATAGGGTAGGCATTTTTGGATGCAGGGTGCTGAGGGCTGTTGGCTGTTGGTGCTGAGCATTTTTGAAACCCAGAAAAGCGTGTGGCCCATGCAGCCTAGGGAAATGGAGGTGGGGACCAGAACAGATCCCCCTGTCTGCATTCATCAGTGAATGCTGCAGGAGGTGAGGGTGGTAAGAGGTGTTGCCTGGATATGAATAAATGCAGGCTGGGAACACAAAGGCATGCCTACCTCAGAGCACAGTCCAAACGCTCTGAATCAGGATCCCCATGGGAATAAAGTGGGACCAAAATCATAAGCACTCTAGGATGGAGCATGATTTCTGAAAGAATGAGGCTGGAAGCTCATGACCACAGGGGCTGTGTTTGATGACTCAGTTCCTTCTGTCCTGCATCATCAAACAGCAGCATCTCCTTGTGTCCTGCAGCCTCAGTAAAGAATTCCCTTTTTTTATATATTAGCATGGCCATGTCCTGCCTCACACGCCAGCGCTGGTACAGCCACAGGGCAGAGTACTAATTCTCTCTTAAGCTGGTGCGACATTGTCATTATAGCAGCCTGCTGTCAGCTCCTCCAGGTTGTGCGGCACTCGCCTTCCCTGCTGCGGATGGAGGCAGGCGACACCTTGTTCCATTCCCAGGGAGCTGAGAGCTGCCCATGACCATTTTCATCCACCTCCTGCCTCTCATGGGCTGGTGACACACAGACAATTGGCAAGGGACAGAGTGGAGAGCCACAACACTGCTTATGGGGGGTCTCCCCTGTGGGTAGAGAACGGGAGACCACGGAAAGCATGAACGGTCCAGGATTGCTCTGCTACGTGATGGCATTTGCCGTGCAGACATACCTGCACAGTGATGGCAGGTGCTGAACCCAGGAGCTTCTCTCTACTCTGAAATACCAGTGGTAGGACCTCTTGTGCCATGGTGGGGACTGGAGAGCTGAAGAAGGGCTCATTACACTTGCAGAGCTCTGCGCCGGGAAAACGCCGCCTTGGCCCCATCTGGAAGGAATTATCAGAAGAGCTGTTTCTCAGCTGCTTCCACACAGAGGAAGGGCTGCGATTTTACACCACGAGCCTCCCCCAGAATAAAAACCAGACAGGCGAGGAGATTTATTACACACAAACCTCACAGGATTACGAATGCCCCATGGAAGGAGACCTGCCTGAGAGAGCATTTAACTGGCATGCAAGAACAGAGCAGCCTTGCCAAAATTACCTTGGAGCATGGAAAATGGAGCAGATCCCTGGCTGGATTAAACAATGGCATCAGAAAATGCCTAGTTTGAGAAAGGAGGGGGAAAAAGATGAGTGCCCTGACTTGAGGACCACCCAGGAGATGAAAGATGCTTACTTGAACTGCTGCTGAGCCCTGCAGCTTTGGCTGGTGCCTACATTGAATTCAGAGACCATGATGATCCCCCAGACTGATGTAGTTGCATATGACTACAGTGGGATTTGAGATCCCAGGGAGTGGGATCTGGTCTTATTCCTCCCTTCACCAAGGATGAGTTTGCATGTGAGAAATCATCCCTAGAGATGACTGTATAATATTTTCATGGATTTTTATACATCTTGTTTACCTGCTCCCAAATTGCAGGAGTAATTTTCGTTTCTTTGTTGCTAAGTTTTCCACCAAAGCTTTGCTAAAAATCAAAATTGTGTTTGAAACAGATATCGAGCATGTTTTGTTTCCTGACAACCACACGTAGAGATTCAATTTGTACATGCTTCTCAGTGAATATGTCATACTGTGATTGCTCACACATTAACTGACACAGCAGAGCTGGAAGGGAAATGTTTTTTCTATTCCATGAGAATTTCAGAGACTAATAAAATCACCAATGGATTTGAAAGAGATCTTGATGTTTTGTAATGTGTAAGACAAAAGGGTTTACTATTTAATTAGCCAGAATGTTAAACCAAAAAGGATGCTTCACATTTTGAAATGAGTCTGTATGGAAGCTTGTAACTATTTTCTTCTTCCCCCACATTAAAAGGATTTCAAATTTGGAAAACAAAAACTTTGGAAAAATGAAAGGACAACCATCTCATGAATAGTCTTAGTTAAACAAAATTGGTCATTTTCTGCTGAGGCCCAAATCAGAAGCTGCAAACCCAGTCCAGCACTCTTGCAAGCAGCATCACCCCAACAAATGCTCTTCTTTCAACAGCACTGGCTCACGTTTCCTCTAGAAAAACAAAGGTAACTACTAACTTTCACACTCTGTGTACAGACATAGAGTAAAACTTGCACTGTTGTTATTCTGCATGCAAGGACATAACTCTCCCCTTGATCTTCATTAGAGAAGGGAAATTCCAGCATTTCAGAGGCTTTGTTATTACCTTGAGTACTACAGCGGCAACTAGAGAAAACATCTAGCAAGACAAGACAGAGGATGGGTTTCGGAGACAGGGCACAGCAGCTCAGACATACATTGGGTCTGTGAAGCTGAGCTGGAGAATTCCCAGCAACCAGATTTTCATCTGCCCATCAGCATTCCTGCAGTGGAGAATTGCAGAGTCAGAAAAACCAACGGAAAAGGAAAAAAACCAAGTCAAACACCACACTTATTTTCATGGTATAAACACAAGATTTGCCTCAAATGCAGATCTGTAAACAGCTATTTTCGCAGCAAGGCAACAGGAGTCAAATTTGCTCCAGCAGTGGCCAGCTGCACCAGGGCCATGCGGTGCTCCTTGGTGGAACGGGCAGCATGCCTGATCCCCTGCCCTGCTGCACCGCACCACCTGCACATACATGGAGGGGCACCCCCATGCCTATTTACGTAACAACACCCCCACTCCTTGAGTTTTATTCTTGCCAGGCCCTACTCATCCAGGCACTATTCTTATCCCCCCACTTAGATCTGCCAGAGCCTCAGTACACATATTTTTGACATGTGTTTCACTGTCCCTGACGCACATGTGTGCCCACGCACCTGTCCAGTCCTTATTGCACTCTCCCTGCCATCACTCACACACACGTACGTGTCTGCGGTTCAACAAACACATTTCTGCTGTCTGCTACAGTGCCTTCCCCTTGCGTTTGTCAACACAGAAACCTTTCTGCTCCTTGCACTCAGCCATCTGATCTCACTTTCTGTGCACACATCACCGGCAGGCATCCACACACATGAGCAAACCCCAGATGCTCACCAGCACTTCTCTCCCCTCCTCTCTGCATTCAGCAGGGTGGCTTACGCAGCAGCCAAGGGAACCAGAGACGCTGACGGCCAGTGGTGGTAGGCAGGTGTGGAAAAGGAGAGGAAAGAGAGGAAAATAGGTATTTTTGAAGTGAAGTTTAGCTGCAGGGTTAACTGGATGATGAATGATGGCAGGTGCATGCTTAACCACATCCCACTAGCAGAGCCCTCTTGCCTCTCTGCCCGCTGCAGTGCCAATGTAGCGGCTCCATCGCAATGAATGCTGTTTCAAGGTTACTTAAGCGATAAATTATGTTATATGCTTAACATCCCCAGCAAAAACACCCACCCATGACTTGCTCATCCTCCCCATTTATTTTCCACTTGCAGTTGTATGGCTGGAAAACTGTTCCAGCTTTCACTTCATTATGGGGAAGGAGGGGCCATCACCATTCAACAAGCTGCAGAAACAGCTACAGATCGATAACAAAAGGAATGGGACCCAGACCCTCCACCAGCACAACCTCTTAAGTTTTAGGAGCTGTGCTGATTTACACCAGACATGGATCTTCTTCCCACAATATACGCAAACCATCAGGAAACAAATGTATAGTGGGTTCAGGCATGAGGTAAAACCCACAAGGGACAGTGGCAGAGCTGCTAAAGGGGAATTGATGCAAAGTGATGCCCTCATCTGCGCTGCAAACTGCAGGTGTAAAGGAAAAGAAGCTCAGAGGGCCTGATCCTCCCTCCAGTTTTAACCATACATCAAGAGGACTGATCTCAGAGGACCCAATCACCCCCTTTCCTCAGTGATTTCAGGCATAAATGGCAAGTTTCAGTCCTGGAGATGTCCTCTCACACCCAGAGATGGATGCTTCCTTTTCAGCACTGAGACAAAGAGCTGACCCAGACCCTCACATCAGCCTCCACGCAGCTGCACCTTGGTTAGATACATCTCAAAGTGCAACGCATCTGCTCCTCCATCCCACCCGGCACTGTGCATCCCCTGGGGAGAGCAGCACGGAGGGCTGGTCCATCCACCCTTCCTCATGATGCCGTCTGGCTCTGCCAGCAGCAGTGCCCGACGTGTTCTGCTGTCAGACCTTTGCGTGCCAGGCACCCTTGTAGGCAGCTGCACACAGGATTAAGAGAAGCATGTTCAAACCATGTACAATTATGTGGAACTGTTTCTCCACAGCAAATAGATGGAGTAGCAATGGAGCAGCAGTTATGGTCTTGCATTAGTAATTTCCAAAGGACAGTTTTGTGGCCACTGTCCATTACAGCCAGGGCAAATGAAGATGAATGAAAGTGAGTTTGGATGCTCCATATGCCTCTGTTCATTTACTGCAGGGAGGCCTGGATTGTGGGAAACATCATAAGGGAAAATTTGCAAGGGCTACACAGTTACTATTTCACCTGAATCCCAGAAAATAATGCATTTAGCTGCAGATGCAAAAATCAAGTCACCTGAGATCTGAGTCTTACCCAGCCATACCTCTCTAGCACTGGTATTCCCACACTGAAGGGGAGCCACGAAGAAATAAAGCCATAATGAAAAAATGAACCTGGGAAGACCATGAGGAGCTGTCTCAGTGGAATGGAGTACCACCAGATCCCAGCAACTTCACCTGGTACAGAGAGAGGAGGGTAGAACATGGAGCTACTAAGCATCTACCTCAGCATCTCAAATAAAACTCTAGGAGACAGGAGGCAAAACAAACTTCATGGACATACCTGAAAATTTGGCCTGAATTTCAAGGTCATGTAGCAAATTAGCAAGAACAGGACCTAGGTGTCCTGAGCATGATCCCTTTCTACTCTAATCAGCATGGGCTCACATAACCATTTGTGCAATTGGCTTATTTCACAGAGTGACTTATAGATGCTATTGTAAGCAGATTCAGTCAATATATTTATTTTCCTTTTGATATACAGCTACAATAGGAAGCCAAGCATGAAGTTTATTAAACCTGGCTAATTTTCTATCAGTTCTGCAAAATATCGATTCTGTGCATTCGGTTATCTGGCTCAGCCTCAACCTGGAAAGAGAATAATTTAAAAATAACAAAAAAATAAAAAGGCATCCAATTCCTCTGAAACAAAGCTAATCTGAGACTGCAAAGTGTCACCGTTCTCATGGGCAGAGCCCTTTGATCGATTGAGCCAAAGACAACTGTGTTATTTAGGAGCCATTTGCAAGCTGGCAAATTAAACAAGGCGCTTTTTTTTTCCCTCTAAAGGGCGGGTGGGGGGAAGATGTAACAGCTTTACAGTAGCAGTAAAACATCCAAATGGTTGGGTTGGGTTTTTTCTCCCCTTTGACAGAGCCTGATTTTTCAGGTTGTAGGGGCAGGAAAACAGCACAAAAGGATCTGCCATTCTCTGTCTCCTCAGGACCACTGCAGGGGCTGAATCCCTTTGCTGCACCAATATTTTGATGTCTCCCTGGTGGGTCAAGAGCACAGTGGGCCTCTATAGAGCCACAGGGCAGGATCCTTACACACAGTGAAAGCATGGAGGAGGTACCCCAGTGATGCATTAGCAGGCTCCAAGCCTCACAGGAGGGTGAGCATCTCTGTCGGATGGTAGCTTGCACTGCCTCTGAGCACACCCTGGGCAGACAACACTTCTGAAACTGTGAGTTTTTACAGGTGTCTGGTTCTTGAAAGCACAACCGCAGTCCTGTCCAGCAGGCAAGCCTCAAGTTTACCCCTGACTCTCTGCCTTTCTCAGAGCATTTGCAGAGTAAAACCAGAGGCAGGGAGTGTTCTATCTTTAAATCTTAAAGCTTAACTGATAAACTGCACAAGCAAACTGTTATTGTGTCTATATTGTGATGGAAACCAGCAATAAATGTAAAGATACTATCTAAACCAATATGGCAGCATGTTTTACCACATCAGTCTCAGGGTGCCTACACTTGGATTAGCATGTCAGGCCAGCTTTCAGCTATTTCCTTTGGTTTAAACTTAACCTGCTGATTCTCCTGTGCCGTAGGCTGCTTGAGACCAGCTGCGAACCATCATTGTACAAGACAGAACATATGCACAAGTAAACAAATTAAGGCTATCTCCAAAACAACAGGCCCCTGGCTTCCTGGAAGAGCTGCAAAGAGAAACTTAATCAACAGCAGCGGGTGAAACGGTAAAGGGGAGGAGATGGACCTCTGCTAATGAAGGCGATGCTTTCAGATTGCAAATGCTTGCTTACAGCACGCGAGGAGGCAACGGCAGGGTCAGCACCAGCGACACGAGAAGCGCACAGAGCCAGCAATCATGCTGGCTCCAAGGAAACTCTGGTTTTCACCGCACAGAGCAGTCAGTTTAAGCCAGTGCAGAAAGAAAAACAAGCAGGGACAGAGGCTCAGTCTTGGCCCTGCCTGTTATGGTGGGTGAGAGCTCAGCTGCTGAGGCCAGATTAGGGCTGGTATCACGGCCTCTCCGGGTCCCCTGGCTCCTTCCCCAGGGGCTCATTAATGATCTGAGGTCACAGCAGTTAAATCAGTTGAATACCAAGACAGTTAAATCCCTGCACATCTCTGCGCAGGTGCTTTGGTGTCAGTTTAAGCCTGCCTGCCACTGCCTTCACCTTGCATCTTTAAACGAGAGAGTGCCGACATGGGAAAAGAAAAGAGCGGAAACCTTTCCCTTCACTTTCCAACTACAGGCAAGTCACTCTTCAGCTTCACCTTGGAGCTGAGGATCTTTCTCTCCTAAAACCCTCTGCCTTGACCCTACAGGCCCAAGCGAAGTGCAGTTGCAAACAGCATATCCTCTTGGGAGCTCACAACCAGCAAAATTAAACCACGAGAAATTTTATTGTAAAATATGATAATTTAGCATTGAAGAAAATCCATATTTTTAAAAAGCACATGCACGCACCTGGCTGTGTGCTCCTCTCTAACCTTACATTCTTATGGCCAGCTAGATCTCCCTGGTTTTCCTTTTACCCTGAAAGAGCAAGACAGTCAGCATATATTAGCTTAGCAAACCTGGAAACCCTCTGAGATATCCCAGGGTCTCTCAGGCTAGTTCTTGCAGCCTGCCTCCTTGCTCTGCACACCAGACTCACCTCCCTTTGCCAAAGCAAGCTGCTGGAGACACAACTGGGAGCCCCAGCTCCTTCTTACCTCAGGCCCCAGTCTCAGAGCAAAGTCTGGCACTGAAGCCTAACACAAATCCCCTGGCGTGATAACAAGCAGTCAGGGCATCTGACAGCTAACAGAAAAGTATTTAAAATAGCTGGCTGATTTAAGGCATGTGTCTCCTTAAACCTAAGCAGTTAGAGGTTGTTTTATGCACTAGATGACAAAGGTTTGTATAGCTAGTTTATCATATTTTTAAACCTGCCTTAATGTAACAGTAGAGGACCTGCTATTCATCTTAGGCAAAGCAGGAGGAAAGCTAGACTCACACTCAAGCTGGAGGAAAGAAGAAACATGTAATAACCTAGATCTCATTATTGCACAATCTAAAATCCCCTAGAAGCACCTGAGAAGAAATCAGTGTCTTCACTACTGTAAAACTGTTGGAAGTTTGTTGCTTTTTCCTCTTTGCAGTTTCCCTCTCCAGCTGGAAGGGCCCATATCTGGGACTGAAACACGGAGAGGTCTGACTCTGCCCAAAGGATCAGCACCTTCATTTGCAAAAAAGCAGCACAGCTCTAATGTTGTTCTCTGTGGTAACCAGGAAAGCTACAATTCTTTATTTCTGAGCAGCTTTTCTCTGTTGACACACACGGGCACAACAGACCCAGCAAACATGGAACCAAAAGCTACAGAGAAGCCCATTCAGCTGCACACCTGTGTTGGTCTGGATGGGTTCCCAGTTCACCACATCAGCAGAGCACACCAACACTAGCACTGTCAGGGAATAATTCAGGGAAATTATTCCTCAATAGCTGTTTCTGGGTGGCAGTATCTGTGCAGATCCCCGAACATCGCTGCTGAGCACAGACAGCACCCCTTCCCTCTTAGCACCCTCTTTCCTTTTACCCTAGCTCCATCTCATTTATAACCTCCACATTTAAAATCCAAACTCTTTCCTGAAGCAGCAAGTTCTCCGGTTCTTGAAGGGTCCTTTTTAGGCCATTCCCATCTCAACAGGAGGGGAAACACCAGCCCATGCTGTGTTGCAGGAAGCCCACAATACCTACAGCATTTCTGCTGGCTCCTGGAGTCTGAACGAGCTGTGTCTTACTGCTTTTCCAACCCGTGTCAGTTTTCCAAGTCCTCTTCCAAGACAAACCAGCATCAAGGATGAGCAAGGCAGCTTGAGCTGTACAGACCTGCCCGGCACTTGCAAAAGGAGCTCTGTGTCACTTAGCTATTAAATCCCGACACAGAGATGTGCCAGCTGTGGTCTGGCACGTAGCTCCAAAGGTGGTGAGAGGCTCCATCCACAGCTCCTCCAGCAGCCTGGAAACCCCATCCCTGCCCTGGTAGGATCACTGCAGGAGGCTGTCAGTGCCCTACAGTGTAGCTGTCGTGAAAGAGGGGATCTCCAAAGGGCTGTGCTGGCACTAATCACACCTGAGCAGTGTAAGATGTCAGCATCCTCTCCGTGACTATTGGGAAAAAGAGCTGCGCATGTAGAGTTGCTTTTACAAGACAGATCTGGCACTTCACTGTGCCAAGCTGAGATCCAGGTCTGCTTTTGGCTCCTGCTGCACAACCCCATCTCGCTTCCCGAAACCAGTAATTTTCAAATCTAGGCTTTTGCTCTGGTCTCATCACTCATCAGCAGTGGATTGAGGAAGCTAAACTCCTTGTTGTAAAGCAGTGATTCCATTTTCCTCTGGTCTTAAGCAGCTTCAATCCATCTTACTGCATTACAGAGCCGCACTGATTGTTCTGCTGTAGTGAGTAATAACAACTTGTACTTTGCAGATTACCCCAGGGAACCACGCTCCTGGTTCTGCCGTAGCACCGGCTCTACAGGGCGGACACACATCTGCCTGCAGCACCCCAGAGAGAGGGATGGGGCTGCAGGAACAAACACACAGAGAAATTTGGGTGGGAAGCTGCGGAAAAGCAAAGGGAGTCGGTGTGTGGCTGGTGGCCATGGGGAAACTGGGGTGCCCAGTCCTGCGAGGAGTGAACATCATGGGATGGGGGACAGAGAGAAGGCATTGGGAAGGGAAAGCAATGGAAAAAATGGGAGAAAAGAGAAAGGGAGGATCAGAAACAGCTGGAGGAGCGTGCATTTGTACCATCGCAGTGTAACCTCATGCGATGGAAAGCTGCGGTGGCCAGCCTTCAACTGGCACAGCATGGAGGAAGGGCAAAGCATGTTTTCAGCCATGAGATGGGGCAGAAGCTGGTTTTGCCCAAATCTCCGCCTTTTTTTTGCACACCCAGATTCCCCAGGGCACTCCAAGGCAAGGCAAACACCGTCCCTTGTGAAACAACCCCCTCAGAGCTGCGGCTGCTCGCTGCAAGGCCCTGTCAGGGCGATGGGCCACAGGATTAAAGAAATAAAGATGGGAGAGAAATGAACACGAGGGGGAGAAGATGGAGAGCTGTGGAAGAGGTGTGAGGTGAAGGCGGAGGTGCCCTGTGAGGCGGCAGCCCCTATGGAAGTACAGAGAAGCTTCGAGAAGGCAGCAGTTGGGGCTGCCTCAGGAGCCCGCCAAGAGCCTCCTGCCTGGGGCCGAGGCACCTCAGCCCCTGTCCCTGCTGCTGCTGGCATGTGGCACACACTTCTGTCCCCTTTCTGCGTGGCCACAGTGATCCTGTGCCTCCAGCAGGCTGCCAGCAGCCATGCCAACGGCACCGGGCTGGGCGGCCCAGCTCGGGCTGCACGCCTGGGGCTGCCCCTCGCCGAGGACAAGATGGCGGGCGGCCCTGCTCTCAGCCATGCCCGTGCAGTTTCCTTGGCCCGCAGCCCCCAGCGCCGCAGGGCCGAGGCCCCTCCTGCTCAGCGAGGTGGACACAAGGTGGCTTCTGACTCACCAGGCTTTGAGGACATGGTACCAGGTAATGTGGAGATCGAGGGAGGGCCCATGGCGGCCTTCATCATGGAGGTGAACATGATGCTTCAGAGGAAGACCTGCCAGGCTGAGCAAGGGGTCAACGTCCTCCCGAATGAGTGCTGCTGCTGGAATGACACCGTGTGGAGCCTCCACCATGCCTGCAGCTGTCACACCCACAATCTAGACCTTCTTTACTATGGTCTGATCCTGCCCCTTTGCAAGGTCACCAGCATTCTGGTCACCACGATAACGGGTATCCAGCTTCTTGCAAGATGTATGAAGAGTTACCAAAGCCAAAGGGGGAGCAAGTGGCAGAGCAAGGAGCGGTGGACAGAGTCTGCCCCCAGCATGGTTTGGGGGGCTGCCAGCTACTCCGAGTGTGCCATCTGCCTGCAGGCGTACGAGCCCAGCAAGGCGCTGAAGTTGCTGTCCTGCTCCCACGCCTACCATCGCAAGTGCATTGACCTGTGGCACTGCGCTCAGCCCGGCAGCAAGACCTGCCCGCTCTGCCTGCGCAGCGTGACCGCGGTTGTGCTGATCCACCTCGGTGCACACAACGGCGAGCAGGAGTAACCTGGGAAGACTCACCCAAACTCCCACCTGGAAAATCAAGACCCCTCCCCATACACACACTCACCAGCTTCATCTTCTACTCTCCCTACAAACCCAAGCTCCAGTCAGTGCCTCTCGCAGGAAGAGCGTACACAGCACAGGATTAAAAAAAACATATGGAAATGTAGGAGTAGGGAATACAGACTGGACAGACAAACAGAGTACTGAAGACATACCCTTGGCTCTGCCCAGTTTGGGCAGCTGATCACATACAAGTCTGCTTCACACCAGAAGATTTGAGGGCCACAACCACAGAACAGAAGCAGTGGCTAGCTCTTGCCAAGCTCCTGGACAGCTTGTCCTGAGGTTCCTCTTACTCTGCTTCTTAAGCTCTCCCTCCCGAAAGCCTGCACAGACAGGTTTAATCCAACAAAGTGGCCAGTTACTACAGTTACCAGCTAATTTTTACCACAAAACCTAGGTTGACAAAACAAGTGCTGTTCTCTACTTTTTTTCTTTTTTTGCATGCAGATAATTAAAGAACAAAATCCCTGCTAAACAGAAAAGATGTTTTCACTTTATGTCCAAGGTTTGCAAGGCATTTTGCCAAAACTAGAAAAGGCAAGATATTATTTCCAGCACCAATATCCAATAAAGAAGATGTCTCCCTCCATTGCAAGGCAAACAGCTGGAACTGGAATCCATTTGCAGACATGGGTACTAAGTTGCAATGGCCCAGATTTGCTCAACTGCTTTTTTTTAATTGTGGGCATTAGCAGATTATGGGTACTTTTGTAGCAGGTCCATAAAGCACTGCTTTATAATCTTCTGTATGCATTAGGGCCCAGATTATCATGCTTGTACTTGGTAATAACAGAGCAGAGATTGCCTGGACCGCTGGGAAATCCAGTAGAGGCACCTGGTAGAGCACAGGAGCCAAGATGTGTAGGGGACAGTGCACACAGCAGGGCTTGCTGAGCTCCCACAGACCTGCGCTCCATGCCTCTCCCATGGTGGCAAACAGAGAGGCACAAAAGCTCTCCGCACACATAGCTCCATTTCTCATCTACCCAGCTTGCTTTTTGGGTGGTGAATCCAACTGTTTCAGCTATCTGTTCTGTAAAGACATGGGTCATCCTTTCCTTTAATCCTAGATGAAAGGAAGTGGTTACATGCACCAGTTTCTAAATCAGCTCCTAGCAAAAAAAGAAAAAAAAAATCATTAACAACAGGGCACAGGTCTGCCTTCCAGCTGGCTTGCTACAGAGCTGGGGACTTGCTCAGTCAGGAGGAAGGAGGAAAAGTGTTCCACATATCTTTCTTTTAAGAGCAACTGGGAGCATTGGAAGCACAAAGGTTTTCACTGGAAGGTCAGTAGATGGCCCCAGATCTTCCCTGACTGTACATCACTGGTATTTAGTTCCAGGAGCCTGGTCTTCACTAATTCTACAGCATGACCCCAGAGGAGCAGCATGCCCTGATAGGAGGGGCACCAAGCTAGAACCAGGGATACCTGCGAAGATGTCTTGAGCAAAACATTTAACCCCTGCAATAACATTTTCTGCTCCTGGCCTTTGACTGTTGAGGGCAGAAGGAGTCTGTTTTGTGTCTGTTCAGTGCCACAGCCTGTGGACTCAAGCCACTGACCTAATACAGAAAAAGTACAAGGAGTCTGATTATGTACAAACCCTCATCATCCCACTGCCAGGCTGTTCTTTTCATGCTGCAAAAAAACCCTCAGAGGGGAAAAAGCCATCTAGACTTATTCCCCAAGTTAAATCAATACTGGATTTGGGGCCTGTAATGGGTGTTTTGTTGGAGTCGTAACGACATCTACATAAGTCAGTCTCTTCTGCATCTCTGTTAGTTTAAGCTGTTTGGGCAGGACCAGAGTTAGACTCTGCTAGCAGTTATGTGAGTCTAAATCAGCATTAAATTCCTCTGGATTGAACAGACACTTCTGTGGGGTGCAAGCAAAAGGAAGAGCTGGTTTTATATCCCAGCCCCTGCACTATGTGATAGCCCCAACAAAAATGTATAAAGGGAGACGGGGACTTTGGGAGTGGTGGGGTAAATGATCAGTTAATAGAGGTAAATGGTCTTTTCCTTTCTTCTAGCTTGGATCTTCGTTCAAGTGGTAAAATGGGACCCGTTCCCTGTAATTGCTCTGCTCTTGCACACAACTGCTGTCTCCCATGTGTGGCTTGTTGACATTTAAATAAATTGCAATTATTCCGACAAAGTAGATTGCAGGGACTCCAGAGAAAATGGGTCAAAAATACATCCAGAAGTATTTAACACATGAGTATAACAGAGGTAGGGCAGGATGAGAAGGACAGTACAGCGCTGGCTATAACGAATGCAGCATGGGGCTGGAGACAGCCTGGCACAGCCCCACACCATGGTAGGACGCTTGGCTTAACCTCAATGGGAGCCAGGCCTCCAGGGCAGTGATGATGGAGCAGGCAGACAGCAGCTGATGCAAACAGAAAGCACAGAGGGAACCAGAACAGACAGGGCACCGCTGTGGCTCTTTGAGTGAAGGCCATTTTGGCCAAAGTCCTTCTTCAGCCCTCTTCTTCCTCTGCAAATCATTCAGGGATTTCAAAGGCAGCTAAGGGCTAGGATTTCCTATCTCACACTGCCTGTGGGTGGGATACGGGTATCCTGCTCCTCACCCAGACTTCAGCTTTTCCTCTTTCCTCACTGCCCAAGGCCTTCCCTGCACCCCATTCCCCTCTTCCTCACCCTCCAGTCTCTCTTGAAGAGGATTTGTCCTTTTGCCTATGTCTCTCTGGGATACTGCTAAGAGTTACCGAGATCCAGGCTGGAGACTGCAAACGTGTCATTTCTCCTTTTCCCAAGGGTTTTGGTGAGCAAGTCAGGATGGCTGCTTACTCCTGCCTTGCCGATTCTAGGATATAAGAGGTGGTGCTGGAGCAGCCAGGAGATAACAGCACACAGAATATAGAAGTTCCTTGGTCCCACATCTGTCACAGTTCACACAGACACATGGCTCCTTGCCCAGCCCCAAAGACAGACCTGCCCCTTATGCAAGCAGCAGGTCACTAGCACTACATAAAGCATTGATCTGGAGGCAGAAATGAAGCATTGAGTGCAAATAAAGAGGCAAAGATTTTAAAGAGCACTAGGATGATGGATGCCATCACAAGAAGCATAAGACCAAGCCAAAAACGCACTCTCAAAAGGGTCTCCCAGTGTACCTCCATTTTCTTCTTAATATCATTCTACTAGAAAGCAGTTGTCTTCTCCCTCCTCCCCAAACCTTTTCCTTGTTTTGTTTTTAAATGCATCAAAATGTCTCCCTGCAAGCGTAAAACTCTTTGGATGAGGGGAAAATAAAATCAATTTGAAATCACAGCTGCTGGGAGTCTCTGGCGTGCACACACACTGTCTGCTGACATTTTCTGTAGCTCTTTTCCCAGTGAAATCTGTCTCAAGCAGAGCCCAAGGGGGCTAAGTAACAAATCAGTTGCCTAGTACACGAGTGATTTTTTTTTTAACTACAGGTCCAACAACAGCACTGGAAACCATGGGGCTACCCTCAAGTGGATCATTAAACAAAAAGGGCTGTTTGTTAAAAGGTACAGGGTTTTAGGGATCTGTGGTTCTGAACTGACCTGGGTTTGTTGCATATTCAGACCTGGTTTGTTCCCACAACCAGTAAAGCTACAGCATTGCCATCAGGCTGGTGTTCCTTTCCTCTGGGCACTGAGCAGTCACCGTATGAGTTGGGATTTGCCTGAAAGATAGGAGTTTCTGCTGTCAAACACTGCGACGGAGAACACTTGCGCCTTATGCTTTCCACTCCTTTTCCAGCTTTTTTTAACCATAATCAGGATTTTAAAATCAGTTTTTATAGCTAGAAGCTAAAGTCTTTTTTTCAGCCATTTGATTGCCAGCAGCTGAGGTTTTACAGTAAACAAGGGGAAATGCCCCAACACAAAAGGTGATGTTAGCCCTCCCAAGCTCACCCTCCACCCACTTTTACTGTGGTAGGACAGGGGTCCAACAAGACCCAAGTGTATCGTCCCCTTCAGCAAACCTAGCTGCTCAGGGGCCTTGGAGGGGAATCTGCCCTCTCAGAAGTTCAGGTCATGGCAGAGTGAGGCCACACAGCCAAAGAGAGCCTTTCAGCTCCTGCTAGCTGCCATTTTGACTGACAGTTACTGATTGACTTATTTCAAATGACAGAAACCCCTTCTACCCTAAGCAATTTATTTGGCTTGGTATCGGTTCAAAGATCACAATTTTAAGGCAAAAGTGCGTGTTCACCAGACCAGTCCAAGCTGCCAGATGCACACACACCACAACAGCAGATGGAGGCTAAGAGCTCATTCCCACTCTGCCACATTTTCCAGGGATTGCTTTGGCCACCAACGTGAAGCATTCCAGCCTGCAGTGGGCACACAGCTGATGGGGAGGCTCATTTATCCTGCCTGCACATCATCCGCAAAATGAGGGCAGGCACCTGATCAGCACCCGGAGGGAGGTGAAACAATGCATTGAGCAGACCAAAAATGAAAGGGAGAAGAAGTTGAAGAGGGTTGACAGTTACGTTGTGCAACCCAGCCTTGGGAAACAGTCACCGGGTGATGTCACAGACCTGCAGAGATGACACAAGGGTGTTGCTTAGCAGCTGGAGACATGAGTTCTGTCCTTGGAACCTTCGTACAACAGATAACCTGCAGAAACAGGTTTTGATCTTCATCCTGCTGTGGCTCCAAGACAGAGCATGGTGATAAAACCCAGGTGGGAATAGTGCTCCTGTGACTCACAGTCTTTGGGACCAGCCTGGAAATCTGTATTCAGAGGTACCCAATGACATTTCAGCATGACTCTTCAGCTGCTTTCCTTTGTGGCTGCCGTTGCCTCCTGCACCACTATTGCAGAAGCCTTTGGTTGTGTGGCTTACAACAACAGCTCCAAGTGCGTTGCTGATAAAGCCCTACCTGTGTGCTTTGGGCCACCGCTCCTGGCAGAAAGGCTGTCAGGGAATTTGATGAGGATGATGCCGATAAACACTTGCACTGCAACAGAGAATCCTCCAGCACCAAGGAAGGCCTTTGAGACGTGTATTATACTCATACAGGGCTATGGCTGCTGTCTTGTCCTGCTTCCTTCCCAGGAGGCTGGATACCAAACTGCTGTTGTGTGCAGTGTAGTTTCAGAGCAAGTGATGGCTGATGACAAAGAAATCCAGTGGCTGATTAAGATGATGCCACTCTTTACTGGACAATTTGTCTCACTCCACTTGCAAGGGACTTTGCAAAGTGAGAAAGGCACATACATCAAACTTTCACCACGTAAACACTATTTGAATCCTTCTCAAGACAATGCTAAAATGCTGCAGAAAGCTTTTGCTTTTTTATGCAGAAAAGTGTATTCCAGCAGCATATTAGACATCATTATGGCCTTTACCGCAGTTATGCTTGTCCTGAGATGGTACAACAGGGCTTGCAAGAAGCAGGGAGGCAAATTCAAGACCTGTACGATCTGCTTACAAGAGTACAAGAAAGGGGACCTGCTGAAGGTCCTGCCCTGTTCCCATGCTTACCGCAGAGACTGCATTAACAGCTGGTTCCGCATCCAGCCCAGGAACAAGACTTGTCCCTACTGCATGCAGCTGGTGAACACCTCTCCCACCAAGAGCAGATTGGTGAAGATGTGAATGAGGAGGAACAGGACCATAATGAAGACAATGCACTCTAAGAAGGGCATAAAGATGAATGCTTTCTCCTCTTTGAAGAGTAGATAGATGATGCAAGCACAGTGGAAGGGGAATAATTTGATGCACTGGAAGGCATCGCCATTTGAGCTATGACAGGGATAAGTTATCATTAAACCAAGGGAAATGTCCCCGTGTTTTCCTTCAGCTCTTGCTCCAGGCTAGCTATTATTGGGAAGCAATTAACACTGCAGTTTTGGCTCCCTGCCCCTGGTCCCCACAATGAAAGAAAGGCATGAAATCTCAGCTGGAAATATCAAAACCTCCTTGAGCCAGAGCAACAGTGGAGAAGCAAAAAGGAGGAGGGAAGCAGGGATTTCAGAACATTTGGTGTGGGAGCTGGTTTACATCGGCTAGAATGCTTCCTCAATTCCCTCCCAAAATACATGTGCATGGGCATACAGGCACACACATAAACACACTGAATCTTTTCAGCATTACCTAAGAGGAATGCCCAGAAATCCCAGGTAAGAACTGTTCCCTGTGTGTTGCAGCCAGCAGGAACCATTTCCTAACCTGACAAGTGTGTGTGTGTGTGGGGGGGATAAAGATGAAGCAACTCCCCCCTCTCATCATCAGCAAAACCAGAGCCCACAAGACCCCAGCAACTCCTCATCACCCAGTGCACTGACACACACCATCCCCAGGCATCACAGCAGTTCAGTCCACTGCAGAGGACAGCATGGCCTTTAACTACACTGGCAGAAAATCCGCGCTGCAAACATTGAGGACACTTTAAACACCATCCCCTCAGACAGGAGGTGATGCCAGTGGGAGGTAGAGGTCTTTACAGCAGGGTTCGCTTTGTGGAGCTGGGTAGATGTAAAAAAAAAAAAAAAAAAAAAAACAAAAAATTCCCAGCTTGCCATAATTGGCTGCTTTTGCCTGCCGGCTGGCAATCTTGCACACTCACGGAGGCTGACATGACAGGTACATGTAACCTCCTGCTACCTAGGTTGTTCCAGGTCATTATCCAAATGTGCCTAAGCACCTTAAGGGGAGCTGGATTTATGTACTAACATGATGCAAACAGATCTTCATCTCTTCTCTAGATACACCAGGTAGAGACGTATTATTTGGGCAGCCTCTGAATACATTTCCAATCCTGCTTAAAGTGAAAGCACAAGCAAAAATCAGTGCTAGCTCCCCAGGCTGGTATGGGTGGCTAACACCCACTGTGGATGGGGCAGCCAGCCAAGTCCCAAACTGCATATGGGGATACAGAGCTGGAAACACTCAAAACCCACTATTAGCATTTAATCTCATATAAGAGGCAGGCATAAAACCTCTTTAGTAAATGCCAAATGTTAAGGAAGTGAACAGCTCTAACACACTATGACCAGGACATCAAACCTGCACAGCTGTACTAAGGCTAAACTCCCAAATCAAAGGCTCTCCTCTAAACATAAAACATCCTATTTCTTATGGGCAGTATCCAAGAAATGGGTTGTCATCACATCACTATTTGGACCATGCAACAAGACAACACAACTATGGCCAGCAAGTAAGACTAGTGCCTTGAAGTGTTTCTTTTTGAGTCATTAAAACTCAAAAGGCCAGGAGTTTAGAAAAACATTGCATGCAAACATCATACTGCAGAACAGATAAAAGTGATCTCTGCAACACAGAAACCTTGGTGACTTTTGAAAATAACAGCACCTAAATTACTCTGGTTGCTTTAAGATATCCATATCTTAAAGGGTTGGGAAAAGGTACGTGAATACATGTGATGGCCATAGACAAGGTGGACCTGAATCCCTCATTCCTGCCCCAGGGAAGAGCAGACAGCTTCAGGTGGGAGGAAGAGAGGAAACTGCGGATTCAGGATTTTTTTGGCAGTGGGCAAGTTTCAAACCAATTTCTCCTGGAATGAAACATGACAGCATTTCTAAGGACTTGAAGGAAACAAGTCCTTCTGCATGTCCTCAGACTGAGCTGTTTCATTTTATTTGTGGAACAAATGGAAAAATGATTTTTAAGTCAGTTCACAAGAAAACTGCCTTCCTCTGCCGGGTGTGCAGCCTCCTGGGAGCTATAAATCACTTCCATCGCAGAACAAGGCCCCACAGGGTGCCTGAGAAGGCAAAGGCAGTTGTCTCCATCTGAGGAAGAAGACAGGTCCTTTGGCTGGTGATTAGCAGCAGAAAGTTCGTTTAGGTGCCTTTAATTGCCTTCTGGAGGCAGCTCTGCTGTCAGCAGCTTGGAAGGAGACAGGGCTGGCTTAGCTAAGCTGCACGAATGTCATCTTCTTCACCCACCGTTGAGCATCTAGAGCTGACCTGAAAGCTCCCCTGGGTCCATCCCCACCACGGAGATAGGCAACCCCAGGTCCTCGAAGGGAAGGAATAAAGGGAAAGATGTTGGTAGGACTCTCACTGCCCTCATTCTCCCTCAACCAAAGTCTGAAAAAGCACAGATGCTGCAAACGCACAGGGAGCAGGTTGAAGAGCCAGTATTTGCTGCACGCTTGTGGCACAACGGGCCAAAACAGGCAGCTGTCTCCCACAGCAAGTGCCTCGCATCCAACTGATGAAGGAGGCATTGAACAAGATCCCCGAGCCAGACCTTCGGATAGTTCTGGATAATCACGCAAAAAGCTACGGTGCTATCCAGCTGCAGAGAGCTGGGCTTGAGAGTCACATGGGGAATTCCCCAGTTGTATTATGCATGAGGTGAGATGAGCTGATCATGGTGCCCTTAATATCCATGAATTTCTTTCCACCTTCAAAAGCAGCACATGCTCTAGATGGGCTGAATTTTTACTGAAGTGGGTCAGTAGAAAAATAGATCCTTCCTACAACACAACACTGCATTGCCTTAATTTAAAAAGGAGAGGAAAAAAGGAACAGAATCTGCATAAGAGAGAAGCTCTTCACTCCATTTAATGTTGTCAAAGCCTATTGCACTGCAAGTCTGAGATGTGTGCCACAGTGAACCTGACCTCCAGCTGTCAGATCCACTGCCCTCCATCAGCATTAATGGCACTCCTAACACAGCAAGGTTAGCTTATTGCCAGGGTGGGACTTGAAGCCCTCGTAGCCTGAATGAGGATTATTAACTTCTCTGGAGGTAGCACTATCCCAGCGTTTAAAATAAACTACAATAGACAAGAGGGGGAAAAAGAGCACAAGGGGTCTGGGTCCTGCTGGGGCAGAGCTGTTGACGGTGGGGACAGCAATGGAGCTGTACATCCTATAGCAGCTTGGGGACATGGCTGACCCAGTTCGATAGCGCTGTAGTTTTGTTGTGAACCAGGAGAGAAGTTAAGGCAGGCACAGGTAGACAAGGTCGAGAAAAGGCCATACTGGGAGGTGGAATGGACAAACCTTACAGGAGGATTCATGGCTTCTGCAGAGATGCCGGAATGGCAGTGAATTTAGTTGCCACCAAACCACACAGAGGAGGCAAGAGATGAGAAGACAACAGCTACTGCGAAAGGAACACCAACTTCTTTATGTCTCAGAGCTCAAGCAGAAGGGAAACGCTATCTGCAGAGTTTCAAACTTATGCCAGAAAAAGGATAACTAGAAATGTTTTACACAAATGCTGTGCCGAAAAAGATTAACTGGGAGTGAGGGGGAAGGCAAATGCAGTCTCGTTGGTCCAGCCAGGAACAGCTTGGAGGAGCAACCAAAGCCCTAATGAACCCATCAGAAAGCCCTAATGAGGGAAGAGCCAAGGATGATGCAACACGTAAAGTTTTGATCAGAGCACCAGGGTTGGCTGGAAGCACCAGTACAACCCACGTGGAACCTCTACTGCTAACTCTGCCTTGGGGGAGCACCCAAACATTGTGCTTAAATGAGCTGCCAGGAGCCCTCCTCCTTTTAGCAGGCTCCTACCCCATAAACCAAGCTCCACTGCACATACTCTATTAAGCAATAACCAGGTTCCGGCATGGCCTCAAAGAGACTTACAGATCTCATTTATCAGGACATTCTTTGCAGTTTCTTGCACATTTTATTGCAGGCTTTTTTCTGCACAAACATGGTTCAGTATATTGCTGGGAGAGTCACCAGACTGTGACACAGAGGGAAGCGGCTGATGATCCAGCACTGGGAACTATTGACTTCACCACCAGAACATCAATGCTATAGATCACCAGGAGCAATTAGGGTGGCTGATTACCCCCTGCGCAGCCTATGGGCAACCGTCCAGCCGAGACATTTTCCCCATGCAGAGCGCCAGCACTAAGCCTTGACAGCAACATTTAAAGAACTACTTTGAGGGTTTAAGTGAGATTTGAGTAATCTATAGATCCTGCACAGGCCAAAGGTAGGAATTTCAACCTTGAAGACTCAAGTCTAACACTTACTGTAATTAAAAGGAGAGCGCCAACTTCCCTGCGGCACAACCCGATTGACATCAATAGCATTACAGCAGCAGAGCGCCTTACC
Source organism: Ibycter americanus (assembly GCA_035590275.1). NCBI lineage: Eukaryota > Metazoa > Chordata > Aves > Falconiformes > Falconidae > Ibycter > Ibycter americanus. The sequence continues at coordinate 49,320,050 of JAVJGI010000050.1, read as the reverse complement.
TTTGATCTCCAAAATCCATCTGGGATGGCGATGAAGGACAGAATGTGCCTGCCCAAAGGGCCAGAAGTCTCTGCTACCCAAAGGCTGCAACATCTATGGAAACCTTCCTTCCTTGGGCCATAGTGCCTACCTCCCACACTATCGTATTGCAGTTGTTTTTTCCTGCGAGGTAGGCATTACCCAGCACCTCCATTTCACAAAAAGGACCTTCCTTACAGATGTCCATGCTCACCAGCACTTCACGCCTGGCGTACAGGCTGCCCATCCCTCTCGCAGCAGGGACGGGGGCTGGCTCTGGCAGCTGCACTCCATCCTACTGCCAGGGCTCATGCAAGAGCAGTGGGCTTCAGGAAGCTTTAGGCATAAGCAGCTTCACCACCCAGCTCCCTGCTGTTCCCCAAGCATCTTGAGCACATGGGGACATACAGCTGGCTCTTTATATATCTCTTAGGGACTAGCCATTCCTTCCTCCACCCAGACTATTTCTCAGCCTCCTCCTTCTCCAGGTCAGGTTTTCCCACCCCAGGTTCTGATGCCCAGTTTTCCCTCCCACCAACCCGTCTCCTTATTCCCTTCTGCCCTTTGTCCACCCCCCTGGATGCTCCCCTTCCTCTCCTGCTCATGGATAAGCCTCACGTGTACCTTCACAAATCAGGTTACCCCGAGGTGGCTCTACACGTAGGAAGCCTGGTACAGCTAAGCCAGGAATCCAGCTCTCTGGGGTAATCTGCAGACTATGGCTGGTTATTAGTCACTACAGTAGAACAATCAACACAGTTTCTGTAATGCAGTAAGATGGATTGAAGCTACTTAAGAATACAAGGAAATGGGATCAGTGCTTTGAAAAAAAAGTAGTTTGACTCACCAAATCTGCTTCTACTATAGTGGCTCTGAGCTCACGCACAGCTTTTGATTGCACACACTAATGCTGCAGCACAGATGCTTGCAGCTGGCAACACTGGGCCTGAACAGCCAGCAGTCAAGGCCATACTGGGAACACCAACACCTTTCCCTGATGAAAATACATGACAGTCCCATGCTGAGGTAGCGAGCAGCAAGATACAGCTCTGCTGTGCTGCTCCTATTCCTTTCTTGTTATCAGAAGAGATCATACTTTTGCTCCATGTCTGTTTTTGCACCAGAACAATTCTACTCTTTGGTGCTTTTCCCTTTCAAACATACTTGGAAAATAAAGACCCAGCTCTTCCCATTGCGTCTGCACCAAGACCTGAGCAGACTGCAAAGTCTCAGAGGCTTCGAGCTACCTGTTCTCTCGCTTAATCACAAAGATTGATTCCACACCTCCCTTAAAGAGATGAGGCGTGATCAGGTACAAAATTCCTTCCCTGACCCAAAAAACATTCTCCACAAATTTCTCCCCTCTCTTGAAATCAGCAGAGGTGTTACTCCAGAAGTTTAAGAAATGATATATCAACAGGGTAAAGAGTCTCCCCAGTGCCAGATCCCACTAGCCACAGTAGCACTGGGAAGGAGGGAACATACGTATCGCTGGCCTGGCATCAAAGGTGTTGGAAAGCATCCACCATAGAGGCATCTCCTGCCTGAAGAGCCAAGACCAGCATGTAACAGTGATCCTAAAGAAGAAGAAAAAAAAAAGTTGTCTTCTGCTGACTCAGACAAGTGTCTTTTTCTACCCCAGAAACCAGAGGGTAAAAATGGCTCTGTAGAGAATTTCAAGAGTCTGGAGGAAGGAACTAAGAAACAGCTAGGGAGACTGAAGCAGGCTTTGAAAAGCCTCTGCAAAGAAGCAGCAGCAACATTACCTCTTGGAAGACTATTCTGTGCTTTCACTGCCCATGCCCTAGCTGCAGGAGAGCTCCCCTGCCCTCGCATGCCCAGAGAGGGCAACTGGCCCGGCTGCCAGCACCAAGTGTGGCCAATATAAGGAGGAAAAGACCAGGAACTTGGAAAAAAAAAAGTGTCTTGGGCAACTAACTTGTGTGAATGAAACCCAAAAGTCTCCTGAGAGAGAAAGCAGGGGATTGTGGATGAGAAATCAGTACTTTATAGGTATGGAACAGAGGTGCTTGAAGAATGGGGCACATCCAAGACTCCCTGTTTACCCATTCCGCAAAGCATCTCCTTATTACTCCTGTTTATTGACTAAATGTGAACTACTGTAGTAGTCTAAGGATGGAGATCAGAGTCAATTTTTTTTCTTTTGACCTTCATGCCCCTCTGCCACAAGGCTGGGGGAAAGAGGGACAAAACTGACCTGGCCCTGACTTCCCTAATTAACTGGAGTCCTGATTGATTTTGATAAGTAGCTCTGGCCTCATTCATCAGCACAGCATTTACCCAGATAAGCAAAGGAGCAGTGCATCAATCCAGACCACCCCAAGCAGCACAGAACTGGACTAACAGGAACAGCACCTTTAATACATCTCTTCTCATGAAGAGACTTCATCATCTTTCTGATTCTGCTCACTAACACTTTTTAAGACCTTCTAAGAAAAATAATCTACTCTTCAGATGGACGGCAAAGATTACCTCTAAGGGCTCAGCCTTGTTAAACTTCACGTTTGGGGCTGTGGGAAGCCCTGGCTCCCTCAGGACAAGTGACAGCACCCACGATTGCAGGGGCCAGATGCTCTCAGCCCATCTATGTTACAGGACCAGGTGTGCAGCTCCTGTGCATCACTGTAAGGAGGCATACCATGGGCCAGCACAGAGCTAAATCAAAAGTCAGTAGGTAGAAATCGAACAGGATGGCTGGAAGCAGGCTAACACAGGGCTTAAGATGGAGATTTTGATGAAGAGGAGAAAGCAAGAAGGAAGCATGTGTAGAGCAGCACCTGTCTCTGCCACCAAGAGCCTCACCAGAGACCTACAGTCCAAAGGGAGAGACTCCAAGCATTTTGCCCATTGGATTTGAAAACCCTTTCCACTGTCAGCTTGGTTTTGCTTTCCTTCAAGCAATGTGAGAGAAAATGAATGCAAGGAAAGTGATACTGTTGATTTAATTGGCCATATTCATCACTGGAGCAAGAAAAATAACCATAGCAATAGCACTGGCTGAGTGACATGCATTTAATTAGTATATGAGATGCATTTGCTTTGGTCAATGAAATATATATAGAAATCTTCATCTTAGCCTGACCTTTCCAGGAAAGCTCTGTCCTAAATAGCACTGCCCAATGCTGCTGTGACACCTGGGCACTCCCCTGCCACCCTAGAGCCCTGCACCACCAAAGCCTCCCTGCTCACCTCTACTTTGGTTTTCCCTGAGCACAGCCCAACTCTAAGCTATGTCTGCTTTGCACTGGTTTTTTTCCACCCATTTACCTCCTGGCATCTTTATGCTGCTTTTCCCAGGCTTGAACTAACTGCCTTCCCCCACAGAGATAGTGCAACCAGTGTCAGCCAGCAGGCCTGCCAGGGGCTGAGCATCCTCAGGGTCCCCCGATATCAGTAATTTCCCCCTGGCAAGTTCACTGCCTGGTGATGAGCAGTATGCCAGGACACAGAACATCGAGACTGACCCAACCCAGGCAGATCTGCTCTGATATTTCTTTAGCTGTGGAAGGTAACAAAACCAAGCTGTTCATTCAGCCTTGGCTCCTCTGCTCAGAGGTTTACAGCCAAACTGTTTTACTGAACCTCCCCAAAACCCTTCGTGGTGTGGCCTGAAGGATTTTTTAGGGCACTGTCCTGGGAGCACTTGGGGTTGAGCCAGTAGTGCAAAGGCAGAACCAGACAGGTTTGGTGGGGTCTGGTGTCTGCACCTACTGTTGGGATTCCCACTGCAGGAGTAAGAGCTTCATGAAACAAATTAAATCTAATTAGAGCAGGTGCGTGGTGCCCAAGGAGCATCAGTGTGCAAACATTTTTCGAGTCTTTAAAAAGGCCTTTGCAAGACACAAAGCAAACTGTGTTTCTGTAGCCATGGATGGTCCTTCCAGCCAGGCAGGACTGCAGCATTACAAAGCCATCCATCAGCGCCCGAGCTCACCCTCTGACACAAGCCATACATTTTCCATGCCTCTTTGGGGCAGGATTTGTGAGGCTTTGATGATAGCGTGCACCTTTGCAGCACAAGGTCAAACCAACCATTTCCTCCTTCCCAAGACCTCAGATTTACCCCAGGCGTAACTCCCTCAACTTCACCAGATAGATTTTGGCACTGTGGCCTCTTTCTTTTCTGTTTTCTGTTTGGTTTGGTTTTTTTGGTTTTGTTTTGTTGTTTTTTTTTTTTAATCCCTTGCTACAGTGTGAGAAGACACCTGGCAGAACCGTTCTGCCTGGAAATCCATCCTCAGATTCTTTTATCTCTATTAGCCCTCGCAAGCAGATGACAGGGGAGCATGAACACAGACAACGTGGGATGAGACATTCACCCAGCTGCTAGTTCAAAGGTATGTCATCATTTATAACACTCCCAGCTATTCCAACTCTCCCTACTTGTTCTCAGTTGAAAGAAAGAAAGAAAAGCAAGCCATTTCTACTTCTGTATATTCAGTGTTCGGGGAGACACTGTTTATTTTGGTGCCTTTGCTCTTGGGGTAGCACAGCTTCCCCAGCTCCATGAGGCATTTCTCTTCCAGAGCAGCACTGCCGAGTTGTGCTGTAACCCCCCAGCATCCCAACGGTGTGACAGTGCAGGAGCAGCCAGCAAGAGGAGAGACAGAGAGAAGAGGACCTCTTTAGGTACCAGCCTGGCGCTGCCTGCACCTCGCATGTCTCATCTGGCAGGCTTTTAGCCCTGACGCACTCTGCATGCGGAGCCCTGTCATTGACAAGTGACCCACCACTTCCCTGCACTGGGAAAGAGTTCAAAACCAATATTGAATCAATCTGCTAAAAAGGCTTTTATCTCCATTGGGCTGGTGCTCCTGCAGGGCCAGCCCATGGGCACCTCACTGAAACGGGCTGCCACAGGCTTGAGAAAAGTCCCCATGTCTGCGCCTGAGCCAGCCCAGGGACACTGCAGCATCCTGAGCCACAGCACAAGCCGAGAGGAACCCACTCTGCTGAACGCCTCCACCAACATCCAATCTGAGCCTCCCTCAGTGCCTTGGTCCCCCCAGAAACAACTCCAGCGTCCCCACATTTAAGCCAGACCCACCCTGCATTCGGTCTCAGCATCTGTGGCCAGGAGCAGAAGCCTGGCCCAAAGCAGGTCAGTGAAGAAATGGAAGTGGTGCCTGCACATTTCCCACCCATCTGAGCCCCCGCAGTGACCCTGGTAGGTCCGTACGGCCTGGGAAACCTGGCCAGGGACTCCTGGCTTTCCTGCAGCCCCCACCAGCAGATGTAGGATGCTCAAAGGAGCATCTTACCTTCGGCATTGCCACCCCAAAGCACCTCTCCTGCTCTGAAAAAGGGCAACAGGGGGGAGTTAAGACGAGTCCGTTCGAGTTACAAGCCTCTCTGCAAATAACTTGGGCACGTTTCCAGCCCATCACTAAGACGACGCAGAACTGATCCCCAGAGACTGCAAATGGTCTGATCCAAATTCCACTGAAGTCCACGGCAAGGCTCATTACCTCTGTCTGGCATTAGCTCTGGCTCTTTGCTCACGATAGCTCCAGGCAACAACTCCCTCTCCCAGGAGCCCCGATGCAATTAGCTGGGGAAAAGCCCCAGACCCTTCCCCCCCAACATGGGCACATCAGCACCGAGCGAGCCGTTCAAGCTGGGTCCAATAGAGGGCAACAATATCACACAAACTGCTTCATTAAACTAATTGCAAACAACCAAGGTGAGAAACACTGCCCACATTCCTCCAAGGCTGGATTTATCCCTTCCCTCCCTCCCCATTTCACTGGGAGGTGAGCAGATGCACAGGCAGGCAGAGGCTTTGGAGATGGTGGCATGGTCAGGATGGACCACTCCAAAGCACTGGAGCTCTGGGTGCCTCTCAGCCAGCCGTGCCAGTTTTTCCCTTGATGTGGGACCCTGCAAAGCTGCTGAATCACCCATCCTCCACTGGGTCCCACCAGGCCACAGCCCCCACCCAGATCTCTGCCTTCCCATTGCAGCTTACTAGAGCAATAACAAGATGCACTCCATGTAGAACCACAACCTTCTGCAAGGCTGTTTTGCATAAAGACACCTTATACACCACCAAACATTTGTTTAATTAACACTCTTGCTTGCCAGAGGTCTGCTCACAACCCCCATTGCAGCACAGGGAGAGAGATTTTTCCCACTGCAGTCCAGTTCTGACCCCTCCAAGCCAGGAGTCCTTAGGAGCAAAGCCAGGGATGCACCATCTCCTTCATGCTGAGGAATCATCCTGTGCTGTACTTGCTGCAGCCTCCCCAGCACTGCTTTTTATCCAGGCACGTCAGCCTACCGAGTCTGTGCCATTGTGTTGCTCAAGGGGAGCATATCCCAGGCTCACAAGCAAAGCATGCCCATGGGATGCCAGCAGCAAGCATCGATTCAAAAGGGCTTAGCTAGCACAGCTGCATGCTAGTGAGGTCTGGATTGCAGCAGGCCTGGCAAAACAGGGACTTTTGGGGGGGGAAAGTAGTAGAAAAAGCAGAGCTCTGAGCTGTCTCTCATCAGCTGAGCTGCAGGAATCATCGGTGCACTTGTATAGTGAAATGAATTAGTGTAACAACTGTTCTGGGAGCTTAAGCTAATATTTTACTCTGCATCCACAGCAGGCAAGGAGCTTGCAGGCAGCTGGGCACTGTAACAGCCCATCCTGGGCTAACCTGGCTGTGTGCAACCATGATTTAAGCTCTTAAAACAAGGGAGTGGAAGTAGAGCTGTAGACAGCTTCTAGGAGGTGGGATTTCACCTCACTCCCACCTGGGAGTCCATGGAGGATTCCCACCAAGATCAACAAAGTCAAGGTTTTACCCTTTCCCATCCCCAGGGTTAGCTCATCCCTCCTTGCATTTGCTTCAGCGTGGGTGGTAACCACGTCTGTCCACATCTGTCAGTGTGTTATACGCCACATGCCTCCTGTCATTGAAAACAAACTGTGCCAAGGAATTTGGTGGAAGTAGATGAAGAAGCTGGGATTTCAGGATTTCACTTGGGTTGCCAGCAGAGCCTCTGCCCCTGATGCCCCCCATGGGTTCCATTTGAACAGGCTCAGGCAGGCAGCTCACATCAGAGCAGGGATGAAATCCTGAATTGCCCATATCCCAGGCTCCTGGTGTATCCCAAGCCATCGCCACAGAACACAGGCCTCCTCCAGCACTTCAGCTCCCTGCTGAAACCCACTCACCAGGTTTGAACAGCCTTGCAAGGGGCCACCAGAGAGGCTCCATCCCCAGCACCAAACCCCATTCAATCCATGAGACAGCACAAAGGTAGAACTCAACAGCTCAGGAGAGAAAAGGTTGGACTCAAGCCACAGTGTTGAGCTCAGGGACTAAGTTACCTCCATGTTTGGGAGACTGGGAGGAAAGGCTCCAGTCGACCCTGAAATCAGCAGCTGAGACAAGCTGGGAGCTGCAGTTTGACCAAAGAAATTCCTCCCACCAGCAGCTGCTGAGTCCTGTTCAAAGCCCTCAAGCCAAAGGCTTGGCCGAGAGCCTGGAGGACAAGCTCATCTCTCACTGGATTTGTATTTGTTTTCATCTAGATTTACATGATGAGATCAAAGCAGCTGCACTGATGTTAGATGGGATTTACTGAGGGCAGAGCTCTGGGGCATTTGGTTGTATAGTTTTGCCCCATCTTCATTTCACCCGGGGGGGTTCCGAGCTGTTTGAAGGATGAGCTGGGCTGATCTGCAGTAGCTCACTGCAACCCGTGTGCACCCAGTGCTCTGTGCCACTCACCTCCTGGCACTAATTATGCGTCCAGACAGCAGCCTCTAGCAGTTTATGTCAATAAGAGCTCCCAGTGCTTTTTTTTTTTTTTTGCTAGCTACATGCTAAGGCCATTCACATCTCCACACGGGGAATGGACAGACTGAAGCCAGGAACAACCACAAAGTCACCTTATGGGACACAGCCAGGGGACCTGGGCACTTGTGCTCAGACACTTAAGTCTTCTTTTCAGGCTGGAGAAGTTACCAGCTTTGCTTTTCCAGAAGCGAGGATGTCAGTGCACCTTCAGCAGTGCTGACACAGACCTGTCCTGCAGCAGGGGAGCAAACAGCTGCTTTGGAGCCTTTCTCCCAACCCTCATATCTCACGCGGCCACACATTCCCCTACACAGTAAAAGCAAAATGCTCCCACACAGCAACACAGCGTGTGGCTGGCTGCTGGGGCAGCCCAGATCACCGAACCCCCCTCTACAGCAACACTGTGGGAAGCTAAGAGCTTCACCCTCCACTTAAATACGCAATACAGGAGGCAACAGTGCAGCGAAGCACGTGGGCTCCAAAGCCCTGTTCTCCAAAGCTGATCCCTACGTAGCAGCAGCACTTGAAGCTGCAATTCACCCCACAGCACTTGGTGCTGCATCACCAATGGTGGGTGACACCCTCCCACAAGGGCTGCGGTTACACCAGGTCTGCCTGAGCAACCTCCTCAGCACCAAAATTATTAAGGCTGAAATTTGGGGGAGGCAGTTTAAAGAACAGATGGTCGTGCTTTAGTATCGCAACACACTGCCAGTTAATTAATGCTAGCTGTAATTAAACTTTACACAAATTAGCTGTCAGCTATGCTAAAGGGAATCATTTCTCTCAAATGCCACCTTGAATCGCTGAGTTGTGAGACTTTTCTACAACGTAATTAAAAGCAGGAGGCTGGCATTGAAGGGGGTGGGTGGCAGGGGAGGGCACAGCCAGGAGATGAAAGCTGCAGGCTGGGAAGCAGCTGGAGATCCCCACCCTGCATAAGCAGCCCCTCTCCTTTGGTCTGGGGGACCTCAGGGGCTCTCATCCCCTCCAGCATAGGAGGGAAGTTCCTCCCAAGGAGTCAACATTTCAGTTTGAAGGTGATTTTTTGGCTCTCGGAAGAAGAGGTGTTTGAGTTCAAGAGGCACAAGAAGAGGTGGCAGGACCTTGGCAGGACAAGGAAAAAGTTGGGTCAGGAGTTGTTGCAACGAAACCCTTCTATTTGGAAAAGCAGAAAGCAAGATACGTTTGCAGGGAGAGGGCTGGTTTTGACAAGTCTTCTGCTTAGAAGCAAGAAGTCCATCAAAACAGCCATGTTGACATTTTCCAACAAGTTGCATTTCATTCCAAGTGATGATTTGGAAATTCTAGCTCATTCCTTGCTTTGCACATTTGCCAGTGCTCATTGCGCTACAAGATGACTAACACAAGAGCACCACGACCAAGCAGGCAAGCACTGACTTGAGCTAGGGGGAACTGGGAATATCAAGGCTAATTTATCCCAGATTAGTACAAGATTTGGCTGGAAATTAAACTGGAGAAAACAGACAAGAGGAGTCTCAGGATCAGACACACTGATGGTGACTGGTAGAGGTTTTCAAACATGTACCACTTTACACACAAGCATACAAGGCACACCGTGTGGTACCTGAGCACAGTGACAGCCATCTCTAGAAGAAGACCCAAGGTCTGGGATCTCCAGGCAGAAGATGAGGCTGGAAACAAGGCGAGAGATTCCACAAAACAAGCAAGGCAGGAGGGAAAAAACTACTCCTACCACAGCCCATCCTGGGCTTAAATAGCACTCTTGGGTGAGGGGGTGGGGGTCCAAGGTGAGGCTGTTCAGGACTAATTAAAGCTAATTAGTGCACTCAGGATCCACAAAGTCAAATCACAGCCTGAAAGAAGAGCCCAGTAACCGCTGTTATGCTTAACCTCAGGGTTATTTCCCTAGCTTCTGGTCCTGTGAGCCACCTGTAAACCTGTCCAGGTGCTGTGCACGATATATCACCACCCCAGCCCTGCGTGGGACGGGGGTGATGGGCCCTAAAGTCACCTCAGGGGCTGTGCATATCCCCTGGGGATCTGTCTCAGGCAGCCCAAGGCGTTACTGATGCTTATGTCTCATGTAGTCATGGGTGATTGATACGCCCAGATGTTTTCCACTCCATGATACAGAGGAAAGCAAAAATCTCCATGGTTTCTGCCAGACTGACACGTGGAAAATTCCTTCCTGATCCCAAATCTGCTAATCAGATCAAGCACTTCAGGGAGACTCGGCAAGTGAGTGTGGCTTGGGAAGGAGTCCCTACACCCCCGTCACAACACTTGCTGCCCATCCAGCATCCCACCTCCCACCCTGCTGTGAGTCAGAGCACCTGGGAGAACAGCTGGCCAGATGTGTGCCTGAGAAACCATTTCTCCTTGACTCCTGCAGACAACTGGATGATGCTCAGGATAAGTTATAGTCATGGCCTTGCCACAGAACTCCAAGTGTTACAAACATCTTGAGGGCAGAGCGGGTTGGCCTTCTTGCCGAGGGCAGGAGCGGGAGGGATTTATGAATTAAGGTCAGGAGGAGCCACCGTGACTCTCTCCCCTGCTCCTCCCAAATGCATACACTGCAGCCAGTTTTCTCCTCCAGCAGCTGAATTAAAGCCTCTGGTTTGTAGCAATACCAAATCTCATTTTGGAGGCTCTGAGCAACAGTAAATCCCCGGTCCCTTGCTCTCCGTCAGCCCTCGCTGCCCTGCAGCGTGTCCTCCTCCAAGGTTGCCTTCAGCTTCCAGCAATTAGGGCTTCTTCGACATTTCGCTTGACAGGCTGTAGGCTCTGTTTCCAGCCCGATACACACAGAGGAGTTCAATTCCTCTGCACCAGCACGCTCCAGCCTCTCCTCGGGGACCCGGAGCCTCCCACCCCACCACTTGCCTTCTACCACCATCGAAGTCCCTTTACCCTTTCAGGCTGGCTGGCACGGCGGGTAGTGCTGGCCCCAGTGGCTGGGCAGATTAGCTCGATCATATTCCCCCCCACACTGTGCAGCCTCAAGAGCACTTCTCAGTTTTTCTTTCCCTTTCTTTTTTTTTTAAAGCTCAATCAAGGATCACATCAACTTCTCTTTTTCCCGCAGCTCTGTGCTGGGAGCTCATGATGAGGGAGTTATACACCCATGACCCCTAAATCCTTTTCTGAGTCACTGCCACTGCAAGCTCTGCTCTCCCATCCTGGAGGCAAACAATCCAGCTCCTTTGTTCCCACCTAAGCTACAGTGGCCTTGTACAAAGCACCAAAGACATTGGTATTTTACACTTCGGGAGCGCTTTTTTTTCCCCTAAAGCAGCACAAACCATAGTACGGCAGTACCTGGAGTCCCCAGCGCAGACCAAAGGGAACTGAGCTGCATATTGCTAAGGTCTGTGTATTACTAAAGTAGGGGTGGAAGGCTGAAGATGGGCATTGATGTGAGCCTGGGCCAAAATATTTGTCCTTTCTGGATTTCCGAGCTCCTCAGCCTGCTGGCAAGAGGAACCCCAACCCAGAGAGCAGGAACATCCCCAAGTCTTTTCTCAGCCAAAAGGTACCTACAGCTTTTATACCAGGCTTCTCTGCCTCCAGGTCCTTACCCCAGGGAAACCCTGATCCTTGGCTGTGCAAGGCAGTTTGCCCAGCCTGCATCTGTCTTGTTCCTGGTTCAGGAGCGATTCAGCCCATTGCAAACCTCATGGGAATCATGTGATGGGCTCCCCTTTGCTTCTGCAGCGAGGCTGGGACATGCAGAGTTTGCCTGTAGCGTTGTGTTTGGCTGTGGAGCTTCCTTGGGCTCGGAGAGTGGCTGCACTGATCCTGTCCTTCCATCAGGGCTGGAGGAAGGGGAGGAAGCTGCTGAGCACAGCAGTGGCCAAGGTCTGGCGCACAGACCATGCTCTGTACCCCACCCTGCTGCCAACAGCACCTGCAGGAGCTCAGTCGTGGCTCAGAAATTCACCCCAGCTCATCTCATGCTGGACCCAGAACGTGCACCTGCTTCTTGCTCTTCTGAGTGAAGAGGACGGGATTCGGTTTCAAAAAGAAATCAGGGTACACTTGAGAAGTGGTGGATGGGAAAGCACTGTGCCTGTGATGCAGGGTTCTGATTTTGCTCCTTCCTTCCCCTGCCAAAGGGTGCCTGCCTGAAGGCCAGCTACAAACAGCCCCCAAATCCCTGCCTGAGCGAAGGGAGGCAGAGCGCTCCATCCCAGCATCACTACACTAAGAGCTGCAGGAGGTATTAGCTGCCTTCCCCCACCTCCTCCACTTCAATTAAAGAACAACATGTTTCTTCCTTGCCACCATCCTTTTATCTCCGGCTTCTTCTTGTGCTGCTGTTCTGCCGCTCCCTTCGCGTGACGGCAGCATCGTGGTACCCAGCTCCCACAGCCCCCAGGAGCACGGCTTTGTCTCGCAGCCTGCAGGCTCCCAGGCTGCAGGAGCAGGAGGCTGCTGTGACACACGCAGCTGTGCGTGTGCATGGCTGTGCACGTGTGTGTGCATGCCTGTGTCTGCACGCACGTGTGCATGCACGTTATCTCCACTTCTATGGCAGCACTGGCTGCCTGATCTGGGGTGGTTTAAGGTTAAAAAAGGTGGGTTTCCTAGCAGGAAAGGAATGTGTGTTTGGTCAAGGACATGTTGTATCTAGCCGCTGAGCTGTACCTGCCCAGCCACCCCGGCAAACACCCAGCAGCACCCCACTTACAGGATGCTCCTCCGCGTTTTCCACACCGTGCTCTAATGCAGCTGCTCAGCTGGGGAGAGGTGAAACAGCCCTGGGGAAAGGTCTGAGCAGGGTTAATGAGAGGGCTGGGGTGTGGGGTGTGGAGGGGGAAGGACTGTGGGCACGCAGGTGTTGGTTAGGGGTGGGTGCACATTTCCTGCAGAGGTGGTCACTGCATCTTGCTTGCTGGAGGTTTGAGGGCTTGGCTGCCCAGCTGCGGCACCTGCCCACTTTCTGACGGTAAAGGGAGCTTTCCTGGAGGAAAGCCCAAACAAAACCCACGCACAGCTCTCCCATGCCCGGGCACGAGGTGTCAGCTGTCACTGAGCATCACGAGATGCAGGGACACAGCCCCAGACAATTTGTAGATGCTGTGAATAAAGTTGACAACATTGACAAGGAACAACTTGAGGACATCACCTGCAGGGAGACCCCACTGGCAATACAGGCATTGGCTGCTCTGAAGTTGTTCAATAAATTTCTGGATTTAAGGCCAGGTGAGATTGTTCAATCATTCTGGCTGACCTCGTCCGTCGCGGTTCCCCCATTGCTCTGACATTCGCAGAGGTGGGGGTTAGAGCTGGAGTGGTACGTGGTGGTATTGTGGATGGGAACCCCCTGCTTCACTCCGCTGCCCGCTCACCCAAAATGCACCTCCCCGCCTGAGTCAGCTCCTGTCTCACACATGTCTCACTAAATCAAAGGACCCTCATTCTCCCCGAAGGTGACGCTGTGTTGTCATCTCAGCAGGGAGCTCTCTACATCGCTTGCTGTCAGGGTTTTCTCCTCGCGGTCCCCTCGTTGCATGCCAACCCCAGCTTTGGGGACAACTCTGGCTCTGCGTAGGTGCAGGGACATCTCACCCCACCGAACTACCCATCCAGGAGGCAAAGGTCTAGACCAAGCGCATCCCTCCAAACACCCCTGTGGTGGTGAGATGGGCACCCCGGGGGAGACTTGCCTGTTTGCGCTGAATTGCAGCAGGCAGCTTCTGCCCCACTGCTCCTGCGGCCACATGAGCCAAGAGCAAGGGACAGATCCTGGGGCAGACACGGGTCTGATCCTGCTCACAGAGGCTCTGCCACCCCGCTCTGTGGGCTCACCCCACTGACACCAGCTCCGGAGCAGAATCAGGCCCATGTCATTGCTTGAAGGGCTTCAGGGATTTGTCTTTCAGGTGGGTAACGGGGTAACTGAGCAACCTTTGCGAGGCGAATGGGATGTTCAGGCGCCAGTAGCTGTGTGGTGCAATGGGGAACCCTGCCTGGGCACAGGACCTGGCCCTTGTTCCAGCTCTGCCACAGCAATCCTCGAGGGATTTAGCTAAAAGAAAAAAAGTGGCTTTGAATTTGTAGCAAGAGGCTGGAAAAGCAGAGCTGGGCTATTAAGGAGCCAGAATAAAAAGAGAATAAGCCCTTCTGCAGCTGTTGTCACACAAAACACAGGTTTTTCTGTCCCAAAACGTTCCTCTGCATCTTCCGAGATGCGGTGGCAGAAGGCTGTCTGTCTGTGAGCCCTTGCGCCATCCCGTGCTGAGGATGGAAACACTGGTCCCGGTTGCAGCCCTGCCACCTGCTCCCACCTACCACCCTACTCACCCCTCAGCTTCCCCGTCTTTAGATTGGGGACAATACTCAGAGCTGTATTGTTCATGTGTTAACTTTATGGATGAGCAATGCAGGACATCAGGCAGGACGAGGACCCTGGTAAATGAAGCAACACAGAGCTGGAGCTCAAGGCAAGTAGAAATCTGCCCATCTGCAGCTCTGGAGTTCAAGAACTGTCTCCTTAAGCCAGATTGCAATTTCATGAGTCTCTGCTCTGCACTATTTGCTTTTGCTTTATATTGTGCTTGGAGGGCTGTGGATGACAAGGACACTATTATTATTATATACTCCTGCGTGTGCGTGCCTGCACACTAGCTCAGGTGTCTATGGGTCGGAATAAATTACAGAGAGACGGCGAAAGGAAATGTTGCGTTTCATTAAAGCCCTGCTTTTCATTTGGACTGGGAGTTTCTCTGGTTAGAAGTCAAACTGCACACCCGCCACTTGCTAATTGCACTTTTCAGAATCAAAGGCTTTAGCCAAAGGGATAAATATATAAAATTGTCGGGAAGGAAACATTTTATTCTTGAATTCCAAGTGAAAACTGAACTAATACGGACTTCTTTTGATAATAAAAGCAGCAGAAACAGATATCTGATCTCTGTGGCTAAAGGCAGCTTGAAACAGAAGTAAAAGATTCGCTTATCGGGCCAGGAGGGCTGTTCTAAGCGACTGAAATTACATTAGGAAAATCATGTCCTTGTTTTTCTTCTGTAATTGTCTCTTGTTGTTTTAGCCTCCTTTCCAGGTAACTCAGTCACTGAGATATTTGTTCAGTCTTTGCTTTTCCCCCCCCTTCTTTGATCATCTTGCCAAAGGGGCCAGCAAAGAGCATCAATGAGACAAGCCCCGGCGTTTGGGCAGCCCAGGTGCAGGATCCCCCACACCCCACCCACCCACCTCCTTTATTTCCCTTTTTATTCTTCTTTTCCCAGATGAAGTGGCCATTCCTCACTCCTTAGGCCCTCGGACAGCGACAGCGAGATGGAGGACGGAGTCACGCATTGTTAACCCCCGCTTCCCTGTGGCTGCCGGTGATTTATTACAAGCAACGAGGCATGAGGACAGTGAGACAAGGACTAGGGAGCATCCTCGCTCCGTCCCAGCTCGGGGCTGGTTAATCAGCCATTTTAAAGGGAAGAGGTGGGGGGCAATACTTACTGGGTGAAAAAGTAGAGGACGTGGGGTTTTATTTATTTTATGCCTTGGTTGTTATAGAGGAAAAATGTCTCAATTTCGGATGGGGCAGCTTGAAAGCATGACGTCTGCAACACGCCAGGAAGATTCAGCCTTGAGCAGAGAGGCCAGATCCTGCTCTTGGTTGCAGTTTCAGACACTCAGGTGGATTACTGGGTGAGTCAGCTTCCTCCGCTGCTGCCGAACGGAGGCAAAACCCAGGCACGTGCTACTATATTTATGCATTTTCACCTGGTTTCCTTTTTGCCTTAAGAATCCAGTTCACTGATGGAGGGGGAAAAAAAAAAAAAAAGACATGATTACTAAATAAATAAATTGCAAGAATAAAAAACTCTACTGGAAACTGCAGCTTTTTGCCAAAAATGACTGTGAAATTTATGGAACGACAGCTAAATTGAGTGAGATTAGGAAGAAAAGGGCCTGTCTATTTATGTGAAGAGTTTTCAGAGTTATCATAATTAATTATAACAAACATTTTGCAATGCACATTACATCTCAGGCTTCTAGGCTTAGGCTGGTTCCTAACGCTCCAGCTTGGAATGAGGGGCTGAGCTGCCGGAGGCATCCTTGCTGGCAGGACTGCAGCAGTGGTGTAACGTGGAGCAGAGTGCAACCCTGCTCCTCCACCTAAGCACTAGAATGAAGCCAGAAATGCAGAAAAAAAACCCCTCAGAGTGCTTAAAACCGTATCAGGCAGGGTTTGTTTAAAGCAGCCAGACCTGGTCCATGGACTCCCTCAGCTCCATGGACTGGCTGCACTCCTCGCAGCTGGATCCAGATGTGCGTGTGGAAATGCATCATCCAGGAGGCAAATAAACCCAGGGCAGCATCAGAAACACCTCACGGAGATTTGGGGGATTTAAGGAGTTAACAGTGGATTCAGCTTTGCCTCGCTCACCCCTTCCCACAGGTCCCAGTGTCTGGCTGGGGGCGATGGATGAATGGGCACTAATGACTCCAGCACTACTTATTAAGTTTTAATTAGGGACTGGTGGCTGCAGATCCGGATCCGGTCCCACCTGCGGCTCTTGGCTCTGCACAAATGTTAACTCCCAACGTGTAGCAGCCCATAGACGAGCCTCTGACTCTCCCTCCTGGCTGCCCAGATTGGAAATGGTTTGGGGAAGGACATTAGGGGAGCTCAGGAGATGTACAGCAGGAAAACTGGGGAAGACAAGATGATGGAGATGCCTGAGGATTCACACAAGGGAAGAGGCTCCTTGAAGGTGAACGATCCCGATCCAGAATAAGGTTTAAATCTCCTTCCCTCTGTGGTTTTGGTGCTAAGGCAGGAGGTTTGCAGAGCCCCCCGAGCACCTCCGGCTTCGCAGCTCTCGGTGGCCAAGGGCAGCAGCAGCTGCGTGCTGCTGGGTTAAAACACAGAAATCGCCAAATCTGCCGAGAGAAGTGAAACGGGCAGAGAAAAATCCCCTCTGCCAGGCTCCACGCGTGCTCCTGGGCAAGCACACGCCAGGCGCGACACCTTGCTGTGGGGCGGTGCCAAGAAATGGTCCCTCCGGCATCCCTGGGCAGAGGCAGGAATTTGAGGGAAATCATCCTGATTTGAGCAGAGCCCGTTCCCCAGCGACGCGGGCGGCCGGCTCCCTCCCAGCCTGGCCGCCAGGGTTTAGTGCACTCACCTTTAAACCCCCTCCAGGTTTTTGAGATATATTACTCAGGGGCTTTGTATTTCCTGAACTGAAGGTTAACTCAGAAGAACTCTCAGGCCTGGTTTCCTCCCTCTGGCACAGGGACCCGGGTCCTGAGCATCCTCCTGGGGCCATCCCTGCTCAGCGCTAATTAACCGCTGCCCATCCTGCCGCAGGTGCCTGGCTCTCACTGGCAGCGTGTGCTGCCATCCAGCTTTTCCAGCCAAAAAAGGGGGGAATAAACATCCATGCACATCTCCCAGGCACAACCCTTTTGCTTTACCTGATGCATGAGGATCCCCTCCAGCAGCACTCAGTCCGGTCCTACAAGCACGGGTAGCTCAGCACCACAGTGCCAGGATAATTTTAGGTCCCCGAACCAGTAGGGCTGATCCTGTCCCATCACACGGGTGCAGCGGTGTCCTCGGAAGGAGCTGGGAGCTCGGCATGCTGCCGCTCCTGGCATCCCCAAAGTCTCCTTGAACACTTGGCCCAGTGACAGCAAGAGATGCTTTGTTGGGCTTATCCTGGCACTAACCGGAGACATTTTTATTTTTGCAGCCCCACGCTGATCACCAGCCCCTGCCCCGGGTTGCAATTACCCACCGTGCACAACCAAGCCAGATGCAGGGACACAATCACAACTCACAAGGAAGGGGCATCGGGGACCCCGTGGCACCCTGGTCACCCCATGGGAAACATGGCCCCCGGGCACAGTGTCCCTGTGCCGGCAGCATCCTGCGGCGGTGGCCCTGCTCCAAATGGACTCTCATTCCACCGCTGATTTGTGGCTGCCTGCAAGCCTCAGCTCGCTGTGCCAGGAGGTAAATCATCACAAGTTTTTGTACTTTCAGCAAAAATAAGCAAGGAAGCTGGAATAATAATAATAATAATAAAAAAATCCTTCTGCCCCCCAGCAAGATAGTAAACTGCAGCGGAGCCATGACCACCACTGGCTACTGCACTGGGAGGGATGCAAATGGTACCCAGCACCAGTTACTGATGCGCTACAACACCGAGAGCAGGGTGAGACCCCCCCTGGGTGGGATGTGGGACCCCGCCCGCCATCCCACCACCAGAAAAGCTGGAAGTACCCTCGGTTTTAGTGCAATGGGCAATAAGGTTGATGTGCCCACCACTTCCCCTCGACTTTGGTAGTAGGGAATCATTTTATTTCCACAGCACTGATTCAAGTTTGACTTCCAACACTAAAATAAATACTTTAATTTAATATGCATAATGGGCTTGATATTATAATCCACAGAGCTCATCCAAACAACGTGCTTTAACCATTCAGGAAAAACAATTGTGCAGAAACTGGAAGAAAATCCCAAAATTCCAGCTACATGCTACAACAGTGACCACTGACAAAATTACTCATAAAGCATACTGCAATTTTTTGCCCCTTCTGTGAAATCCAGGGGACAGAAGGACGAGCTGGGGCCGGACAGACAAGGGCCAGGATGGCCCAGGGCATTTTTTGGGGCACATTTTACAATTTCCAGTGTTTCCCTGCGTTGCGGCAGTGAAGCGAGCAGCTCGACTGCATCAGCAGTGCCAGTAAAAGGAGCAGAGTTATTCCTCCTACAGCCCCGTGCTGGACCAAGTCCCACGTTCACAGATCTGAGGGGGTTGGATTAAAAAAAAAAAAAAAGTTTATTTTGGTGCAGGATTTGGTTTTAAGCAAAATTATGAATTCAGCTGCCAGCCAAGGGTGCCCAGCTGGGACCCATGGGACCAGCAGAAAAAAGAAAAGGCAAGAAATACGGAGTTAGATTCCTCCCCAGGCCAGGAACTACCTCAATGTTTAAGAAAAAAAGTGCCAAGTTATGCCAACGCAACTCCACTGAAAATTTTTACTTAATCTGCTACCATGATTGAGCCAGATGGATAAAATTAAACCCACTGGGGTAAAGCCACATGTGCTTTTCTTCATTTGCAACCAATGTATCAACTCAGCCTTCCCGCATGGATTATGAAACACAAATCTTCATGCTTTCAGAGCCCAGAAATAAAGAAATAATGGCATAGAATTAATATAAATATTGGGGGAAATCACGTTTCCTGTCATTTAAGGAAGAAATCTTTACACAACAGAAAAGCTGGCAGGCCCATCACAGCGCTGCTGGTTAAAAAAAAAAAAATCATTAGACAGGACCCAGGAATCATGAGACTGATGCAAAAATCATTGCATTTTGAAAAATGGAGATTACATCGCACCCTTTGATACACGTCCTGCACTCCCACGCTGCCTGTCAGAGCAGCAGCAGGGGGGTCCATGGGGATTATCGGCAGGTAAATCCAAGGCTTTTGCTTATATCTGAAGAGCTGTAGTTTTGCATTGTCACTTCAAACGCTGGGTTAAATATATATTTTGTGTGTGTGTATATATGTATATATAATCTCTCTCCCAGGCCTTCCCTGCTGTCCCATCCTTGCAGGGTCCGGGGAGGTTAATAGAGACATCCCTGTCTCCCCCTTCCAGGCAACAAATCCATTATGTAAATGGAGCTGCCTTTGACTCATCAGCCTGTACCTTTTATGCATTTTGGCAGAGGAACATCATTGACTCATATAATAAATCAAATATTTCTCTCCGCGAAGCTCCAGCCAGGCTTTGAACGCTTTCATTAGGGTTTGGGGACACCCTGTCCTGGCCAGCCGGGCTCGGACCCAAATCCTCCCCTCCCAGCTGCAATAGCAGAGGGGAATGCGGTGGGGGCTTGTCAGCCCTCGGAGTGGGTGCGTTGGGGACAGGGCTATCCCCCTTTCAAAGTCACCTCTGCTGCAGCAGTGCTGGGACCAGGTGATGTGCAATGGGGGGGTCTGCAGGTGGGGGGAGCCCAGAGCCCCCCCAGCTTTCTGCACAGGCATGCAGAGGGCAGAGCCCCTGGTCTTGCTCAGGCGGCTGCCCCCAACTTATTCTGTCACCCTCTACCACATTTTCCTGCTTTATAAAATGCCTCTGCTGCTGTTAGTAGCGATCATTGATTTTAGAGGTGCTCAGATGAAAAACATTAAAAACCAGTCAAGTGCAGGAAATCACTGCAGGAGTGAAGTCAGGAGGACTCTAACCCCAGGTAGCCCCTCTCAGCCCACCTTGCCTTTCTGTCCGCAGCGATAGCTGTCCCTCATCCATCACCTTGGCTCTACAAGAGCCTTCTCCAGCCTTCCCAGCTCCTCCTGGGAAGCGCTGACATGCCTCTTGGGCTTAAAGCTGCCGCTGGCAGCGAGGTTTTCCTACAGACTGTTTCAGGGGTTTAATTCTTCCTGGAAAACTGCCCCCAGCTTGTTTCCCAGGTCCAAAATGACCAGAAGTGGAGAATATGGAAGAAAAGCTCCAACATGCATTGGCCACTGGGCAGGGAGCAAACACCCCTGCTATGCCAGGGTGGGACCAGGGACTTCCCTGAGCATCCCTGGACAGAGGATCACCATCACCTGTGTTTGCAGCAGCAGACTCCAGCCGTCTGCTCTTCTCCCACACCTGCTGAAATTGGGGCAGCTGAGCCCATGGCATCGCTGTACCCAGAACGGAGCACGTCCGTCCGTCCTTGAGCACTGAAGCCAACGGGTGCCTCTGCCAGGACCAAAGCAACCACCATTAGAGGCTCCTTTAGGAAAATTCCAGCCCAAGGCTCTAAAAGCAAGTTAGGGACAGGGGAAAAAAAAACAAACCCACACCACATCACAAATGAATTTAATAAGAGCTTAATTGGATTCTCCACAGTGGAGAAAGCTGCCGCTTCCCAGCAAATGCCCCCTGCAGCAGTCGATGAGTCAACCCACTCCCCCAGTTACACCAGTGCTGGTGGGGCCCAAGTCCTTCCTTGCATGACCACAGCCCAGGGCACATCCTTGTGCTCCCACCAAGCCTGGCACAGCCAAAATCCACAGGGAGATGGACAGGTGGGTGCTGCTATTGAGCACCAAGTCAGGCAGCCAGGGGACCCCCAGGGAGCAAGAAAGCAACTGAAAATGAAAGAGAAAAAAAAAACCCAGAGCTGAAACTGTCCCCTGCAGCCTCTGGTTATAGGCTCAGGCACAAAAAATGGCCGTGTTTGAATCCTTCATGCAGCTCCAAGCAGTAGCTGCTAATTGCAGCCGGGGCCCGAAGCTGCACCCACAGCAGATGTGACCCCTTGAATGAGCCAGGGGGCCCCATGAGTAGAGATGTGGCAGCAGGTGAGCCCCACTGATGTGTCCCTGCAGATGCAATTTATTGTCACCTGTGGGGCTGGTGGTGCACCCAGCCCTCATCCCTGTGGCTCCTGGTCTCTCCTGGCCATTGTCAGCCCCCTCCATCACTGCCCCACACTTCACCGCATCTCCAACCAAGCTCTCCCAGCCGGGATGGCTTTGCTGCCTCCTGCTTCCCCCGACTGACCCGCACCAGCTACTACTAATAATAAAAAAATAATCTATGGAGCAAAGCTGCACTAAATCAATGAGCCTACGCGCCTGCTGCTAAGAGCAGCACAGCTACCAGGGTCTCTCGCTCCGTCTTTAGTGCTGTAGGATTCTCAGAGCCAGAAAACCCGGGGAGACTCATTAGGAGAAGCGGCACTTCTGGCTGGATTTACCGAGAGTCTCTCTCCAGCCTCCGTGCGCCCTTTTTCGCTGCGGGAAGCTCTGCCCTTGCTCTGATCTGGTATGCAGCGTGTGGAGCCCACAAGGCTTTCAAAAATAACACACTATTAAAATAGTTTTAATCAGAATTCCTCCAGCCAAGACACAGCAGCCAGAGATCCTGCTGTCTTTGGCAGAAAGGAGCTCAGAGAAATTAAGTGATGATGGGAGGAAGTGATTTCAAAAAGCCCGACTGTATCTCACTCCATCAAGATGGACCTGGAGTTTTTCATGAGGTTTGGACCCAAGAGGAGAAACCCAGCCCGACTGTAAGAACAAATTTAGATTAAGAGATGAAGATCCAACCACAGTTTCTGTTTCTGCCAGAGGTTTTCTCTGTGGTCTTGAGCAGGTCACGTAATTTCTCTCTGCCTCAGGTTCCCCAGCAATCAAATAAGCTTTTCCACTTCTCTTTTCTTCTACCCTGCCTCCCTCTTTGGAGTCGGGGTTGTCTCCGGGTGTTTGCAGAGCAGCGTTTTGATCTCAGCTTGAGCATTATATGAAAACCAGGAAGAGAAATCACCCTCGCACACGGGCAGGACAACAGGCAAGGAGCTGGCAGCAGCCCTTCAGAAATCAATCCTGGAGGCAGCATTTTAAGGAGCAAGCCTTAGGTTTGATGATTCCAGCTCCGCTTTGGCACTCAGGGCACTTGGCAGGAGTGGGACCCATCTCAGGCATTGGTGGCCAAGAGCTGCAGGTGCTTCAAACCCCCAGTTTCAGTCAATATGTGGCAAAAACCATGTCAAAAAATACACCACGAGGTGATGGACTTGGCTTTTTGGGGTCTCCCCTGTGCAAAGGTACCTGCAGCAAGATCAGCCACCAGCCACTTGACTTCGGGATGAATCCTGAACCAAAGCGTGGCCACTGGTGGTCTGTCACTGGAGAACAAGGATCTGCCTGGTTGTTCGGGGTATTTTTTTGGTCCAAAATCCAGTTTTGCTTATTATGGTCTGCATATTTACCCTTTTGAGAAAAGGCAGACCTGTGACCTCTCCAGAAAGTCCCCCCCGGCCCCCGCATCACTGCCCAAACCACTAGGACAGCCCAAACTCAGCCTTCCACCAGCAGCACCGCAGGGGGGTGTTCACTGGCTGATGGAGGCTCCCAGTGCTGGTCCGGATTCGTGGGGGATTTGACTTCTGTGTAGGAAGCTGCAGGATCCATCTGGAGGGTTTTTGGACCCTTGGAGGTTTTTAAATTATTATTTTTTTTAAAGTCTCACCTGTAGTGTGTGTGGATTCTCCAGGGTCTTGTAGGGTCATTGCCATAGAACTGTGCTCAGCCATGGGACCGCTGCACGTACCAGGGCAGACTGGGAACCGGCCTTCCCAGAGGAGATGGTACAAGTCCTCAACAGCAGCACTGAAGATTTTTCATGCTCTTCTGGCTCTCCTGCCCCTGCAGGAACACAAAAATGAGTGTAAATTGAGATCAGAGCTACCAACCAACACCCCACGGTGAAGCACAACACAGCTCCCAGGGAATAGGGCATTTCAGGGGCACTTTGAAAATCAAATTTTGAAAGTTCAATATTCTAAACTACCCTCTGGCTGAGGGTAATTAATTTGCCAGAGCAAGCTGAGATCTTGTTTTATTAGGGCAGGATTAACCTTCTGCCCACAAGAGCCAAAGCCACCAGGCACAGAGCAACCCCTCCATGGTGGCCATGGGCAGATGGAAGGAAGAGGAGGAAGCTGGGGGGGGTCTCTGGAAGCTATTCAAATCCCCAGAGAAATATTTGGGAGTGGAGACCTAGAGCGAACGGCAGCCCGAGTGCGTTCGCTTCAAAAATAAAACAGATGGTTTGTAGCCGAGAGAAACAGGCAAACAATTAATGGCTGCGTTGGAAAAAGCCAACAAAAGATGTTCAGGATTGCTCGAATAAAAAAAAAAAAAGTGTTTTTTAAGGTTAAGAACTTCATAAATTGCTATGAATTGGGATTTTTCCCCTTCACTGCCAGCAATCCTGAGGCATGTGATGGCTCTGCCTATTCCCATCCCAAATGGAGGAGAGGGCTCCCCCATTATCTCCTCCTTGTTTTGCAGGGAAAAAAATGAGGTTCAGCCTCATTTTCCACCCACTGCAAAAATCTCTTCCCCACGCACACCTCCAGGCTGCCATGGCCCAGTCCTCCCAGTTCAGCAGCCCCAAGCCGCAGTGCAACGCTTTGCTGGAAAGACACAAACTGCAGGAGGTTTCTGCCCACCGCTGCATGGAAACATACCAGCACAGACCCAGCTTTAATTAAAATAAAACATCCCACACCAACAGCAACCTTGTTGTCTTTCAGGGTTGTCTCAATAATTATAAAATAAATTGCAATTCTATTGCGTCTTTCATCCCTGGATCTAAAAGTGTTTTACAAGTGTTAATTAATTTAGCTTTCAAATAGCCTTTCCCTCTGATGTCATACAAAAATTTAATAAACAGGTACTGGGAGAGGCAGGGACCTGCTCTGGGGCACGTGGCAGGTCAGTGGCAAGTGAGGAGGGAAAACCCCCAAACACCGGAGCTTGCAAGGCACAAGGGTGTCAAAAAAGAGGAAAAAAAGCTGGGGAAAAAGCTGACCATCGCTGCATCCACTCCCCCTTTGGGACCCCCGCAGCCCCCCACGCTGCATGCCAGCACAGGGAACTGGTGCTGGGGAAGGGGGAAACCCAGCCTGGGAACGTCAGGAGCTATTAAGGCACATGACATATTGAGGAAATTAAAACACATTTAGGAAAATCTCCAAATAGTTTTTTTTCTTTTTTTTTTTTTTAGCTCTAAAGAATAACACTGTCTCAAGCAGCGGTAATGTATTCAGGCAACACAACTGAGTCAGAGGTAATTGAATTTAAAAGCAGGTATTACATCTGTGCCTTCGGAGTGAGTACATCCTGAAAATCACTTCAGTGATGAAGTGTTTTACCCAACTACTACTTAATCTTTTTACATAGAAAGCAAAATTAACCCTGCTGCGCAGCCTTCATTAAGGAAACCAAATGAAGTTACCTGGTGAGATTCGAATGTGCTGCAAGTGGTAAAACTTCAGCTGAAGTTTCTTAAATCTAGAGGGACTTTTTTTTTTTGTGTTAAATTCTGCAAAGTGGTTTAAACCAGGTCAGTTATCTGGGTCCTGTTTTACTTTCCTCTGTTAAATCCAAGAGGAAATAAGTACACCTGTCCCTGTGTATAAATGCATATATGACTAGAGAAATGGGTCAGCCTCCCGCACCCCTCTCCCAGGCACTGGCCGTACCTGCCCTCTTCTCCCCATTCCCATCCCATTTTCTCTTTCCCTCCAGACCGGCTCCTTCTCTCCAGGAGAGAGGATAAAATAAATGAAGGAAAAAATATGCCCTGAAGAAAACTCCAAAAATAATCCCTGCCCCCCTGCAGCAGCACCAAACATTGTCCAGAGCACCCCTGCCCGCCGCCAACACTTAAATAAATGCCGGGACAGGTCAGCAGCCCTAAAGCAACAGGACATTAAACCTTCATGGATGGAATAAAAGCCCATAGCTTTGTTTTTTTATATAGATATATAAATTCTTTAATATATATATTAAGTCACAGAATGGTTTGCGTTGAAAGGGACCTTAAAGGTCATCTAGTTCCAACCCCCAATATATACACATCTATAAAAAAATATAGATGTACACACACATATATACTTATATAGATATATTTACTTTCTATTCTATTACTTTATAGACTTGGTATCTTCCTTTTAGTATTTTTATATATATATATCTCTTAGATAAATTATACATATTACTTTATAGACTTAGTGTCTTACTTTATACCAAGCAAAAGGCCAAAGCAATTAGCTGAGCACCAGAGCTCGATGCGCCCCATGATCGCTCCCATCCTCAGGCTGATGCAGGCTCTGGGGGGACATGACAGACCCTCCTTCTCTGGGCTGGCAACAGAGCAGGAAAAACACCCTGAAGAACTGTTTGCAAAACTATTCCAGCAAATCAACATTTTTGGCTGGCTGTATTTATCCATCAGCTCCTAAGGCAGCCACCAGGGAGCTGGGAAAGCTGTGGGGATCCCCTCAACGCTTCATGAATTTCAAGCGCAGACAATTGATTTACATCGCCAAGAAATTTGCATGGGGGGAAAAGAAATAATAAAATGAGCTCTTCACCATTCATTAATTTTCTCTAAAATTCATTCATCCAATTAGGCAGCTGAAATGGTGCGTTGTAATTTAGACACCCTGTGACACACCATGACTGTTGATGGTTCTCAACTCAAAGGGAACAGGAACAGAATAAATTGCAGGCTACGGGCTCTTCAAAACTTAATTTTCTTCTAGTTATGAACCAGGAAATCATCTGGAGAAATCAGGAGAGATTCAGACAAATTTAGGTTGGGCATCAAGAAATGGAGCAGGTTCTTTGCTGGCTGTGAGCAAGAGTTTGAGCCTCAGCTCTCAGCTGTACGTGTGGGGGAATTTTTCCTTTAGAAAATATCTCGGCTTTTATCATTGATGAACCTGAAATAGGAGTACCCACCCTTGTGGGTCCACCTAGGAGAGCATCTCCTCCAGCATCACCAGCTTTCTTAATTAGAGTTTCATTGTCAACCTCAGCATCTTCATTAGCAGGGAGAGGTACCAGGCAGGACAAGTGCCCAGGCCAGTACATCAGGTTTGTGCTGCAGAGGGCAGATTTTAACGATAATACACAGGGTGATTTTACGTTGCCTCTTTGCCACTAGGAGTCACTGCAATTTGCTGACCGAGGTGAAAATGGACATTATCAGGGTAATAAAGCAGCAACATTGCGGCCCTATGGATGTTACCAGCCAGCTCTTCCCACCCCACATGGCCTGACCCATTTTGCAGAGCAAAAGCACGGGGTATTTTCAAGTTTTTCAAGGTATTTTTCAAGTTGAATAAAGATGCAATGCTAGAAAAAAAAAATCTCACTGAGGTACTAAACCACGTGGAAATCAGGTTTTCCCCAGTTTCCCTTACTGACCTCACTGGGAGCAGGGACACTCCATCCACTTGTCTGCAAGGTGCATGTGAGTGCCCCCATATAACACAGCTGAGGAGGGAAATTTGGGGCCAAACAAAGTAATTTGAAGGCTCCCACAAGTCAGTCACAGGCTGTGGAGGGGAGCCGAGGACTTCACATTCCCCTGCTGACCACAAAACCCCACGGCTGGGCTC
This sequence comes from Ibycter americanus, assembly GCA_035590275.1. Lineage (NCBI taxonomy): Eukaryota > Metazoa > Chordata > Aves > Falconiformes > Falconidae > Ibycter > Ibycter americanus. Next base: position 49,293,263 of record JAVJGI010000050.1, on the reverse strand, counting down.
AGGGTCCCGCTCCATCTCAGGGCTACAGCAACACACAGCATCAATAACACAGCAATAAATATTCAAGTCAGCTGGCTTCATCCTTTACATGAATATGGAGATATATATAGATATGTATTTAGAGAGAGTTATAGGCAACTCATCATCTCGTAACATGTGAGCACTTAGTGAGTTTTCCAGGATTCAGGGCGAGATCCAGAGATGCACTTTAGGTGCTGTAACTTAGGCAACATGATGCCTAAAATAGGTGATGGGACGCTCAAGGACACGGCTTTCAGGTGTGGTTGATGTCCTGACTAGTGTTTTCCAAGAGGAAAATTTTCTTTCCGTGACTGCATCAAAGGACTTTCCTGATATCCCACAGAAATCCTGGGGCACCACCAGGGTTTAAATCCAGATACCCTCAGCTCCAGCCCAACACCTTGGCTCCCAAACCCACACGATGCAGAAGAAAGTGATATAAATCCATGGGCTGGGGAGCCACAGGGGTGTTCCCCCCCCATCACACTTCCCTCTGGATGCATTTCTTCCCTGATTTCCATGATCCCCCCTTGCAAGGAGGAAAACCACCTAAAAATCCCTGCCTGGGGAGGTGTTGGGAGGAGCAGGCAATGAAACCAAAGCTGATCCGTGCCCTAAGGGATGGCTCGTGCTGCTCCACCGCGGGGAGATGCACCAGTCTTTCTTTTTCTCCAAAAAATTAAGCTCCAGAAACAGAGTTAAGATCTGGAGGTAAAAAGGAATCTCCTGGTGCCAGGACCTGGTGTCAGCACTGAGGGGGGGAGTGGGAAAGTCTCCTTTCCCCAAAAACCTTCCAGAAATAAAAGGAAGAAGTAAATAAATTTCACTGAGCCTTTTGAAAATGCTGTAATTGCCTTTGTGGTCTAATTGCTCCTGGTTTTACAGCCTCATTTCTTGTCATAAAATTAGTCCCACTTTTTATGCTTTTTCCTTTGCTACTGGTCTGTGATTATTATTTTTAATTGCTTTGGTGTGTTGATCTCTCCCACATCTCCTCGGGGAAGGGGGCGAGGGACCTAATTGTGCGGCTGCCACAAGGAGACGGCCGCTCAGCTTTTGGGGTGAATAGTAGCATTAATCTCCCCAAAATTGCCTTGAATATCCAAGATGAGTGCTGGGCACAGGTACTGTGCATCCAAGCCCAGCCCATCCGCAAGGGGAGGAAACAGTTATCAGAAATGCAACAATTCCTGGCAGGACTTTGTGGAAAAGAAGAGATCTAGATACAACCCGCAACCTTCGGGAATGTAATAAGAGCATCGGAGGAAACAAAACCACCTGGAAAAGATAAAAGCTGCATCATCTGTAACCCTTTTAATAACCATCTTATTTCAAACAGCACCAACTTCTCCTCGCCAGCTCTCCAGAACAGCATCTATATTTGTTTTCTTTTTGATATACAGCTGCAATAGGAAGCCATGTGTGAAGTTTATTAAGACTGGGTAATTTTCTATCAGTTCTGCATGCTATTGATTTCATCTGTACCGTTATCTTGCTCTGCCTGAACCTGAAAAGTCATTTAAAAACAACCAAAAAAAGCATATAATTCTTGAAAAACACAACTATTATGGGATGTAGGATCTTGCCATTTTGGATACATTAACAACGTGCTGAAAAGGAATGTGTTGGAGATACAAATCTTATTAAGGAGGCTTTGATGATACTGAGACGAAAACGGAGGGAGCAGTCTGAGCTGAACCAAAACGCGGAGCTGAATCTGAACTTCACGCTGCAAAAAATTTCTGTCTCAGAGGTGGAAGGAAAATTGGGTTTGCTTTGGCTCCCTGCCAGCTTTGCTTCATCCTGAACCGGCTCTCCACTGTCCAACCTCTCCCACGTCCTTGGAGTTACTCCCAGTTTATGGCATAAGCAAGAGTGAGCTCAGAGCGAGCAGCTCTGCCCACCGCGCTGGCAACACTGGGAGCTGGCGCGGGGCCACCTCGGGCTTGCAAATCTTGCATGGTGTCAGAAATGCAGATCCTCAATGCAGAAAACCAAACCTTGAAGCCTCCTCCAGGCCACAAAGCGTTTGCAAAGATCTTCCCACCTGCTCCTCCCCAAAACGAGAGCACCCAGGGGCCACGGGATGGAGGGGAAGGTGTCCTACAGCCCAGCCCTCTGCCCAAGACCAGCCATCCCAAGCCAGCAAAGCTTTTTTCCATAACTGCATCATCACTTTGGGGCTCCACAAATCAGAAAGACAACGGTGACAGAGCAAGTTAGACACGGGTGCCAGCCAAATCCAAACCTTCCCAGAGCTGTGGGATGCCAGGATTTGGGTCAGGCCCATCTGTACTCAGTTCATCAGCTCTCTCTGCTAGCTGGCACAAACCACCCTGCAGTGACATTTAAAACATATTAATTAAGAAATCAAAATTTAGTCATTTAATTTAGCCTCTTCCTCAAGCACAGCTCCTTGTCAATCATGGGAACTGGCACAACCTGCCTGTCACCAGCCCTGCAGCCCTCCCTGCCCTAACCAGAAATATCCCTTTTCCCCCCAGTTTTCCATGGTTTTAGGTCACCTTCCTTTTCTTACCAGTCAGACCAGTGTAATCCAGGGACATCAACCACCCCAGACCCTCAGCACAAGGAGAATTTGTCCACGCTGGACTTAAAAAAAAAAAAAAAAAAAAAAAGCAAAGTGCAGCTGAAGGCTGCGAGATGAGTTGCGGGAATGAGAGTGCTTTGTGGGACATCATCCAATTCCTGCTGGACAAAATCCATCATCGCCTCAGCACTCACCTGCCTCTGCACCAAGAGACACCAAAGATAGCCAGGAGCTTCGGAGACCTCCAAAACTTCATGCTACCAACTCAGGGTGGAGCACCTTGGGGGGACAGGGAGGGGAAGCTCCAAAGGAGATCAACAGAGCTGAAAAGCATCCAGAAAAACCCAATAGGAAGCAGCAGGACTGCTGCCCACAACCTTGTGCTTGTCCCAGGCATTCTCCAGACTTCCCTGGAGAACATCTCTGCAGCATCCTACAGGCAGCCCAAGGGAAGAGCCCTGGTGTGAGCTCAGGCTTAAATCTCCTCTGCAATTTAGCTCATCGCAAATATCTGTGGGCGTTTTGGGAAGGGGTGAGATGCCTTTATCACCTGCCAGCCCCAGGTCTCATAGAGTTATCAAGGGAATTGCTTGTGTTGGTGGGTGGGGTTTTTTTTCTTTTTTTTTGTCTTATTTTTTTTAATTTCCTCCCCCCGCCGTTGTTTGTGTT
>JAVJGI010000050.1:49262231-49289922 GCA_035590275.1 Ibycter americanus | reverse complement strand
TTTTTCCCCCCAGTGTATTATTGGGGAAAAGATGAACAGGGAGAGGAAATGACAAACTTCATCTGTAATGCTCCATCAGCAGCAGCTGAAGGCAGCCAGGCACTTCCCAAAGAGCTGAGGAGCAGCCCCATGGCTGTGACATTTGCAATGCATTAAGTTTAAACATTTTCAATAAAGAAAAACAATCCATTCAGACTTGCTTTATGATTCATAGTAATTGCAAATAGAAGCAGTTAATATAATTGTCCAGCTGAGACCAGCAGGCTGGGAACATGTAGCAGTGAGATGTACAATCAAGGAAGGTTGGGAGGGAATTTAAGTGCAGGTTAAGCAAATGCATTACTTTAATAACACACAGAGACAGCCCTTGTAGTTATAAAGAGGATAAAATAAATATTGTACCAGAAATCTACAGAATGGGTGGTTTTATCACCAAGAACTGCCCGCTTGCTATTTACTTTCAATTTAGATTTTACAAAAGCTGCACTTGCCATGTATTTTATGTATGGAAGAGAATGACTTGAATTGACAAATGACCTTATTTCTCCATAAGTTTTACAGTGGAGCCTCAGTTTCTCAAAGAAAAATGATCACCTCCCAGCAGTCGTCCTGGAGAGAGAAAGATGGTTTTTTTCCCCTCTTTTTAAAAAAAAAAAAATAAAATGGAGAGGACTATAATTCAAAGAGGAGATGGTGCTTCTGCTCCTCTCTGCCTTGGAGGTGGGCCAGCCCCTCTGACTTCTCCAAATCGCAGAGGGAATGGACCTGCTCCTCTGCAGTGGTTCCGTGCCTGAATTCCAGCCCTTTCCGTACTCCATCTCAGACATGACGGTGGTGGTTGTTGATGGCCTGAGATGAAATTCCAGCTTTGGGGCACGGCTCTGATGTTGTGCATGACCCTACTTTAGGTTTCCCAATCCTGAAAATCAGGCATTTCCCCCTTTTAAATAATTAACTTGAGCTGGTTCAGTGTGAAGCATGTAAAAAGGAGGGCGGTAAAGAAGAAACAATTGAAAGACATCATCATCATCATCATTTATCCAGCTTAACCAAACTCCCGCTCTCCAGAGAAGAACTATAGTGCTTTATTTATTAAAAGATATTTCTGAGGGCAACACATTAAATTAAAGTATCTTGTTCACAGCCTCCCAACTTAACGACACATAAACAGCTAAACAAAACAGAACATCGGCTCATTACAACCATTTATGAAATATTAAGGGTCTTAAAAATTAACTATTCACAGGCACCTTCTGCTTGTTTATGGGGGAGAATGAGGATACACAGGCTCGAGCAGGCTACCTGCAATACAGGAAAAGAAATATTATTGTAGAACTCCTTCTGCATGCTAGCTGGTGTCGCCTGGTTTTTGGTTTTTTTGGAGGGGAAGGCGATGGATTAAGGAGATGGGTTAATTCTGGGGTGGCAGTGCCTGGGTGTTGTCACCTCCACAGCAGGCTGCACCCTCCTGCATCCCCCATCCAGGTGAAGGGCTGAGAAATGCAGGATAAAAAATGCCAAAGATATCAATATTCACCCCCCAAAAAAAGCCCCCACCCAAACCCAAATGAGGAGCAGCTCCTGCAGGGCACGCCAGGACCGCCCATCACGCTGCATGGTTGCAGATGCAGTAAACAAGCCTGTATCCAGAGGGCTTCATACCAGGGGAAGGAAACAGGGAATGTAATTTGAAAGTCGCAGAATTTAGCATAAGAAGGTAATGGGATTGCAGTCGCTTTCCAGTAAATGTCATTGCTGTAATTAGGAGAACAATTATTGTCAACCGGCAGAATTGTCCCCTATCTGTCATTTCAGCAGGAACAGCCAGAGCCACAATTAACACCCACACAGGTGGGTCGCCCAGTTCAAACCCAGCTAAATGGGATCGGCGAGGGCAGAGCAGCCCATGCCGCTGGCCAGAGGTGCTGAGGACGAGGATTTTTTGGGATCCATCCCCACCAGTCCCACTCCTGATTCACACCAGCCCTGCACAAGGCAACCTCACATCTCCCATCTTGACGAAGCTGTTTATGACGGCACCAGCCCGATGCTCTGGCCTCGTACAGGAAGGTCTTTAAGGGACCACTTAACCTGGAAAAAAATAATGTGTTGAACTGATCTACAAATTTGTGACCTTGGAGGCCAAACCTGCCTCCACCTACAGCAGAAGGAAGCTGGAGGAGCTCCAGGGAGGAGGAGGATGATGCCCCAGCGACGAAGCTAGCCTAGGAATGTGTGTTATCACCAGCCTCACCCCCATCTAGTTATTTTCTCGGTGAGAAGTTGCTATAAGTGCAGCTGACAGCACATCCAAAGTATGGGGCACCGACGAGTAAAAAAGACGTTCCCGTGATGTTAGAGAAAGGAGGCGGCTGCAGCCGTAACCTGCTATTGACGGCATCCAAGCCCCCCGAGACGGCTTATCCCCAGCTGGAACCCTGCATCTCCCAGTACACGGCACCAAGCCCCCCAGATCCCCCTTTCCCACCGCACAGCATGATGTGCAGCGCTGCTGCCGTTGAGCTGCGATGCAAACTGGGGCTCCAGGGAGCACAGCCCTGCCTGACACGGAGAGTGTCACCACCGGCGAAGCCGAAATAAAAAAGGCAAACAGGACCACGCATCCAAATTTCTCATCTTGGGTATAGGAGAGGTTCCTGCTCCGAAAGGGAAAGGGGATGCAGTGGAGAGAAGGAACAGCGGGCAATGACATCCACTGAAAGAATTTGCACCATCTTTGTAGCTTGCTATGATTAACTGTGGCCAGAGTGCTATTAGCAGCCTGGTATGATGATTAACAAGCTCTCCTAATAGCTGTTTTTAAACCTGCTTTAAAAAAAAAAGCTGGAGCAGAGCTGGAAGGGGGTGGGGAGACTGGGTGGTATCTCCAAGGAAACCAGAAACAAAATGGGCTTTGGCACATCGCAGAACCAGGCGGGTAATCAAAGATTACAACCAGTTTTAATTTAAGGTTAATTATTGTTTACTCTCCGGAGGCCGCCCCGTCGGGAAGCAGCAGTCGGTTTGACCTTCAGCAGCTCGTGGTGGGGCCCTTCAGACCAAGACCCCCAGAAAGGCCAGCCGGCATCTCCTGGTTGGAGCGCGGATGGAGGGGAAGAAACAGGAGCTGTGAGAGGGAGGAATCAACGGAGGAGGATGGCGAAAGGAAACGGAGATGGAGGAATCCGATGCCGAGATGGATACTGCCCCAGCTGCAGGCTGAAAAGCTTCATTCTGCTGTATTGCAATGGTTGCCCCCACTGCAGATATGGTTAATTAATATTGGAGTCCTATTGATTTCCCATTCAGTGGAATCACACCGGCGTTTTTGCCCCATTTTTATCAATGAAAATGCTGTGTGTGGAGGCATCTTCCCCCAGTGAGACGATCTACACCCACGGAGGAGGAGACAGAGGCTTTGATGTGGTCAAGTCACGGATGCTTGCGCAGGGGTGGGGGGATCCTGCCTGGGGATGGAGCCAGCCAGGTGTGAGGATTTGGGGAGCTCCTCTTACCGGGGGCCACAACTGATCAGGCACCAGCACAGCCCCCAGCTCCTCCTGCAGCTTATCTGGCAGGTGGATAAGTTTGGCTCCTTCTCCCAGAGCAGACACGATGTCTGTAGGTAGTGGTGGGTAAGGACGGGGGCTCAGCACCCCGTGCTTACACATCCCCATCCCTTTTTCTCCTCCTCAGCACCCAAAGATGCCCATGAATCCAACTCAACCAGCTGAACTCCAGCTTTGCAAAATACCCCTCCTGCTCCAACACGCCCTTGCTCTTCTCTAGGAGGGATCCACCCTGCTTTAAAAACACCAAAGCAGAACGCAAAGGCACAGGACATTTCTCGAAGTCTATCCTGGAAGACACTTTTTCCCCCGCAAACCCCATTTTGCCACTGCCCTGACAGCCCTGCTGAGGAATGGCAGCTGAGATTAAGGATGGTGACAACTCCCCTAAGCTCTCCTCCCTTTGCTCGGAGACAGACATATTTAATTATGATAGAAAGACGATCCTGGTGCGTGCTGCAAATACTTAAGGTGATTTGAAGCATGAAGCTGCATATGGTTGGCGAGATTTGAGTTCCCAGTCTGTTTGGGCTTGTTTAGACCGTTTCTGCTGTTCATTCCCTCTGTATTTTCACATGCTTTCTAGCACATGGGGACTTCAGAACGGAAAGTTTGAAAAAATCGGTACGGAAAAGTTTTGATAACTTCATTCCCCATTTGATGCCTGGGATGAAACCCATTAGCAGCGATGGGAGCGTGGGGTAGGGTGAGGAGGGGATGGGTCCTGAAGGAGGCATCACTTCTCTCCAGGAGCAGCTTTCAGTCCCTCTCTTTAGGATTCATCTCTCTCTTGCTCATCACCTTGCTGATCACTTTGCTTTGGCTTCGTAGGGGTTTGCGAAGGTCTTTGTAACCAGGTGTGTGTTGGGACAGAAGGGAAGAAGGAGAGGGCTTCCCTACAGTGCTGATCCCTTGAGGTGAGATCTGTATGTTGCCCTCTCCCTAGTACAAAATTCAAGGTAGATGCGGTGGCATCAGCAGAACAAGGATACCGACGGTCCTCCCAGTGCAACGTGCCTGGCGCAGAGACACTTGGGCTGCAGTCAACGTCCCCTTCTCCTGCACGCCCGAGGCATGGAGAGCCAGCAGAAAGCAACTCTTGGAAGTCAACATGAACCTTGGTCAACTCGCTGTTCCCCAACCCAACCGGTTCACATGTGGATCCTGGAGATCAAGGGCTGGTTTGGGATCTCCGCCAGCTGCCAGTGAGACATGAAGACAGCAGAAAGCAGCTCTTGGAAGTCAATATGGGCCTTGGTGGAGATGCTGTCCTCCAGCCCAATGGGACATAGATCCCAGAGATGGAGGGATGGCCTGGGATCTCCCCAAGCTACCAGCCAGCATTGTGTCTGTTTGCTTTTAATCCTGGCAGGAGCTGACCGATAGCAGATTTCAGACCTGGGATAAAGCCAGGTTTAAATCCTGCCTGGTTGGAAACACTGCGGATATTTGAAGAAAATAAAACAAATGGCTTTCCAGTGTTAATATTTACCTGGGAGATCAAATGATTAAACTAGAATCTCCTCAGAACTTTTCTTCTAAGTTGCCTCTGAAAATATTTATCAGACTACCTTCTGCAGCATCGCTATCCCCGCAGTGACCGTGATGCCCTCCAACCCCAAGGAGACCTGCCCAATGCCACCAAAGAGGCCAGCAGCAGAGCGAGAACTTCAAGATAACAAAGTGCTATCCCAACACTGCCCCATTTGCCTCCAGAAAGTGAGATCTTGGCTCCTTGGCTGTCAGAGGATGCTCTGGAGCAGCCTGCCTGGCCCCAAGGGAGGTATCTGGGCTGGAGAAATCACCCTTCCACTGTCAAATGGAGCTGGGATGACTCCAGGTGACCTTGTGGAGGCCCTTCCCTGAAAGCTGCCCAAAATCTGCAGAGTCCTTCAGCCACAAAGCATCTGCCTTCCAAGCTGACGGATGCTCTGGCTCCAGTGCTCACTTTGTCGCTGTGCTGCCTTCGTTTCCAAAGATGCACTCAATTAAATGCAAGCTCTCTATATTCACTCCAGCGAACCAGGTTTTAAGGTACTCAGATACAGATAATTAAATCTTACAGATCCTAGAAGTTGCTGAAGATGTATTTCCTATAGGAGATGTGCTGCGGTTCCCTGTAGTATCATTTATATAGACACCCATTGGTTTTTATCCCCATTAAATACTACAGGCATCTCTTAGGATTTCTCTCATAAGGACTTGCTGTGATTCCCAAGAGAGTAACTTGTATTAATCTGTCTTGGTCCAGCTCCCAGTGCAGCCCTGGAGCCTCGTACCGTTGGGTTTTGCTGGGAGGTCTGATCCTGGCCGGGTGCGGTGAGACAACAGCAGCCACATGGTCTGGCTTTGGCTGAGCCGGAGGCTTTGACCCAGCCAGTGGGTACTGATGAAGGTGAAAAGGCAAATATTTCCCTTGCTGGAAAATAAATCCCAAATTTTAGGCAACCAAGGAGTGACCACGTACATAAACGCTGGATTTGGGGCAGACCCTCAGCATGGCACAGCAAACAGCCAAAACCTGTGGTGCCATAACTGTCACAGGCTGCGTGATGCCCCCGGGCGCATCCCTGTCCCGCGCTCCTCCTCGTGCGCACTGTCAAAGGGCCCCTTGCACACGCATTTGCACGCTCCCAGGGTATGTCATTCCTGTGGATGCACAAGGACAGCCCTCAGCCCTTTCTCAGGATGCAGGATGGAGCATCGTACCTGCTGCTACGGCTGCAGTGGGGACAGGGACAGGGATGGCTGTCTTGGTGTATGTGGCCATTTCACTCCTTCCTTGGGCTTATTTTCCCCCTCTCCAGCTAGTGAGGCAAGGACCACGCCCCAAACCATCGTGGCTCAGTGGGCAAGATGGTTGCCAACTCTGCACTGAGAAAGGTGCAAAACACAGAGGAAAAAAATAGCTATTTTGATAAATATCCTCACAACATTACCTGCTTGAGATATGGGCTGGGAAGGCGGACGCGCCGGGGAATGGGATAGCACAGTTATTTACACCTCGGGTGCGGAGGGTGCTGGGCAGCACCAGCTCCTGAGCCGGTCCCAAGGGAAAAAACCAGGCTGGGGGGAGCGAGGTGAGAGGGATGCTCTGGGTTTTGTGGCGTGGAGGACTTGTTTGGTTTGGGTTTTAAGCGGCAGTTTTGCATCCCTGGTTGCCATGGCAGCGCAGAGCGGACCACACGCTGCAGAGCCGGGCTCAGCACCGCCTCGAGCAGGGCTAGTGATGGCCACGCACGGGTGGGGCCCCCGCAGGCTGTCAGAGGCAGCCCGAAACCCGCAGCGAGCCTCAGAGCAGAGCGAGGAGCCAGCCTGGAGCCCTGGCACAGGGCTGGGACCCTGCAAACAGGGACACACGCCGTCCCCTGCCCGGGAGCTCCTCAGCCACCGCTTTCTGCAGGACCCTCCGCGCTGCCCCACCACCCCGCAAATGCCCTTTCAATGTGTCTTAAATACCAGCCAGGTGGGCTGGCGGCAAAGTCTTGCAGCTTTTTTTTTAATTGGTTGGAAACAAGTGCTGAGGTACTAACAGATTGACTCCTGCTCTTACCTCTGCCACCAAGAGTGGTTCCAAAGCATGACATCAATATGGTTATAGGTGCTTTATGTATCTATAAATACAAATACAGATACAGATACAAATACAAATATAAATATAAATATAAATAAATATATAAAAAAATTAAACAGCCAGACACAGCACTTCTAAACCCAGCGGCAGCTACAGAAAATCAGCGCCTTGCCCTTCCCACCCAGGGTGACCCTGGCAGCGCCTTCTCCTCGATCTCATCCTCGCAATGGCACTAAGGGGCCATTCCTGCTGCTGCCCCTGTGAAGGGGCACCGCAGCAAGAGACACAGGAGCCCACGTTCACACCTTCAGCACATTTCCCGGCTGCTGTTTCCCTCATGGCTGCTCCCAGCATCTCTGCTCCCATCTCAAATCCAGGCTGTCCTTCTCCCTGTTACCTTGAGTGCTTCTCTTTATTGTCCTGTTTGTCTCCTCTCCACAGTGTAATTTTATCTTGTTAGAGTGACACTGGGCTGTGTTTACTTTGTTTTACTTCTGTGGTGCTTTTTATTCTAAACCCTCTTCATCTGGGCAGCACTTTATCAGCAAGGGGAAGCCAAAGGAAGCTATCTTTCATCCTTATCGAGATTCTTTTCCTTTCATTATCTCCAGTGCTGCTACAGAGCATCAAAAAGGCATCTTTGTTCTTGCAACCTAATGTAATTTTGAATATAGCAATTCAAGCATTTTGAGAAAATTATGGACGCAAACACACATCCATTACCACCCCTCTCTCCCCTCCCGCCCCCTCCCCGCAGCACCCCCATGGGAGGCCCACAGCTGGTTTGGGGCTGCCTGGGTTTAAGAGGTGCAAGGTGAAGGAAAAGGACATTTTTAGGGCCATGTGGGCTGAAGACAGAGGATGAAGATGAGCCAGTCTTGAGCATCTCTGGTCCTGATGTTGTCCTGTGGGTGTGGGGATGGCCCCAAGGTCTGGGAGGGGGCAGTGGGACCAGTCAGAAGCTGGCACTGGGCAGCACTTTCCTCCGCTGATGTGCCCAGGCTTGGCTGGAAGTGCTGCTCCATGACAGATGCCAGCAAGATGGTCCAGATGTTTCCTCCTGGCTCCATCTGTGGCAGAGCCATCTGCAGCCATCGATCTCATTGCGCCTCCCACGCAAGGAGCGGCGCAAGGTCCAGGGTGGGCTGAGCGAGTCGTAAGCAGTGGTGGAGGATGATGATGATGATGGTGATAACAATAATGATGATGACGATGATGAAGATGACAGTGATGATGATGATGGGGAGCCCGTCCGGGCACACTGGAGGAGGTCATGGATCTTCCCTTGCAAGATGTGACATGAACAGGGTGAGCAGCCAAAAGGAGATGGGGAAAGCAAAGTCATGCGAAACTTCTGCCTCAGAGGGTTTCCTGGGCAAAGGGACTCACTGGACAGGTTTGAGGGGGGTCTGGCTTAAAATCCTCCTTGCTGGGGCAGCCAGGAGCCCCACCCATCATGTTGCTGCTCTCCCCTAGTTCCAGCTAAGACAAAAATCCAAATTTTGCTCAGCCATCAAACACTGAGAGCCAGCACAGGGTTTTCACCTCAAAACCTTACCTGACTACCTAAGCACATTCACTAAAACCCACCCTCTGGTTCCCCCAGCCCAGCCTGCACCTCCAGCTCCTTTTCTCTCCCCCACGCCCAGCCCAGCACACACCTGGATGTCTGGATACGGCCACGTCGCAGCCCGGTGTAGCACAGGCACCCATCTCCCCCCTCCGCACCCCTCCAGCCGCTCTGTCCCCATCACTGCTCCAGCCTGACCCCTCTGCCCAGCTCCTCCACATTTCAAAGATAACCAGGTGTGAAGGTGGAAAGGCTTTTTTAAAGCTCCTGGAATTAAGGAATGTGAGGGGCTTTTGATAGGTTTTGGAATAAATTGCCCATGAAAGTGCTGGGGAAAACCTATCTAGGGAAAAAAAGTGAGAAAGAGGGTGAGGCAATGATATATCTAGGAAGGAGAGGAGAGGAGAGATCGGGAAGCGACTGGCTGATTGTTCCATAAGCACCTCTTAAAAGCAAACACAATAGACATGAGCAGTTTTTAAAATGACAGACAATACAATGGGAGATAATATATTTAAAACCCATATCAGTTGTTAACAGACCATAAAAACGGCGGTACATTAATCTATGCTGTCTGTCATAGACTCATGAAGCAGCTGTGTTATTTTATAGTATCATTCCTGCGGGCTTCTCTGACACTTCCACAAATACATCTCAATTTATTTGGATAAGAACAAACAGAAATATTGAATTCTTCTTCCTCTGCTGCTACTCCTTTTTTATTTTTTCCCCCAGCCCCAACCACTCGTGGAAGGCACTGGGTGCAGCTTTGCCAGTGCATTTTTATCTGCCAAAATGATTGTTTTAGGAGAAAAGTACCATACAGGTGCATGCCTTGTCCCTCACTTTGGACTTTCTGAGCTCCTTTTAAACTGAAAGAGGGGAAATCTAGATTAGATATAAGGAAGAAATTCTTCACCGTGAGGGTGGTGAGGCGCTGGCACAGGCTGCCCAGAGCAGCTGCGGGTGCCCCATCCCTGGCAGTGCCCAAGGCCAGGCTGGACGGGGCTGGGAGCAGCCTGGGCTGGTGGGAGGTGTCCCTGCCCGTGGCAGGGGGTTGGAAGCAGATGATCTTTAAGGTCCTTTCCAACCCAACCCATTCTGTGATTCTTCTGTGCTTCACAGCGAGTAGGATGAAGGCCGGGCTCCCACAGCATCCCTGGGTGCTGATCCTGGCTGGGCTGGTGGTGCGGTGCAGAACAGGCAACTTATCTGCACAGGGCAGCGCTCTCCATCCCACACCACTCGGGACTCTCAGCCAGATGGTTCTGAAATGTCAAAGTGGGATGTGATTTCTGCCTTAATAAATGTCCGTCTTTCACCTTTGCTTGCAGAGCTCTGTCCCATTCCCCACCTTCCTTCTCCCTCTGCAAGGTGGGACCATCCCATCCCTAAATCCCATTGCCTTCCCTCCCTATTTGCTTTTATTTCTAAAGAAGAAGGAGGGGGAGATATAACGTGCTCCTTTGTTCCTAGGGAACATAAAGCATGGATGAGGTATTTGCTCAAAGCCATAGTTTTGTTTTCCTTCTAAATTTGCACTCAACTTTGTTAAGCATCAATTTTGTCATCATAAATACACGCACTCACACACTCACACTGCTGTGGACGGCAGGGACGGCAGCTGCTCCCAGCCTGCTGCTTCCCAGTGCAGAGCGGCTTCTCGTGCTGCTCTTCTCCAGGACCCATCCTACCCCCATCCAATTAACCCCACGAGCAGCGCTGCTCCCCAGGGGCTCTGCAGACCTATGGGCACCCCCCAAACACCCCGGAGATGTGCCCCCCCCCCGGCCTTTGCCGCTCTCCGGCACAGCCCAGCAGCAAGGGGAGCTCTGGCCCCCGCACCACTACAAGCAAATGTTTAACATGAATTATTCCAGGCGATGACACGTGGTAGGTTCAAAGCTGGGATACAGGCTTTGGTGTGGGCCCTTCAAAGAAGAGGCATTTCTGCTTTGGATCCCGTGGGATGCTGGTTGGGAATAGCTTAAGAAGCTGCAAAGCGCTCGGTTCATGTCTCTAATGAGGGTGGAAGGAGAGCAGGAGCCTGCCTGGGGAAAAGCAGGCAGGGGTCTGCAAAGGGCTTGTGATGAGGGAGCCGGAGCGGCTTTTTTTAATGCTGAACCAGGAGCTTCAATCAGCCTTAAGATGTGAGCTGAGGCCTGGTTCTGCCTGCAAGGGGAGATCGTCGCGCCCCCTCCCCGCCCAGCCTGGCTGGGCCGTGGCCCCCGCTTGCTGCTGACGGCTGCTGCAGCCGGTACCCCAAAACGCAGCGCCCATGGCACTGCTGCGAGTGGTGCTCCCGGGCAAGCTGTGCTGCTTCCAGCAGCAGCAAAAGGAGGACAAACCTCTCTGCATTGGCAGAAAGGGAAAGCACCCAGCCAACAGCTACCACGGATGAGCCGGTACCCGGGAACTCTTCACCATCCCACTGGATTTTCCACCATTAGGAAATCACTGGTCAGATCTCCGTCACTGCCCTGGGAGAGAGAAAATCATTTGCAAAGCAGATTGGATATACAGAGAAAAAAACCACCTTTATTATTATCATCATCATCATCATCATCATCATCATTATCTTTCTTCTGCAGCCACTCATCCAAAGCAGAGCTGGGCTCCGACCCTTTCTCTGTACCCTGCCCCAAAGGAGGAGGCGCACACCTGGAGAACGATTGCCATTCAACCTGCCAAGCCAACACAATTACTGCCCTTCAATCATAAAAGTATACAAATAAACATCTGTCATCCACACATAACCTTTTGGTTTGGCAGCTGAAATACTGCTGCTGTCCCCAGTATATTTTATGTCCCAACCCAAGCCCATCCCCGCTATCTCCAGCTCTCGGGGCTGTCACTCAGCTGTAATTTCCCACTCTGGATCTGCGAGAAGGAGAAGCTGCGAATCCTCTGGCACTGTCAGGATATCATTAACCTTTGCTTGGGATTTAAATGGTCTCTTCTTGTCAGTTCAGAGCTGTGCAGTCATTTACTTCCAGCCTCCTTGCTCGCAGCCTCCTTCCATTCTCCAGGTCTTGGGCAGCGCTTCGCTCGGTCTCAGCACAACCTGGAGCTCACACGTGTCCCCCCACACGTGCCCCCAGCAGACGCATGTGTCTCTGTCCCACTGCTGTCCTCTCCATCTCCAAGGAGGATGCCCATGGCAGGACCAGCACATCCACCCAGGATACCCAGCTCTGCCGCAGCACCGGATCAAAGCTGAGCAGCCTGATCTAGTGGAGGATGTCCCTGCTCATGGCTGGGGGTTGGACTCGATGACCTTTAAAGTTCCCTTCCCACCCAAACCATTCTACAGTTCTATATCCACCAGCACGGCAGCAAACCTCATCCCAGCGGTCCTGACCATGCTGCCACTCTCAACAAGACGGGATGTCCTCCGGCTGCTCCACTCACACGTGGGCTGCCAGGCACGCTGCTCTCATCGCTGCTTGTGGCGCAGCGAGGGATGCCCAGGCCACCTCCTCCTCCACCCAAACTTGCCTTTCCCTCCCCTATGGCACGTAAAAATTAAACACTCAATGCAACCCCAGGTGCCCCTTTTCCCCCTTGCTTTTATCTTAATTTGTGCTCGTTACCGCAGGCTCCAGAGAACAAACCAAGCAGTGGAAACAACAAATTTCCACATCTCCAATTTGCTGTCTTTCCCCCAGCAGCCCTAGTTTCTCCCCTTTCCAGCCATGCAACTATTTTAATTACAGAGGTGGCAGTGCGGGGAAAAGACATTGATGGGGAGGGTGGCTCCATAATGATATCAGCTGCTTCTCCCCATAAATCATTCCCCGGCGTTGGTTTGTGTTTCCCAAGGCACTTGGGGGGGGGGCAAGGTTGGGGATCATGATCCTGTTGCTGTGGATGCTTCAGGGCTGATAGCTTTTGGTCCAGTAACTCATTGGAGTTTTCTCCCCTCTGCATCCGAGGAGCTGCAGGAGCATCATGAGCATGGCCAGCTCTGTTCCTGGGAATTTAGTA
The DNA here is from genome assembly GCA_035590275.1 of Ibycter americanus. Classification (NCBI taxonomy): domain Eukaryota; kingdom Metazoa; phylum Chordata; class Aves; order Falconiformes; family Falconidae; genus Ibycter; species Ibycter americanus. The sequence continues at coordinate 49,277,222 of JAVJGI010000050.1, read as the reverse complement.
GCAAAAAAGTGGTAATTTTTAGGGGTAGATGTGAGATGTGAGCCCCAGGTGCATTTGTAGCAGCTGCTTCCTCAACCAAACCCTGGGACATCTCCTTGGTTCATCGTCTCCCCTCCCCTCCCTGTGGTCCCGTCACCGTGGGCTGCCTGGATCAAGCACATAAAAAATAAGAAAACCCCCAAAATATGTGACTTTTCCAAACGCAAAAGGTGACTCTACTCCTCTGATGCTTTTTGCGCATGAGGTGCAGGTAGAAAAACCTTGAGCCGCAGCCGCTCTGCACCTCGCTCAGCATCCAGCAAAGCAAAATAGCAAAGATCACAAATTCCAGGAGTGTTTGGCCCCTGCAACGCCCGGGTCCGTGTGTTTGCATGGGCGGCTCGGGATGTGCATCACATCCTCCTCTGTCAGCGGCCGGGAGGGCTGTTGGCAGCTTTCTCTGCTTTTGCCTTTTTGCAAAGTTTTTCTCTCTGCATTTCCTGGCTTGGAAACAGCGGGGGCTGGGGTGATGTGGCGGAGCCAGAGCAGGGACGGATGGCGATGGATAAATTGCAGCCTGAGAGTGACTCTGTCAGGCTCCCAGAGAGACTTCACCTTCCTATTACAAAAAAAAAAAAAAAAAAGAAAACAAAGAAAAAAAGAAAAAGAAGAAAACAAATAAAAACTAGAGAAGAAGAACGCAGCCGAGATCAGATAACAGGTAAGTAGCACATATCAAATCTCACTCCAGAGGGCTGAGAGCAATGAGATTTTCACAGACGATTGAAGAGACACAGCCGGGCTGCCCCAAATTGCCTTTGCCACGGCCAGGAGAAGGCAACCACATTTTGGGGCAGAAACCAGCCGTTTGGTGATGGAGCTGCAGAGCTCTGCGCTGCCGAGGCGTTGCTCTCCGCTGAGACCCAGCGCCGCATGAATGTTAAATGATCATCAAATATACAAATATAATGAGGAGCGGGAGGGAGCGAAGCCATCAAATCTGGGACGGGAGCCAGGCACTTCGTATCGGCCCCGCGTCGCTCCCAGGAGGCAGCGGCAGCTCCCCGAGCTCTCACAACAGGCACAGAGACTTGGGGTTTGCTTTTGAGCAAGGAAACAAGATTTTCTTCTTTATTATTCCCCCCGCCTTCCCCAGAAAGGGAATTTTCTTCTTCCCAGATCGCCTGTCCCAGTCCAGAGCCAAACATTTAACATGAACTAATGGGAAATGGAGGTTTTTGCAGAGATTTGGGAGCCAGGCAGAGGGGAAAGGGCAGTGCTGGGTGAGGATTTCAGTAATATCAGATACTTCCGTCATTGTAAAATGGGTCCTGGCTTTTATGCCGCTTTGCACGTGAATTTGTTCTCAACTCAAGCTGGAGGAACAGGAGAGTTTTTCTTTCTAAGCACCAGAAAGGAAGTTTTGATCATTTCAGACTAGTTTTGTCCATCAAAACCAACCATGCAACTCAGGGAACATGCGGAAATCAGGTCTGTCCAGTGGAAAATTTGAGTTTTAACAAGAAAAACACTTCTGAAAATGAAAAAATTGCTGCAGGTCCTTTCCAGCTATGTGATGACAGGAGCACCCGCTCCCTCCGGGTGCTCATGGCAGATGCGGGTGGACCCCATCCGCTCTCCTGGACAGAGCACAGGCTGGTGGGATGGGGCTGCAGAAGCCTTTGGCTCGATTTTGGTCTGATTTTGACCCAATTTTGGCCCCATTTTGACCCTGGTCAGAGGTGTGATGCATGGGGGGTGGCGATGCTGCTCAGCAATGTGCTCCAGCCCGCCCGCACCCGTGCGCTGGACACATCTCCCCACGGTGCCATCCTCCCAGATCGTTAGAAGAAAACAATTACTATGCAAACCTTAATGAATCAAGGCCGCAACCCACAACTGGGAACATAAATATCAAAGTGCGGGCTTCGATTGAAGGCAGAGGAAGAGGTGCAATTAATTCCATCACAAACTGCCGCCCCACTCCAGCCAAGAGCCGGGCTGAGACTCACTGTGGGGAGGACAGGTATGGATGCGCCCATGCCCTGGGCTGGAACTGGGGTGCTGGACCTCATCCCATTTGGACAGTGCCCCCCACCCCGAGGACATGGCTCCGTGTATCTGGATCTTGGCTCCCAGCTCAGAATTAAAAGGTTATTTGAGACTTTGCCAATTGCTTTTAATCTGGTGATGAAAGACGATGATAAATCTTAAGAGACCCAAATTAATAGAGAGGAAATTGATTTTGTAACGTGTGGACTTGTTTTATTAGACTCCTGCAGGCTGGGCGAGATTGGGAAGGCAGCAGCGTGCGGCTGGAGAACGGCACCAGCACGTCACTGCCAGTCCCGTTCCTGCCAGCAGCATCGCATCCCGCACAGGCACAGTCCCCCACCCACCCACCTTCTCACAGACACGGGCAAAATAACCCCATCGCCCAGCCCTGCCCCCACAGCACCCCTTGCCACAGGCCGATGGGTGCCCACGCAGGTGCCCAAACCCTTCCCCATCGCCGCCTCCTTCCTTGCCACGCAGCAAGAAACATTTGCTTATTTAAAGGCTGCAGATCCCCCTTCTTCTCCCCCCTCCACGTATTACTCCCCAAACCTGGAGCATGACCTTCCAGCTGTGAAGATCTCAACGGCTGGAGTGACAGCTTTGCAAATAAGGGAGTTAGCAGCCAAAGGACCCAGCGCCTGCATCTGTTTATTAATTACAATGACTTGCTATCGTTCATTAAGAGCTGGAATGTATTTATCAGGCAGAGGTGGAGTGCCATGTGGCATTAGGGTTTGGTTTTGTTCTGTGAGATAGCAGAGGAGCCCAGGAATTAGGAATGAGTCTGTGCATTGGGCAGGAAAGAGATGTACAGATCAAACTAACAACATGAGAGAGAAGGAAAATTGAGATACATGGCGCATGCCTGCTCCGCTCCGGAGGAGTAAATGGACGTACATATTATTATTGCAATATAATTTGAGCGAAGTATTTTCCTAGGATCCAGAGCGTTTGCTATAGTTAATTGAGATCCTGAAGTTCAGTGCCTTTCATTACAGCAAAGCTCTGGAGCAGAATACTCTCAGCTAATGATCAGAGCAAGATGGAAAGGGCATTTACTGGAGCTGCGTAATGCGGCTCGGAGGTGGGAGAGTGTCAACAAACATGCTCCCACTCCCACGCCGGGACTGCTCTGAGGCATGGTGGTGTAAATCTGGAGTAAGCTGCCAAAACCTTCCTTGGGTGCAAAAGAAAGCTGGAGCTTGGCTCAGGGAAGTCAAGGGCTTGCAGGGAGAAGCTTTGCGTGTCTGAACTCATGGAGCAGGTGAGCATTGCAGCCTGGCAAACAGGGGTTTGCTCTCCAGGTCTGTGTCTCTGCACAGGGATGCTGCCTCCCTGTAAGCCCACCTTCCTGGGGAGGAGCGGGACCGTCCCCTCCAGCAGCCCCCTGCAGCCTCGGGGCACTGCAGGGCTTCCCTTGCCTTCTCCCCCAGTCGCCCTTCCCAGCTCATCACCACACCGTCTTCCAAGCAACAGCTTCTCTCTGCCTTTCTGCACCCCAAACTAACCTAAACTAACAACAGGAGCAGTTATCCTAACAACCTCCACCTGGCTGGAGAAATAATTACTGCAAGTCCAGAAGCAAATGTTAACAAAGTCATAACGGAGCTCAATGACTGGCCGAAGCCACGGGGTGGGAGCCCGGTGAGCGTGCCAGCAGCAGCTCCGGTTCAGCCTGTGCCACCGCCCCCAGCCTAAACCCACCACGGACAAGCTGGACACCTGATACATCTTTGCACCCAGGAGGAAAACCCACTGTGGACCCCGCCAGGGTGACAGCCAGGTCTTACATCTGGCAGGAGGCACCAAGCCTTGGCTCTTGGGTCATTTTCATGCACCTTGCATGTTTTTTACACTGATTCTCATATTTATGCCCATGCAACTATCACGGCATGACCCGACCCTGCACCCAGGGGGTCAGCAAAGCACAAACCAGAGGCTGGGTTTGCACTGCCAGAGCCATGCAGCCTGCCACAATCCCTCCACCCCTCACCTCTTCCCAACGCAAAGGTGGTATTTTATCACTGACCAGGATGCAAAGGCACCGAACACCAGGGGTTTGGGGGTCTCCTCCACGCACCCCCCAAAAATAAAGGTTCTCCTGGGAAATGTGAGCCCTCAATCATTTTGATGTGCGCACCTCGGCGCCTGTCATCCGTCCCACTCCACCTGTGCACAGCAGGCTTCGCTTTTCATTAGAAATAAAAATAACCCTTGTCAGAAGGTGGGTTTTTTTCCCCGCGGTTGAACGCAGAGATGGCAGATGAGTGTCGGCTGAGCTGGGGCCCCCTGGTAAGGCTAGAAGCCGGAGAATTTCTCTGGAGTTTTTCTAGGTTTAGCGAGGCGGAAAATAGACAAGGAGAACACAAAAGCAAAGGCCGTCACTCAGGGTGGCTTTATCTCAAATTAATCCTGCCAAAATGTGGCAGTGAGGGAAGGGCTAGGGGGGAAGGGAAAAATAAAATCAAATGTAGTATGGAGAAAGTTCTAATAAAAAGGCATTTTTCCCATGGCCAGTGCCGCAGGTATTTGCTCTCTGCCACAGCCCCCAGGGTGCCGAATTTCTCCCACCCGATGAGGAGGGTGCCCGGCACGGGGCTGAGGTGCTGCCCGGCACATCACGGCACCCATGAGTGAGGGATGTCCCAGCACCAGCAAATTCAAGGCTTTAACCAGCCAGAAAGCAATTTCAACTTCATTTTAGAATTGAGACTTGGGTGGGGAGGAGGGCTAGCCCCAGAAAGACGGGTGCTGTGCAAGGCTGGATGGTGCTGGGGGCAAGGGGGTGACTGCACCCAGCGCCGCAGGAGGGAAAGGGGGATGAGGAAGGCCTGGTGGGTGCATAGAGCTGGGACATGTGCTGGGCTACATGGGAGTTTGGGAGCACCCAGAGGCTCTGGCACTGCTTCTTCTCCCCCCTGCACTGTAGCTGCTCTTCGGAAATTAAATTTAAAAGCTGCGTGAGAGAAACAGCCCCTGGATGCTTCGGCAGCAGGCGCCCCACGCCGCGCCCACGCATCACCGGGTCCTCTCCTCCTTTTACCATCACTTTGCTTCCCACCAATGCTTTTACTGTATTTATTTCCCCTCTCAGCTGATTCCAAGCACCTTCGGCCGGTTGCTATAGCACCTCCTGTGCCAGAGATGCCCTCCTCGCCCACAAATCTGCCTGATTTCAGCCCGAAAGCGGCTGGGCAGCTGCAGCCTCTGCCCGTCGCGCAGGCAGGGCAGCCTGGGGTCACCCCACCGCTGCCTTCCTGGCTCCAGAGCCGTCACCCCTCTGCCCCTGGTCCCTGTTTCTAGCTGAATAGGTTCTCACTGGAAACAAAAAAATCTCCTTATTGATGGAAAAGAAAACCTACGCATCTGCGTGGGGTTAAGTAAGGTGTTTTAAGCTAGATCTGCTTTAAGATGGTGCTGGTCCTGGCGGAAGTGGAGTAAGGTGTTTACACGAGGAGCAGGGGAGATCTGTGGCATTAAGCTTTGTCATGCAGAAAACACCTTATTTCCAGCTGCTTCTCTTTCCTGCGTTTTTTAACCCTGATGCCCCACATCTGGTGCTTTATCAGTGTGGGAAACACTGCCGAGAGCTCTCCCTGCTACGTCCCCATGAGCAAACTGGGACCAGCACGAGAGTCATTGCTGGGCGAGAGCTATGGGGCAGCTTGTGCAGAGCGAGGGGTGGCTCAGCCCCAAGCTGCATCACTCTCTGTGCTTGTGCTATGCTGGTGTCAATGACCCTGTTGGTGCCAGGGAAGAATGAAGTCCTGATTGGGGTTAGGAGGAAAGCAAGCTTAAGATGCAGTGTTTATCAAAAGTTAACACCAGGGAAGGAGGCTACCAAAAAAAAAAAAAGAAGAACACACACACACACACACACACAAAAATCCCACCAAAAAACCCAAAGAAACCCCCTCAAAAACCAAAACCTACACCATCAAACCAAAAACCCTTCCAGACCTTATTTCCTTCTTTCTTAGCCCAATTTCCCCCTGGAGGAATGACATTTCCTCTGTGGGGGGCGCTCTGCAGCCCCCTGCACCCTGCGCTCCAGCAGTTCTGCCGCAGCCCCTTTCCTCCCATTTGCTGGTCCTGAGATTTACACCAGGACATTCAGACTATCCCAGAGGTGGGCGGGTGGTGCAGGGCGCAAGGGGCAGCACCCACATCTGCCCCCCACCAGAGTGCACCTGGTAAGACGGGAGGGGGTAGACGGCTGCAGGGACACATCTGGCAGGCGTGGCTCTGCTCAGCCCTAACACATCTGGACAGATGAGCATCCGTCTGACAGAGCTCATCAGGCAAGGAGCAGGCAGGGGCTCCGCAGCGTTAACCCAGCAGGTACTGCGAGGCAAAGCTCAGCTGGGAAAAAAATAAGCAAATCCCAATGCATGTGACAGGGAGGGCTCTGGTCCAGTTCCCTGGTCCCAGTCCCAGTCTGGCTGGATGACCCTGGAGATGAGCTGGGGTGTGCACTCATCTCCCTGAGCACCCTATGCATTTGGTGGTGGGTGATTATAATAGCACCCTTGTTAAACACTAAAAAAACACCCAGGTAATACAGACAAATGGCCAACGCGCCTTCGGAGTTGGCCTGAGAGCGTCTGGCACGTCGGTGAGAAAATCAGCCAAACCATTTGGTAAGCAGCCAGGTGGCAACCTGCAGCTGGAAAAGGGCTTAAAACTCCGAAGATTTACAGCTGTCTGCCCTTGGAAACCCTTTCACATGATTAGAGTGATGACCATGGGCCGTGTGTCAGGTGAAAACAGGACTGCTTGTACCCAGCACAGGGTGCGTGCAGCCACGATGCACCCGAGCCCCATTCGGCAGAGAGGAAAAAATAGAATGAAACCTCTATAGGTGCCTGTAGGCTTATATATGCCAGCACAAGCATCATACACGCTGATGATGGCATATCCATGTATCGGTGTGACTGGTACCCGAATGGATGCCGTGAACACAGGTGGCACATCCCCGTGTCGGTGGGTAGGTAGGTGCTGCACATGTAGCTGCAGGGCATGTGAGCCCGTGTGGTGCACAGGGTGCCCGAGGGTTGGGCTGGCGTATCCTGGCGAGCCGGGGGCGATGCTTCCTCCGACGTTACCTGCAGGTCACTTCCCAGCGCCTGTAGAGAAGAAAAACATTTTTTTCCTGCCCAGTGACCAGGTTGAACTTCCCAAGCTGTTTGAGTGCCTGTGAGTGAAAACTTCAGCTCATTAATTAAGCCCAGAAAATTAGAAACTGGCCTAAATATAGCTGCCCAATAAGACTGCAAAACGAAAGGAAAACAACTTTCCAAAGCGCCTCACCCACCCACCCACCTGTGCTGGCAGGCAAATAAAAGCCAGAAATTCCCATTTAAACTCGACTTCCCCCATGCACGAGTGAAGCTTCAAGGACCCACGCAGAGGAGAAATTCAATTGGAAAAAGAGCTGTTTGCAAAGAGGTTGGTCCAGTCTCCCATCCTGTGGGTTCCTGGGATGCAGGAGCTTCCTCCAGGACGGGGAAGCCTCCACTTTGCTGCATGTTGTGTGTGTGCGGAGCCTGTTTCCAGGCTCGCGCTGCCAGCAGCTGAGTCTCCAGGGCTTCTCTGGCAGACACGGAGCCAAATCTCCTGCAGTTCCCTTAGCAGCCTCTCATTTGGGAGAAGACAATGGGAAAAGGGGCAGAGGAAAGAAGGAAGGAAGGAAGGAAGGAATATAAATTCTTTTCCTCCTCAAGGGCAGGCAGAGCACTAAGACCTCATTTGTTTAGCACAGAGATCACCGGTGTCCCACATGGCACGTTTCAGTCAGCCTTAGTAGACTGTTTCCTATGTTATATTCCGGATAAATTAACTGAGTCCAAACAGAAGCTTCTCTCCCTGCCCCAAGTACTGCAATTCCCCAACGCACCTGCACACTCCAACAGGGCACAGACCTGCAAAGAGCCATCCTGGGGGACAGATCCAGATTTTTTTACCCCTGGGTACATGCTGGAGGGTCATTCCACTGTTAGGTCCTACAGGATGTATGCACAAGCACACACACATATATATATATATTTCAGGCTGGAGAATTGCCATCATTTTGCATTTCCTTCTGATGGACTTAGCTGTAAAGAGTCACCGGCTTCATCAAGGAGCTTTGCTGGACCAGGGGCAACGGAGATGGCGACGGTGAAGCATCACTCCCTTGTGCCCATAGACAGTCTCAGTCAGCTGCCGCCTCCTAGGAGGTGACGCTGCTCTGGTCTCAGTGCCTGAGCCTGGCATTGTGCACGGGCTTTTCCTGCTGATGCCTCTTGCCACAACTCCTGAGCTTGCTGCGGTCCCCGCTGTGGCGATACTCACCTGCGGTCACTCCCCAGCATCAGTGGGAAGGGCTCTGGCGCTGGGAGGGCAGCGGATGCTTTGCCATCCCATTGCCATTTTCCCGTGGTGGGGCTGGTGCTGGCTCAGTGGGTGCAGCACCCAACGACGGGTGCCAGCCAGTGCATCCGTGAGCGGAGCCACTCTCGCTCGCTCGCTGCAAACTGTGGCTTTGCTGTCTGCGAGCAGCAATGCTGCAAACCCCGCGGACACCCGGAGATGGCAAAGCCAGCAAAGCAGCCAGGATGAAGGGCTGCAGGCAGGCATCCGATGTGATGGCATCTCCCTCACTCCTGGGAGACAGGCTGCCATGGTAATGAGGGTTGTATAAATACCAGGCATCAATCGGCCATAATTCCCCAGCTGAGGAAAGCAGGGTGGTGGGTTAATGACAGCCCCCAGGGCCAGATCTTCAGCCACATCACGAGGAGAGCAGAGAGGGATTCCCTCTCCTCCCTGTGCGTTCCTCCGGCTCGGCAGCCCCGGCTCCTGTCCTGCTGCTCCGCGACGTCCTGCCATGGTCTATTGGAATTTACAAGCCCATTTGCCTCTTCTGCTTTCCTCCTCTTTTAGCTTTCAGAGCCTGTGAAGACAAAACCAAAAGCAGAGACAGGCTGAGTGACACCCATAAATCCAGCCCCACTAGCACGGGGGGTCTGAGTGCCGGGGCCGGAGTGAGTCAGCTTGCAGGCGACAGCAATGTTTGAGTGTCTCAATTAGCTGTGGCTCCCAAAGAAGGTGAAATGACTAATGACTAATCTCACCGCGCTATTCCAACCAGTTTTGTTCTCATTTCATTCAGACAAAAAGCCTCTGCTGCCTGCTCTGTCTGGGGAGGAGCGGTAATAATAGCAGCAGTAGCAGTAATGCCGGTGGCTCCCGTTTGTGCTGTTCTGCCCAAGGGGTGGTTTTTTTGTTGGCAGCTCTGTGGGGTGACCCCGAGCACAGGGGAGGTGGGATGGGGGCCACTGGTGCTGAGTGGGACTTTGGGGTGCAGCAGGGAAAGGGATGCAGGGCTGATGGGGACTCAGCCCTGGCTGCAGGGATCCTTCTGCGCTGGGCTGGAGGGGGTGCCCGCGGCACGGGAGCAAACCCAGGGGAGGCAAGAAGGTGAGGATGAAGCCTGGTTTAGCAGCTGGAGGTGGAAGAAGAGGGGATAACTAAAGGGTGGAGAGTGGGAGGCCCATGGGGACCCAGCCCAGAGGCAGGAGAGGACCCCCAAGATACACCTTGCAACACGCTCTCCATCCAGGCGCCGTGGAATTGTTTTGCCTTCAGGAAAGTCTGGTGCCTGGCTGATAGCAGCGGTGCCCAGGTTGTGTGCCCGTGGCTGTGGCCAGCCCAGCCGTGATGTGCCACCTCCCCCTGGCCCCTGCGCCACCTTTTCCACTGCAAAAGGGAAAATTCGCTTGCAGTGAGGAGGGGAAATTCCTGCTGTTGCTTCTCCCCTCCTCCCTTGTTGCTCCCACAGTGTCTGGCCAGTGTTTGGGAAGTCGCCCCGGCAGGGCACCCACCACGCTGCTGTTTCACATCAGCTTTGGCTCCTGGCGGGGAAAGCCGAACCCCGGCATGGTTGTGAGCTTGGACCTTACACACAGAGTGGGTTACATTCGCAGCGAGGCTGTTCGCAGCATCCCACACAGCTTTTCCTTATTTAGCTCATTCCATAACTATCCCACGGGCTCCTCTGCCCACACCAAAACCCATCTCGATTCAGCCACGGCGGAGCAGGGGGTGAACTCCAGCCCCACGGAGCAGCTGAGCTGGAAACATCCGTCCTGGAAATGAAACCAGAGGGAAATCAACGGATGGCTTATTTCCCCAACAGATTGCTTTCTGCGTCTAACAGGTTGCTGTCAGCACTGGGCACAAGGATGCTGCTGCGTTGATCCAAAGCACCCGCATTTGCACCGAGCCAGGCTGGAGCACAAAGAGCTGTTCTTAGGCTTGGAAAGGAAAAAGATTCATCAAGATTTTATAGCTTTTGCTCTGCAGTTATGAAACGGTGACCACAAGCCAAATACCTCCGTCCTTTACCTTCCTGCAACACCAATGACTTTGGTGCAACAGAGAGCAAAATTCAGCCTGCCATTTTTCACTGCAAAGACAGAATTCAGCCCGTAATGTTCTTGATAAGGCAAAGTACCAATGACACAGCTGAAAAACATCAGCGGAGCAAAGAGCAGTGAAAACTTCCCTGGGCTTCCATATGGCAGTGCTCCATCTTGGACTGCGTTATTATTATATTTCATCCAGCTTCAGCTGCTTTCTGTGTTATCTGACGCGGGGAAAATGTTGACGGGGAGGACTCGGGTACAGACACTTGGCTTTTCTCTCCCGCCAGTGCGTGCCGCATTTGTATTCTCCCCAGTACTGCAACGTTTTCAAAATGTTTTGTTAAGTTAATTTGTATCCGCAGCCACTTGTGAATTTTTCAGATTATTTGATCTGTAACTGAACTAACATGAAGAGTAACTATTGTTCTGCAGGAGCAGACGGTGCCAAAGCGTGTCTTATGTGTTTGATGTGTGCCCATCTTCTAACCCCGAATGAGGTCCCCAGGCACCAGCAATGCTGCTGGAAACCCCTCTGGGGATGGCACTGGGTGCATGGCTGCATCGCTGCAGCCCCAACTGCTGCCCCGCAGCCCCCAGGCACCATCACCCCCCCCAAAAAACCCTGCTGGAAGGCATTTGCCTCCACTGCAAATCACCCCAGATAGCAGATTGTGCCTAAACCGTGCTCCCGCGGACACGTGTTTTCTGGGGAACCTCCGAGCAGGGGCAGCTTCCTCGCAGCGCATCCCCTGGCTCTGTTTGCTTAACGTGGCAGGGGGGGTTCATTCTTCTTTATCAACCTTGGCAGCTCCGTGGCATTTGGGCAGCGCGGGGGCCGAGGCTGGGGCCGGCAGGCAGCCCCGCGCAGGTCAGATTCACATGAACTCCCCCATCGCTGTGATTAGAGAGGAATTTATTCCTTGCTGGTTTTCTCTGGAAAACAACGTAGTAAGGATTTGGGAGCACGGACAGAGCACAAAGCTGCAGCAGAACCTCCTGACGGCGGTAAGCTGGGCTTTGCCCCTTCCCGCTGCTCCACAGCCTCGCTGGGGCACCGCTGCTGCACGGGAGCCGGGTGCCGGTGGGGCGACAGCAGTGGAAAGCCACCCTAAGTTACATCAGGAGTTTCTGCCTCAGGAAGGCCCCGGGATGAGTTTTTGCAGTGATGTCTCAGCCGCTGATGAGACCCTCCCCAGGAGGGTGTAAAGCAGGCTCTGGCAAGCGGCGGGGTCGGTCGCTCCCTGCGGCTGACCTGCCAAAATCTGCCGGTGACCACTGGAACCGCTGATCCGCTCTGGTTGGAAGCAAATGGAAGTGAAACAGAAAATGTGATGAGCTTGCAGACTCGGTTATCCCCTAGCTTGCCTACCCCAGGTGGCAGGTACGTACACACGCGGCATCTGCCAGGAGCGGTCGTGGTGGCTACGGTCCTCGGCACGGGGCCGCGGCACGGGCTCCTGGCCCAGCGCTGGGGCTGATGGATCAGCACCTCCCCTTTCAACCGGCCGCAAGCCGGCATCGATCGCGCGCTGTGCTTGCTCTTGAACTTGCTGTTTTACCAGCTTTAATTTAAGAACTGAATTCAAATGCCATCAAGGGGGAGATCAATAGCTTTTTTCATGACCCACCAGTGACCGTGCCAAGGCACAGCGGCTACAGCTGCTGGAGCAGCCTCACTTTCCACCCGGCTTTTAGATGAATTAAAACCCAGGGGAAACAAAAAACAGGTTGCAAAAGAAGTTGGGAGCAAAGTCGGCTCCAGCACAAACCTCAAGTGTCAAGGTCAAGACCCAGCCTTTGATTCCCTTAGGTGATGCCTTTGAATGCGGATGCTGGGTTTACAGGATAAAGGATGCTCCCACCTTCGAAAAGTCGTGCTGCACTGCGAAGGACCCACAAAACATCTGCAAGGGCCACATCACATCGTCTGGGTGCAACGTGATGACAAGATGGCATTAAAATGTGACTATCACACACCGCGGGAGCACCGCAGAAGCTTCTCTGCACCAGCCGCTGCCGGGCTTGTGAGAAGATGTCACACACTTCAGCACATCGACTGATAAAAACATAAAAATCAAGCAGGATTTGGGGCACGTCTCCGCAGGCTCCACGTGCACCTGAAAATTCACCCATTAGTCATGAGGACACCCAGCAATTGCGCATCCTTGCAGTCATTCACGGCTTTATGGCAAGTCATGAGATATTTGGTATTTTCCTTCAAGCAAACAAAAGCAGATGATTAAGGAAGAGGCGCAGCTTGCTCGCTTTCAGGAGGAAGACAGCTTGCAAAATGCAACTCTCAGAGCTTCAATAAAACTCCAGAAAGCAAATAAACAGCCTGGCTGAGAGGAGAATGCTCCCAGTTTCCTGAATTTTAAGCCACATTTTGGATTCTATGGGGGGGAAGGATGGGGATTACCTCCTGCAAAACTGGCACCGGTGAAAATGCCATGAGAGCAGGGATGCTGAAAGTCAAAGAGAAATGTGTGCCGCAGCCCCAGCCTGGCTGTTCAGGCTGTATATAACCAGAAACTTCTCAAACCTGGAGTGGGAAACCATTTCCAAATGGAAACACAAAGAGAAAGCAGCTGAGTTTCACCTTCTTCTGATTTATTTTTTTTGGGGGGGTTATTTATTTTCATTTCCAAAGCCATTTTCACCTAAGGCAACATGTTTATACAAAACACTTCACTCTCAAAAAAAAAAAATAAATAAGAAAGAACTATTTGCAAATGAAAAAATATTCTGTCAGAAATTTCCCGGCCACCTCTCCATTTCATGCCAACACTTTGCACACTTTGAAGGGCTATGAATGACTGTGCAGCAGCAAATTTGGCCACTGAGATTTTAAACCTATAGCAGCCCTCTACGCGCAGGATTTCACCCCCACACACACTTATTTTACACTTCCCTTCACAACTATCCCTCAGCTATAAAATATACATGGATGCATTGATTGCTCGAGTGATCAAATATCCCTCCCTTCAAAAATATAGCCTATCCAGAAAGCATCCTAATTACGAATATGTTGGGGAGTTGAATTGCAAATGAATCAATTTCTTCCTAAAAAAAGTAAAAATAAAAATCCAGTCAAGCAAGACCAGGATGGGATGGTTAATAATTGATATTTACATTTCTCCCATGTCTGATCAAAGGATTTGATTGCATGACAAATGAGGAAATTGCTGTAAAGTATTATACATCCATTAAGAACACAGATGCAGCAGATAGGACGCCGGAGCCGCAGTGGTGTGGTGCTCGCCACCAGGCTCTGCAGCCGTTCAGGAAGGAGTTGGGCTGATGGCGAAAGTGGATATTTTCCGGATGCGGAAGAAAATCAGCACTCCATCCCTGGTTCATAGGAGATGCTGCAGGAAAGCCCGGGAAGGGGTGCCCAGGGCAGGCCTTGGACTCTTCCAGGAGACGGGAAGATGGGGCCAGACCCCGCAGCAGCATGGTGGGTACCTTGCAGCCAGTCCTATGGGCTCCTATGGATCCCTGTGGGGTCCTATAGGTCCCTATGGGCTCCTGTGGACTCCTATGGGTTTCTGTGGGTCCCCATGAGCTCCTGTGGACCATTCTGGGTTTCTCTGTGCTGCTATAGAACCCTGTGCATCTGTATGGGCTTCTATGGATCCCCACAGGTCTGTACGGACCCCTACAGACTCCTATAGGTCTCTATAGGCTTCTGTGGACACCTACAGGTCTGTATGGACCCCTACAGGTCTCTACGGGCTCCTATGGACCACTGTGGGACCCTACAAGCTCCTATAGGCTCTTATGGGTCATGTGGGTTCCCATGGGTTGCTATGGAACCCTATGGATCTCTATGTGCTTCTGTAGACCACTATGGGCTCTTATGGACCCCTATGCATCTGTATGGGCTCCTATGGACTCCTATAGGTCGGTATGGAGCCCTACAGATCCTGACGCATCTCTGCGGGCTCCTATAGACCTCTGGGGGTCTCTGTGGGCTTCTGTCAGTGGAAATGGCTCTTTCTCACAGAGGAACATGAATTAGAAAACCAAGGTGAAGGTTCCCTGGCCCCCCGGCTCACGCGGCACCTCTGCCCGCGGCTCTGACGCCGGCGCCGAGACCTGACGGCGTTTTCCCGGTGTACGGGGGGAAGCGGAGCCGGCTGAACGCCCACAAGTTCTTCCCGAGGCCGCAGCGCCGGCAGCATGTGGGCCCGGCAGCCCGCGGCTCTCCTCCCGCAGGAAAACCGGCCAGGCCCCGAAGCGAAGCTGCTGCCCCGCGGCCGCGAGGCGGAGCGGCCGCCCTCAGCCCCTGGAACAGCAATGACGACGTTTTTCTGCCGGATTTCCCCAAACTTGGCGTCCGGCTGACATTTGGACGGTATTAGGAGGCACGCGAAGGGATCAGGTCAAGTTCACGGGGCAGCAGATGGGGGAGGGGTGGTCGCCCTCAGGGCCAGAGCGCCCGCCTGCTCCGCCACCGGGAGAGGTTCGGGCCCCGGAAAGGAAAATGAGAAAAAATTCCATTTCTATCTCCCCCGGCTCCTTTGGGGCGAATTTGCGCCATGTT
>JAVJGI010000050.1:49236267-49260260 GCA_035590275.1 Ibycter americanus | reverse complement strand
TCCCGGTGCCGCTCCGTGGGGTGAGCCCGGCTCCGCGCCCCGGTACTGGGCTGGGCTCCCGGCTCCGTCCTGCATCCCGCTGCCGGTCCCCGGGGGGGCGACGTGCTGCGTGCCCCGGTACTGGGCTGGGCTCCGCGCTACATCCCGCATCCCGCTGCCGGTTCACCGCGGGGGGGGCTGCTCCACACCCCGGTACCCGGACTGGGCTCCGTGCTCCATCCCGCATCCCAGTGCCGGTTCCCCGTGGGGGGACATGCTCCATGCCCCGGTACTGGGCTGGGCTCCCCGCTCCATCCTGCATCCCGGTACCGGTTCACCGCGGGGGGGGCTGCGCTGGTCCCTGGGCTGGGCTCCCCGCTCCATCCCGCATCTCAGTGCTGGTCCCCAGGGTGAGCCCCGCTCCAGTGCCCTGGTACCTGGGCTGGGCTCCCCGCTCCCTCCCGGTGCTGGTTCACTGGCGGGGGACACACGCCTGTCGGACAAGGCCACCCCATCTCTCTGTCACGCTGCCCCGGGGTCCCCCCCGGCCACCTCTTCCTGCCCGCGGTTCCAGCGGGTGCTCGGTGCGGGATGCTGCCCCCCAGGATGGGAGTTGGGGTGTTGTGGTGTCACCCCCAAGCAAAGGGCTGTGCTCCTGGGGAGCAGCACTGTGGGACCACCTGTGCTGGCAGGGGGTGGCCGAGGGCCCGTGTCCCCTCTTGGTGGCTTTTCCACCTGCCGGCACCCGCGCCTGCTGGGGATGCTCCAGTGGCCAAGCTGGTGTCGCTCCTGGAGCAGCATTGCCGGGATGCGGGTGCCGGAGAAGGCATCGGAGCATTCCCTGTGGGGTGATGCTGCAGCCTGGGGACACAGCTGTGTCCCCCTGGGGTGCTGCCCTCGCCCCACCCCAAACACCGGTGACACCGGGGGATGCCTTGTCCTCCCCACCAGCTCTGGAGCTCATTGGGAAGCGGGTTTCATCCCATTCCTCCCGGCTGTGTGGTGGCCTGGTGATGGTGACAGCAGCAAGGAAGGGCACGGGTCACCCCAAAAACTACCCAAGACCCCGTGTTGGAACTGGGGGGGGGGTCCCCCTGCCCTGCAGCAGCTGCACCCAACCTGCAACTCCTGCAAGGTGCAGCTGGCTTGGGGGGCTGCGGGGCACCCCTGGGGTGGGCAGCGGGTGGCCATTTCCATCCACCCTCAGGGATTTCAGCTGAAATCCTGAGCCCTGGGGCCATCCTGCGGCGGGCGAAAGCTGTCCCCAAGCCAAAATTGTGACATCGAGGGTGAACTGCACCCACACCCCTGCCAAAAAAAAAAAAAAAAAAAAAAAAAAGAGTAATGATTAATAGTGTTTGTGTTTCACTGGGAGGATCTCGTTCCAGTCTCTCCTGGGGAAGGAAATGGTGCAAATGTAGGATAAGGGGGGAAAAAAATGCTGGTAAAGAGGTGAGACCTGTGGGAGGGGTGCTGGGCTCCACAGGGATGGGTGCTGGGCTCTCCGGGGTCGGGGGCAGCTGCGCTCTTTGGGCATTTGCCCTCTCCGAGTCCTGGGAAGCTTCGTTTTTGGAAAAGCACTCGTTGCAATTGGGGGGAAAAAGCTGTTTTGGTTGGGGCGGGGGGGTTCCAGCCTTTCCTCTGAGCCCGGACACCCCATGGGGGCGAGGGGCTGCGCGCCTGGAGCCTCCCCCCGTCCCCTCCCCGGACAAACCCCCCGCCAGATTTGCAGGGGACGTTCCCCACAGGCACTTGTGCTTCTACTCCTGCCTGCAGCTCGGCTGGGGCAGGGACCTGTGTCCTGAGCAGCAAAATATTATGGATTGACTGATTTATTTATTTCCCCTATATAGCATGTTTTGGGGGTTGCGTACCTGCGCCGGGCTGGGGGAGCCGGTGGCGTGACCTGAAGGGGGTCCCGCTGCGGGGGACGGGGCTGCTCGTCCCCTCGGGCTGTGAGAGGTCCTGGTGGGGGCGAGGAATAAAGTAGCATCTGGGTGCTAAGCACGGAGCAGGGTGCGCTGGGCAGGGCAGGGTGCGTGCTGGTGCGGGGACCCTCCTGCCCTCCCTGGGGGGAAGGTTCCCCCCTCCTCCTGCCAGCCCAACGGTGGGAAAAGCTGTTAATTGTTCCCTGCCAGATTGACTTATAAATTAACGGGTTTGCTGGCACTCTCCTCCTCCTTCCTGTGCGTGATAAGGGCCCATATTTCAAATGGGGGAAAAAGTCATAAATACTTTGAGTAATGGAAGAGGAGCTTCCAGCTGAAGCCGTGCCACTAACGTGGGGGGCTGCCTATGGGGAGGGGTCCCCGTGTTGTCCCCCCCCCCGTCCCCCCCCCCAGCAGAGCCATTCGTGGGTGCGGGGTGATGGAGGTAGTGGGGGGCAGGGGGTCCTCGAGTCCTCTTGTAGTTGACTTTGGCATCGGCCTCGTGGGCAGGACAGGGTCAGCTCCCCTGTGTCCCCTGGGTCTCTGTCCCCCCGGTCCCTGGTGCTCGCTGGGTTTTGTAAATGTGAGTTGGGTAGATGCAGCGTCTTCCTGGGGTGTCTCGCCCCGTGGCGGGGGGGTTGCTCCACCACTGGTCTGGATGCTGGGGAATAACCAGTGTGACACGCTGCCTACGGAGAAGAGGCAAAATGTGCCTCCAGGAGGGTGGGTCCTTGTTACCACTTTATGCTGCTGCTTTGAGGGGAGCAGTGGGGGTGCGGGAGAAGAGACACCTGACGTCCAGCCAGGTGGGATGTCCAAGGAGATGATGTGGCTGCGCCTTGGGGAAACTGAGGCAGGGGTGTGTTTGTGGCCCTTCATAGCATAGGAGCAACTCCTGCTTGCTGCGCTTGCCCAGAGGGCTTGGATTTAGGGACTCCAAAGCTGTCTTTGAGGTGGGAGACTGTCCCACCTGATGCTGCTTAGAGGTCTCAAAATACAGGTGGGTGGGTGGGTGGGCTGGCGGTGGGTCGGGACGGATGCCCTCTGCAGTGCCCAGCTCGGAGCACGGCGAGGGTCCCATCCAGCTGCTCGCCTTGTTGCAGAACAACTCGAGGTAGTAAACACACGTTGAACTGTTTATCTGCTTTTCCACGTGGCGTATGAGGTTGCGTGGGTGGCGAGTCGCTGCGCTGGATGCGAGATGTTGCCTGTGGCCTGCCAGTGCGTATGGACTTTATTTAAACCCCTCTCTGTTCCCAACTAAAACAGTTTTTCTTTTGCATTGCAGAGATAAAATTGCGAGTATAGGATACCGAGACAAAGTGAAGCCAGATCTAACCCGAGTCAGTGTGGCAGTGCGAGCGCGTGGTAAGGAGGGAGGTGATTCAGTTGCATTAGAAAGGTGCTGCTAAGTAGTTTAATCCACACTTGCTGAACTTTGAGCTTTAAATTCTTCTTATATGAGTTGAGAAGAACATGCATATTATTCATAACTCTCTCCTCCAAAAAGGAAAATCTGCAAATGACTTCAGTGAAGTAGCATTGCTTCAACAGCATGAAAAATGTGCCTAACTTTCTACTTCAAATAATCCCTTCCCCTGGCCCAGCTCCCTCTGTCCGTGAAGCTCTTTGCTTCCCGCTGCGAGCGCGGAGGCCGGCCGGGAGTCCTGGGCTCTGCCCCAGGCTGGTGACTCCAGGCAGGATCCCCAGAACTTTTTGATATTTGGAAAGGGAAGAAAATAGCCCGGCTGAGAAGCTTCTGGCTATAACAGCATTATTATATTTTTTTAAAGTATTGTCATTTTTAAAGTTGTGAGCCCTGAAGCAGTAAAGCTCAGGCCAGCCTCCTTGCTGCAAAGTTTATTACACGATAAGCTGGAACAATCTGAGGGCTTTATTTGTTAGACTTTTTTTTTTTTCCTCTTGTCCTCTCTTTCTGATTGTTTGCTTTACAACTTGACTGATTTTTTTTTTTTTCTTTGACATCAGTCTAGCAAACTGGAAATTTGTCTTTTTTTTGTTCCCCCCCCGCACCGTCCTTCAACCTATAAACCCTCTAGACTTCTGGGTCTGATCCAACGTGATACTCTTCAACTTTTCTTTTTTTTTTCTAGTTTGGGTATCATTGTCGTGGCTTAGTAATTTAGCAAGCTTGGCATTCCCATCGTAATAGCTGCCTGCGCTGTCGGATTATTTGCTGCTCGCCTGAGCAAGCCCTCGCAGAGCCCATGTCCCGGTGCAGCCCCACTGTCATCCTAAAAAAGTACTTTTCAGCCCATGTTGTCTTCTTGACATCCCTTGATAAGGAGCTGGTTGGGAGGCGTGAGTTTCTTTGAACTTTATTTATTATTTTTTTAATCCATGAAGCCTCTTGGCTCCCAGTCTCCCACCGCTCCCGAGGGCAGGCGGGCTGCGCGTGGCACAGGCGCCAGGGAGGAGGCGGAGGTGCTGCGGGCAGGGGAAGGGGACAGGGGCGTGTGTGTCCCCCCGCCCGGGATGTCCAGGTGTGGGAGGCAGCGTGGGCTCTACGTACACCTGAGGTTTTTAAAGGAGGTGCAGATCTTCAGAGAGATTTGGGGATGCTCTGCTCTGTCTCTGGACACAAAGGGGTGGTGATGAGGGGGACGACAGCTTAGCTCGCGGGCACGGTGGGCACCCCAGGACCCCATGCTGAGATTTCTCCCTGGGAGACTTGTTTGGCCCCGTCCGGGACTTCTGTCCCCTGCTCCGGGAAAGTGATGCCTGGCCGTGTCCCAGCCCAGCCAGCCTGCTGCTGCCCTGGGCTGTTTGGGACTCCTCTGGGCTTGTGCATCCTGGGTTTGGAAGGCTCCGGGTGATGCGGAGCGGGGTTTTGGAGCCCTGCTGCATGGCCAGCCCAGAGAGAGACGGGAGTTTTAGCATTCCCCTCTTCCGTACGCTGCCATAGCTCGGGCCATTGCAGTTTGACTGTGGTCATACAAACAGGCTCTGTCATCATGTCCGTGCTCCAGTTCCCTGGCAACATTCGTGCAGTTTTAAGAGCAGCTTTAGATTAGAAAGCAGATCTCAGTTTGTCTAAACAGGTTTAAAACCCGATCAAATTAAACTGGGCCAGGCAACTCATACAACGTGCACACGTAAATTGGTTTAACATTTGCATAAATCAGATTAAATCAGGGCTGTGGGATGGTTTAGGTTAGGAAGCCTGTGGCTGTTTCTGCCCAGCTCCTGGAGGTCTCCACTCCTGCCGTGCTGTTGGGGCTGTTTTTGCAGAGCAGCAGCTGAATGGCTTGTCCACAGCCGTGTGTCGTAGGTGGCCGCTCTGTATGGCACTGACTGACATCACACCAGGGCCCTGCAGTTCGGCTGTGAGCTTGCCGGCGACCAGGATGCTCCCACTTTCGCAGGGATGTCCTAACCGGGCAGGGAACGCGAAGGTCCCGTGGGTTTTAGTGGTGCCATTCGGAAGGTGGGAGGGTGGCCGGCAGCACATGGCTGCGGTAGGAGATTCAGATCGTGGCTGGTTCGGCTGCAGCCACGATTTGCAGCGTGTGGTGGGTGCTGTGGGCAGTTTGCAAGAAGGATCTCTTGCTCCAGGGGGATTTTTAAGCCTGTTGGGGTTTGAGTAGTGAAGTGTCGGTGTGCGAGTCCATATGCAGGGAGTGCAGTGCCTGGGGGACCCTGCCTGTCCCGCTGCCATCTCCCTGCTTGGCTCTTGGGCATCTCGGACGTGGTCTGCAGGGGCGTGAAGGTGGGAATGCATCTGGTGTCCTGCTTTCGAGCGCTGAGTTTCCTCTGGTTAGCTAGTGTAAGAGCACAAGAGGTAAGCCTGTCTGCCCAGACCTCAGGAATGATTCGCTCTCTTCAACACCTGCTGCAGCGTTCCTGGGAGATGGTGGATTTACACGCCTGAGGGAGGGATGAGTCGAAATACACCAGATCCTAACTTCAGAAATTCCCAAACTTCATATAATGCTGCTTTCAGGGCTTTTTCCCTCCCCTTTCGTTTCTGTTTGTGGGCAGTTGACATGTGACGCGATGTCACTACACGGGGTAACCACGTGCTCTGGGTGCAGAAGGCACCAGGCTGGAGGCCAGGTGCTCTCGATCTCCCTTGCTTGCAACCACTGAGCTGGGATCGAAAATCACGGGAAGGAGAGGGAGGGCATGGCATGCTGGTTTCTGCGTGACTTCTCAAAATGCAATAATCTCATCTTGGGGAAAGAGCAGCCTCGTCTGAAATGCAGCGTGTTGACTCTTTGTGGTGCTTGAGTTGTATCTCAGCATCTCTCCCTCTGAGCTGTTGCTTAATTGTTTTTTTCTTTGTGGTGTCCCCGTATCCAAATCCGTGTTGCTAGTAGTTCCACAGATGATTGCAATCTGAAAGGTTCTTTCCTTAGAAGTCCTGATGGTGCTTCCCTCCATTTTGCTTTTGTGAAGACAGCAGAGATGGGCAGACTGCCTGCTTGCCGTGCTGCAAATGCACACATGGGCATGTGTGCAACATCTGCAGGAACTGAGGATTTATTTTTTTTTTAAAAACTAATCTTCAGCTCTGGTATCATCAAGAGTTTGCACTGTTTCCCGTGAAATGTAGATGGGTGCTGCTACTGGCCTGTGCAGATCAAGACCTCCCTCCCTCTGCTGCTTTGTTCTCCGCGGTGCTGTGCTGGCTGGCAGTGGCTTTGACTCTTTCCCTCCGTGGGCTGCGAAGGGCAGTCGGAAGCTGAGCAGCAGTTTCCAGTTGCCACGTGAAGTTCCCGTGTCACCCGACCAGCGCGGTTCAGGATGTGCAGAAAGCAAAGGTGGTGGGCAGAGCTGCATCCCGCCGGGAGCTCCGAGGCGGAGCAGGCAGGTGGGGGCCAAACTGTCCTTTCCTCCCTGCAGGAGGGGACGTGCCCGGGGCAGAGGGGTGGCCCTGGGTGGGCAGGGATGGTGACCAGGGGGATGTGGTGTCAAAGCACATCAGAGGTGTTTCTCAGGACGCTGTGGTTTCCACCAACAAATTCTTGTCCCCTGGGATTCATCCTGTCCCCTCCAGGCAGCTGGCCAGTGCACCCAAGGTGCCCTGGGGGAGGGGGAGGATGGGGGCTGAGCACAGCCCAGCACCCACACCTGAAGGCAGGCACCCGATGGGCTGCCTGAGTGGTGGCAGAGCTGTCTCCTGGCCAGGCGTGACCTGGCTGAGCCGAACACCCTGCAAAGAGCAGGGGGGTGCTCCGCAGCCCAGAGGCACGGGTGCAGGAGCGATGCAGAGGGCTAGGTGTCCTGGCAGCCGGTGCACGAGCCTTGCCCAAGTGCAAACCAGTTCATGAACCAGCTGGTGTTCCCGTCCCCTGGTCCCCAGCATGGGGTGGCCGGCAGCAGCACGGACCTCGGCCCCGTGGCATTTAGCGCTGGACCGTCGTGCGCCGTGAGCGGAGCGGCACAGCATCCTCCCGCTCGGCTCCTTCCCTCTGAGTCGCCATTTTATTTTTCTTAAACGTTTATGTATAACTGTACACTAACCTATAAAAATTAGTTCAGGATGGCTGCCAAGAAAATCTCTGCAGTGCCTTGTGGGTAACTCCCTGTGAATTACCATAAAAGCTGTAGTGCCGAGGCTGCTGTGGCAGTTGTGAGGATGCCAGTCATAATGCTCTGTATTTAAAATTCAGATGAATGTGTAATGCATTCGTGTCTGGATTGCAGCAGCTTGTAGTGTTTCTGGCGCCCCGGCCCTTGTGTGCTGCTGCACCCACTCTTGCTTTTTAATGTCGTCTTACGCTCTTCCAGTGTTTTGCCTGATTACAAAATGCAACAGGTAGCAAAACGTGGGCTAGCCACGCTCGGAGGGAGAGTGGTTTCTGATAGCTTCCTCCCAGGAGGGATGAACCTCCTGCTTCCATTGAGCCGGCGGCAATATTTCACTTAAGGGAAAAGCCGCTCCATAACCCTTCCCCTCCGCATCCTGCACGGATGACGTCCTGTTTCCGAGGGCACTCTATTTCTGGGTATGCTGAACGCCAGGACCCGAACTCGCTCGAGTACATGAAGCATGGGCTGTCCCCATCCTTGGCGGAGCCGCTGCAAGGAGGAGATCTCGCTGCTGCGCTGGGGAAGACTGTGGCTCTCTCGCAAGCGAGCGTTGCTGCTTCCCTGTGTGCCCTTGGAAATACGAAGTGCTTTTCTTTATCTGTTGCTGCTGTTTTTCCTTGGGAGCGGAGAGCCAAGGTGACTGCAGGGCTCCAAAGCGGAGCCTCAGTCGAGGAGTCGCTCCGCTTGGTGTGGGTGCTCGGCAGAAGGTGTTGCTGATCTTCTGCTGGGCATGATGGATCATTTCATTTAAATTTTCCTGAAATATAATATTCATCACAGTGTCAGTGTCCCTCCTTCATTATAGCTTACTGATAAACATCTCTAATCGGAGAGCGATCTCTCTGCCCTGCCCGAAGCCGCTGGGGGATAATGAATACATTTCTGGAGCCGGGAGAGGGTGTCTCGGGGATGTGTTCCCGCTCTCCTGCCTGGGTGCGGAGAATTGCTTGATAAATAAAGCAAGAAGCAACTCTGTTTTTCGCAGGTATATTGGTGGTGTTTGTACATGGCTGTTTCTGTTCAGGGCTCTAAAATGGTGGCGGTTCCAACGTAACCTGGTGTCCCTGTTAGCATCCGCCCGTGCTTTCCTGGCCAGGGATTTCTGGAGGGACCCCTGGGCGCAGCCCCTGTCCTGCCTGCGGCTGGGGGTTTAGGGCAGCACCCCACTGCCGTTTAACCCCCACCATGCTGGGCAGCCGGGCTG
The DNA here is from genome assembly GCA_035590275.1 of Ibycter americanus. Classification (NCBI taxonomy): domain Eukaryota; kingdom Metazoa; phylum Chordata; class Aves; order Falconiformes; family Falconidae; genus Ibycter; species Ibycter americanus. The sequence goes on along the minus strand of JAVJGI010000050.1, from coordinate 49,251,593 downwards.
CCTCTCCCACCCCCCTGGGGTAAATCCCTGCCACTGTCCCGTCTGGATTGCGGCAGGAGGGGATGCGCCACAGGGTGCCGGGGCGGCGATGGCCCTGTGTGTGGCAAGGCGTGCCACGTGTGGTTCAGACGAGCCGTTCGAGCCTTCTGCCTGCGTGCCCGGAGCAAGGACGGGAGCGTGCAGGACCCAGCAGGAGTCTGGGAGCAGTTCGGCCGCCGGCAGGCTGGGTGCGATGCCGGGAGGGCGGGCGGACTCGGGGCATGTGGCACAGCCACAGTGGCCTCTGCGTCCCCGCGGTGCCGGCAGCCAGGGAGCATCCATCAGAGTGCTGCTCGTCTCATTCCTCTCTTAATTGGCTTTACCGCTGAGGAGGGGCTGCGGCTGCACGGAGAGCTCTGGCCGGGGGAGCTCAGCGGTGGGGTGGGTTGGTGTGTGCCGGCTGCCGGCCTCGGCCCCCCGCTCCAACAAGGAGGTGATGTTTGCTGCGCCCAGGATGGATTTTTTTTTTTTGTCTGCACAGCAGTGGGAGATGGCAGCTGGTGGTCCTCCGTGCCGTTGGGACTTCACCAGGGAGAGTTGTTGGCTAATTTTCCTCTGAGCCTCTTTTGGGGAAGACCCTGGAGGTTTTGGGGAACCGGCTCCCGATCATCTCTGGGGTTTTGACTTACAGCGTCAGAATCAAAGTGTGTGAGTCCCCAGAAGCCTTGTACAGACTTGACCTCTCGGGCTGCTCTTCTGGAAAGGGCTTTCCTCTCCCCGCGCCTCCGCTTGTGCCTCCGCTTCCTCCTCTGCATTTGACCCAGAACAAGCCGAATTTTCCTCTGGTTTGGGATTTCATGTTACCTCTGCTCCTCTCCGGCATCCAGGCCCTGAGGCTCGCAGCCTGTTTCTGTCCTGTTGCAAAACTTGTCAGGAGGAGGAAAGCCCCCCGAATTTGGGGTCGCCGGACACTGTCCATCCATAATGTGCAAGCTCTGGCTCTGCTTCCAGACCTGCTCAGAGCCCTGAGAAGGGCAGCCGAGCTCCCTGCTAACTCCTCCCTGGAAGTACTTGTTGCACCATGCTGATAAGAAGATTTATTTTTTCCAGGAGCCCAAAGCACAACTTGGCACCCTCAAAAGCTGAGGATGAACCTGCTGTCACGCTCCGAGTGGAGCTGGGCGTGAGGCAGGAGGTGATGGCGAGGTCCAAGGATGAGCCACCATTGCTGTGTGTCCTTCTGATGTTGTCCTGCTTCCTTAGGGAGGGATGAGGAGAGAGCTCTGGCAGCCCCGATCACGTTTCAGCACCTCAATTTTAGCCCCCCTGGGGCTGCCCATGGACTATGTGCCCTAAAGCTTCTGCTGCTGGTCCCCGTACCGCGATCCCGGTGAGGCCGTCTGGGTTTTGAGAGCGACCACAGACCTCCAGCGCTCTCAGCATCTGCTCGCGAGCTGCAGGACGACCGCTTCGATGCTTTATCCATTCATCCATCTGCAAAGCAGCTTGAAAATCCCTGGGCTGAGCAGCTGCCCCAGTGGTGCAGGGGGCACGAGCATCCCTTGGCTTCTCCTCCTGTTGGAGGTGATGTGGGGGGTGGCACCCATCCAGCGGCTCCAAGGTGTGCTGACCTAAAAATAGGTGTAAGGTTGCTTCAGAAAGAGGAAACGTAGGGAGGTGGGGAGGAAGTAAAGTGTTTCTTAGAAGTAAGAGAGGCAAATCAAATACTTAATGGCCCTCACAGCTAAGGATTCTCATCCCGGCTGCCTTGGGGAGTGTGCTGCGTGGGTTGTGGGTGCCCAGGTGGGTGCCATGGCCCTCTGGCGTGTGCCCAGCCTGGCAAGGAGCTGGGTGTTGGGCTGGGTGAGGAGCAGCGAGGAGGGGATGAAGAGAGGAGGTGCAGTTTTCATGCCCGGAGGTGTGTTTGCAGCTGGCAGGGGTCTTCCTGGTCCAGGTGTGTGCACAGAGCTGCGTGCCAGGACCCACCTGGGACATCGTCCTCAACGTCCTGCCTCACCCTGGGCTTCAGTTACCGGGCTGTCCCCGCTTACCGAGGACGGGTGACGTGGTTGGGTCTCTGCTGTGTGCCCAGGGGAGCTGGGGGACAGACCTGGCGAAGCAGGGGGGCCAGGCAGGTGGTGGCTGCGCTGTCTTTGGGTGCCCCCTCGAAGGGCTGAGCTCGTGCTCGAGCTGCGTGCTCGAGCGCCTCACGCTGCTGGAGCAGCCGGTGCCCAGCTGTGCCGGTGGGGTGGGAAGCCCGGGGACAAGCACTGCGGCTCTTGCCCAGAGCCCTTCTGCAAAACGCTTTGCAGCGGGGCAGAGCGCTGTCCCCAGGGGGGTCTGTGCCTCGGAGCCACCGTCCCCAGCGCCGGCCTGGCCGGTTCAATCCCCGGAGCACGTAGGCTTGTATTTCACTCTTAAAAACCACCCAGAGCCAGGCTGTAATTAGGCTGCGTTGTCTCGTAACTGGATCTCCCAGCCCGATGCTTTGTTCTTGGCTTACCCTTGACTTTTTCCAATGTCTTTGAGCGAGTTGTATCCCTTAGCTGTGCCTCAGTTTTTCATCCTCCATCCTGGCTCCTGCAGGACAGATGCTCTCGAGGCAGGGGCTGGCAGTGTCTCAGGTGCTGCTTGCCTTGGAGAGCCTTGCTCTCCTCTGAGCCTTCTCAGCCTTCTCATGAGGAGCGTTTATAGGTGACTTGATTGCAGGTTTTTCTACGAAGTATCGGATGAGCTTGTGATGCTGAACTTCCATCAGGCCCCCAGAACACGCTGTGGTGTGCTTTAATCTTCAGAATAAAATTAAAACAAGACTTTCAACTTGGATTTTTCTTTGGAAGTCACTTTATTTTGAAACCATTTTTTTTCTTTCCTAATTAGTCTTTTAGGAGGGGGGGAAAAAAGCAACATATCACGAAATCTTGCCTATGTAAATAGTTGCTGGGCTTGGGCTTTTTTAAGTCACGAGATGGCTATACTGCTTTCTCAGTGCCCTGCGTCAAGGCAGCGCTGAAAGCAGCGGCATCAGATGGAGTCCTGTCTGTCCATCCCTTTCGGTCTGTATGTGCCTCTCCTGGCTCCTCGCAATCGCAGCCTCCGGACGCGGGGTGCGGGATGGAGGTACCCTTTGGCACGCTTGTGCCTGCAGCTGGCTGATGCCGGGAGCGCGTGCTTGCTTGCCGTCGAGTCTCTTGAAGTGCACTTTGGCACAACTAGGCAAAAGCTGGGAAAACCCACGGCGCTGCCAAGCAGCACCGCTCCGGGGAGGGTTTTTGGGCGCTTGAGAAAGCTTTGGGGCAGGCGGGATGGGGCGAGCCGGGAGCGCTGGGTGCAGGCGCGTGGGGGAGGACGGAGCGGGAGGCAGCAGACGCGCGCGGGGGATGCCGCCGGGAAGGAGGCGGTGGAAGGGACGCCGGGTGCGGGAACAGCCCGTGCGGCTCGGCGGCGGAGGGGGTGCGCAGCCCCGCTGCTCAGCTCAGTGCCAGCTGCCCCCTCTCCGGCTGTGCCGCTCTTCCCGCGGGGCTCCGTGCCACCCGCCCCCGCCCAGGAGACGCAGGAAAGCTTTGGTGGAGCCCCGTGCTGTGGGAGTGGGAGCTCCCTGCTGCCGCGGGAGAGTCCAGGCTCCATCTCACCCCCGCGGATGCTCGCGGCGCATCTCCCACGGATGCTGCAGCACCGGGCACGGGGCCGGCGGCCGCTGCTTGACCGAGCTTGACCAAAGTCGCGTCTGCCCGTTCTCTGCTCCTGGGCTCTGGCCGCACGCTGCTGCCTGGATCAGGCCCTCCTGGCAGTGCTTCTCCTGGTTTCTGTTTTCCTTGTGCCCCAGAGGCAAACTGGAGCAGCATCCCTGCCCTGCTCTTGGGCAGAGAAGCCAGCAGCCTTTCCCACTGCTGGGACCAGGAATCATCCAGCGAGCCTGGCAGGCTGGTGTGGGAAGCAGCTTTTGCTCTCCCACCTGGTACCTGCTGTCGTCTGGGGTGGGGGTTAGGCATTTTGGGACAGGGGTGTGAAACCCCAGCGTGGGCTCCCATGTTGCATCGCATCGTTGAGCTTCAGGCATCACACGGAGCCTGAGACTTCAACCAGTGGTGCGACATCCCCATAACCTCCTGCCTGCAGGCTGGTGGGAGGGATGGAGATGCTACAGCTGACCTCGGCTGCTGACCCCTGTGAGCGCGTGTGAGCAGAGGTGCCTTTTCAGCCAGCATCAACACACGGGGAGGCTCCAGCCCTGAGATGAGGCTGGGGCTGCTGCACAGAAATCTGCAGCAGCTCATTTTCTCCCCAGACTCCTGCAATTAAACACACAACCGGAGCGGTGACTGTAGCAAAGCTGCTGATGGTGGGCGCGGTGGCTCTGGCCCTGGGGACAAAAGGACACCAGCCGTTCTCATTTTCAGGTGCTTTTGTGACTTGCCTCAGCCAGTCTGTAACTGTACGTTCCCAGCTGTAAATTCACCCGTGGGGGGAGGTCTCAGGTTCCCTCCCGGCCGGAGAGGTGCCCGGGAGCTGCAGCGTTCACTCCCTGCCCCGTGCCCTGTCCCGGTGGGGAGCGCAGCCCCGTCTCTGCCCATGGCCCCTGCGGCTGGCTCCTGCTGTGCTGGCGCAGCTTTTGGGTCCCTCTGGTTTGGAGGCAGGGTGCCCCGAGCCCTGCTGGGCGGCTGGCGTGGCAGAAACCCTTCTGGGCATCCCTGCTCTGAGCCGCAGCTTGGCAGATGATCATAGCAAAGCACCGTTGCGTGGTTCACCGGCGCGTGCCAGAGCTTTCCCTGCTCCTGGCAGGATACAAATCGCCTCTGCCGTGCCTCCAACGCTGCCACGGTGTCCTACCCGAGTGGCAGGTGCCCTGAGTGGCTGTGAGGGGGAAGACACTTTGGCTTTGTCCGTTGTTGCTGTTACTGCCTGTGGTAAAATGTAGCAGCGTGCCCGGGGCTCTGGGGTACCCGAGAACTGGTCCTGGTCTCTGCTGGGGCACAGGCAGGCTCCAAGCAAGCGTTGTCCCACAACCAAACCCTTCAGGGGTGCAAACTTCTGCTCTCCTCCAGGGAGGGATTTGCAGTGGATTTTCTGCCCTGTGGTGGGGCAGCTGGTGGCACGGCTCCTTCTTGGCCGTTGGGGCAGATCTGCCATCGTGCATGTTATGTTGATTATTTATTCTTTTTGGATGCAAGGGCTTGGCTAAGCATCCTGGCTGTGTTATTTTGCTCCGGGGGAGCGCAGGAGCAGAATGAGCCCTCTGTTACTCAGGGTGGTCAGAGCAAGCTGGTGAAGCTCAGGGAGATGCGATGGTCCCAGCTGGCCCCTGAGCCGAGGGGAGTGTGGTGGAGGGGGTTTTGGGGGCGAAGGCTCGTTCGCAATCACGAGTGGGTGCTTGTGCTCTGGCGCTTGGCGTTATCATCCCTCTGCACTCTGCTGAGAGCTTGTGGGACTGGGAACACTGGGCTTGCAGCTGGGGAGGCATGGGCTGATGGCCTCGGTGGCCCCGTCTGCCTTGTCCCCCTTCCCTTGGAGCTGAGCAGGGGCAGCTCTCGGAGAGCCTCTCTTGACCTTTCCAGCTTTGTGCCCTCAGCTGCCACCAGGTGACACGGTGACATTTCACGTCTTGCATGTCTGAGCAATTTCATAAAGAAAAAGCCAGCAGAAATGAAATGCTTTGGCTTTTTGTGTCCGACAAATTGGATTTGTTAACCTGAAGCTTCATCTGTCAGCTGGCAGGGCCCCTCCGTGGCCAGCGGTGGATCGGACAGGGTGGTAAAGGGAGGGAAAGTGCAGCTGGGATGCGGGGAGGAGGAGTGGGGGCGTTACGCAGCAGTGTGTAATTATTTGCTGCATTTTCAGCAGTGCATTTCTGGAGGTCTTTTTGGAAGAGATGAGTCTTTGCATCAGGCGTGGGACAGCTGAGGTGTCAGTGCTGCAACGCAGCCTGGTCGAGGTGGCAATTGCTGTTTCTCTCTCCCAAGCCGGGAAAATGGAGTCTGTACCTACCTCTGTCAACGAGGTGATGCTACCCTACGCTGATTTACCCCAGCATGCTACAGTGGCAAAGCAAGATCAATGCAAACGACTCTGCCGCAGAAACCGCAGCCCGCGCCCGGGCAGGTTTGGACGGGGCAGCGCCGCAGTAGCTGCCAGGCTCGGCGTGCACGGCCCTGGGCACGAGCCCGTCGTGTTTGCACAGAGCCCAGGCCCCGTTTGCCAGGGGGGGAGGCAGGCACCGTCCCGTGCCGCTGCCTGGCATGACTCAACGTGCGGCGGCAGACTGTTGCACGGAACCTGCTTTTGATTGGCATGCTGCGTGTCATGTTATTTATGGTGCGTGTGTGGCAGGTAGAAGACGCACCCCTGGGTCTCTTCTGGCATCCCTGGGGAGCGGGTGTGCAGGGGAAGGACATTTCCTCCGCTTTCGGGCTCTGTTGGAGAGCTCTGTTCAGACTTAATGCATTTAACCTGGCTCTGGGGATGGGCACAAAGAGTCCTGGGTCCCTGGAGAATTGTGAAGTTGCTTCCCTCCCCGTTTTCTTTTTTCTAAGAAAAGCAAACAAACAAAAAAAGGCTCTCTGCGGAGCGCGGGAGCGTGCGTGGGGAGAGCCAGCTCCCTGCCAAACTGTTGCAGGCAGCAGCCGCCGCTGCCTTGGGGCTCTGGGGACCCTGCACCAGCCCGGCGGTGCTGGCAGCTCTGGAGCCGGCTGCTCTCGCTCTCTGTCCCTGCGTCCCCTCGGCCGTGGCACATCGCTGCTGCAGCTCCCTCCGTCTGCGCCGTCTTTCTCCGCCTTGCCTGTCCCCAGCAGTGGTTTTGCCGTAAGTCCTCGGTAGATCCATCGCTGCCCACGTGGTCCTTGTGGCAGCTTGCAGCCTGCGTTGGGGTTTTGCAGGTCTCGCTTGGCTGCTCAGCAGGCTCCAGTGTGGGATGGCTGCAGGCTCTGGAAGACTCTCCAGTGCTGCTCATATGGAAAACACTCTCAGTAACCACAAAGAATGGAGATGATGCTTAAAATATGCAAAAAAAGGTCATCGGTAGGGGCCTGCAGGGTGGGGATATTGAAGCTGCCTGGCGTAATTTCTGCTGGGGTTGTGGGATTTGAGAAGCTCCTTCCCCTGAGGGATGGCGTTACGAAGCGGAGCTGCACAAGGGACATCCCATCCCGCGGGTGTTGTTGGGCTGGATGCTCCCGCCCGCCCGTGCCCCGCCAAAACAGCCGGCTGACAGCCCTGATGGCATTTCCTCGGGAGGGCTGATTAACTCGGGGTTTTTGGTCGCACGAGTCCATGTGCGTTGGGCATTTCCTGCGCTCCTGGAGCAATCCCACAGGAGGGCAAAAAGCGAATCTTGAATCCTCCTGTGCGTGCAACCACAGCCATTGGGACAGGAGAGGAGCTTCAGCTCCGATGGGGACGTGGGCACCCGCGCTGGCGCCAGCTCGCTGCCAACCTCAGAGGGCTCCAGGAGGGCTTGGGGATGTGGCAAACATCTTTCTTAGGTCTTGGAAGGGTGTTGGAGGACTCAGCAAGGTGCTGCTGCACTGTGAGCCACTGCCTGGTGTCTCCTGTGGCTGTGTTCTTCCAGGAGACCTGGTAGAGACGGAAGCACTTTCCAAGATTATTTGGTTCCTAATGAGCACGTTGCCATTTTTTCTGTCCTAACATCACCCAGAAGGTCCCACCACCCTGAGCATCAGGGATGTGCAGAAAAGTCCAAGGCCAGGGGCTGTATTTGAGGCTGAGGTGTCCAAACCATCCCTGGGCTTCAAGCAGACCAAAGCTCAGGCACAGCAGGGAGCGAGTCCACCAGGAACATGGCTGCCAGAAGAAACACAACGGGGTGGAAAATCCCTTTATTCAATTTTCCCATGTCTGAAGTGCAAGTGGGAGACTTGGACGTGGCTTTTTCCCAATGCGGAGAAAGGGCTGAAACCACCTGCCCAGGCACTGGCGCCATGGATGCGTGTGGCATGTTGTCCCTGGTTCCTTCGTCTCGATTCGAGGATTTGATGTATCCTGCTGTTTAAAAATAAATAGCTAGTTATTGTGGGCCGAGGAGGCAAACAAATGAACAGGCTAGTGATTTCTTCAATCATCCTGCATGCTGCACAGGGGAAAAATTAATAAAGTACCTGCCATCCCCAGAAGCTGTTTGTTAAAGCCAATGATAATGATGGACAAAATTGAGTTCCTGCTTATGATGGGTTCACTCAAGCTCTTGCGCTCCCACTCCCTCTCCAAGACATCACCGTTCTTGACAGTGCCATGGTGGGAAGGAGATACTGATCTGCCATCCAGGTCTGAGCTTTTCCAGCACTGGGAAGAGGGGCGTGGGGCTCTCCAGCCTCTCTGGGGACTTGCTTGTGCTCTGAGAATTGGGTCCTTTTAGAAGTTTTGGGCTCCATGAGAAATCTGGATTATCCATAGTGTCGCTGTCCTGTGGTTATTGCTCATTTCTTGGTGAGTTTGGGCCTTTGGAGGGTTTTCAGGGCTTTGCAGAAACTGTGCCCAGCATGTGCCTGGTGAAAACCGCTGCATGTGGTGGCTGTTGAAGGGAGGATGGTTGGGAGCAGGCTGCATTCGCTGCTGCAGACCAAGGGAACGTCGTTTTTCCAGTTCATTCCTGAACTTTCTCATCTGTGAAATGGGCACACACAGAGCCATCCTTCATCATGAGTCCAGGACTCAACTCGTTGTGCATCCGTGAGGTTTTCATATGACAGCCATGAACTTGGGAAGACCAAGCTTCCCTGGGCTACTGATGATTCGCTCAAAGCAGCAGCCAACGTTACCTGGCTTCTTGGGGCTGTTGGCTACTCTGTCTTGGCCCTCCAAAGATTAACCAAAAAACATTCGGCTTTTGACATTGAGAATAAAGCACCGCATCGTGGAAGCATCCAGCATCTCTTGGTTGCAGAGTTAATGGTGTAGGAAGGCTGAAGGAGCATTCTTGCCTCCAGATCTTGTCTCTGCAGAGCAAACCCCCCCAGACACCCGGTGTTGTATGTCCCCTCCCCAGCCCCTGTGTTCGGTGGCATCCAAAATACTCCTGCAGCCTTGCTTGCAGCAGGGACCTCCCACAGCTTGTTGCAGTTTTGGGGGGCTGCCATCCAGCTGCTGCTGTTGCGTCTCCCTGAAACTTTCCTCCTGGCCAACTTATTTGAGGGATATTTCACGCCAAAGGTGATAACGACTCAGGATCTCACGTCAAGAGAGATGGAGGGTTTGTCCAGCTGGGAGATGGGGCTGTTTGTTTACTGGTGCAGGGCTGTGTGTGTCTTGCATTGCTTTGATGGAATATTAACTACGTAAACAGCAGGTTAAATGGCTGTGAGTGTAAGAGCCAGCCCCAAACACGCCAGTGTGGGGGCCAGAGGGAAAGCTGGGCAGGTGGACACTCCTATCCCACAGCTCGAGTGGACGGAGGTCTCTTGAGACATGACTTGAGAAGAAAAACCTTTCTCCCCCCTGGCTGGTTTGGTAATGCTCCATCCTTAACCTTGTCCACAGGAGCCCTGCTGGCATCAAGGAGGCTGAAGGCCGTGTGTGCCGCTCCGTGTTTTGGGGTGGGGTTTTTTTGATGAATATTCTCCTCCCCCACAAAATACCCCGCTTCAGGCTGCTTTCGTGTTCAAAGCAAGAGAACGCGACTCCTCCTGCTAATGAAGCTTTGCTGGTTGCCCCAGCTTGTGGGTGGGTGTGAAGAGCAGATCTGGATTTAGCTCACTGCTGGCAAGGCTTCGGGAAAAGGGGGGGAAAGTCCCTTTTGAGTTTACGGTTGCCGTAAGAGATGCAGGCTCCGTGGCTGGCGTTAATTACGTGGCCGTGAGGCGGGACGAGGTGGCCGGTGAGCTGAAGGTGTGCTCCCTGGTGCTGGGTGAAGCTCCCAACCCACTTACCAGATGGCTCATGTGTCCCGACATGGCACCATTGAATATTTACAGCAAGAGTTGATCTGCGTTCAGATAACTTAAATTAAATAGAGTGCAAGCTGTATTTTTAAGCTGGTGGTGGTGAGCTCCCATGGGTGGAAAGGACCCCCGGTCAGCGGCGTCTCACCGTGGCCAGGCAGCCCCTGCCCCTTTCCAGGCAGGTTTGTCTTGGGGCTCCGGGTTCCCCGGTACCTGTCTCTGTGCATCCTGCACTCTCTTTGCAAGCAGAGCAATACATGGTCATTTTAGTGAAAAAAACATTAGCCTGCAGTGATGGCAAACCAACTAAAATGTCACCGCTCTTGGAGGAACAGAGATGGTGTGGTTCATGCTGGATGCAAGCGATGGGTTGAATCCCAAGTCCTGTCCTTCAGCTCTGGATGTCCGTTTTCATCTTGGAGTGGCAGGTCTGAGGCTGGACTATCCCAAGGACCCTCTCCTGGGGGCCAGGAGGAGCCGACCTCCCCTTGGAGGGCTGGGTTGCGTTGGGGCTCCAAGCTGCGCCCATCCCAGCGTGCGGGGACCTCGCCACGAGCGCTCTCGATAACGCCGTGTGGCAGCCACTGCGAGCGACTGGGGCCTTCTCTGGCACAGAAAGGACAAATTAAATAAACATGCTTGATTGCTTAAACATTTGTTTTTTAAATTAGCAGCAGCTTTTTTATATTAAAGTATGTGGATATGCTGCTGGGGAACACTTTAGCAAGTTGTTTTTTTCTTCCTGGTGCTACTTTTCCAGAGTGATTCCTGATTTAAAAACCAAATGCAAAGTGCAGGCCAAGTTTGAGGTTTAATCCTGTAAAAGATGTCGATGGGAAGAAACTGCGCTGCTCCGAGCCGTGGGGCCCTGTTTGGATGCATGATGAGACAGGCCTGGAAGGCAGCGGCGTTTGCAAACCGTGCCTTGCAAGTGCTGGAGAAAAGGGTCTATGAACGGCTCGTGAGGGACTCCACGACCGTCCGCAGCTTCTTGGGAAAAGTTTTAGTGGTCCCTGAATTGTCAAAACGTTGAAATCTCCTGTGAAGAGGTGTTCGGTGATGCTGTATATGGGAATGCCCATGTGCTTCCAGGGATGTGGATCTGCAGCCCTGGGGTGGTGGGCTTGGTCAGCTGGGCATGGGGACCCGCTGGGCTTGGGGACCCGCTGGGCTTGGGCTTGGTGCCTTCCCCTCCACGCGTGGTGCGGTGGTGACCCTGCGCCGAGCTCTTCCCCAGCTCTGCCTCTGGTTTTGGTTTTACTCTTTGGTTTCTGTCCTGTTTAGATGGCAAAGAGACAGCCCGGCATGAGGGTTACAGCTTATTCGGCGTTACGGGATAAGGGCGTTTTAGATGCTGCTCTAATAGTAACCAAGATTGCTAAATAGCATCCCTGGGAAGGCAAAATGCAGCCAGGGAGATGCTAATGCTTCATATTGACCTTGCTTGAAGTGTGTGAGGGTTTGGCTGTTTCCATAGGCTTGCTATCCATGTCCTAAAATAGCATCTGTCCAAAAGAAATAACACCAATAACCAAGCAAGGATTCCTGTGTGTGTACCTGCGGGAATACCGGCCCTGTGGGGGCTTTCTGGGTGTGGTGGCGTTGCGGATTAAACTGTGCTCCTGCAATTTTAGAAAAAAAAAATAAATTGAATTTCCACAACCCTGCTGCTTTTTGTGTCCTCCCTCCGGGTTGTAGCGAAGCTCGAGGACCAGCCTGGCTGGGGGGACCCCATGGGAGGACCCTGGCCTGGCGCTGCTCCCTTTCCCTTTGCATGGACCCCAGGCCATATCCTTAATTTTGTGATAATGGCTGCGTCCTGCATGAGCACAGTTTCAGCTCGCCGGCGAGGGGCCGTGCATGGCTGCAGGATCCAACCGGGGCGGGGAAGGGGATGGGGGAGGCAGAGGCTGCTCTGTGCCCTGGCTCTGGGCCCTTCCTAAAGGCAACCAGCAGTGGGTTTTGTTGTTGTTATTTTGTTTTTATGTATTAAAGATTTAATAAATGGAATTAAATACTGTGAAACTTCAGGTAATTAAATGTGGAAGCAGAAGGCAAAAAATTGTAAAGCATCCTCTCCAGGAAACTAATAGGCTCCATGCCTCCTTATCGTAATGATTTTCATAATTTAGCTGAATGCAGAGATAATGGATCTGATGAACCTTTCTGGAGCTAACTTTAGATTTAATGGGCTTCTTGCTGGGGAGCAGGGTGGGGGCAGGTGCAATCAATGCACTTGAGGAGGGAGATAAGAGCAGAAGAGGCTGAAATAAACAGCCAAACGGGTTTTCCGAAGACTGAAAAGTTGCTGCGTGTCCACTCTGAGTGCTCCCTCCTTCCCACCTGGAATTAACCTCGGAAATCATGTTCAGAGGCCACGTGATTTCCTCCGCGCGGCGCTGCCAGCGGGTTTTGCCTCTCTGCGCAACCTCTGACCCTCCCTGGGACGGGGGAGCCGCAAAGCCGGGATCATCTCTGTTAATCTGGTCTCATTGAGGTGGGATCAGTGAAACCACCTCGCAGATTCACTGTATTATGGAGCAGATTGAGGGACTTAGAGAGCAAATTTAATAAATATCATTTCGATATTACTTGGCGGAAAAAAAAAAATGTCTGCTGAGCGGCTGATGTCGAAGCACCCCGCGAAGGGTGGGAAGAGGGATGTGATGTGTTTGGAGAGCTGGGGTAGAGGGGATGGGGAAAATGCTGACTACTGATGTGGTGTGGTGGGGATGGGGGGAAGGGACGTTCCTCGGGGCTGGCCTTGGCCAAGAGCTGGGTGACAGCAGCACGTGCAAAAGCAAGTAGGGCTGAGTGTGCTTGAGGAAGGGGGGGAATGGGGATGTTTGCTAAGGGATGGAGGTAGGACCCGCACCTTTGGTTCCTCTCTGGTGCAGTCGCACGTTTCCTGCTGCCTCCTCGGCTCTGTCGGCAACAACCGGGATGCGCAGGGGCGCTCTGGCTGATTTAGGAGCAGGGCTGGGTGGAGATGCTGAAGCCGACCCTGCACCCAAAGTAGCTTTGCTGTGTCGGTGCAGCGATGGCTGCCCGTGATGCAGAGCCAGACAGACCCCCGTGCACCCAGGGCCAAGCCAGCACCCTTCCACGGGCACCCCGTGCAGCGTAGCGAGCGGCTTGAGAGGTGGCGGGGAAGCTGGCGTTGGTTTTGCAGCTGGCTATTTGAAATCAGCAGCTGCCGTATCGGTTTAGGGCAGCTTTGTGCCGGGGAGGTGGCACAGTGTGGTGCCACGTCCAGGGAGGCTCCTGGGACAGCCCCAGGCCATGGGGTTTGGGGGTCCCGTGGTGCTTTTGTGTCTCGGGGCTCCCTGTAGTTCCCGGTGGAGTCTTTGAGCTGTGCTCAAACACATCCAAAGCCTCTTTGGGAGCTTTCCAGTGGAAAAAGCAGGGCTGCTCTAACAGGCCAAGGGCATGAACGGGGGGACGTGAGGTGGGTGCAGGCACCCGGCGTGCTGAGTGCGTCCCTGGGAGCCGGCGCTGTGCCCACGCTGCGATCCGCGCTCTGTGACGGGTCCTGCTTGCAAATGGGGCCTTCTGCCCAGCTGCGAGCAGAGCCGTGCAGCCAAGCAAAGTCCTGCCGATGGGGCCGGGGCAAAGCTGCGGCCACAGGGAAAAAAGGGAAAGGATTGTAGTGGAAAACCCCAACCCCTTTCTTCCAGGGCGGGTTGTGGTGAGTGAGGTTTTGGCTGTGCCATGGTGTGGGGATGGGTCACCGTCTCTCGTGGGAAGCGTGCCTGGATCGTGCACCTTCCTGCAGCGCGCCGGCGAGGGCAGCGTACCCGTCCTGCGTGGGGGACCCGCAGCGGAAGGTGCAGCGCTCGCAGCCAACAGGCGGCCGAAGGGGCTGGTTTGTCTTTGTCCCCGGCAGGACCCCCCGCCTGCTGGAAAAACACTTGGGTTAGGAGAAATGTGTGACCTCTTGCTAACCCCCTTCCCCTTCCCCTCACGCTCTGCAAGATGTTAAAAAGGAGAGGGAAGAAAAAAAAGAAAAAAAGGGAAGAAAAAACCCCACGCTGCGGCCAATCCAAGGAGGGCGAGAGCCGGGGACCATATCATTAAAATGCTAAAAATGAGCGTGCTGAAAACAGACACAATTGGGTATTTAAAGTGCTGAATGAAAAGAGTGTGTGTTAGCCGGCTTGCGGAGAGCCGGTCTCCCAGAGCCCCTGGAAAATATGTGGTCAAGCCCACACCATTAACTTTTTGTTTCTGGTTTGTAAAGTAGCTGTGAAATCGCGGGGAGGGTGGCACGGACCCCATGTCCCTGCCAGGCTGGGGAGGATGCCCATGCTCTGCCAGAGGGACGGCTTTGCCAGTCGCTTGATGTGTGTCGGGTAGCAGCTTATGCACTCCCTGAGCCTTTTGCTGTCCTGCGGCAATCTTTATCCCAAAATGTGGTGCTCAGCACAGGGACTCGTGTGGCATCTGCGTCCCCATGTCACCAGGGACCCCTGTGCCACCTCTGTTGCAGACCAGGTGGGATCTGCACCAGCCAGCGCCTCTTGCAACTGAAGCGTGGGGTGCATGGATGGAGGGGTGAAGTGGGAGACGCGACTCCGAGCGGCAGCTGCTTCAACCACAAATTTCCTCCTGGTTGCATCGCTGCTACGTCACTTCAGGGTTGTGGCATCATTTGTTTGCAACTTCTTAAAACTTGGGCAACTTGGGCTGCTGGAGGCTGCCAGCTCAGGTGCCCGGGGCTGTGCCAGGAGATGCTGAGGTCCTCCCACAGCTTGTGGTGCCTCCTTTACGTGGCAATGTGGATCTTGGCAGGGCACGGGCTTGCTGGTCCCAGCTCGTCCCTGGGCAGAGGCTGTGGCCTGTGTTGAGCTGCAGGGTGACGTGTGCCTTGCGGGAGGGCGAAGGTGTGCGCGGGGTCATTGCTGTGCATGGATGCGGGTTTCCCTCCTCTGTGTATCCAGAGGGATCCGTGCGGGTGCAAAATGCCCCTAAAATGTCTCTTAGGGGCAAGTATTAACTGCCAGGCTGGGCTTAGCTCCAGCAGGCAGGAACAGATGAATCAGACACTTAATGGTAAAATCAAACCTCTCAAAGTATTAAAAACAACCCAGCTCCAGTGGGTGCCTCTCTGCCGACCCTGCAGCCCCAGTGAGAGGGAGCGAGCAGGGATTTTAAACCAAACTGGGATTTTTTGGGGGGTCTCCCCGTCCCCCCCCATATCTCTTGGCTGCCAGCCTCTGCGAAGGGGAAGTTTTACCCCGCCTCCCGCGGCCTCGGATGTCAGGTTGGCAAGAAAAATCCCATCTGTTTTCAATCTGGATCCTCACTTCCATCCACCCAGCCTCTCCTCCCCGCGCTCCCCCGCTCCCAGCCCCCAGCGCTGGCGTGCGCGCCAGGCAGCCCTCGGTGACGCTTTTTTTTTCCCCTTCCCTTCTCTTTTTTTTTTTTTTTTTTTTTGCTTGTAAAAATTTTTGTGGG